>CM065425.1:61345602-61945602 GCA_033060865.1 Dorcus hopei
TACTCCTAACCGCGTTCTCGAGTTATCGAGGTTTTTGTGTAGAAAATTTCAAATTTTTTTCCGACGATTTGGTCGGAAATTTTCGAAAAAAACATTTTCTCGAATTCTTCGGAACTGATCCAGTCTTATAGATCTCGACGCGGCGATTTCAAATATGGGGTCGTTCATACCGCTACTCCTAACCGTTCTCGAGTTATCGAGGTTTTTGTGTAGAAAATTTCAAAATTTTTTCCGACGATTTGGTCGGAAATTTTTCGAAAAAACATTTTCTCGAATCTTTCTGGGAACTGATCCAGTCTTATAGATCTCGACGCGGCGATTTCAAATATGGGGTCGTTCATACCGCTACTCCTAACCGTTCTCGAGTTATCGAGGTTTTTGTGTAGAAAATTTCAAATTTTTTTCCGACGATTTGGTCGGAAATTTTTCGAAAAAACATTTTCTCGAATTCTTTCGGAACTGATCCAGTCTTATAGATCTCGACGCGGCGATTTCAAATATGGGGTCGTTCATACCGCTACTCCTAACCGTTCTCGAGTTATCGAGGTTTTTGTGTAGAAAATTTCAAATATATTATCCGACGAAATGGTCGGTAAATTTTCTCAAAAATCATTTTCTCGAATTCTTTCGGAACTGATCCAGTCTTATAGATCTCGACGCGGCGATTTCAAATATGGGGTCGTTCATACCGCTACTCCTAACCGTTCTCGAGTTATCGAGGTTTTTGTGTAGAAAATTTCAAATTTTTTCCGACGATTTGGTCGGAAATTTTTCGAAAAAACATTTTCTCGAATTCTTTCGGAACTGATCCAGTCTTATAGACCTCGACGCGGCGATTTCAAATATGGGGTCGTTCATACCGCTACTCCTAACCGTTCTCGAGTTATCGAGGTTTTTGTGTAGAAAATTTCAAATTTTTTTCCGACGATTTGGTCGGAAATTTTTCGATTATAAAGTTTTTCTCGAATTCTTTCGGAACTGATCCAGTCTTATAGATCTCGACGCGGCGATTTCAAATATGGGGTCGTTCATACCGCTACTCCTAACCGTTCTCGAGTTATCGAGGTTTTTGTGTAGAAAATTTCAAAAATTTATTCAGAGGATTAGGTCGGAAATTTTTAGAAAAAAATCATTTTCTCGAATTCTTTCGGAACTGATCCAGTCTTATAGATCTCGACGCGGCGATTTCAAATATGGGGTCGTTCATACCGCTACTCCTAACCGTTCTCGAGTTATCGAGGTTTTTGTGTAGAAAATTTCAAATTTTTTTCCGACGATTTGGTCGGAAATTTTTCGAAAAATTACATTTTCTCGAATTCTTTCGGAACTGATCCAGTCTTATAGATCTCGACGCGGCGATTTCAAATATGGGGTCGTTCATACCGCTACTCCTAACCGTTCTCGAGTTATCGAGGTTTTTGTGTAGAAAATTTCAAAATTTTATCCGACGATAAGGTCGGAAATTTTCGAAAAACATTTTCTCGAATTCTTTCGGAACTGATCCAGTCTTATAGATCTCGACGCGGCGATTTCAAATATGGGGTCGTTCATACCGCTACTCCTAACCGTTCTCGAGTTATCGAGGTTTTTGTGTAGAAAATTTCAAAATTTTTTTCCGACGATTTGGTCGGAAATTTTTCGAAAAATATCATTTTCTCGAATTCTTTCGGAACTGATCCAGTCTTATAGATCTCGACGCGGCGATTTCAAATATGGGGTCGTTCATACCGCTACTCCTAACCGTTCTCGAGTTATCGAGGTTTTTGTGTAGAAAATTTCAAATTTTTTTCCGACGATTTGGTCGGAAATTTTTCGAAAAAAAACATTTTCTAGAATCCTTTCGGAACTGATCCAGTCTTATAGATCTCGACGCGGCGATTTCAAATATGGGGTCGTTCATACAGCTACTCCTAACCGTTCTCGAGTTATCGAGGTTTTTGTGTAGAAAATTTCAAATTTTTTTCCGTCGATTTGGTCGGAAATTTTTCGAAAAAAAACATTTTCTCGAATTCTTTCGGAACTGATCCAGTCTTATAGATCTCGACGCGGCGATTTCAAATATGGGGTCGTTCATACCGCTACTCCTAACCGTTCTCGAGTTATCGAGGTTTTTGTGTAGAAAATTTCAAAATTATTTACCGACGATTAGTTCTGAAATTATTCGAAAAAATACATTTTCTCGAATTCTTTCGGAACTGATCCAGTCTTATAGATCTCGACGCGGCGATTTCAAATATGGGGTCGTTCATACCGCTACTCCTAACCGTTCTCGAGTTATCGAGGTTTTTGTGTAGAAAATTTCAATTATTTTTTCCCACGTTTATGGCGTAAATATTTGAAAAAAAAACATTTTCTCGAATTCTTTCGGAACTGATCCAGTCTTATAGATCTCGACGCGGCGATTTCAAATATGGGGTCGTTCATACCGCTACTCCTAACCGTTCTCGAGTTATCGAGGTTTTTGTGTAGAAAATTTCAAATTTTTTCCGACGATTTGGTCGGAAATTTTTCGAAAAACATTTTCTCGAATTCTTTCGGAACTGATCCAGTCTTATAGATCTCGACGCGGCGATTTCAAATATGGGGTCGTTCATACCGCTACTCCTAACCGTTCTCGAGTTATCGAGGTGTTAGTGTAGTAAATATCAAATAATTTTACCGACGATTTGGTCGGAAATTTTTCGAAAAAAATCATTTTCTCGAATTCTTTCGGAACTGATCCAGTCTTATAGATCTCGACGCGGCGATTTCAAATATGGGGTCGTTCATACCGCTACTCCTAACCGTTCTCGAGTTATCGAGGTTTTTGTGTAGAAAATTTCAAATTTTTTTACCGACGATTTGGTCGGAAATTTTTCGTTTCACAACATTTTCTCGTATTCTTTCGGAACTGATCCAGTCTTATAGATCTCGACGCGGCGATTTCAAATATGGGGTCGTTCATACCGCTACTCCTAACCGTTCTCGAGTTATCGAGGTTTTTGTGTAGAAAATTTCAAATTTTTTTCCCGACGATTTGGTCGGAAATTTTTCGAAAAAAAAACATTTTCTCGAATTCTTTCGGAACTGATCCAGTCTTATAGATCTCGACGCGGCGATTTCAAATATGGGGTCGTTCATACCGCTACTCCTAACCGTTCTCGAGTTATCGAGGTTTTTGTGTAGAAAATTTCAAAATTTATTCCGACGAATTGGTAGGAACTTTTTCGACAAAAAACATTTTCTCGAATTCTTTCGGAACTGATCCAGTCTTATAGATCTCGACGCGGCGATTTCAAATATGGGGTCGTTCATACCGCTACTCCTAACCGTTCTCGAGTTATCGAGGTTTTTGTGTAGAAAATTTCAAATTTTTTCCGACGATTTGGTCGGAAATTTTTCGAAAAACATTTTCTCGAATTCTTTCGGAACTGATCCAGTCTTATAGATCTCGACGCGGCGATTTCAAATATGGGGTCGTTCATACCGCTACTCCTAACCGTTCTCGAGTTATCGAGGTTTTTGTGTAGAAAATTTCAAATTTTTTCCGACGCTTTGGTCGGAACTTTTTCGTAAATAACATTTTCTCGAATTCTTTCGGAACTGATCCAGTCTTATAGATCTCGACGCGGCGATTTCAAATATGGGGTCGTTCATACCGCTACTCCTAACCGTTCTCGAGTTATCGAGGTTTTTGTGTAGAAAATTTCAAATTTTTTTCCGACGATTTGGTCGGAAATTTTTCGAAAAAAACATTTTCTCGAATTCTTTAGGAACTGATCCAGTCTTATAGATCTCGACGCGGCGATTTCAAATATGGGTTCGTTCATACCGCTTCTCCTAACCGTTCACGAGTTATCGAGGTTTTTGTGTAGAAAATTTCAAATTTTTTCCGACGATTTGGTCGGAAATTTCTCGACAAAAAACATTTTCTCGAATTCTTTCGGAACTGATCCAGTCTTATAGATCTCGACGCGGCGATTTCAAATATGGGGTCGTTCATACCGCTACTCCTAACCGTTCTCGAGTTATCGAGGTTTTTGTGTAGAAAATTTCAAATTTTTTCCGACGATTTGGTCGGAAATTTTTCGAAAAACATTTTCTCGAATTCTTTCGTAACTGATCCAGTCTTATAGATCTCGACGCGGCGATTTCAAATATGGGGTCGTTCATACCGCTACTCCTAACCGTTCTCGAGTTATCGAGGTTTTTGTGTAGAAAATTTCAAAAATTTTTTCCGACGATTTGATCGGAAATTTTTCGAAAAAAACATTTTCTCGAATTCTTTCGGAACTGATCCAGTCTTATAGATCTCGACGCGGCGATTTCAAATATGGGGTCGTTCATACCGCTACTCCTAACCGTTCTCGAGTTATCGAGGTTTTTGTGTAGAAAATTTCAAAATTTTTTTCCGACGATTTGATCGGAAATTTTTCGAAAAAAAAACATTTTCTCGTATTCTTTCGGAACTGATCCAGTCTTATAGATCTCGACGCGGCGATTTCAAATATGGGGTCGTTCATACCGCTACTCCTAACCGTTCTCGAGTTATCGAGGTTTTGTGTAGAAAATTTCAAATTTTTTTTCCGACGATTTGGTCGGAAATTTTTCGAAAAAAAACATTTTCTCGAATTCTTTCGGAACTGATCCAGTCTTATAGATCTCGACGCGGCGATTTCAAATATGGGGTCGTTCATACCGCTACTCCTAACCGTTCTCGAGTTATCGAGGTTTTTGTGTAGAAAATTTCAAATTTTTTCCGACGATTTGGTCGGAAATTTTTCGAAAGAAACATTTTCTCGAATTCTTTCGGAACTGATCCAGTCTTATAGATCTCGACGCGGCGATTTCAAATATGGGGTCGTTCATACCGCTACTCCTAACCGTTCTCGAGTTATCGAGGTTTTTGTGTAGAAAATTTCAAAATTTTTTTCCGACGATTTGATCGGAAATTTTTCGAAAAAAAGCATTTTCTCGAATTCTTTCGGAACTGATCCAGTCTTATAGATCTCGACGCGGCGATTTCAAATATGGGGTCGTTCATACCGCTACTCCTAACCGTTCTCGAGTTATCGAGGTTTTTGTGTAGAAAATTTCAAAATTTTTTCCGACGATTTGATCGGAAATTTTTCGAAAAGCATTTTCTCGAATTCTTTCGGAACTGATCCAGTCTTATAGATCTCGACGCGGCGATTTCAAATATGGGGTCGTTCATACCGCTACTCCTAACCGTTCTCGAGTTATCGAGGTTTTTGTGTAGAAAATTTCAAATTTTTTTCCCGACGATTTGGTCGGAAATTTTTCGAAAAAAAACATTTTCTCGAATTCTTTCGGAACTGATCCAGTCTTATAGATCTCGACGCGGCGATTTCAAATATGGGGTCGTTCATACCGCTACTCCTAACCGTTCTCGAGTTATCGAGGTTTTGTGTAGAAAATTTCAAATTTTTTTTCCTAAGTTTTGGTCGTAAATTTTTAGAATAAAAACATTTTCTCGAATTCTTTCGGAACTGATCCAGTCTTATAGATCTCGACGCGGCGATTTCAAATATGGGGTCGTTCATACCGCTACTCCTAACCGTTCTCGAGTTATCGAGGTTTTTGTGTAGAAAATTTCAAATTTATTTTCCGACGATTTGGTCGGAAATTTTTCGAAAAACATTTTCTCGAATTCTTTCGGAACTGATCCAGTCTTATAGATCTCGACGCGGCGATTTCAAATATGGGGTCGTTCATACCGCTACTCCTAACCGTTCTCGAGTTATCGAGGTTTTTGTGTAGAAAATTTCAAATTTTTTCCGACGATTTGGTCGGAAATTTTTCGAAAAAACATTTTCTCGAATTCTTTCGGAACTGATCCAGTCTTATAGATCTCGACGCGGCGATTTCAAATATGGGGTCGTTCATACCGCTACTCCTAACCGTTCTCGAGTTATCGAGGTTTTTGTGTAGAAAATTTCAAATTTTTTTCGGACGATTTGGACTGTAAATTTTCGAAATATTACATTTTCTCGAATTCTTTCGGAACTGATCCAGTCTTATAGATCTCGACGCGGCGATTTCAAATATGGGGTCGTTCATACCGCTACTCCTAACCGTTCTCGAGTTATCGAGGTTTTTGTGTAGAAAATTTCAAATTTTTTTTCCGACGATTTGGTCTGATTTTTTTCGTAAATTATTATTTTCTCGAATTCTTTCGGAACTGATCCAGTCTTATAGATCTCGACGCGGCGATTTCAAATATGGGGTCGTTCATACCGCTACTCCTAACCGTTCTCGAGTTATCGAGGTTTTTGTGTAGAAAATTTCAAATTTTTTCCGACGATTTGGTCGGAAATTTTTCGAAAAAACATTTTCTCGAATTCTTTCGGAACTGATCCAGTCTTATAGATCTCGACGCGGCGATTTCAAATATGGGGTCGTTCATACCGCTACTCCTAACCGTTCTCGAGTTATCGAGGTTTTTGTGTAGAAAATTTCAATTTTTTTTCCGACGATTTGGTCGGAAATTTTTCGAAAAAACATTTTCTCGAATTCTTTCGGAACTGATCCAGTCTTATAGATCTCGACGCGGCGATTTCAAATATGGGGTCGTTCATACCGCTACTCCTAACCGTTCTCGAGTTATCGAGGTTTTTGTGTAGTAAATTTCAAATTTTTTTCCGACGATTTGGTCGGATATTTTTCGAAAAAACACATTTTCTCGAATTCTTTCGGAACTGATCCAGTCTTATAGATCTCGACGCGGCGATTTCAAATATGGGGTCGTTCATACCGCTACTCCTAACCGTTCTCGAGTTATCGAGGTTTTTGTGTAGAAAATTTCTAAAATTTGTTCCGACGATTTGGTCGGAAATTTTTCGAAAAAAACATTTTCTCGAATTCTTTCGGAACTGATCCAGTCTTATAGATCTCGACGCGGCGATTTCAAATATGGGGTCGTTCATACCGCTACTCCTAACCGTTCTCGAGTTATCGAGGTTTTTGTGTAGAAAATTTCAAATTTTAATTCCGAAGATTTGGTCGGAAATTTTTCGAAAAAAAACATTTTCTCGAATTCTTTCGGAACTGATCCAGTCTTATAGATCTCGACGCGGCGATTTCAAATATGGGGTCGTTCATACCGCTACTCCTAACCGTTCTCGAGTTATCGAGGTTTTTGTGTAGAAAATTTCAAAATTTTTTTCCGACGATTTGGTCGGAAATTTTTCGAAAAAAACATTTTCTCGAATTCTTTCGGAACTGATCCAGTCTTATAGATCTCGACGCGGCGATTTCAAATATGGGGTCGTTCATACCGCTACTCCTAACCGTTCTCGAGTTATCGAGGTTTTTGTGTAGAAAATTTCAAATTTATTCCGACGATTTGGTCGTAATTTTTACTAAAAAAACATTTTCTCGAATTCTTTCGGAACTGATCCAGTCTTATAGATCTCGACGCGGCGATTTCAAATATGGGGTCGTTCATACCGCTACTCCTAACCGTTCTCGAGTTATCGAGGTTTTTGTGTAGAAAATTTAAATTTTTTTTTACGTCGATTTGTTTGTAATTTTGTTGAAATAAATATTTTTCTCGAATTCTTTCGGAACTGATCCAGTCTTATAGATCTCGACGCGGCGATTTCAAATATGGGGTCGTTCATACCGCTACTCCTAACCGTTCTCGAGTTATCGAGGTTTTTGTGTAGAAAATTTCAAATTTTTTCCGACGATTTGGTCGGAAATTTTTCGAAAAACATTTTCTCGAATTCTTTCGGAACTGATCCAGTCTTATAGATCTCGACGCGGCGATTTCAAATATGGGGTCGTTCATACCGCTACTCCTAACCGTTCTCGAGTTATCGAGGTTTTTGTGTAGAAAATTTCAAATTTTTTTTCCGACGATTTGGTCGGAAATTTTTCGTAAAAAAACATTTTCTCGAATTCTTTCGGAACTGATCCAGTCTTATAGATCTCGACGCGGCGATTTCAAATATGGGGTCGTTCATACCGCTACTCCTAACCGTTCTCGAGTTATCGAGGTTTTTGTGTAGAAAATTTCAAATTTTTTTCCGACGATTTGGTCGGAAATTTTTCGAAAAAAAACATTTTCTCGAATTCTTTCGGAACTGATCCAGTCTTATAGATCTCGACGCGGCGATTTCAAATATGGGGTCGTTCATACCGCTACTCCTAACCGTTCTCGAGTTATCGAGGTTTTTGTGTAGAAAATTTCAAAATTTTTTTCCGACGATTTGGTCGGATATTTTTCGATTATAAAAATTTTCTCGAATTCTTTCGGAACTGATCCAGTCTTATAGATCTCGACGCGGCGATTTCAAATATGGGGTCGTTCATACCGCTACTCCTAACCGTTCTCGAGTTATCGAGGTTTTTGTGTAGAAAATTTCAAATTTTTTTCCGACGATTTGGTCGGAAATTTTTCGAAAAAAAACATTTTCTAGAATCCTTTCGGAACTGATCCAGTCTTATAGATCTCGACGCGGCGATTTCAAATATGGGGTCGTTCATACCGCTACTCCTAACCGTTCTCGAGTTATCGAGGTTTTTGTGTAGAAAATTTCAAATTTTTTTTCCGACGTTTTGTTCGGAAATTTTTCGATAATTTTGATTTTCTCGAATTCTTTCGGAACTGATCCAGTCTTATAGATCTCGACGCGGCGATTTCAAATATGGGGTCGTTCATACCGCTACTCCTAACCGTTCTCGAGTTATCGAGGTTTTTGTGTAGAAAATTTCAAATTTTTTTTCCGACGATTTGGTCGGAAATTTTTCGAAAAAAAACATTTTCTCGAATTCTTTCGGAACTGATCCAGTCTTATAGATCTCGACGCGGCGATTTCAAATATGGGGTCGTTCATACCGCTACTCCTAACCGTTCTCGAGTTATCGAGGATTTGTGTAGAAAATTTCAAATTTTTTTTCCGACGATTTGGTCGGAAATTTTTCGAAAAAAAACATTTTCTCGAATTCTTTCGGAACTGATCCAGTCTTATAGATCTCGACGCGGCGATTTCAAATATGGGGTCGTTCATACCGCTACTCCTAACCGTTCTCGAGTTATCGAGGTTTTTGTGTAGAAAATTTCAAATTTTTTTTCCGACGATTTGGTCGGAAATTTTCGAAAAACATTTTCTCGAATTCTTTCGGAACTGATCCAGTCTTATAGATCTCGACGCGGCGATTTCAAATATGGGGTCGTTCATACCGCTACTCCTAACCGTTCTCGAGTTATCGAGGTTTTTGTGTAGAAAATTTCTAATTTTTTTCCGTCGATTTGTTCGGATATTTTTCGAAATAATAAATTTTCTCGATTTCTTTCGGAACTGATCCAGTCTTATAGATCTCGACGCGGCGATTTCAAATATGGGGTCGTTCATACCGCTACTCCTAACCGTTCTCGAGTTATCGAGGTTTTTGTGTAGAAAATTTCAAATTTTTTTTAAGACGATTTGGTCGGAAATTTTTCGAAAAAAACATTTTCTCGAATTCTTTCGGAACTGATCCAGTCTTATAGATCTCGACGCGGCGATTTCAAATATGGGGTCGTTCATACCGCTACTCCTAACCGTTCTCGAGTTATCGAGGTTTTTGTGTAGAAAATTTCAAATTTTTTTTCCGACGATTTGGTCGGAAATTTTTCGAAAAAAAACATTTTCTCGAATTCTTTCGGAACTGATCCAGTCTTATAGATCTCGACGCGGCGATTTCAAATATGGGGTCGTTCATACCGCTACTCCTAACCGTTCTCGAGTTATCGAGGATTTGTGTAGAAAATTTCAAATTTTTTTTCCGACGATTTGGTCGGAAATTTTTCGAAAAAAAACTTTTTCTCGAATTCTTTCGGAACTGATCCAGTCTTATAGATCTCGACGCGGCGATTTCAAATATGGGGTCGTTCATACCGCTACTCCTAACCGTTCTCGAGTTATCGAGGTTTTTGTGAAGAAAATTTCAAATTTTTTCCGACGATTTGGTCGGAAATTTTTCGAAAAAACATTTTCTCGAATTCTTTTCGAACTGATCCAGTCTTATAGATCTCGACGCGGCGATTTCAAATATGGGGTCGTTCATACCGCTACTCCTAACCGTTCTCGAGTTATCGAGGTTTTTGTGTAGAAAATTTCAAATTTTTTTCCGACGATTTGGTCGGAAATTTTTCGAAAAAAACATTTTCTCGAATTCTTTCGGAACTGATCCAGTCTTATAGATCTCGACGCGGCGATTTCAAATATGGGGTCGTTCATACCGCTACTCCTAACCGTTCTCGAGTTATCGAGGTTTTTGTGTAGAAAATTTCAAATTTTTTTTCCGACGATTTGGTCGGAAATTTTTCGAAAAAAAACATTTTCTCGAATTCTTTCGGAACTGATCCAGTCTTATAGATCTCGACGCGGCGATTTCAAATATGGGGTCGTTCATACCGCTACTCCTAACCGTTCTCGAGTTATCGAGGTTTTTGTGTAGAAAATTTCAAATTTTCTTTCCGACGATTTGGTCGGAAATTTTTCGAAAAAAAACATTTTCTCGAATTCTTTCGGAACTGATCCAGTCTTATAGATCTCGACGCGGCGATTTCAAATATGGGGTCGTTCATACCGCTACTCCTAACCGTTCTCGAGTTATCGAGGTTTTTGTGTAGAAAATTTCAAATTTTTTTTCCGACGATTTGGTCGGAAATTTTTCGAAAAAAAAATTTTCTCGAATTCTTTCGGAACTGATCCAGTCTTATAGATCTCGACGCGGCGATTTCAAATATGGGGTCGTTCATACCGCTACTCCTAACCGTTCTCGAGTTATCGAGGTTTTTGTGTAGAAAATTTCAAATTTTTTTTCCGACGATTTGGTCGGAAATTTTACGAAAAAAACATTTTCTCGAATTCTTTCGGAACTGATCCAGTCTTATAGATCTCGACGCGGCGATTTCAAATATGGGGTCGTTCATACCGCTACTCCTAACCGTTCTCGAGTTATCGAGGTTTTTGTGTAGAAAATTTCAAATAATTTATCCGAAGAATTGGTCGGAAAAATTTCGAAAAAAAACATTTTCTCGAATTCTTTCGGAACTGATCCAGTCTTATAGATCTCGACGCGGCGATTTCAAATATGGGGTCGTTCATACCGCTACTCCTAACCGTTCTCGAGTTATCGAGGTGTTTGTGTAGAAAATTTCAATATTTTTTCCGACGTTTTGGTCTGTAATTTTTAGAAAAATAACATTTTCTCGAATTCTTTCGGAACTGATCCAGTCTTATAGATCTCGACGCGGCGATTTCAAATATGGGGTCGTTCATACCGCTACTCCTAACCGTTCTCGAGTTATCGAGGTTTTTGTGTAGAAAATTTCAAATTTTTTCCGACGATTTGGTCGGAAATTTTTCGAAAAAACATTTTCTCGAATTCTTTCGGAACTGATCCAGTCTTATAGATCTCGACGCGGCGATTTCAAATATGGGGTCGTTCATACCGCTACTCCTAACCGTTCTCGAGTTATCGAGGTTTTTGTGTAGAAAATTTCAAATTTTTTCCGACGATTTGGTCGGAAATTTTTCGAAAAAAACATTTTCTCGAATTCTTTCGGAACTGATCCAGTCTTATAGATCTCGACGCGGCGATTTCAAATATGGGGTCGTTCATACCGCTACTCCTAACCGTTCTCGAGTTATCGAGGTTTTTGTGTAGAAAATTTCAAATTTTTTTTCCGACGATTTGGTCGGAAATTTTTCGAATAATATCTTTTTCTCGAATTCTTTCGGAACTGATCCAGTCTTATAGATCTCGACGCGGCGATTTCAAATATGGGGTCGTTCATACCGCTACTCCTAACCGTTCTCGAGTTATCGAGGTTTTTGTGTAGAAAATTTCAAATTTTTTTCCGACGATTTGGTAGTAAATTTTTCGTATATTAAGATTTTCTCGAATTCTTTCGGAACTGATCCAGTCTTATAGATCTCGACGCGGCGATTTCAAATATGGGGTCGTTCATACCGCTACTCCTAACCGTTCTCGAGTTATCGAGGTTTTTGTGTAGAAAATTTCAAATTTTTTTCCGACGATTTGGTCGGAAATTTTTCGAAAAACATTTTCTCGAATTCTTTCGGAACTGATCCAGTCTTATAGATCTCGACGCGGCGATTTCAAATATGGGGTCGTTCATACCGCTACTCCTAACCGTTCTCGAGTTATCGAGGTTTTTGTGTAGAAAATTTCAAATTTTTTCCGACGATTTGGTCGGAAATTTTTCGAAAAACATTTTCTCGAATTCTTTCGGAACTGATCCAGTCTTATAGATCTCGACGCGGCGATTTCAAATATGGGGTCGCTCATACCGCTACTCCTAACCGTTCTCGAGTTATCGAGGTTTTTGTGTAGAAAATTTCAAATTTTTCCGACGATTTGCTCGTAAAAATTTCGAAAAAAAACATTTTCTCGAATTCTTTCGGAACTGATCCAGTCTTATAGATCTCGACGCGGCGATTTCAAATATGGGGTCGTTCATACCGCTACTCCTAACCGTTCTCGAGTTATCGAGGTTTTTGTGTTGAAATTTTCAAATTTTTTTTCCGACGATTTGGTCGGAAATTTTTCGAAAAAAAACATTTTCTCGAATCCTTTCGGAACTGATCCAGTCTTATAGATCTCGACGCGGCGATTTCAAATATGGGGTCGTTCATACCGCTACTCCTAACCGTTCTCGAGTTATCGAGGTTTTTGTGTAGAAAATTTCAAAATTTTTTTCCGACGATTTGATCGGAAATTTTTCGAAAAAAAACATTTTCTCGTATTCTTTCGGAACTGATCCAGTCTTATAGATCTCGACGCGGCGATTTCAAATATGGGGTCGTTCATACCGCTGCTCCTAACCGTTCTCGAGTTATCGAGGTTATGTGTAGAAAATTTCAAATTTTTTTTCCGACGATTTGGTCGGAAATTTTTCGAAAAAAAACATTTTCTCGAATTCTTTCGGAACTGATCCAGTCTTATAGATCTCGACGCGGCGATTTCAAATATGGGGTCGTTCATACCGCTACTCCTAACCGTTCTCGAGTTATCGAGGTTTTTGTGTAAAAGATATCAAATTTTATAACCTACGATGTGGTCTCAAATTTTTCGCAAAACGACTATTTCTCGAATTCTTTCGGAACTGATCCAGTCTTATAGATCTCGACGCGGCGATTTCAAATATGGGGTCGTTCATACCGCTACTCCTAACCGTTCTCGAGTTATCGAGGTTTTTGTGTAGAAAATTTCAAATTTTTTTTCCGACGATTTGATCGGAAATTTTTCGAAAAAAAACATTTTCTCGAATTCTTTCGGAACTGATCCAGTCTTATAGATCTCGACGCGGCGATTTCAAATATGGGGTCGTTCATACCGCTACTCCTAACCGTTCTCGAGTTATCGAGGTTTTTGTGTAGAAAATTACAAATTTTATTTCCGACGTTTTGGTCGGAAATTTTTCGAAATTAAACATTTTCTCGAATTCTTTCGGAACTGATCCAGTCTTATAGATCTCGACGCGGCGATTTCAAATATGGGGTCGTTCATACCGCTACTCCTAACCGTTCTCGAGTTATCGAGGTTTTTGTGTAGAAAATTTCAAATTTTTTCCGACGATTTGGTCGGAAATTTTTCGAAAAAACATTTTCTCGAATTCTTTCGGAACTGATCCAGTCTTATAGATCTCGACGCGGCGATTTCAAATATGGGGTCGTTCATACCGCTACTCCTAACCGTTCTCGAGTTATCGAGGTTTTTGTGAAGAAAATGTCAAAATTATTTCCGACGATTTGGTCGGAATTTTTTCGAAAAAAACATTTTCTCGAATTCTTTCGGAACTGATCCAGTCTTATAGATCTCGACGCGGCGATTTCAAATATGGGGTCGTTCATACCGCTACTCCTAACCGTTCTCGAGTTATCGAGGTTTTTGTGTAGAAAATTTCAAATTTTTTCCGACGATTTGGTCGGAAATTTTTCGAAAAAACATTTTCTCGAATTCTTTCGGAACTGATCCAGTCTTATAGATCTCGACGCGGCGATTTCAAATATGGGGTCGTTCATACCGCTACTCCTAACCGTTCTCGAGTTATCGAGGTTTTTGTGTAGAAAATTTCAAATTTTTTTCCGACGATATGGACGGAAATTTATCGAAAAAAACATTTTCTCGAATTCTTTCGGAACTGATCCAGTCTTATAGATCTCGACGCGGCGATTTCAAATATGGGGTCGTTCATACCGCTACTCCTAACCGTTCTCGAGTTATCGAGGTTTTTGTGTAGAAGATTTCAAATTTTTTCCGACGATTTGGTCGGAAATTTTTCGAAAAACATTTTCTCGAATTCTTTCGGAACTGATCCAGTCTTATAGATCTCGACGCGGCGATTTCAAATATGGGGTCGTTCATACCGCTACTCCTAACCGTTCTCGAGTTATCGAGGTTTTTGTGTAGAATATTTCTAAATTTTTGTCCGTCGATTTGGTCGGTATTTTTTAGAATATAAACATTTTCTCGAATTCTTTCGGAACTGATCCAGTCTTATAGATCTCGACGCGGCGATTTCAAATATGGGGTCGTTCATACCGCTACTCCTAACCGTTCTCGAGTTATCGAGGTTTTTGTGTAGAAAATTTCAAATTTTTAATCCGACGATTTGGTCGGAAATTTTTCGAAAAAAAACATTTTCTCGAATTCTTTCGGAACTGATCCAGTCTTATAGATCTCGACGCGGCGATTTCAAATATGGGGTCGTTCATACCGCTACTCCTAACCGTTCTCGAGTTATCGAGGTTTTTGTGTAGAAAATTTCAAAAATTTTTTCCGACGATTTGGTCGGAAATTTTTCGAAAAAAAACATTTTCTCGAATTCTTTCGGAACTGATCCAGTCTTATAGATCTCGACGCGGCGATTTCAAATATGGGGTCGTTCATACCGCTACTCCTAACCGTTCTCGAGTTATCGAGGTTTTTGTGTAGAAAATTTCAAATTTTTTTTCCGACGATTTGGTCGGAAATTTTTCGAAAAAAAACATTTTCTCGAATTCTTTCGGAACTGATCCAGTCTTATAGATCTCGACGCGGCGATTTCAAATATGGGGTCGTTCATACCGCTACTCCTAACCGTTCTCGAGTTATCGAGGTTTTTGTGTAGAAAATTTCAAATTTTTTTTCCGACGATTTGGTCGGAAATTTTTCGAAAAAAAACATTTTCTCGAATTCTTTCGGAACTGATCCAGTCTTATAGATCTCGACGCGGCGATTTCAAATATGGGGTCGTTCATACCGCTACTCCTAACCGTTCTCGAGTTATCGAGGTTTTTGTGTAGAAAATTTCAAATTTTTTCTCCGACGATTTGGTCGGAAATTTTTCGAAAAAACATTTTCTCGAATTCTTTCGGAACTGATCCAGTCTTATAGATCTCGACGCGGCGATTTCAAATATGGGGTCGTTCATACCGCTACTCCTAACCGTTCTCGAGTTATCGAGGTTTTTGTGTAGAAAATTTCAAATTTTTTCCGACGATTTGGTCGGAAATTTTTCGAAAAAAACATTTTCTCGAATTCTTTCGGAACTGATCCAGTCTTATAGATCTCGACGCGGCGATTTCAAATATGGGGTCGTTCATACCGCTACTCCTAACCGTACTCGATTAATCGATCTTAATTACTATAAAATTTGAAATTTTATTTACGACGAATTGGTCGGAAATTTTTCGAAAAACATTTTCTCGAATTCTTTCGGAACTGATCCAGTCTTATAGATCTCGACGCGGCGATTTCAAATATGGGGTCGTTCATACCGCTACTCCTAACCGTTCTCGAGTTATCGAGGTTTTGTGTAGAAAATTTCAAATTTTTTCCGACGATTTGGTCGGAAATTTTTCGAAAAACATTTTCTCGAATTCTTTCGGAACTGATCCAGTCTTATAGATCTCGACGCGGCGATTTCAAATATGGGGTCGTTCATACCGCTACTCCTAACCGTTCTCGAGTTATCGAGTGTGGTGGGTAGAACATTTCAAATTCATTTTCCGACGAGTTGGTCGGAAATTTTTCGAAAAAACATTTTCTCGAATTCTTTCGGAACTGATCCAGTCTTATAGATCTCGACGCGGCGATTTCAAATATGGGGTCGTTCATACCGCTACTCCTAACCGTTCTCGAGTTATCGAGGTTTTTGTGTAGAAAATTTCAAATTTTTTTTCCGACGATTTGGTCGGAAATTTTTCGAAAAAAAACATTTTCTCGAATTCTTTCGGAACTGATCCAGTCTTATAGATCTCGACGCGGCGATTTCAAATATGGGGTCGTTCATACCGCTACTCCTAACCGTTCTCGAGTTATCGAGGTTTTTGTGTAGAAAATTTCAAATTTTTTTCCGACGATTTGGTCGGAAATTTTTCGAAAAAAAACATTTTCTCGAATTCTTTCGGAACTGATCCAGTCTTATAGATCTCGACGCGGCGATTTCAAATATGGGGTCGTTCATACCGCTACTCCTAACCGTTCTCGAGTTATCGAGGTTTTTGTGTAGAAAATTTCAAATTTGTTCCGACGATTTGTTCGGAAATTTTTCGAAAAAAACATTTTCTCGAATTCTTTCGGAACTGATCCAGTCTTATAGATCTCGACGCGGCGATTTCAAATATGGGGTCGTTCATACCGCTACTCCTAACCGTTCTCGAGTTATCGAGGTTTTTGTGTAGAAAATTTCAAATTTTTTTCCGACGATTTGGTCGGAAATTTTTCGAAAAAAAACATTTTCTCGAATTCTTTCGGAACTGATCCAGTCTTATAGATCTCGACGCGGCGATTTCAAATATGGGGTCGTTCATACCGCTACTCCTAACCGTTCTCGAGTTATCGAGGTTTTTGTGTAGAAAAAAACAAAATTTTATTCCGACGAATTTGTCGGACAATTTTCGAAAAACATTTTCTCGAATTCTTTCGGAACTGATCCAGTCTTATAGATCTCGACGCGGCGATTTCAAATATGGGGTCGTTCATACCGCTACTCCTAACCGTTCTCGAGTTATCGAGGTTTTTGTGTAGAAAATTTCAAATTAATTTTACAACTAAATGGACGGAAATTTTTCGAAATAAAACATTTTCTCGAATTCTTTCGGAACTGATCCAGTCTTATAGATCTCGACGCGGCGATTTCAAATATGGGGTCGTTCATACCGCTACTCCTAACCGTTCTCGAGTTATCGAGGTTTTTGTGTAGAAAATTACAAATTTTTTTTCCTACGTTTTGGTCGTAATTTGTTCTAAATAAATCATTTTCTCGAATTCTTTCGGAACTGATCCAGTCTTATAGATCTCGACGCGGCGATTTCAAATATGGGGTCGTTCATACCGCTACTCCTAACCGTTCTCGAGTTATCGAGGTTTTTGTGTAGAAAATTTCAAATTTTTTCCGACGATTTGGTCGGAAATTTTTCGAAAAACATTTTCTCGAATTCTTTCGGAACTGATCCAGTCTTATAGATCTCGACGCGGCGATTTCAAATATGGGGTCGTTCATACCGCTACTCCTAACCGTTCTCGAGTTATCGAGGTTTTTGTGTAGAAAATTTCAAAATTTTTTCCGACGATTTGGTCGGAAATTTTTCGAAAAACATTTTGTCGTATTCTTTCGGAACTGATCCAGTCTTATAGATCTCGACGCGGCGATTTCAAATATGGGGTCGTTCATACCGCTACTCCTAACCGTTCTCGAGTTATCGAGGTTTTTGTGTAGAAAATTTCAAATTTTTTCCCCGACGATTTGGTCGGAAATTTTTCGAAAAAAAAATTTTCTCGAATTCCTTTGGAACTGATCCAGTCTTATAGATCTCGACGCGGCGATTTCAAATATGGGGTCGTTCATACCGCTACTCCTAACCGTTCTCGAGTTATCGAGGTTTTTGTGTAGAAAATTTCAAATTTTTTTTCCGACGATTTGGTCGGAAATTTTTCGAAAAAAAACATTTTCTCGAATTCTTTCGGAACTGATCCAGTCTTATAGATCTCGACGCGGCGATTTCAAATATGGGGTCGTTCATACCGCTACTCCTAACCGTTCTCGAGTTATCGAGGTTTTTGTGTAGAAAATTTCAAATTTTTTTCCGACGATTTGGTCGGAAATTTTTCGAAAAACATTTTCTCGAATTCTTTCGGAACTGATCCAGTCTTATAGATCTCGACGCGGCGATTTCAAATATGGGGTCGTTCATACCGCTACTCCTAACCGTTCTCGAGTTATCGAGGTTTTTGTGTAGAAAATTTCAAATTTTTTCCGACGATTTGATCGGAAATTTTTCGAAAAAAACATTTTCTCGAATTCTTTCGGAACTGATCCAGTCTTATAGATCTCGACGCGGCGATTTCAAATATGGGGTCGTTCATACCGCTACTCCTAACCGTTCTCGAGTTATCGAGGTTTTTGTGTAGAAAATTTCAAAATTTTTTTCCGACGATTTGGTCGGAAATTTTTCGAAAAAAAACATTTTCTCGAATTCTTTCGGAACTGATCCAGTCTTATAGATCTCGACGCGGCGATTTCAAATATGGGGTCGTTCATACCGCTACTCCTAACCGTTCTCGAGTTATCGAGGTTTTTGTGTAGAAAATTTCAAATTTTTTTCCGTCGATTTGGTCGGAAATTTTTCGAAAAACATTTTCTCGAATTCTTTCGGAACTGATCCAGTCTTATAGATCTCGACGCGGCGATTTCAAATATGGGGTCGTTCATACCGCTACTCCTAACCGTTCTCGAGTTATCGAGGTTTTTGTGTAGAAAATTTCAAATTTTTTTTCCGACGATTTGATCGGAAATTTTTCGAAAAAAACATTTTCTCGAATCCTTTCGGAACTGATCCAGTCTTATAGATCTCGACGCGGCGATTTCAAATATGGGGTCGTTCATACCGCTACTCCTAACCGTTCTCGAGTTATCGAGGTTTTTGTGTAGAAAATTTCAAATGTTTTTTCCGACGATTTGATCGGAAATTTTTCGAAAAAAAACATTTTCTCGAATTCTTTCGGAACTGATCCAGTCTTATAGATCTCGACGCGGCGATTTCAAATATGGGGTCGTTCATACCGCTACTCCTAACCGTTCTCGAGTTATCGAGGTTTTTGTGTAGAAAATTTCAAAATTTTTTTCCGACGATTTGGTCGGAAATTTTTCGAAAAAAAAACATTTTCTCGAATTCTTTCGGAACTGATCCAGTCTTATAGATCTCGACGCGGCGATTTCAAATATGGGGTCGTTCATACCGCTACTCCTAACCGTTCTCGAGTTATCGAGGTTTTTGTGTAGAAAATTTCAAATTTTTTTTCCGACGATTTGGTCGGAAATTTTTCGAAAAAAACATTTTCTCGAATTCTTTCGGAACTGATCCAGTCTTATAGATCTCGACGCGGCGATTTCAAATATGGGGTCGTTCATACCGCTACTCCTAACCGTTCTCGAGTTATCGAGGTTTTTGTGTAGAAAATTTCAAATTTTTTTTCCGACGATTTGGTCGGAAATTTTTCGAAAAAAAACATTTTCTCGAATTCTTTCGGAACTGATCCAGTCTTATAGATCTCGACGCGGCGATTTCAAATATGGGGTCGTTCATACCGCTACTCCTAACCGTTCTCGAGTTATCGAGGTTTTTGTGTAGAAAATTTCAAATTTTTTTCCGACGATTTGGTCGGAAATTTTTCGAAAAAAAAACATTTTCTCGAATTCTTTCGGAACTGATCCAGTCTTATAGATCTCGACGCGGCGATTTCAAATATGGGGTCGTTCATACCGCTACTCCTAACCGTTCTCGAGTTATCGAGGTTTTTGTGTAGAAAATTTCAAATTTTTTCCGACGATTTGGTCGGAAATTTTCCGAACTAACATTTTCTCGAATTCTTTCGGAACTGATCCAGTCTTATAGATCTCGACGCGGCGATTTCAAATATGGGGTCGTTCATACCGCTACTCCTAACCGTTCTCGAGTTATCGAGGTTTTTGTGTAGAAAATTTCAAATTTTTTTTCCGACGATTTGGTCGGAAATTTTTCGAAAGAAAACATTTTCTCGAATTCTTTCGGAACTGATCCAGTCTTATAGATCTCGACGCGGCGATTTCAAATATGGGGTCGTTCATACCGCTACTCCTAACCGTTCTCGAGTTATCGAGGTTTTTGTGTAGAAAATTTCAAATTTTTTTTCCGACGATTTGGTCGGAAATTTTTCGATATAATACATTTTCTCGAATTCTTTCGGAACTGATCCAGTCTTATAGATCTCGACGCGGCGATTTCAAATATGGGGTCGTTCATACCGCTACTCCTAACCGTTCTCGAGTTATCGAGGTTTTTGTGTAGAAAATTTCAAAATTTTTTCCGACGATTTGGTCGGAAATTTATCGAAAAACATTTTCTCGAATTCTTTCGGAACTGATCCAGTCTTATAGATATCGAAGCGGCGAATTAAATAAAGGCGTACTACATACCGCTACTCCTAACCATTCTCGAGTTATCGAGGTTGTTGTGTGGAAATTTTCAAATTTTTTCCGACGATTTGGTCGGAAATTTTTCGAAAAAAACATTTTCTCGAATTCTTTCGGAACTGATCCAGTCTTATAGATCTCGACGCGGCGATTTCAAATATGGGGTCGTTCATACCGCTACTCCTAACCGTTCTCGAGTTATCGAGGTTTTTGTGTAGAAAATTTCAAATTTTTTTTCCGACGATTTGGTCGGAAATTTTTCGAACCTATACATTTTCTCGAATTCTTTCGGAACTGATCCAGTCTTATAGATCTCGACGCGGCGATTTCAAATATGGGGTCGTTCATACCGCTACTCCTAACCGTTCTCGAGTTATCGAGGTTTTTGTGTAGAAAATTTCAAATTTTTTTCCGACGATTTGTTCGGTATTTTTTCGTATTTAAACTTTTTCTCGAATTCTTTCGGAACTGATCCAGTCTTATAGATCTCGACGCGGCGATTTCAAATATGGGGTCGTTCATACCGCTACTCCTAACCGTTCTCGAGTTATCGAGGTTTTTGTGTAGAAAATATCAAATTCTATAACCGACGCTTTGGTCGGAAATTTCTCGAAAAAAAACATTTTCTCGAATTCTTTCGGAACTGATCCAGTCTTATAGATCTCGACGCGGCGATTTCAAATATGGGGTCGTTCATACCGCTACTCCTAACCGTTCTCGAGTTATCGAGGTTTTTGTGTAGAAAATTTCAAATTTTTTCCGACGATGTGGTCGGAACTTTTTAGATAATAAACATTTTCTCGAATTCTTTCGGAACTGATCCAGTCTTATAGATCTCGACGCGGCGATTTCAAATATGGGGTCGTTCATACCGCTACTCCTAACCGTTCTCGAGTTATCGAGGGTTTTGTGTAGAAAATTTCAAATTTTTTCCGACGATTTGGTCGGAAATTTTTCGAAAAGACATTTTCTCGAATTCTTTCGGAACTGATCCAGTCTTATAGATCTCGACGCGGCGATTTCAAATATGGGGTCGTTCATACCGCTACTCCTAACCGTTCTCGAGTTATCGAGGTTTTTGTGTAGAAAATTTCTAATTTTTTTTCAGACGATTTGGTCTGATTTTTTTCGATTAAATACTTGTTCTCGTATTATTTCGGAACTGATCCAGTCTTATAGATCTCGACGCGGCGATTTCAAATATGGGGTCGTTCATACCGCTACTCCTAACCGTTCTCGAGTTATCGAGGTTTTTGTGTAGAAAATTTCAATATATTTTTCCGAAGTTTTAGTCGGAAATTTTTCGAATTAAAACATTTTCTCGAATTCTTTCGGAACTGATCCAGTCTTATAGATCTCGACGCGGCGATTTCAAATATGGGGTCGTTCATACCGCTACTCCTAACCGTTCTCGAGTTATCGAGGTTTTTGTGTAGAAAATTTCAAATTTTTTTCCGACGATTTGGTCGGAAATTTTTCGAAAAAACATTTTCTCGAATTCTTTCGGAACTGATCCAGTCTTATAGATCTCGACGCGGCGATTTCAAATATGGGGTCGTTCATACCGCTACTCCTAACCGTTCTCGAGTTATCGAGTTTTTTGTGTAGAAAATTTCAAAATTTTTTTCCGACGATGTGGTCGGAATTTTTTCGAAATAATAACATTTTCTCGAATTCTTTCGGAACTGATCCAGTCTTATAGATCTCGACGCGGCGATTTCAAATATGGGGTCGTTCATACCGCTACTCCTAACCGTTCTCGAGTTATCGAGGTTTTTGTGTAGAAAATTTCAAATTTTTTCCGACGATTTGGTCGGAAATTTTTCGAAAAACATTTTCTCGAATTCTTTCGGAACTGATCCAGTCTTATAGATCTCGACGCGGCGATTTCAAATATGGGGTCGTTCATACCGCTACTCCTAACCGTTCTCGAGTTATCGAGGTTTTTGTGTATAAAAATTAAAAATTTTTTCCGACGATTTGGTCGGAAATTTTTCGAAAAACATTTTCTCGAATTCTTTCGGAACTGATCCAGTCTTATAGATCTCGACGCGGCGATTTCAAATATGGGGTCGTTCATACCGCTACTCCTAACCGTTCTCGAGTTATCGAGGTTTTTGTGTAGAAAATTTCAAAATATTTTACGACGATTTGGTCTGAAATATTTCGAAAAAACACCATTTCTCGAATTCTTTCGGAACTGATCCAGTCTTATAGATCTCG
This sequence comes from Dorcus hopei, assembly GCA_033060865.1. NCBI lineage: Eukaryota > Metazoa > Arthropoda > Insecta > Coleoptera > Lucanidae > Dorcus > Dorcus hopei. The sequence goes on from CM065425.1 coordinate 61,368,281, forward strand.
ACGCGGCGATTTCAAATATGGGGTCGTTCATACCGCTACTCCTAACCGTTCTCGAGTTATCGAGGTTTTTGTGTAGAAAATTTCAAATTTTTTTCCGACGATTTGGTCGGAAATTTTTCGAAAAAAAACATTTTCTCGAATTCTTTCGGAACTGATCCAGTCTTATAGATCTCGACGCGGCGATTTCAAATATGGGGTCGTTCATACCGCTACTCCTAACCGTTCTCGAGTTATCGAGGTTTTTGTGTAGAAAATTTCAAATTTTTTCCGACGATTTGGTCGGAAATTTTTCGAAAAACATTTTCTCGAATTCTTTCGGAACTGATCCAGTCTTATAGATCTCGACGCGGCGATTTCAAATATGGGGTCGTTCATACCGCTACTCCTAACCGTTCTCGAGTTATCGAGGTTTTTGTGTAGAAAATATCAAAATTTTTATCCGACGATTTGTTCGGAAATTTTTCGATAAATTACATTTTCTCGAATTCTTTCGGAACTGATCCAGTCTTATAGATCTCGACGCGGCGATTTCAAATATGGGGTCGTCCATACCGCTACTCCTAACCGTTCTCGAGTTATCGAGGTTTTTATGTAGAAAATTTCAAATTTTTTTCCGACGATTTGGTCGGAAATTTTTCGAAAAAAAAACATTTTCTCGAATTCTTTCGGAACTGATCCAGTCTTATAGATCTCGACGCGGCGATTTCAAATATGGGGTCGTTCATACCGCTACTCCTAACCGTTCTCGAGTTATCGAGGTTTTTGTGTAGAAAATTTCAAAATTTTTTTCCGACGATTTGGTCGGAAATTTTTCGAAAAAAAACATTTTCTCGAATTCTTTCGGAACTGATCCAGTCTTATAGATCTCGACGCGGCGATTTCAAATATGGGGTCGTTCATACCGCTACTCCTAACCGTTCTCGAGTTATCGAGGTTTTTGTGTAGAAAATTTCAAAATTTTTTCCGACGATTTGGTCGGAAATTTATCGAAAACCCACATCTTCTCGAATTCTTTCGGAACTGATCCAGTCTTATAGATCTCGACGCGGCGATTTCAAATATGGGGTCGTTCATACCGCTACTCCTAACCGTTCTCGAGTTATCGAGGTTTTTGTGTAGAAAATTTCAAATTTTTTTCCGACGATTTGGTCGGAAATTTTTCGAAAAAAAACATTTTCTCGAATTCTTTCGGAACTGATCCAGTCTTATAGATCTCGACGCGGCGATTTCAAATATGGGGTCGTTCATACCGCTACTCCTAACCGTTCTCGAGTTATCGAGGTTTTTGTGTAGAAAATTTCAAATTTTTTTTCCGACGATTTGGTCGGAAATTTTTCGAAAAAAAACATTTTCTCGAATTCTTTCGGAACTGATCCAGTCTTATAGATCTCGACGCGGCGATTTCAAATATGGGGTCGTTCATACCGCTACTCCTAACCGTTCTCGAGTTATCGAGGTTTTTGTGTAGAAAATTTCAAATTTTTTTTCCGACGATTTGGTCGGAAATTTTTCGAAAAAAAACATTTTCTCGAATTCTTTCGGAACTGATCCAGTCTTATAGATCTCGACGCGGCGATTTCAAATATGGGGTCGTTCATACCGCTACTCCTAACCGTTCTCGAGTTATCGAGGTTTTTGTGTAGAAAATTTCAAATTTTTTCCGACGATTTGGTCGGAAATTTTTCGAAAAACATTTTCTCGAATTCTTTCGGAACTGATCCAGTCTTATAGATCTCGACGCGGCGATTTCAAATATGGGGTCGTTCATACCGCTACTCCTAACCGTTCTCGAGTTATCGAGGTTTTTGTGTAGAAAATTTCAAATTTTTTCCGACGATTTGGTCGGAAATTTTTCGAAAAACATTTTCTCGAATTCTTTCGGAACTGATCCAGTCTTATAGATCTCGACGCGGCGATTTCAAATATGGGGTCGTTCATACCGCTACTCCTAACCGTTCTCGAGTTATCGAGGTTTTTGTGTAGAAAATTTCAAATTTTTTCCGACGATTTGGTCGGAAATTTTTCGAAAAACATTTTCTCGAATTCTTTCGGAACTGATCCAGTCTTATAGATCTCGACGCGGCGATTTCAAATATGGGGTCGTTCATACCGCTACTCCTAACCGTTCTCGAGTTATCGAGGTTTTTGTGTAGAAAATTTCAAATTTTTTCCGACGATTTGGTCGGAAATTTTTCGAAAAAACATTTTCTCGAATTCTTTCGGAACTGATCCAGTCTTATAGATCTCGACGCGGCGATTTCAAATATGGGGTCGTTCATACCGCTACTCCTAACCGTTCTCGAGTTATCGAGGTTTTTGTGTAGAAAATTTCAAATATTTATTCCGACGATTAGGACGTAAATTATTCGAAATAAAACATTTTCTCGAATTCTTTCGGAACTGATCCAGTCTTATAGATCTCGACGCGGCGATTTCAAATATGGGGTCGTTCATACCGCTACTCCTAACCGTTCTCGAGTTATCGAGGTTTTTGTGTAGAAAATTTCAAATTTTTTTTCCGACGATTTGGTCGGAAATTTTTCGAAAAAAAACATTTTCTCGAATTCTTTCGGAACTGATCCAGTCTTATAGATCTCGACGCGGCGATTTCAAATATGGGGTCGTTCATACCGCTACTCCTAACCGTTCTCGAGTTATCGAGGTTTTTGTGTAGAAAATTTCAAATTTTTTCCGACGATTTGGTCGGAAATTTTTCGAAAAAACATTTTCTCGAATTCTTTCGGAACTGATCCAGTCTTATAGATCTCGACGCGGCGATTTCAAATATGGGGTCGTTCATACCGCTACTCCTAACCGTTCTCGAGTTATCGAGGTTTTTGTGTAGAAAATTTCAAAATTTTTTTCCGACGATTTGGTCGGAAATTTTTCGAAAAAAACATTTTCTCGAATTCTTTCGGAACTGATCCAGTCTTATAGATCTCGACGCGGCGATTTCAAATATGGGGTCGTTCATACCGCTACTCCTAACCGTTCTCGAGTTATCGAGGTTTTTGTGTAGAAAATTTCAAAATTTTTTCCGACGATTTGGTCGGAAATTTTTCGTAAAAAAACATTTTCTCGAATTCTTTCGGAACTGATCCAGTCTTATAGATCTCGACGCGGCGATTTCAAATATGGGGTCGTTCATACCGCTACTCCTAACCGTTCTCGAGTTATCGAGGTTTTTGTGTAGAAAATTTCAAAATTTTTTCCGACGATTTGGTCGGAAATTTTTCGAAAAAAAACATTTTCTCGAATTCTTTCGGAACTGATCCAGTCTTATAGATCTCGACGCGGCGATTTCAAATATGGGGTCGTTCATACCGCTACTCCTAACCGTTCTCGAGTTATCGAGGTTTTTGTGTAGAAAATTTCAAATTTTTTCCGACGATTTGGTCGGAAATTATTCGAAAAAAACATTTTCTCGAATTCTTTTCGAACTGATCCAGTCTTATAGATCTCGACGCGGCGATTTCAAATATGGGGTCGTTCATACCGCTACTCCTAACCGTTCTCGAGTTATCGAGGTTTTTGTGTAGAAAATTTCAATTATTTATTCCGACGATTTGGTCGGAAATTTTTCGAAAAAAAACATTTTCTCGAATTCTTTCGGAACTGATCCAGTCTTATAGATCTCGACGCGGCGATTTCAAATATGGGGTCGTTCATACCGCTACTCCTAACCGTTCTCGAGTTATCGAGGTTTTTGTGTAGAAAATTTCAAATTTTTTCCGACGATTTGGTCGGAAATTTTTCGAAAAAACATTTTCTCGAATTCTTTCGGAACTGATCCAGTCTTATAGATCTCGACGCGGCGATTTCAAATATGGGGTCGTTCATACCGCTACTCCTAACCGTTCTCGAGTTATCGAGGTTTTTGTGTAGAAAATTTCAAATTTTTTTCCGTCGTTTTGGTCGTAAATTGTTCGAAAAATAACATTTTCGCGAATTCTTTCGGAACTGATCCAGTCTTATAGATCTCGACGCGGCGATTTCAAATATGGGGTCGTTCATACCGCTACTCCTAACCGTTCTCGAGTTATCGAGGTTTTTGTGTAGAAAATTTCAAATTTTTTCCGACGATTTGGTCGGAAATTTTTCGAAAAACATTTTCTCGAATTCTTTCGGAACTGATCCAGTCTTATAGATCTCGACGCGGCGATTTCAAATATGGGGTCGTTCATACCGCTACTCCTAACCGTTCTCGAGTTATCGAGGTTTTTGTGTAGAAAATTTCAAATTTTTTCCGACGATTTGGTCGGAAATTTTTCGAAAAACATTTTCTCGAATTCTTTCGGAACTGATCCAGTCTTATAGATCTCGACGCGGCGATTTCAAATATGGGGTCGTTCATACCGCTACTCCTAACCGTTCTCGAGTTATCGAGGTTTTTGTGTAGAAAATTTCAAATTTTTTAACCGACGATTTGGTCGGAAATTTTTCGATCAAAAACATTTTCTCGAATTCTTTCGGAACTGATCCAGTCTTATAGATCTCGACGCGGCGATTTCAAATATGGGGTCGTTCATACCGCTACTCCTAACCGTTCTCGAGTTATCGAGGTTTTTGTGTAGAAAATTTCAAATTTTTTCCGACGATTTGGTCGGAAATTTTTCGAAAAACATTTTCTCGAATTCTTTCGGAACTGATCCAGTCTTATAGATCTCGACGCGGCGATTTCAAATATGGGGTCGTTCATACCGCTACTCCTAACCGTTCTCGAGTTATCGAGGTTTTTGTGTAGAAAATTTCAACATTTTTTTACGACGATTTGGTCGGAAATTTTTCGAAAAACATTTTCTCGAATTCTTTCGGAACTGATCCAGTCTTATAGATCTCGACGCGGCGATTTCAAATATGGGGTCGTTCATACCGCTACTCCTAACCGTTCTCGAGTTATCGAGGTTTTTGTGTAGAAAATTTCAAATTTGTTTTCCGACGATTTGGTCGGAAATTTTTCGAAAAAAAACATTTTCTCGAATTCTTTCGGAACTGATCCAGTCTTATAGATCTCGACGCGGCGATTTCAAATATGGGGTCGTTCATACCGCTACTCCTAACCGTTCTCGAGTTATCGAGGTTTTTGTGTAGAAAATTTCAAAATTTTTTTCCGACGATTTGGTCGGAAATTTTTCGAAAAACATTTTCTCGAATTCTTTCGGAACTGATCCAGTCTTATAGATCTCGACGCGGCGATTTCAAATATGGGGTCGTTCATACCGCTACTCCTAACCGTTCTCGAGTTATCGAGGTTTTTGTGTAGAAAATTTCAAATTTTTTTCCGACGATTTGGTCGGAAATTTTTCGAAAAAAACATTTTCTCGAATTCTTTCGGAACTGATCCAGTCTTATAGATCTCGACGCGGCGATTTCAAATATGGGGTCGTTCATACCGCTACTCCTAACCGTTCTCGAGTTATCGAGGTTTTTGTGTAGAAAATTTCAAATGTTTTTTCCGACGATTTGGTCGGAAATTTTTCGAAAAAAACATTTTCTCGAATTCTTTCGGAACTGATCCAGTCTTATAGATCTCGACGCGGCGATTTCAAATATGGGGTCGTTCATACCGCTACTCCTAACCGTTCTCGAGTTATCGAGGTTTTTGTGTAGAAAATTTCAAAATTTTTTTCCGACGATTTGGTCGGAAATTTTTCGAAAAAAACATTTTCTCGAATTCTTTCGGAACTGATCCAGTCTTATAGATCTCGACGCGGCGATTTCAAATATGGGGTCGTTCATACCGCTACTCCTAACCGTTCTCGAGTTATCGAGGTTTTTGTGTAGAAAATTTCAAAATTTTTTTCCGACGATTTGGTCGGAAATTTTTCGTAAATAAACATTTTCTCGAATTCTTTCGGAACTGATCCAGTCTTATAGATCTCGACGCGGCGATTTCAAATATGGGGTCGTTCATACCGCTACTCCTAACCGTTCTCGAGTTATCGAGGTTTTTGTGTAGAAAATTTCAAAATTTTTTCCGACGATTTGATCGGAAATTTTTCGAAAAACATTTTCTCGAATTCTTTCGGAACTGATCCAGTCTTATAGATCTCGACGCGGCGATTTCAAATATGGGGTCGTTCATACCGCTACTCCTAACCGTTCTCGAGTTATCGAGGTTTTTGTGTAGAAAATTTCAAATTTTTTCCGACGATTTGGTCGGAAATTTTTCGAAAAAACATTTTCTCGAATTCTTTCGGAACTGATCCAGTCTTATAGATCTCGACGCGGCGATTTCAAATATGGGGTCGTTCATACCGCTACTCCTAACCGTTCTCGAGTTATCGAGGTTTTTGTGTAGAAAATTTCAAATTTTTTCCGACGATTTGGTCGGAAATTTTTCGAAAAACATTTTCTCGAATTCTTTCGGAACTGATCCAGTCTTATAGATCTCGACGCGGCGATTTCAAATATGGGGTCGTTCATACCGCTACTCCTAACCGTTCTCGAGTTATCGAGGTTTTTGTGTAGAAAATTTCAAATTTTTTTCCGACGATTTGGTCGGAAATTTTTAGAAATACATTTTCTCGAATTCTTTCGGAACTGATCCAGTCTTATAGATCTCGACGCGGCGATTTCAAATATGGGGTCGTTCATACCGCTACTCCTAACCGTTCTCGAGTTATCGAGGTTTTTGTGTAGAAAATTTCAAATTTTTTTTCCGACGATTTGGTCGGAAATTTTTCGAAAAAAAACATTTTCTCGAATTCTTTCGGAACTGATCCAGTCTTATAGATCTCGACGCGGCGATTTCAAATATGGGGTCGTTCATACCGCTACTCCTAACCGTTCTCGAGTTATCGAGGTTTTTGTGTAGAAAATTTCAAATTTTTTTTCCGACGATTTGGTCGGAAATTTTTCGAAAATAAACATTTTCTCGAATTCTTTCGGAACTGATCCAGTCTTATAGATCTCGACGCGGCGATTTCAAATATGGGGTCGTTCATACCGCTACTCCTAACCGTTCTCGAGTTATCGAGGTTTTTGTGTAGAAAATTTCAAAATTTTTTTCCGACGATTTGGTCGGAAATTTTTCGAAAAAAAACATTTTCTCGAATTCTTTCGGAACTGATCCAGTCTTATAGATCTCGACGCGGCGATTTCAAATATGGGGTCGTTCATACCGCTACTCCTAACCGTTCTCGAGTTATCGAGGTTTTTGTGTAGAAAATTTCAAATTTTTTTTACCGACAATTGGGGCGGAAATTTTACGAAAAACATTTTCTCGAATTCTTTCGGAACTGATCCAGTCTTATAGATCTCGACGCGGCGATTTCAAATATGGGGTCGTACATGCCGCTACTCCTAACCGTTCTCGAGTTATCGAAGTTTTTGTGTAGAAAATTTCAAAATTTTTTTTGCGACGATTTGGTCGGAAATTTTTCGAAAAAAAACATTTTCTCGAATTCTTTCGGAACTGATCCAGTCTTATAGATCTCGACGCGGCGATTTCAAATATGGGGTCGTTCATACCGCTACTCCTAACCGTTCTCGAGTTATCGAGGTTTTTGTGTAGAAAATTTCAAAATTTTTTTCCGACGATTTGGTCGGAAATTTTTCGAAAAAAAACATTTTCTCGAATTCTTTCGGAACTGATCCAGTCTTATAGATCTCGACGCGGCGATTTCAAATATGGGGTCGTTCATACCGCTACTCCTAACCGTTCTCGAGTTATCGAGGTTTTTGTGTAGAAAATTTCAAAATTTTTTCCGACGATTTGGTCGGAAATTTTTCGAAAAAACATTTTCTCGAATTCTTTCGGAACTGATCCAGTCTTATAGATCTCGACGCGGCGATTTCAAATATGGGGTCGTTCATACCGCTACTCCTAACCGTTCTCGAGTTATCGAGGTTTTTGTGTTTAAAATTTCAAATTTTTTTTCCGACTATTTGGTCGTAAATTTTTCGAAAAAAAACATTTTCTCGAATTCTTTCGGAACTGATCCAGTCTTATAGATCTCGACGCGGCGATTTCAAATATGGGGTCGTTCATACCGCTACTCCTAACCGTTCTCGAGTTATCGAGGTTTTTGTGTAGAAAATTTCAAATTTAATATCCGACAATTTCGTCGGAAATTTGTCGCCATAAACATTTTCTCGAATCCTTTCGGAACTGATCCAGTCTTACAGATCTCGACGCGGCGATTTCAAATATGGGGTCGTTCATACCGCTACTCCTAACCGTTCTCGAGTTATCGAGGTTTTTGTGTAGAAAATTTCAAAATTTTTTTTGCGACGATTTGGTCGGAAATTTTTCGAAAAAAAACATTTTCTCGAATTCTTTCGGAACTGATCCAGTCTTATAGATCTCGACGCGGCGATTTCAAATATGGGGTCGTTCATACCGCTACTCCTAACCGTTCTCGAGTTATCGAGGTTTTTGTGTAGAAAATTTCAAATTTTTTTTCCGACGATTTGGTCGGAAATTTTTCGAAAAAAAACATTTTCTCGAATTCTTTCGGAACTGATCCAGTCTTATAGATCTCGACGCGGCGATTTCAAATATGGGGTCGTTCATACCGCTACTCCTAACCGTTCTCGAGTTATCGAGGTTTTTGTGTAGAAAATTTCAAAATTTTTTTCCGACGATTTGGTCGGAAATTTTTCGAAAAAAAACATTTTCTCGAATTCTTTCGGAACTGATCCAGTCTTATAGATCTCGACGCGGCGATTTCAAATATGGGGTCGTTCATACCGCTACTCCTAACCGTTCTCGAGTTATCGAGGTTTTTGTGTAGAAAATTTCAAAAATTTTTTCCGACGATTTGGTCGGAAATTTTTCGAAAAAAACATTTTCTCGAATTCTTTCGGAACTGATCCAGTCTTATAGATCTCGACGCGGCGATTTCAAATATGGGGTCGTTCATACCGCTACTCCTAACCGTTCTCGAGTTATCGAGGTTTTTGTGTAGAAAATTTCAAATTTTTTTTCCGACGATTTGGTCGGAAATTTTTCGAAAAAAAACATTTTCTCGAATTCTTTCGGAACTGATCCAGTCTTATAGATCTCGACGCGGCGATTTCAAATATGGGGTCGTTCATGCCGCTACTCCTAACCGTTCTCGAGTTATCGAGGTTTTTGTGTAGAAAATTTCAAAATTTTTTTTGCGACGATTTGGTCGGAAATTTTTCGAAAAAAAACATTTTCTCGAATTCTTTCGGAACTGATCCAGTCTTATAGATCTCGACGCGGCGATTTCAAATATGGGGTCGTTCATACCGCTACTCCTAACCGTTCTCGAGTTATCGAGGTTTTTGTGTAGAAAATTTCAAAATTTTTTTCCGACGATTTGGTCGGAAATTTTTCGAAAAAAACATTTTCTCGAATTCTTTCGGAACTGATCCAGTCTTATAGATCTCGACGCGGCGATTTCAAATATGGGGTCGTTCATACCGCTACTCCTAACCGTTCTCGAGTTATCGAGGTTTTTGTGTAGAAAATTTCAAAATTTTTTTCCGACGATTTGATCGGAAATTTTTCGAAAAAAAAACATTTTCTCGAATTCTTTCGGAACTGATCCAGTCTTATAGATCTCGACGCGGCGATTTCAAATATGGGGTCGTTCATACCGCTACTCCTAACCGTTCTCGAGTTATCGAGGTTTTTGTGTAGAAAATTTCAAATTGTTTTTCCGACGATTTGGTCGGAAATTTTTCGAAAAAAAACATTTTCTCGAATTCTTTCGGAACTGATCCAGTCTTATAGATCTCGACGCGGCGATTTCAAATATGGGGTCGTTCATACCGCTACTCCTAACCGTTCTCGAGTTATCGAGGTTTTTGTGTAGAAAATTTCAAATTTTTTTCCGACGATTTGGTCGGAAATTTTTCGCTAAAAAACATTTTCTCGAATTCTTTCGGATCTGATCCTTTCTTATAGATCTCGACGCGGCGATTTCAAATATGGGGTCGTTCATACCGCTACTCCTAACCGTTCTCGAGTTATCGAGGTTTTTGTGTAGAAAATTTCAAAATTTTTTCCGACGATTTGGTCGGAAATTTTTCGACAAAAAACATTTTCTCGAATTCTTTCGGAACTGATCCAGTCTTATAGATCTCGACGCGGCGATTTCAAATATGGGGTCGTTCATACCGCTACTCCTAACCGTTCTCGAGTTATCGAGGTTTTTGTGTAGAAATATTCAAATTTTTTCCGACGATTTGGTCGGATATTTTTCGAAACACACTTTTTCTCGATTTCTTTCGGAACTGATCCAGTCTTATAGATCTCGACGCGGCGATTTCAAATATGGGGTCGTTCATACCGCTACTCCTAACCGTTCTCGAGTTATCGAGGTTTTTGTGTAGAAAATTTCAAATAAATTTTCGGACGATTTGGTCGGAAATTTTCGAAAAACATTTTCTCGAATTCTTTCGGAACTGATCCAGTCTTATAGATCTCGACGCGGCGATTTCAAATATGGGGTCGTTCATACCGCTACTCCTAACCGTTCTCGAGTTATCGAGGTTTTGTGTAGAAAATTTCAAAATTTTTTCCGACGATTTGGTCGGAAATTTTTCGAAAAACATTTTCTCGAATTCTTTCGGAACTGATCCAGTCTTATAGATCTCGACGCGGCGATTTCAAATATGGGGTCGTTCATACCGCTACTCCTAACCGTTCTCGAGTTATCGAGGTTTTTGTGTAGAAAATTTCAAATTTTTTTCCGACGATTTGGTCGGAAATTTTTCGAAACAACAATTTTCTAGAATTCTTTCGGAACTGATCCAGTCTTATAGATCTCGACGCGGCGATTTCAAATATGGGGTCGTTCATACCGCTACTCCTAACCGTTCTCGAGTTATCGAGGTTTTTGTGTAGAAAATTTCAAATTTTTTCCGACGATTTGATCGGAAATTTTTCGAAAAACATTTTCTCGAATTCTTTCGGAACTGATCCAGTCTTATAGATCTCGACGCGGCGATTTCAAATATGGGGTCGTTCATACCGCTACTCCTAACCGTTCTCGAGTTATCGAGGTTTTTGTGTAGAAAATAAAAAATTTTTTCCGACGAAATGGTCGGAAATTTTTCGAAAAAACATTTTCTCGAATTCTTTCGGAACTGATCCAGTCTTATAGATCTCGACGCGGCGATTTCAAATATGGGGTCGTTCATACCGCTACTCCTAACCGTTCTCGAGTTATCGAGGTTTTTGTGTAGAAAATTTAAAAATATTTTCAGACGATTTGATATGAAATTTTTCGAAAAACATTTTCTCGTATTATTTCCGTACTGATCCAGTCTTATAGATCTCGACGCGGCGATTTCAAATATGGGGTCGTTCATGCCGCTACTCCTAACCGTTCTCGAGTTATCGAGGTTTTTGTGTAGAGAAATTCAAACAATTTATCCGACGATATGAGCGGAAATTTTTCGAAAAAACATTATCTCGAATTCTTTCGGAACTGATCAAGTCTTATAGATCTCGACGCGGCGATTTCAAATATGGGGTCGTCCATGCCGCTACTCCTAACCGTTCTCGAGTTATCGAGGTTTTTGTGTAGAAAATTTCAAATTTGTTTTCCGACGAGTTGATCGGAAATTTTTCGAAAAAAAAAAATGTTCTCGAATTCTTTCGGAACTGATCCAGTCTTATAGATCTCGACGCGGCGATTTCAAATATGGGGTCGTCCATACCGCTACTCCTAACCGTTCTCGAGTTATCGAGGTTTTTGTGTAGAAAATTTCAAATTTTTTTTCCGACGATTTGATCGGAAATTTTTCAAAAAAAAAGCATTTTCTCGAATTCTTTCGGAACTGATCCAGTCTTATAGATCTCGACGCGGCGATTTCAAATATGGGGTCGTCCATACCGCTACTCCTAACCGTTCTCGAGTTATCGAGGTTTTTGTGTAGAAAATTTCAAATTTTTTTCCGACGATTTGATCGGAAATTTTTCGAAAAAAAAACATTTTCTCGAATTCTTTCGGAACTGATCCAGTCTTATAGATCTCGACGCGGCGATTTCAAATATGGGGTCGTACATGCCGCTACTCCTAACCGTTCTCGAGTTATCGAGGTTTTTGTGTAGAAAATTTCAAATTTTTTTTCCGACGATTTGGTCGGAAATTTTTCGAAAAAAAACATTTTCTCGAATTCTTTCGGAACTGATCCAGTCTTATAGATCTCGACGCGGCGATTTCAAATATGGGGTCGTACATGCCGCTACTCCTAACCGTTCTCGAGTTATCGAGGTTTTTGTGTAGAAAATTTCAAAATTTTTTTCCGACGATTTGGTCGGAAATTTTTCGAAAAAAAACATTTTCTCGAATCCTTTCGGAACTGATCCAGTCTTATAGATCTCGACGCGGCGATTTCAAATATGGGGTCGTTCATACCGCTACTCCTAACCGTTCTCGAGTTATCGAGGTTTTTGTGTAGAAAATTTCAAATTTTTTTTCCGACGATTTGATCGGAAATTTTTCGAAAAAAAACGTTTTCTCGAATTCTTTCGGAACTGATCCAGTCTTATAGATCTCGACGCGGCGATTTCAAATATGGGGTCGTTCATACCGCTACTCCTAACCGTTCTCGAGTTATCGAGGTTTTTGTGTAGAAAATTTCAAAATTTTTTTCCGACGATTTGGTCGGAAATATTTCGAAAAAGGACAGTTTCTCGAATTCTTTCGGAACTGATCCAGTCTTATAGATCTCGACGCGGCGATTTCAAATATGGGGTCGTTCATACCGCTACTCCTAACCGTTCTCGAGTTATCGAGGTTTTTGTGTAGAAAATTTCAAATTTTTTTTCCGACGATTTGGTCGGAAATTTTTCGAAAAAAAACATTTTCTCGAATTCTTTCGGAACTGATCCAGTCTTATAGATCTCGACGCGGCGATTTCAAATATGGGGTCGTTCATACCGCTACTCCTAACCGTTCTCGAGTTATCGAGGTTTTTGTGTAGAAAATTTCAAAATTTTTTTCCGACGATTTGATCGGAAATTTTTCGAAAGAAAACATTTTCTCGTATTCTTTCGGAACTGATCCAGTCTTATAGATCTCGACGCGGCGATTTCAAATATGGGGTCGTACATGCCGCTACTCCTAACCGTTCTCGAGTTATCGAGGTTTTTGTGTAGAAAATTTCAATTTTTTTTTCCGACGATTTGATCGGAAATTTTTCGAAAAAAGACATTTTCTCGAATCCTTTCGGAACTGATCCAGTCTTATAGATCTCGACGCGGCGATTTCAAATATGGGGTCGTTCATACCGCTACTCCTAACCGTTCTCGAGTTATCGAGGTTTTTGTGTAGAAAATTTCAAATTTTTTTTCCGACGATTTGGTCGGAAATTTTTCGAAAAAAAACATTTTCTCGAATTCTTTCGGAACTGATCCAGTCTTATAGATCTCGACGCGGCGATTTCAAATATGGGGTCGTACATGCCGCTACTCCTAACCGTTCTCGAGTTATCGAAGTTTTTGTGTAGAAAATTTCAAAATTTTTTTTGCGACGATTTGGTCGGAAATTTTTCGAAAAAAAACATTTTCTCGAATTCTTTCGGAACTGATCCAGTCTTATAGATCTCGACGCGGCGATTTCAAATATGGGGTCGTTCATGCCGCTACTCCTAACCGTTCTCGAGTTATCGAGGTTTTTGTGTAGAAAATTTCAAAATTTTTTTCCGACGATTTGGTCGGAAATATTTCGAAAAAAAACATTTTCTCGAATCCTTTCGGTATTGATCCAGTCTTATAGATCTCGACGCGGCGATTTCAAATATGGGGTCGTTCATACCGCTACTCCTAACCGTTCTCGAGTTATCGAGGTTTTTGTGTAGAAAATTTCAAATTTTTTTTCCGACGATTTGATCGGAAATTTTTCGAAAAAAAACATTTTCTCGAATTCTTTCGGAACTGATCCAGTCTTATAGATCTCGACGCGGCGATTTCAAATATGGGGTCGTTCATACCGCTACTCCTAACCGTTCTCGAGTTATCGAGGTTTTTGTGTAGAAAATTTCAAAATTTTTTTCCGACGATTTGGTCGGAAATTTTTCGAAAAAAAAACATTTTCTCGAATTCTTTCGGAACTGATCCAGTCTTATAGATCTCGACGCGGCGATTTCAAATATGGGGTCGTTCATGCCGCTACTCCTAACCGTTCTCGAGTTATCGAGGTTTTTGTGTAGAAAATTTCAAAATTTTTTTCCGACGATTTGGTCGGAAATATTTCGAAAAAAAACATTTTCTCGAATCCTTTCGGTATTGATCCAGTCTTATAGATCTCGACGCGGCGATTTCAAATATGGGGTCGTTCATACCGCTACTCCTAACCATTCTCGAGTTATCGAGGTTTTTGTGTAGAAAATTTCAAATTTTTTTTCCGACGATTTGATCGGAAATTTTTCGAAAAAAAACATTTTCTCGAATCCTTTCGGAACTGATCCAGTCTTATAGATCTCGACGCGGCGATTTCAAATATGGGGTCGTTCATACCGCTACTCCTAACCGTTCTCGAGTTATCGAGGTTTTTGTGTAGAAAATTTCAAATTTTTTTTCCGACGATTTGATCGGAAATTTTTCGAAAAAAAACATTTTCTCGAATTCTTTCGGAACTGATCCAGTCTTATAGATCTCGACGCGGCGATTTCAAATATGGGGTCGTTCATACCGCTACTCCTAACCGTTCTCGAGTTATCGAGGTTTTTGTGTAGAAAATTTCAAATTTTTTTTCCGACGATTTGATCGGAAATTTTTCGAAAAAAAACATTTTCTCGAATCCTTTCGGAACTGATCCAGTCTTATAGATCTCGACGCGGCGATTTCAAATATGGGGTCGTTCATACCGCTACTCCTAACCGTTCTCGAGTTATCGAGGTTTTTGTGTAGAAAATTTCAAAATTTTTTTCCGACGATTTGATCGGAAATTTTTCGAAAAAAAACATTTTCTCGTATTCTTTCGGAACTGATCCAGTCTTATAGATCTCGACGCGGCGATTTCAAATATGGGGTCGTACATGCCGCTACTCCTAACCGTTCTCGAGTTATCGAGGTTTTTGTGTAGAAAATTTCAAATTTTTTTCCGACGATTTGATCGGAAATTTTTCGAAAAAAATCATTTTCTCGAATTCTTTCGGAACTGATCCAGTCTTATAGATCTCGACGCGGCGATTTCAAATATGGGGTCGTTCATACCGCTACTCCTAACCGTTCTCGAGTTATCGAGGTTTTTGTGTAGAAAATTTCAAATTTTTTTTCCGACGATTTGGTCGGAAATTTTTCGAAAAAAAAACATTTTCTCGAATCCTTTCGGAACTGATCCAGTCTTATAGATCTCGACGCGGCGATTTCAAATATGGGGTCGTTCATACCGCTACTCCTAACCGTTCTCGAGTTATCGAGGTTTTTGTGTAGAAAATTTCAAATTTTTTTTCCGACGATTTGGTCGGAAATTTTTCGAAAAAAACATTTTCTCGAATTCTTTCGGAACTGATCCAGTCTTATAGATCTCGACGCGGCGATTTCAAATATGGGGTCGTTCATACCGCTACTCCTAACCGTTCTCGAGTTATCGAGGTTTTTGTGTAGAAAATTTCAAAATTTTTTTCCGATCATTTGGTGGGAAATTTTTCGTAAAATTTCATTTTCTCGAATTCTTTCGGAACTGATCCAGTCTTATAGATCTCGACGCGGCGATTTCAAATATGGGGTCGTTCATGCCGCTACTCCTAACCGTTCTCGAGTTATCGAGGTTTTTGTGTAGAAAATTTCAAAATTTTTTTCCGACGATTTGGTCGGAAATATTTCGAAAAAAAACATTTTCTCGAATCCTTTCGGAACTGATCCAGTCTTATAGATCTCGACGTGGCGATTTCAAATATGGGGTCGTACAAGCCGCTACTCCTAACCGTTCTCGAGTTATCGAAGTTTTTGTGTAGAAAATTTCAAAATTTTTTTCCGACCATTTGGTCGGAAATTTTTCGAAAAAAGACATTTTCTCGAATCCTTTCGGAACTGATCCAGTCTTATAGATCTCGACGCGGCGATTTCAAATATGGGGTCGTTCATACCGCTACTCCTAACCGTTCTCGAGTTATCGAGGTTTTTGTGTAGAAAATTTCAAATTTTTTTTCCGACGATTTGATCGGAAATTTTTCGAAAAAAAACATTTTCTCGAATCCTTTCGGAACTGATCCAGTCTTATAGATCTCGACGCGGCGATTTCAAATATGGGGTCGTTCATACCGCTACTCCTAACCGTTCTCGAGTTATCGAGGTTTTTGTGTAGAAAATTTCAAATTTTTTTTCCGACGATTTGGTCGGAAATTTTTCGAAAAAAAACATTTTCTCGAATTCTTTCGGAACTGATCCAGTCTTATAGATCTCGACGCGGCGATTTCAAATATGGGGTCGTTCATACCGCTACTCCTAACCGTTCTCGAGTTATCGAGGTTTTTGTGTAGAAAATTTCAAAATTTTTTTCCGACGATTTGGTCGGAAATTTTTCGAAAAAAGACATTTTCTCGTATTCTTTCGGAACTGATCCAGTCTTATAGATCTCGACGCGGCGATTTCAAATATGGGGTCGTACATGCCGCTACTCCTAACCGTTCTCGAGTTATCGAGGTTTTTGTGTAGAAAATTTCAAATTTTTTTTCCGACGATTTGATCGGAAATTTTTCGAAAAAAAACGTTTTCTCGAATTCTTTCGGAACTGATCCAGTCTTATAGATCTCGACGCGGCGATTTCAAATATGGGGTCGTTCATACCGCTACTCCTAACCGTTCTCGAGTTATCGAGGTTTTTGTGTAGAAAATTTCAAAATTTTTTTCCGACGATTTGGTCGGAAATATTTCGAAAAAAAAACATTTTCTCGAATCCTTTCGGAACTGATCCAGTCTTATAGATCTCGACGCGGCGATTTCAAATATGGGGTCGTTCATACCGCTACTCCTAACCGTTCTCGAGTTATCGAGGTTTTTGTGTAGAAAATTTCAAATTTTTTTTCCTACGATTTGGTCGTAAATTTTACGAAAAAAAACATTTTCTCGAATTCTTTCGGAACTGATCCAGTCTTATAGATCTCGACGCGGCGATTTCAAATATGGGGTCGTTCATACCGCTACTCCTAACCGTTCTCGAGTTATCGAGGTTTTTGTGTAGAAAATTTCAAATTTTTTTTCCGACGATTTGGTCGGAAATTTTTCGAAAAAAAACATTTTCTCGAATTCTTTCGGAACTGATCCAGTCTTATAGATCTCGACGCGGCGATTTCAAATATGGGGTCGTTCATGCCGCTACTCCTAACCGTTCTCGAGTTATCGAGGTTTTTGTGTAGAAAATTTCAAAATTTTTTTCCGACGATTTGGTCGGAAATATTTCGAAAAAAAACATTTTCTCGAATCCTTTCGGAACTGATCCAGTCTTATAGATCTCGACGTGGCGATTTCAAATATGGGGTCGTACAAGCCGCTACTCCTAACCGTTCTCGAGTTATCGAAGTTTTTGTGTAGAAAATTTCAAAATTTTTTTCCGACCATTTGGTCGGAAATTTTTCGAAAAAAGACATTTTCTCGAATCCTTTCGGAACTGATCCAGTCTTATAGATCTCGACGCGGCGATTTCAAATATGGGGTCGTTCATACCGCTACTCCTAACCGTTCTCGAGTTATCGAGGTTTTTGTGTAGAAAATTTCAAAAATTTTTTCCGACGATTTGATCGGAAATTTTTCGAAAAAAAACATTTTCTCGAATCCTTTCGGAACTGATCCAGTCTTATAGATCTCGACGCGGCGATTTCAAATATGGGGTCGTTCATACCGCTACTCCTAACCGTTCTCGAGTTATCGAGGTTTTTGTGTAGAAAATTTCAAATTTTTTTTCCGACGATTTGGTCGGAAATTTTTCGAAAAAAAACATTTTCTCGAATTCTTTCGGAACTGATCCAGTCTTATAGATCTCGACGCGGCGATTTCAAATATGGGGTCGTTCATACCGCTACTCCTAACCGTTCTCGAGTTATCGAGGTTTTTGTGTAGAAAATTTCAAAATTTTTTTCCGACGATTTGGTCGGAAATTTTTCGAAAAAAAACATTTTCTCGAATCCTTTCGGAACTGATCCAGTCTTATAGATCTCGACGCGGCAATTTCAAATATGGGGTCGTACACGCCGCTACTCCTAACCGTTCTCGAGTTATCGAAGTTTTTGTGTAGAAAATTTCAAAATTTTTTTCCGACCATTTGGTCGGAAATTTTTCGAAAAAAAACATTTTCTCGAATTCTTTCGGAACTGATCCAGTCTTATAGATCTCGACGCGGCGATTTCAAATATGGGGTCGTTCATACCGCTACTCCTAACCGTTCTCGAGTTATCGAGGTTTTTGTGTAGAAAATTTCAAAATTTTTTTCCGACGATTTGATCGGAAATTTTTCGAAAAAAAACATTTTCTCGAATCCTTTCGGAACTGATCCAGTCTTATAGATCTCGACGCGGCGATTTCAAATATGGGGTCGTTCATACCGCTACTCCTAAC
Organism: Dorcus hopei; assembly: GCA_033060865.1. Lineage (NCBI taxonomy): Eukaryota > Metazoa > Arthropoda > Insecta > Coleoptera > Lucanidae > Dorcus > Dorcus hopei. The sequence continues at coordinate 61,386,762 of CM065425.1, forward strand.
CGTTCTCGAGTTATCGAGGTTTTTGTGTAGAAAATTTCAAAATTTTTTTCCGACGATTTGGTCGGAAATTTTTCGAAAAAAACATTTTCTCGAATTCTTTCGGAACTGATCCAGTCTTATAGATCTCGACGCGGCGATTTCAAATATGGGGTCGTTCATACCGCTACTCCTAACCGTTCTCGAGTTATCGAGGTTTTTGTGTAGAAAATTTCAAAATTTTTTTCCGACGATTTGGTCGGAAATTTTTCGAAAAAAAACATTTTCTCGAATCCTTTCGGAACTGATCCAGTCTTATAGATCTCGACGCGGCAATTTCAAATATGGGGTCGTACATGCCGCTACTCCTAACCGTTCTCGAGTTATCGAGGTTTTTGTGTAGAAAATTTCAAATTTTTTTTCCGACGATTTGATCGGAAATTTTTCGAAAAAAAACATTTTCTCGAATCCTTTCGGAACTGATCCAGTCTTATAGATCTCGACGCGGCGATTTCAAATATGGGGTCGTTCATACCGCTACTCCTAACCGTTCTCGAGTTATCGAGGTTTTTGTGTAGAAAATTTCAAAATTTTTTTCCGACCATTTGGTCGGAAATTTTTCGAAAAAAAACTTTTTCTCGAATTCTTTCGGAACTGATCCAGTCTTATAGATCTCGACGCGGCGATTTCAAATATGGAGTCGTACATGCCGCTACTCCTAACCGTTCTCGCGGAATAATTTTTATAACCGCGCTTGCTTGCTCCCGCCGAATAATTTTTATAACCGCGCTTGCTTGCTCCCGCCGAATAATTTTTATACCCGCGCTTGCTTGCTCACGCCGAATAATTTTTATACCCGCGCTTGCTTGCTACCGCCGAATAATTTTTGTACCCGCGCTTGCTTGCTCCCGCCGAATAATTTTTATACCCGCGCTTGCTTGCTCCCGCAGAATAATTTTTAATTTCAATTCTGTTATAGGTTTTCTGCATCTAATCCTTACTGTTTTTTACTATAATAAACTTTTTACATTTTTACTCTAAAATCAATATTAAAAAGTTATTTAGTGTATCGTATTTTAATTTCTTTGAGACAACGCCCTCTATTTCATAAAAGAGATGGATAATATCCAGTTTACAATTGATTAAAGACTATTATTACATTATAATCATCGTATTTTTGTTTGTCCTTAACAACATTCAAATCATTAGAGCTTAGGTCCATTTAATTTTTACATATTCACTTGCAGCGTATCTATAATTGTTAAGTACGGAAAGACCGAATGAATGGAATGTATTCGTTGCTGGAGAACAGCTTGCCTTGAGTAGTCGCGGTGGTGATCACGCGCTCAAAATCGAACCTGTTATTTCTAGAACAGCTATTAAAAGTACCTGTTATTTTTGGAACAGGTATTAAAAATACCTGTTATTTTGGAACGGGTATTTGTAACTGGTTTTGTATCGGCTCAGTAACGGTTCATACCTGTTACTTATTTTACCCATCACTAGCCGTTACTTTGATCACCGATTAATTTTAACCTTTGTTTTATTCTCACGCCTACAATAATTGTAGAGACAATTGTTTCTATGGGAATAAACCAAAGATTAATAAAGTTAACCGGTGACTAAAGAACCGGCCATTTTAGAGTTATGTTTTAGCATTGCTCAACTATTTTTACGTTAGCAACATGATGTTTTCGATTCGCTGCTCTAAAGCGCTCTCAGAGTATCTCCATCTTCTATTATCACATGTGGTTAAAACAAGATGAAAATACTCTGAGAGTGTTCTAGGGTAGCGAATCGTAAAATGCTATAACTTTATGACAGTTGATATGTGCAGTGTTGCCAATTTAATAGAACTTTTACTAAATCTGGTAGATTCACTACATCATCTAGTTGGTAAATTTCGAGTCTAATAAGGTGGTAGGAAATCTAGTGGAATTCGATTACAAAAAACAAATTCTAAAATAAATGACAACTTAGTGTAGTGAGCCAGTGAGCGCAAATCAACGGCTATACTAAATACAGCCTGAGGCAATGTTGCCAACTGCTAAAACTATAGTATACTACCAAAAAATCTGACAAAGACAAAGATAAAGTTATTCAATAATAATCTGTAACGTAGACGTATTAAGAACCGCTAGCATTTTGCTTAAGGAATTCGTTCGATCTAGCGCAAAACTGCTATTTTGGCAACATTGCCCCGAGAATTTTAATACTTACCACGAATGAAACAGGCAAGCAATCTGTCAGGAAATGTACTTAGTCATTTGCATCATAGTTAATACGAAAAATTAAGGAGCGGAGCAGGAAATTTTAGTAGAATTTCCTAATACGTCTACGTCTAGCAGAAATTGTTTTCGGTTGTTGGCAATACTGGATTTGCATTTTTATGTAATGTTTGCAAATACAAGAATTTTCGGATAACCAAAACGGTCACTTTTGTTTTCAATTAAATTTGATTGAACAACAATGTCGATATTTCTTCAATCTCCTAACCTGTCTTAACTGTCGTCATCTGATGAATATGGTTCGTGATCATTCACCTAACAATAATGTGTTTGACTCTTTCTATAGCCATACAAACGATTTTTTGAGAAAAAAAATTACTCCTCACTCTTACTTGCATGTCTTTTTTTTATATCACAAAATCTTTTAAGCGGACACTAAATCGCGCACTATAACACTTTACGTTTCACCGTCGTTCGATAGCTTCGTCAGTTAGTTTGAATTGATGATTCAAGTATGATACCACCCTATATACTAGTATGGGTATGAATTAATTGACGTCTCAAGTACGGTAACACCCTATACATATGAATGTACTAGCTGAAAAACGCATTTTTTTCCCACATGACAGGAGAAGCTCTCAGAGAGTAAATTCATTCCGCGCATAACACGGTTTTATGTCTCGGAAAATATGCCCCTTTTATATGCGCCATTAGGGCCGCCGCCGTAAAGTTATTGAACTTTCACGTGCGAGCTTGATAATCAGGATCAACGAGGCCCCGAATTTACGGCCTCCGCCTTTAGTTTCCGATATGAGTTCCAATGTTACACCCTACATTATAATTTAATCGTGTGATATATGAGGCGACAGCCAGATTGTTTGGGGATCAACACGCGAGAAGTAAACGCCAGAAAACCAAGTTGAAGTGCTTAACAAGGTTTCCCTTTCACTATTTATGTATGTACCTATATTAGGCACACAGTATTGCAACGCCATTGCGATTTTGAAGTGACAAATTATTGCTTGTTGTCTGGCGTATAATTTAATAACATCTTTAATAACACCCCCCGCCCCTAACGTCAGGCTTTGAACGAACTCCAACGGGAAACTTCAGGCGATTGTTCCCCAAACTTTCCCGAAACTTTTCTGCTTTCGTCGTCTTAAAACGCCTTAATGGTATTGAAATTAATACGGGGAAATTAATGGCGCGGCCTTGGGGCGATGCCGAAGATTAGATTACGTATACCCCCGGATTGACTTTTTTGAATTTGATTTTAGTCGAACATCTGCATGTACAAAATTGATTTAGCGCTTGCACGGAAATTGAGTTCTCACTCCTCGAGCCCGTTTACAACGTGCTCGAATTAATTTGGGGGTAATTCCCCGAGTTCCTGCGCTACTTTTATGGGCCAAAAAATATTGCAATGCTTCGTTCAAATTCTGAAAGTAATTTAAAAGCACTCTTTTTGTCGCGGAAACTAAGATATTTCTTAATTATTTCCTTTCAATTCAATTGCAGTCGCAATTCCATGTCGATTTCCGGACTCGCTGTCGTTTACATTAGCTTTAATAAGTTCGCTAATTGCTTTCGAAACTGCACTTCGACCGATAATAACTAGTCCAGCTTGTTGGTAGAGTGTTTCGCCCCGTTTCCCCACACTCTAATTGGAATCTTTTTTTTTTTCAATTGCGGGGGATGTTTTGAACATCAAAGTTACTTTGTATGAGGTACAGTTATGCCAAGTATTTCTTTTTCGTTTTCTCTACTCAACGAGATAAATAAATTGCAATATCCCTCCTCCCCCCATCAATTGTTCTACCATAAAAACGCAAGGTGAACTGATATCATAAAAGAAAACCAACCTAAGAAGAGAAGGGAGAAACGCCAAAAAGGCTTTTCTTCTTGGCACTCTTGTATGCTCTTCATATCCTTGATGTCTTCATGCCACAGTTCGTGACGTAAGCACAATTATATTGAACCACATGCTAAAAAATCCCTACCAAGAGGGTTCATCCCTCCTACTGCTAACTGAAGCGTGATCAGCAAAGATCGACTTGTATTCATAGAGATTGAAACCCACACGAATCAGATGACACTTCGAATAAAGCAGACGTTGAAATCGAAGAGGAAGATGAAGAAAAATAACAGAATTTATGGCTCAACGAAATGGAAAACTTCTTGAATGTAGAAGGAAAAGACTGAATGGCAAAAATAAACGACGATTTAAATAGAATCAAGACTCAGAGAAAATCTGCATTTTACGTTACAACCAAAGCACACCGTCTGTTTGTAATAGAGCTCGTTTGATTTAGGCTTCGGCTTGTATTTCCGGAAATTTCGGTCGAAAGATCGAAAACAAAGATCGGTTGCGTTAGCCCCGTGCACATAAATTTAAGTTAATTGAGAGCCCTTTTGTAGGGGACTTCCGGTTGAACGCAGGCTTAATTGTTAACGTTACGTGAAACAAAGCCTTCCCCGAATTTTGAAAGCCTTGGAACAACAGGCCTCTCGGTTTAACATTTAACGATTTCAACAGTTTTGAGGGAAGCTTACTCGATGATGATTATCTTAGGTTGTTCGCACTTTAAAGGGCTCATAAAATTTTGACTAAAACAAAGATATTTCCAAAGAAAATTTAGGACGGACTACTCACTATAGATAGACATAATCAAGTGACTTTGTGCTTTCAGTAAGTACATAGAAATTTTCGTTTGTTATAAATATTTAACCGACCAACTTTGATGCATAAAATTCCGCAAAGCTCTCGCCCGGTGTCGTCGTAAAGCACCTCGTCTGTTTACTTGCATACATAAATCTTGAAGCTGCAGTCTTCCGAGTTTGCGAAAGCAGCTTAAGCCAAACAAGGACATCGGATTAGCCATCAAATATTTGCTTCGCTAAAACTAGTACATACTGTTATTTATTCAAAAAGTAAAATAAAATTCGCTTTTTTATTTTCTTAAAGTGTACCTACCACCAAATTACTTGAAGCCTGAATTTTGCGTATCCAGAATTGGTAAGGGTAACATCACGTTGTAATAGTATTTCGTCACAGATGACGATATGATTCCTTTATTAAATGAGCTACAACAGAAGGACTACAGAGAAGCCTCAATAAAAAATTCAGAAAGTCGATTAGAGGTTTTGTCCAAAAGCCACTCGAATATCATTAAGCTCTTAAGTAACTTAACGGGGATACGATGAGTAGTTTAAAAGTGTTCTTAGGACATATTTCACAGAATCCATCAAGAAAGACTTACCCCTTTATTTTGTAACTCATAACAACATCGTTATAACGCCAATCGTTAAGTGAAATATTTTTGACCAATCAGTACATGGAAATGCGTTGTATCTAGGTCTGATTGGTAAAAACGATTGTCGTTATGTACCTAACGATGTCGATATAAGTTACAAAACAAGGAGGTTATTCTGTAATTCGTAACGACATGATGTTAATCGTTAAGTGACATATTTTGACCAATCAGTGCAGACACGTACAACGCACTTCTGTGTACTGAGTATCGTTATTTGACGATGTCGTTATGTATCACAAAATCTTTTAAGCGGAAATATATAAATATATTTTTCACTTCTGACGAAGCTGTCGAACGACGGTGAAACGTAAAGTGTTATAGTGCGCGATTTAGTGTCCGCTTAAAAGATTTTGTGATACAAATTTCATCGGACAAGAACCAACTGTAAAGATGTCGTTATGAGTTACAGAATAAGGGGGTAAGTCTTCTTTGGAAATGTATCACTTTTAAACTGCTGAAGATATCCCCGTTAAGTTGCTTAAGAGCGCAATGCTCGTTATCAGTTACAGACTAAGAGATGTAAGGTACGGGTGGTTAAAAATGATAAAAGAAAGGGGCCGAATTATTCCTTCCTTTTAGATTTATCAATTTTTCAAGGTTTCGTCGAGACACTACCTCCAGATGTCACGACGAGAGTGAGATAGAAGTTCAATTTTATGTCTTAATTCACAAAATAATTACACCACAATAATCAACAATTTCCACTTCTCCTGTTACTCTTCTATCAAAATTTTTATCAAACCATAAAGGACTCGAATGACAATTTCTTTGTTTGTAGGTATCTGGTTTGAGCTTATTTTAGCCTGATATTGCTCTCAATGCCCACGGTGAATTGAATACTAACGGTGGCAGCATTCAAGTGAGATAGAGAGCTGTTACGTCATCGCATACCCGCTTCTCCCTCTAATACAACTGTCAACCGTGACAGTTAATATCGGTTAATAATTGTGTAAAAGGAGGAGCGGGTATGCGATGACGTAACGGCTCTCTATCTCGCTTGCCGAAATGCTGCCACCGTTAGTCTTCAATTCACCGTACTCAATGCCCGCTTTTTTATGGAATGAAATTTTAGCCCTTGTCCGCCACTACATATAATTTTCGATACTGACGAAATTAAGTTCTTTCTTTTAAATGAAATTTAATTACAAATAAAGAAAAAATATATACTGGGTGTTGAAAAATTCGATTGCCAAATTTCTAGAGTAAGTAAATGGGACTAAAATAAGCCATTTTGTCGGAAATTAATGATTACTTAATGAGACTTTAAAATAGAAGAAACATAAAGAAATTATATACTAAAACGAAAAAATTAAAAGTACAACATTTCAAAAGACGGTTACAAGCTTCGCTCAAGATAGTTGCGCCCAACTTGCACACATATTTGATAACAATGTATTAATGTTTGTCTTGTGTGTTTAAAAAGTATCATAAAGTAATTATTAATTTCCGACTCTGGGTTATATAACAAAAATGGCTTATTTTAGTCTCATTACTTACCCTAGAAATTTGGCAATCGAATTTTTCAACACACTGTATAAATATATATATTTAAAACAGACAAAAAATTTTGGCATAAAGCGAAATTCTAAACAATAAACAACAAAGTCATATAACAATTAAGGCAATTTTAAGAAAGAACAAAAGTGAACACTTATAATAATTCAATTAAATTATTAAAGAGCATAATTTAGACAAATGTAAAATTTAATTGTAAATTGAAGATTACTTCAGAACGATATCTTACGAACACTGCAAAACAAATTCAAAATAACCTTATAACGAGAAGGAGCAGCATTTTGTAAATCAAATAAAGCATTTGTTAGTTTCTAATAACAGAAGTAATTGGCAAATGAATTAATGTTTTCTCACCCAAATCATGGTACTAGATACAGAGAGATGGACGGATTTTCGGACTCTGTTCACACGCTAAGACATTCTGTGAATGTTAATTTCGCCTTTGAGGTCTGAGAGTCTCCTAGTGGGAGATGTATACAACCACACGACTACTGGATATGTCATACCTATCGTAAAATTCAGTCGCCTTTTATATCGTTTAAGCCGGAAATTCCGATTATGAAAATCTTGTTTAGAACACTTGCTCTAGTAATGCTTTTAGTAATGTTTGCATAAGCCGGGAATCACCTCAGCGATTGTTCGATATTGCAATATGCAGCTGATGTTCTTCGAACGCAGTTTTATTTTAAAGCTCAGTCCTGACTCACGACGGCAAAAGCTTTGAAAAATCATGTCGTTTGTTTACTTAATTTTTAGGTGGGTGAACTTTCCCGCAGTCGCGTAAGCATTTTATCGAATTTAACTTACGCATTGAACTTAGTGATTTATTACGGAACGCCTGTTTCTTACATCTTAACTTAAAAAAGAAACGCTGTTAACAAGCTTGAGGGGTAAAGAAAACAAACAAATTTGCTATCAACTGATTAAGTTATGAGTTAAACATTTTTTAAAACTAATTCGTAAATAAAAATTTACGGGTGGGTTTACAGAAAGGAAATCAAAATATTTAATTACGATTAACTATTTGATTGAGCTTAAAATTCGTGTTGCCATAGAAATCGAATTGTTAAACTAAGGCAACGCTAATTTTAATCTCAATCAAACAGTTAATTGTAATTAAATAGTTGATTTCCTTTCTATAAACCCACCCTAAGAGAGAAAAAAATTGAAATCAAATTTTAAGAAGGAGCAAGGAGACGTGAGAAAAAAACGGATTTCAGATGAATGGAAATAATAAAAATGGAAAGGATCGACAGACAATAAGAAGGCGTAATACCACTAACCACAGTAATGCCATCTTGGTTCTTTTGGGCCGAAATTTATCCCTTTTCTATAAAATTTAGCTTAGGAATGTATGCTGGTCGAAAACAACGGAAAATTTTGAATTTTCTTGAGTTTTCAAATTTTTCAACTTTTGTATTTAATAATCTTAAAAATTTTAGTAAGTACTTAGTTATTAATATAATTAGAGTAATTAGAAAAATTTATTTAAAAATGTCATGACGACCCGGATATTAGAAAGAAACTGTATGTAGTAAGGAGTTCGGAAATTGAATAAGTGAGGGCGCCGTGTAGCTACTTTAGGGGAAGGCACCCGGTCGCGGTTCATAAGCGACCGCCCGAAAAACGGAGTCAGTCAAGCACGCGGTTCGGAACCTAATGTAAGTAACGTATATTGGCGGTTTTGTGAAAAACCGACCAAACGTATAAATTTCATCTCTTTAAAACTCCGAACTTGTTTATGATATAAATTTGTTTGTACAACTCTTCGAAATTGAATTAATAAATTGTCGTTTTTTCGTTCAATTCTACGAAATATCTTCTTATTTATTCACCCACACACGCGCACACACACACTGACACATAATTTTGAATGTGAAGGCTCGTGAGTGCCATCTACATCCAAAATTTATCACACAACAAATACACTATACGAGCAAGAATCAGTCTACGAGTGCTGCCTTTGAAAATTATACGTCGGATGTATCTGGAGCGTATGATCTCATCTTTCTCACTCACGATTTTTAATCTAATTTGTATCTCGCTCATCCGTTTAAAAAAATCTTGTGTTTATATTATTTGCATGACAACAGGCGATCTTTTCACACCCTACTTAAATGTGGGATGTAAAAGATCGCCTGTTGTCACGAAAATAATATAAACACAAGATTTTTTAAACGGATGAGCGAGATACAAAATACCGAGTGTTCCATTTAAAATAACAAAGTTGATACTCATATTTTAGGTTTCCGACCAACATTTGTTTTCATTTTTAGTAAATTCTGGCGGTTCAAGTAAATTGTTAAAACTTTTGTATTTAACATTTTTTGATATATCTAATAATAAAATGTGTAGATACCGTTCAAAATATAAACAAAAACCCTGTACATAGGTAGTAAGTAGGTTAAGAATATTGTAATGAACAATTTCAAGCTTGTACAGTTTAATGTTAGGTCGCTACTGCCTAAAATTAATTTGATTAAGGAGCTTGTTCTTTCTAATAGTTATGATGTAATACTTTGGTTAAATTTGGTCATCAGTAAACAGCGGATTCTCGTCGGGAATGGTGCGGGAGAAGGAAGGCATATAAATTTTAAAATATTCTAAAAAATATTGTGTTATTTAAGCGTATTATTGATTCGATAATTTGGAATGTGAAAACGATTAATTTATTTGCATTATTCGCCGCTATTGGTTACCTATTTCTTGCCTGTTCGACACGTCCCCACTCTCGCTTACCCATCCGCTGCTTAGTTACAGACAATATCTCGAGTGATTTCATTCATATTATTACTTAATAATAGTAAAATAACATGAAATTTTTATGTAAAAGTGATGTAATTTTATTACCATTTTTACCAGTGTGTGCATTTACATTAAAATGAACACTTCTCATTCTTTAGTTGTTTTTAACCAACGTTTGGAGTAGCTTTGGATAGTTTGAAGTTAAAGGCACAGAATTTCGCAGTAGGTATAAGGCTAGGCGTTCACTTGTCCGCATCGCACGAATCGGATTTTATCGGACGGATGACAGTTGCTCTCTCGAGAATGCCGAGAGGCGATCCGTCCGATGCGAAACAGTGAATGCATGTACATTTAAAATAATGAAAAGAATGAGTTTTTATGATCCGTTCGCTGTGTGCGATGCGTACGATGCGGACAAGTGAACGCCTAGCTTTATATACAGACCGCCTGATTTTTATTACAATCAGTTCTTCGATTTATTAGAAGATGACTTAACATTACTGATATCTCAATAGGATACGATTAGTAGCTGTATGATATCTGTCCTTAAACTCAGTCGTCTTTTATATGGTTTTAGACCGGATTTTCCGATTACGTATGGTACACTTGTCCTATGAGTTATCGTGATTTTTCTGAATCGTTCGCTTTCAATTATGTTTACATAAGCCGGTTTCTTTGAAGAATAACTTCGGCTTCTGTTTGATATTGCAATATGAAGCTGATATTATCGGAACGCAGTTTTATTTTAAAAGTCAGTGCTGACTCATGATGGGAAAGCCTTTTTAGGTACGTGAATTTTTCCGCGATGTTGTATCAAATTTAAATTACGTGCTGAGCTTAATGATTTACGAAATGCTGGTTTCTTACAGGGGGTTAGTGACCCAAAACGATAGTTAATACTCTCCCACAAAGTAGCGGAGATTTGGCTAAGTAGTTGTTTTTCCTTGGAAAAGTGAGCTTTCCAAATTACCATACAAAGATAGAATATTTCCAAGCTGCACAAAAAAAATTCAGAAGTGTTCTAAGAAGTGTTCTTGAAATGTTTAAACGAAAGCTCAATGATCGGCATTTGTGAGAAACTGGAAGATCTTTCCTATTTTTCAGAACTTCTGGTCTCAGTGTTTTATAATGACATGAAAACCATCTAAATTCGATGTTCAGTCAAATAGTTCTAGAATTTTGGTAGCTACTTGCTTTGCTTCATCATCAAAGGTTTTGTTTTGAGAATATATTCATTTGTTGGTCTAGGAATTAACTGACCTTTTATGTGCATGCTTTAATCTCTGCCTGTTTGAACTGACACGCTAACTACTGACCTACTAATAAGGCAATTCCATTCAGTTACAAGCTTCTCATAAGTACAAAGAATTTGTAACTTGTAACACTTGTTCACGGGGTTTACTGAGTTTATTACAATCGAACGTTTCGGTAGTTTCTTATTCGCTATCACCTTGAGAAAACGCATGTTTGTTTTAGGAGTTTTACACACACTTCCTCCTTTCAATTCCTTTTTGCTTTGTGTGAGGATCGAACCTTGAATCTCTGAGTTTGTGGACGAGGGCGTTAATCACTAGGCCATTTAGGCCCAGTTGTACAATGCCAGTTTAAAGTTAAGCTGAGGCTAGCAACGATTATTTCAACAATTGTTGTTAAGTGTTTAAGCTTTGGCTTAACTTTAAACTGGCATTGTACAGCTGGGACCAAATAAGTGACTTCAAACTGTTATAAGCTTTTAAATAAGTTAGCGTTTCGACCCACAATTTAATTCAATTTAATTTTGAGCATCAAAGTGCATATTAAAAACAAGATAAAGTAAACAATAGAATAATGATTTTATGTTCCTAAAGAAAAATGAGTTAGAATAAATAAATGACACTCATGATGTGATTACACCCCACCCCCATTATAGTTCATCTAATTTTATTCGCCATGAAATTAGAATTTAAAATAATCCTTATTCCCTTATTGAGTAAAACTCGTGGAACGAATTAAATTCTGTGGAGTTAATTAATCTCTTAATCCATCTTTATTAAACCCCCTGCGAATTTTCCCCGTTTGCAAGACGGAATGCAAGCCGGAAAACACAATAAGCCTCTTTGCGTAACTCGCGAAGAAATGTACCTGGCTCAAGTGTTAAACCCCTATGATTTTAAAGCATTCAGGGAGGGGAACGTTAAACCCTGAGGGGTTGTTTCTGTTTGCGTGTCCCAAATCCTCGCTCATTATATGTAAATTTAAGGTCAAATTGCAGAGGTAATTTGTTATTATCAGTCCTGTCGCCCGGAGATATTTTCAATTTCCTTTCCAAAAAATAAAAACGAAAAAAGCTCTCCTTTGTGGACCAGGAATTCCTTCAACCCCGAGAATATAACGTTGCTTATTGAATGCGGACGAGCATTTATTCGCCCAAGAATTTTTTTGTTATTATAGTTAGTTCCGCTTTGTGGTATGGTAGGTATTATACGAAACAGCCGGCGAAGTACGTAGTGCTATTTATAAGTTCCAAGAGAAACATTGTTAAACTCGGAAAATACAATGGCGGAAACTCCGGGGGAAAATACTCCGGGTGTTTTGTGCCTTGTGTATTCCTACTTGTTTTGATTTTATTTCAAAATTGAAAGCCAGACACGGAAATTAAATTCTTTGGCATCAAAGTGTAACATTTTCTTTCACTTCCTTCAAAAGAATGGAAGATCTCACTCAGGATTACTGTTCAGGTAGAATTTGAATTTCTTAATTTTTGCTTAAAGCTAATTGCAAATATTCACTCATAATTGTGCGTTTTTCTTTTTCCTTTTGATAAAAAATTTATTTTCGCTTTTCTCTCGGCGCGACTTATTGGAGGTCGTAAATAAAAACATTAAAAGAATCCCCGGCGTTACATATTTTGGCAGAGTTCAGCCCGTAGTAAACAATATAAATATCCGTTCATTTGTTCCCAGCAGGCCTGAAATACATTCGCTCTTATAATAGACGCGTCCCACAAGAAATTTACATAAAATACATCTATTTAAAACAACAAAGATTCAAGTATGGCCCAATCGTCGGATAACATGTAACACCTGGATCTTCCCGAAAAAAATATTCTCTGGAAGCTCCCGAGGAATTTGATTTCACAATCAGTACAACTAAAGTTGCTGAATATTTTGATGTAAAAGCACACACATGTTAAAAAAAAAAGTTATTAAAACGTCATGCGATATTATCAAAAGGGGATTAATGACTTTGCTGATGAGTAAAGTTTTAATGACCTACAAAAATTTGTTCGCAACTGGATTTAAACGAAATTAATTTTTCCGCTTTGTTGAATAATTTTCTTATGGTTACACTCTCGCTTTTTTTAATTAAAAACAAGGGGTGCTCCAAAACTCTTTAGTTATAAAGTAATGGCAAGTTACAGGTTCGTTCAAAACGTAACTCGAACTTAAGTTGTTTAAAAATAACACATTGATACATATATCCAGCGACGTAGCGATGGGAGAAGGGAGGTGCAACTATACCATGATCAGAATGCACCAGCATTAAGGGCGCATTAAGTTTACCAACATAAAGATAGAGCATTCGCAATCTTGAAGCTAAATCCACACTGAAGGAACAATCGGGAACTTTTAGTTGCTGTTCCATGTTCCTCGAAAAAGTTACCGGTAGTTTCGGAAAGTTTCTTTAAGTTCCTTCGTGTTTCTGTTTCCAGTAACAAAAGTTACTGTTTGTTGCGTGTTTCCACTCGGAGCGGTAAATATCAAAGAAAAATGGGAAAAAAGCAGGAACAAAAAAGAGAGTACCTTCAATGTGTACATCTTGTCACCAGTTTCGGTAACGGCTTGTAGCGTAGCAATCAACACCACATTGTGCTTGAACTTTTCAACAATTATTTATTTAGAATGTCCAGCAAAGTAAAATAGGATAGTGACCTCATTATTAAATTAATTGAAGTGTATAGAAGCTGTGGTGACCATACACCAGCATTCATTCATGCCATTCTTTCCTTCGACACTCTTTCCCTTCAAGAAAATTGAAACGAAACAAATCCTGTTGTGACCCACTAATACAATAATACAGGATTTGTTTCGTTTCAATTTCTTGAAGGGAAAGAGTGTCGAAGGAAAGAATGACATGAATGAATGCTGGTGTATGGTCACCTAATGCTTATGGATCCCTTCGGATAGTAAATATAAGTGTAAAAATACAAGAGAAAATGGATGGAAAAAAATATCTGAAGATGTCGCAGTAGATGATATTGTAAAAATAAAACGAAAAATGAAAAACTTGATTGCTCAGTTTTACAGAGAGTGAAAAAAATACCAATAATAATAACAATATAAGCTGCAGCAGCGAGAAGCCCGTCTTCTTCAGTCATGACTGTCAACAATACTAACTTGTTTCTTGTATGAATATGTACAGATTGATATGTGCAACAATGGAACAGAAACAAAATCCAGATGTTTCTCTATTTTACTACCTTTAGTGTGGACAAAATGTTTCCATAACATGACGAAAGTTGAAAACTTCTGAAACATTTAGCAACAACCATCGATAAGAAAGTTCCTGTATGTTCCTTCAGTGTGTACTTAGCTTTAGAATGAAGTAAAAGGGACGCGGCAGTCACACTTTGGATTCGTTTTTTTATTCGGGATTGTCATCCGTTGCAGCGATTAAACCAAAAGCGTTTTTTTACATTTTAAGATGGACTAGTTTATTACCACCATGCGTTTTTTTATGTACGTTGTAACAAGTTCTTTAATCAGCTCTTTTGCCCAAGTTTTATCTCCGACCGATTTTAGGTGTTTTTTTGCCATTGAAATTATTTTACAGCAAAATTCCATTTAGGTTTTTAAAAGTACTCTTCAATCTATCTGTGCAGTTTGTGAGAATTTTTCATTTGCTCAGTTTCAAAATATTTTAAAAAGATTCAGTAACCAAATTCAATTTATCAAACTATTTTTAAATACATAGTTTCTTTTTTAATTCACTAAATTTTTTGTCTTTTGTTTCTGTTTTAATGAACTTCTTACGTTTTTTTAAATTTATTCCTGAATCTAGTAACAAATTTTAGGAATTTTCTATGTTGAAAAGGGATTTTTTGGTAACTCTTGAGGATTTCTGCTTTCTACACGTTGGTAGCACTGGTCAGTTGGTCAGCTAATCAGCCGTCAAATGTATGTAGAGAAAAGATTGGCGGCAACAAACTATGCATTTCAAAATGGTCAAAGAGGAAAATAAAAATGTTTATCCACTATCAAATTATAATTGGACTTTAATCCACACTTATGAAGCATTTAAAGTGACTATTATCCACTTTTATCCAATTAAAGGGATATGTTAGTGTATTAATAATAACTAAATTAAAGTGGGATAAACACTAACACAAATATTTAAGGCAGAAAAATTTTTCCGTCGCAATCGAGAATCGAACTCGAGTCTTTGGGATTCATGCCAGACGCTCTTAACCATTGAGCTATAGCGACACCGAGCTCAAGAAATATCTAATAGAAATTAAAACAAGTGACACTTGCTACAAAATTCTGACTCATTTCAATTTTCTTGATTACCTTTATAAGGCAAGTGCCGCGCCGTCTCATAATGGAGAGGGATTATTTATGTACAAAACAAAAAGAATTGGGTCTAAGGCACTACCCTGAGGGAGGTCTTGATTGACAATTCTTGTACCGAACCTTATAAAAACATTTACTGATTGACATACTACGAACACTATGCAAAGAAAAAACTAGAAAAAATGAGTAATCAATAATAATAATCATTACCAAAAAGTTCTCGTTGTGAGAAAGGAAGTATCGTGACCGTATCTATCTCTATTAATTGAGAAATGTACAGAAGGTAAAGAATTGGGCCCAAAGCATCAATGAAGAAAGAAACAAAAAGAAAGTGTTAAATAAAATCGTGTAACCAACACCAACAAATGATATTACCTTTACGCAGGACAAACTTTAATGAAATAATTAATTAGAGAGATATGTCAGTGTATTAATAATGACTAAATTAAAGTGGGATAACACAAATATTTAAGGCAGAAAAAATTTTCCGCCGCAATCGAGAATCGAACTCGAGTCTCTGGGATTCATGCCAAACGCTCTTAACCATTGAGCTATAGCGACACCGAGCTCGAGAAACGTCATAATAGAAATTAGAACAAGTTGTTGAAATGATATTGCCTTTAACATTTCTCGAGCTCGGTGTCGCTATAGCTCAATGGTTAAGAGCGTTTGGCATGAATCCCAAAGACTCGAGCTCGATTCTCGATTGCGACGGCAAAATTTTTCTGCCTTCAATATTTGTGTTAGTGTTTATCCCACTTTAATTTAGTTAAATTTACTTTATTCCTTACTTTACTTGACTTACATTATTATCCTAGTATTATACTAGTGGATAATAGGTCACTTTAAATGAAACGTAAAATGAAACGTGACGGGCTTTGTCATACCTACTGGTTGCTATGGTACGTTGTTTATTATTATCCACTAGTGGAATAAAGTTACTTTATTCCTTACTTTACTTTATTTACTTTATTATCCACTAGTGGATAATACTTTATTCTACTGGTGTATAATAATTAAACTGCGGAAGTTTAGGCATTTCAGGCACCTAAGGCCCGATTTTACAATCGTCGGATAAGTATTATTCTTAGAATAACGTGACGTAGGAACATTTAAAGATATTCTGCGATATGCCGTCATTATTCCACGATTGTAAAACCGGGCCTAAATGTAAATTCGTTACTGCCTAAACTTCCGCAGTCTAATAATAATAAACAACGTACCATAGCAACCAGTAGGTATGACAAAACCTGTCACGTTTCATTTTACGAATGCGAAATATTTTTTAATTAAATTTCGCTCATTCTGATTCCATAAATGTGGTGATTGTGGATAAAACGTTGTATTGCATGCGTGTTTTAGGTACATTTTATCCACTTAAGAAAATGCTATCTAAAACACTTATACAATAAATAACTATTATCACACACAGGATTAAATTAATTTTTGATTTTGATTTTCCTTTTCTCCCTAACAATAACCATAAAGAAATTTTCCACCAAAGAAAAAAAATTTAGGGAGAAAATTCCTAAGTTGACAACACTGAGATTCTCAGATAATTTTAGTTCAAACATCGGCCGTGAGATGTCGCGCTCCAGTTTGAATATTTTTGCTTGAAAAATAAAACACAAAAATTGTCCAATGCGCGGTAAAGCTTGAGGATAGTAGGGGGAATGTAATTATCAGTAATATGTTGCGTTAAACATTTTTTGATTGATATAAAAACGAAATATGTCATGTACAGGTCGGTTCAAATTTTTGATCACCTTCCGTCAGTATAATTTTGTAAAAACAAAATCCGATTTGTAAATTAAGCCACACATACATACATCTAAGTATTCATATTTCCATGCCCTTTTTAAATTAAAAAAAAACGCTTTCTTTCGTAAAAAAATATTATACAGGTTCAAATTTTTCTTTTGAACTTTTTCTAACAACCGCCATTACAGAAAGATTCTTTTCGAAATTAAAATTAATTATAATAATAATAATAAAATTATCTGGGTAACTGAGGCTTAGCGGATCCTTAAGTATTGAAATCGAAAGATCAAAGTCGTCATTTAAATGATAATATCCAAAATTAAAAGCAAAAGGTAAAATTTTGTTGTCTTCTACATACCTTTTGCTAAAGGTAACACCTATGTAGAAAGTATCTAACTTACTACCAAGGTCAAAAAAGTCTCGTCTGTAATCGGTTAAAAAAGTAAAGCCGTACCCTATGATTGGTACAGAAAAGTTATATTCAAGTATAGCGCAAAAAATACTTTTTATGTAATTTTAATCGATTCAAAAATTGTTTAATAAAAGCATACGTTTGATAAAAAAAATATATATTAATTCTTTCTCGACTAGCAACTGTGAAGAACGGGGGTGGGTAAACAGATGTTAATATAGGCGCCAGGGTGAACAAAATACCCAGCTGATCCGAAGTAGCCTCGACAGTGTTACCAAATTGTCTTGGCTTTGCAGTTGAGTGTTCGCAACAATCACAGGAGGTTTTAATTTAAACTCACTTGTACGCTGAAAGTAGTGGCACAAATACACAAGTGGCTACAATAAACAATTGCTTTAATTACACAAACTAAATAATTACAAGAACAGTTGCAAAGTTACGAACGGTTAATTCGATGCGACAGAATGTCGACTAAAACTCTGTAATTAAAACGATTCGCAATTATTGTACCTGAGTGTACACTAATTTATTTACGTGCTCGATAAATCAGATCAATCTGCCTCATTACTACACTACTACAATAATTGTTATCAATTAATAATGTCGGTCTCAAAATTAAAAAACCACCAGCTGTTGAATTATGTTGCCAAAAGCCAAAATTCCCAGATATATTTTAGTTGGTACTTCACGTGTCACTATAATTTATCCGTGTCAGTAATTTGTCGTCAACATTTCATTTGCCTAAAACCTTACGATACTGTAAAAACGCAGAAATCTTTTAAATCGTGCAGTTAAAATTTTCTTCCCCCTAAATTCGTCACTAACTGACAAATTTAGCAGCAGCATTGCCGGCTGTATCTACGAGGTTGGTGCAAGATCTGTCGATAATTCGCTCTTTAAGAAAAACGCAGCGTCACGAAGCAGTTAATAATGAAAGAGGTACGAACTCACTAAATCCAAGAGTGTGTTCTGTAGGTCGAAGGTCGTTTACGTCTTCCAGTGAGTCGTCAGTATGTTGACCGCGGAGCATTCGTAAGGAAACTGCGTCAAACGCTTTCATTCAGTCGGGCGCAGCAACTGCTTCCAAATTTGTTACGTTTCAAATTTCCCGCCAAATAAAACGCGGAATCTAGACTGTATCCGTACCGTGCTTCCTCGAAGTTTATTGGTGGGTGACACACCACGTGACTGTCTTCGGCTTCGTATCTTAGTAACCATCACCTGCTACAATTTCGCCTCGATGAGATTCTCTCTTGTTCGAAGTGTGTTACAAGCCAGACGTGTTTTACGTGCATTGTAAATTATCGGAATTCTTGCTCTTTGGGAGAAGTAATTCATTTGCGGCTGTGTCGGAAGATTTAGTGACCATTCGGGGATAATTTTAACTCCAATTCCAAGCCTGGGAACTTATTAGCCCCCAGGTAATGTAAAAATGTGCAATGGCGTGTACCAAAATGGCCGCTAACGAAACCGTTTCCTTTTATACTCAGGTTCTTCCTTAACCCCACAAGCTTTTACGCGAGGTTTTCCGTTTGATTTAAATTGGGTTTTGGTGCCACATCGAACTCCCTCTGTGGTTCACCGTGCCGTTCGAGATAGGCTACGACCGTGACGACCCTGTAGCGACGAGTAGCGTATGTCAGCCATCTTGTAACCGGATCCCGTCCGGTATAAACTAGTTGTCGGCTTGGCCAGCACCACCAGGTGGCGTGACGACCGCCAATTTCACAGCGAGTTGACACAGTGACTTGACAGCTCGGTCGTAATCGTAAGTTTATTATTTAATCTAATTTGCGCATGCATTTTTAAGAGCGAAATTTTCTTTGTTTTGCATGTTGTAATAAAGAACCAACCGCCCTGTTCTTAAGTAAGTTCATGTAACGTAAGCCATTGCATTGGCCTTGTAAAACCTGTCAGTACTTTGATCGTTGTACGTCCTGTTTAATTGTGTTAATTAAGTTTAAGTAAACCTTCACAGTTGTGTTTATATTTACCACCTTGACGTACAAGTGAGTGTAACGCCTCTGTTTTACTTTTGATTTATTTCTGCCAATTCTGTCGATTCGGGGACGTCGACAAGATTGTCATTGCTCAGTTGATTTATTTAAGTCCGAACTGGCGCCCTTTAGTTATATTAACATCCAAGTTACTCACTCCGTCACACTGCAGCTAGCCGAGGGGATCAGCTGGTGAAAGAGACAGCAGGAAACCTGTCACCTGTCAAGGTAAGCGTGAGGCAAGTGAATTAAATTATAAATTTGGTGACAAATTGTGGGTTTTTAATTAACGGTGTGCCAAAAGAGTATCCAAAAGTAAAAGTGCCAAGAGAGGTATCCCAGAAAGAAATATCCAACCCTAGAAGTATCCGAACGTAAAAACCTGAGTTAAAGTAACAACATAATTATAATTAGTAACGTTGTTAGCCTAACATTACCTGGATTTTTAGATAAACCAGGCCCTGGCAGGGTCATAAAATCGTTTAGCCATGCACTAAAGAGTCTTCTGATCATGTCGAATTTGAATTTTCATAATATTTTATAGCGAAAACTCAACGATCCTATACCTTAGGCACCACCAAAGTTAAACGAGTAATGAAACATTAACAACAAGCTAAATCGGGTGATGCGGATGATCGCGGATGCCGTCAGCTCCGACCAATCAGATATCATTATCGAAAATGCCCATATAAGGACATGTTACGTAGCGATCGAGTTATCAGGATTGCCACAATAAATTCTAAGTTGAGTAAAATTTGCGAATATTGCCAACCTACTCGTTACGCGGTTTTGAACTGTAACAATCAACCGATCCCCATGTACTTTTCGATTTTGCCCGTTCATTTATCTGCATTTTCCTAATTGTATGATCACCTAGAAACCTTCACGCTTCATTGCATTTCACTGAAAATATCTTCTAAGGCTTGATGTGTAAAAAAATGTTCGAGTCGCAATTCTTCAATGATTTTAAAAACCTTCAAATCTCATTGCATTTCATTGGAATTACTTTCAGCAAGGCCTGATGTGTAAAAGAACATTCGATTTATATTTATACAGGAAGTCTCTCCCTTGTAGGTGAACAAAATTTTCGATTTATTTTCCAATTACTTTCGAATAAACTGTCAACTATGAACCGGAATTTCAAAATGTACGTCAAATCAGCGACGCTGATTTTATTGATGGATGTTATTTACATTTTTATTAGTTCTCCTGGTAAGTTCTAATTTGGCGGTGTGAAAGTTTGAGGAAGTGTCTCGTCTAAAACTTCGATGATCGACATGTGTGTGTGTCTTGCGTGCTCGCAAAAATTAGCTCAAAGAGGGGACGCAGAGGGCTATCTAATTATAGATATCAAAAGGCTCGTGTCGCGCGACCATCACAATGCCGTGTCGGTTTGGAACGTCGCTCGAAGGTCGATAAAATTAATTCATCTACAAACACAGGCGAGGGTCGTCTTGCTAACGTCATTGTCTTGAGGTTGCCCCCCCTCGAAATACATGTGTACATACACATGTCATTTCATTACACTTAACAGGGAATAAATTCAGACAGTTTCAGAAAATTCTATTTCCCTTCTCTATCATTTGGGAAAATCAAATTCAATAATTTCAAATTACTTTCAGAACTCTAGAAATGCATCAATCCTTGTGAAAGGATCCGGAAATTCCGTATATAAAAATTCCTTTTTTTTAAGCAAGCCAAAAGAAAAAATTAAGTTCTCTGAGGACTGTACCATAGCAAAATTTTTATATTTCAAAAAAAAAGCGATAGGGAAATCTCATATTGCAGAGATAAGATTCAAAACGTGCCTTAAGACGCATGAAACTCTGTCCCAGGCATAGAACTACTCGGGAAATTTTCGTTCTTATCACAGGCTGACGCCATAAGAAAGAGGACAGAGTAGCTTGCTTGCGTTGCACGGAAAAAAAAAATAAAACATACCGTAACTAAATAACCATTTAAATAAATATTTATTTAGTGACCTGCCATTTCTTGGAAGGTATTTAAATGAATATTTATTTAGTGACCTGCCATCTCTTGGAAGGTTTTCCTCAATTAGAAGCTTCGCGCGGGACAGAAATTTCAAAGTTAATTGGCTCACGAGGTGCTAACCATCTCTTCCAAAATTGATAAGAAAGGCTTTAAAAGCCGTCGCGAGGGAGGAAAACGGCGCGTTGCCCCCGTCGCTGATTTTTCCTTCTAAGTTCGGTTTAGCGAATGGATCAATTAATTCATCCCATAGTTTATTTCGGTAGAAAAGAATTGAATCTTTTCCTGGTGTGTTTTTCAATCGTTTCAATAAATTTATAGTCAATCGCAAGCAATGTCGTTAACGTATTTTTAAATTCAAGTGTCCTTTAATTTTTGAATTTCGGGAAGAATGATTAGACTTAACATTGGTAAGCCTAAAAATAACATTTTTGCTTTAATTCAATAATTAACAAAAAGGATTTCCATATACCTCCTTCTCTCATCTCATCTCTCGGGCCAGATCCGCCCAGCGAAAAATTTCGAATATAATTTTTTTATAAGATAGTAGACAATTTTTATTGATTATCATTAATTCATCATATTGTATCATTCATTGTTGAAGTGTTTTTTTTGTAAATCTTTAGTTGTTAAATGCCATTTTATTTTTAATATAATTCATATTGACTAAAACTACAGCAATTTCAATGAATTTCAAAATAATTTACATCCAGACTCTTACAAAAAATGTCCATGTCTCCTCCTCCACTCTTTTACCGAAATTTTAATCAAACCATAAAGGACTCGAGTAACAATTTCTTTGTTATATCATAACGATGTCGTGCGAGACAATGAAAACAATTTCAAAATGATTTTATAACGAGAAAGATAGCATTTTATAAATCAAATAAAGCGGTTGTTAGTTTCCAATAACATAACGAATAGGCAAATGAATTAATGTTTTCTCACCCAAACCATGGTACTAGATACAGAGAGACCGACGGACTTTCGGAATTTGTTCACACACACTATGACATTTTGTGAATACTGATTACGCCTTTGGACTCTCGGAGATGAACATAACCACACGGCTACTAGCTGTACGATATTTATCGTAAAACTCAGTTCCTTTTATATCGCTTTAATCCGGAAATTCCGATTACGAAAAAATGCGTGTGAGTCACTTGCTCTATGAGCCATCGTGATTTTCCTAGTCATCCGCTCTTACTCGTGCCGGCTTTTTAATGAGTCACTCCGGCGATCGCTTTTAATGCAATTATACAACTGAAATTCTTCCAATGTCGTTTTATTTTAAAGATCAGTCCTGACTCATGATAGCAAAGCCTTTGATAAAGCCGGTCGCTTGTTTACTTAATTTTTTATGTGAGTGAATTCAACTTACATACTGAGCTAATAATTTACGAAATTGCTAATTTGTTACAGTCAAATTTAATCGCAGAATATACCATACGACGCATTTTATAGCGAGCTGGCAACGTCTCCTGTATGTATATGTTGTCTGAACATCTAAAACACAGTTAACCTATACCGGAAAACATCTATTTGAATTCCCACTTTCGTATTGGTTCTTTTATTCAAAACTCTTGACGTCATAATCATGCTATTGGTTACCGCTTATGACGTAATGGTATTTCGACGTCCCTCCGCTTTACGTTGGCGCTTTCTTTCAGTGTTGATTCCGCTCCCTTGGTGTACAGTTACAGTTACGTGTTATTGTGATCTGTGGTGATTGCCCAACGGGGTCCTAAGTCAAAGACTTGTCAGGACCTCAGGAACGGGAGTGTATTTGAGTATGTGTAAAGTATTCCATGGCTTTGTTACTTCTCGTCGTTTAAGGGGAAGCAGTGTCGAATTTTATCCCCAACACTGAAGGGTGCCTGAAGTCGATACCGACCACCCCCGAGAAAAATCCCGAGTGCGGTTCGAACCGACGACCATGCGATTGCAAGGCCGGTCCTCTTACCGCTGGACCGTTCAGGCGTTGACGATAACGAAATTGTTGCTCTTAAAGTGAGGAGAATTTAGCGACGGCCCTGCCGGAATAGTATTCACACCACCGAGCGAATTTTGGGGTATTTTCAGCCCCATTCCCAGCTTGGGATTCTCGCGAATCTCAGGTAAAATATTGAACAAACTGGCCAACGCCATTTTGGGACGCTAACGGTTTTCATTTCTCTTCAGGCTTTCAGTACAGGCTTCCAGTATAGGCTTCTAGTTCGACTTCGACTTTCAATTATCAGATTTCGGACAAGTCGAAGTACTATTTCGATTTATCGTATCGAGCCAATTCGCCTCCGCTGCGAAGGAACCAGTTCAGACGCCCCTGCGACATACCTTGCGAATCCGCTTTGAACCAAATCACCGGTGTTGGAAACAACCCACAGGTGGCGTCGTGAGTGCCAACATCACTCCGCGGCCCGACTAACAGATGAATGTAGCCACGTCCTGACAGCAAGGTCGTGAGTTTTGAAGTCTAACTTTATTTTTTTTTTCGTGAACGGTTATTGCATGCCTTATCGGAGAGCGAATTTCGGCTAAATGCAGTGTTGCATGTACAGATCTCAATTATAGAAAGTGAATAACATTGTTGACTGTAGATTTATTGGGAACTTGCGTATTGATTAAATTTTGTTTTGAACAAGCACAGGTTTATCCTCTATTTGTTCAACGATTTAGTATTCAATAAAGTTTAAATTTGTTAACTTTAGATTTGTTTTTTATTTCTACATTCACGTACCAGTGAGTCAGGGTTAGCTTCTATTTTGTTTTTGACCTTTTGCCCAATCAAGTCGGTTCGGATATACTGACGAGGTTGTTTGTCTATCGGCTGGGAGATCCGTCCTGGCGCCCTTAAGAATTTTAACATCATATTGGCCCACTCCCTTCTCACTGTTGCTGGCCGAGGGGATAGCTGATAGTTAATACAGCGCAGAATTTGTCACCTAGTCGAGGTAAGGTTGAAGCTGTCAATTTAAAGTAAATTTGGTGACAAATTTCTTACATCTGTTTAGAGTCAGAGATTTAGTAACAAGCGTCTAAATAAAAACCTGGTCAAGTGGGTTGTGATCGAGAATTTATCCTTGCATTTACATAGCAGAATTACTAAATGTAGCCTACTTGACCAGGTTTTTATTTAGACACGAGTTATTTCTATCACTTGAACTCTCCCTTTATGTTTCGATAAGATCTTCTTTTTACAACCCTTAAGGCCACATCTTGAAATTTCACAGCTAATCATACGGCGCGGTTATGCAGATAAGCGGAGTTTTATATTTTTCGAGACAATTTTAGACGGGGCAGTGGTGAATCATCACCCGTTTCTAAAAATCCACTAACAAGCCCTGACACGTTCTGGGCATAATTAGATTTCCGTTTTTCTAAGAAGTACGTTGTTGCATGACTAGCGCTAGCCATCGACTTATTTCTTTTTATATTGCATGTTACACCAATGGACTATTCATGTATACTCTTTTCATTAGTTTTAGAAAAAATTTTGAAATCTTTTCTAACATAATATTGGTTGATAGTTAGATCAAGTTAATGATGCAATTCAAAAACCCGCTCTTTCACAAAAACAAACGACCGGCTCTTTGAATTATTTGGCGATGTTCTCGACAGCTTCCGGCGTTTAATTTATTTTTACGCCGACCGCAAACCCTTCCGCCTTTCATTAACACTCGTTTTTAATTAATTGTGTTTGAGTTTAAAGGGCGAATGATTAATCGCGAGGAGAGATTAATCGAAAGCACTAGTTTGTTTGCACATTCCGGCCCAGTACTTGAGGAATTTAGGAAATTTAGTCAAGTCAAGTCTTCTACATCACTTAACAGCATATTCTCTTGATAAATGACAGCTTTATAAGAGTATCTACCTGTAAACTGCTGCGGTGAGGAATAAAATTAGCCCTCCTGAAGAAGGCAAGAAACAATTCGCTACGAAACGTCAAATTTTAGTAAATAATCCCAGAAATTGTATCCGTCGATATTTTTCAAGAATTTTATTTGTTTACTTATTTTCAAAAATACTTGACCTAGAACTGAAAATTGAAGACCTCGATTGGCACTTAACATTTTATGTCCCCCGCAGATCTCCCAGCACCACGAGAACGAATGCTTTTATTAAAAACATATTTTGTCACCAGTCCAGATTAAATTTAAATTTAGATCAAACAGATGCACGAGGTCCTATTTATGAAACGTCGTCGCAATTTGCATTTTGAATGGACAACAACATTTTGACCACTTTAAGCATTCGACTGTCGTCGTAACAATTTTGTTTGTTTTTCTTAAACATCGAGCGTTTTATTTTGGAGAATTGATTTGGCAGAAGCCGCGAGCGTCGAACTCTTCGGAACAATTTATCCGTCCGCAGAGGCCGAACTTGTGTAATTTCTTTGCAAATATTTCCGTTGGAGTTGAAGAGGACTCACGAAATATAAAATCAGAATGTGAATAGCACTTGAAGACGAGCTCGTATACTTTTCTTTATTCTATATTAATGGGAATCTTATCCAAAGAAAAATTGAATATTGTCCTGTCTTGAATGAATGACAGTATAATGTGTTTGTACTTTCCTCCCGAAGGCTTACACCCCCGTATTACATTTCGGTGTCCTTGAAACTTTACCCATTACCAGGTTTATTACACCCGCTACGGAGGGTTGATAAATCACATCGCATGCACCGTGCTGCCTCCGACCCCCTGACTTTAAAACGTTTGGCGTAACCCTAAATCAAATTATACGGCCGTATTGGTCTTAATTCCGTTTCACAGTTAAATTTCACTGTATAATCGAGATTGTCGGAACAGGGTCGAACATTAAAATGCGCCGACGGCATTAAGATACGAATCTAATAGTTGACCTTCACGTGAATTATTAAGTCATTCGATTTATTGTAACGGGTGTGGTAACGAAATAAAGAAAATTGATGGACGCTGAGGAATTTTTTTGTAAACAAGGATCACATCTGCTGCTTTGTGAAAAGATATCAGACAAGTCCATCTGATTCCTTGAAGTCTGGATCACCTGAACCCATCGAAAGTAGTTCGTCCAGTAGATACGCTATAGCATATGGAGCGTATCTCCAGCGCGACAGGCATGAGTTAGTTCGATTTCTTGCACCCTTGGGAACTAAACTTAAATTGTAAAGTCTTTGGACTAAAATTTACTGATAAAAAACTAAAAGTGTTAAGAAAAACGGTCTAGGTCTTACACAGAAACCAGCTGGAAAAATAGAAAGAGAAGATCTTGGAAAAGACAGTACACCAACAAGAACAAATGAGGACAATATTCGTGACAAGAGAAGGAAAGGTAGAAATATAATTTTTGAACATTAAAGAAGGCATACAAAGAAAATTTAGCAAGATCAGAGAAGAAAATGTGACGAACTGCTTATTGTGGAAAGATGAATGATGAAGAATCAGCTGAAAATAGAATCCAGTTTGGAAAAAGAAAAGGATCCAGAAGGCCTAAAGATCAAAAACTGAAACAAGAAAAAAATTTGTTACATTCAAATTTCGCGCTAACTTATCATACATTCAATTTCGTTTTATCACCGTTGGCGACCCTGTTGCCCCTTCTCTACGTTGCTATGGGGGAAACCTGCGTACAGAGATCGCTAAACTTTCATATGACTTCCATGTGACTCTCAGGTCACCTATCATTGGTTATCGTCGGTAATCCCCGTGCGTCGAAGCGACCTTGTTCAGCTTCGACCTGGTCGCGTCCTCTTTCTTGTTCGGAGCATTGTGCCGGTGTGACGTGTTTTTCGTGTGTGTTAAATTTAACGGATTTCTTGCTCGTTTGGAGAAGTAAATCAATTGTGGCTTTGCTGGAATATCGATTGACACCGCCAAACAGCGATTGGAGACAGTTTTAATCTCCTTACCAAGCCTGAGGCCCCACTTCTCTCAGGTAAAATATGACGACGCATGCCGACCAACATGGCCGCTAACAAAAAAATCATTTCTTCTACTTAGGCTTTTCTATTTGGGCGCAGTTTTCTGGCGCAGGCTATTAGACCAGACCTTTTGGCCTAGTTCTCCGGGGGCGCTCCTGCCTATAGTCATATCGAGACCCGATCGAGAAAACCTAATCAGTCATCTTGACGATCTGAGCGGGTCCAGTTCAGACCAGTTTGTCGACGCTTCCTGCGGTTGGTAGAGGACGCTACAATTCCCCACCGGCCTCTGCACTTCGATTGGCACCGTCGACTTTGACGTACCTCTGGACTCGCAGTTTCAAGGTTAAACTCTAAAGTTAAGGTTAAAGTTTAAACTGACATTTTACGAACCGGTTGTTAAATTTTACTCCTGGCTCGTGAGAAATAAACCGCGAGTACGAATTCCGAAGTACGAATTGCGCTGCGCTTACGGTAGTTAATTTAAGCCTAAAGTAAGCAGCCAATTGTAATTATTTATTATTAGTGTAAAGTGTTTTCCTTTTTAATCGTGTAATAAATTGTGTTAACTTTAATTACGATTTTAATTTCTACTTTCACACACACCAGTGGGTAAGATTCTCGCCTCTGATTATTCGTGTTTCATTTTTCTGCACGACCTGGTCGATTGGAGACGTCGGCCGATCGAATTACGTTTAGTTTGTTCAATTGTCTTCTGGCGCCCTTTATAAGTTTACCACCTTAAGTTAACTTGCCCCTTTTCCACTGTTGCTAGTTGGGGCACAGCTGATCGTAGAATCGGCAGAAGCTTGTCATCTTGAATCGTGGTAAGTAGAGGCAAGTAAATTAAATTTAAACTTTGGTGACAACTTTTTCAACAGCATTTTATTAACACCGATGTTTTAATGAAATCATCGTCATCGAAATTAATAGCAAGTTACTAAAAGGATAAACCCTTTTGTATTATCGATTATACGGGATTATATCTCTTAAAAAGTCGATGTCGCTGTCAGTCGTTGTTTCTTTGCATCCCCAAAATAAAAAATTGATTCGACCATGTTTCTCCTCTAATAAACCCTCGGCAGTTGCAAACGCAAACGAAAAAAAAAAGGTCATCCCCAATCTGCCCGACCGCAATTTAGAAGAACACGACGCGCCACGGGGGTGCTACAAATCTGCTACCCGCAATTTCGGCCCCGACATTAAGACGGTCGAACTCGGGACCACTTCACGTAGTTAAATTCGCTGTCTGATTCGCGAAATCGCAGAATTAAATTCAGGGCGAGCTCAGGTTCGGTGTAATTTGCTGAGGAATCCCAAATGAAATCGACCCCCCCTCCTCCCTTATTATTAACTCCGGAACGATAATGTAAATTTGATTTTTTTCCGAATAAATTCCGCTAACGTATTCCAGATGGCGGCAGGTATTTACATATTCAAACATCGCCGGATCGAAGGATATTAGAGTTCCCATTTTTATTCGTCGGAGGGGTTTATTAGGAATTGTAAGCGGCGAAATTAAAAAAAACTTTTGGGGTGACCAACTTGGTCCAGGCATTCTCTATCCGAATCCAATTACTTGTTTTTTTTCTTGCAACAGTCGTTTAAGTAAAAAAAGTAGTTGGTTTAGATTAATGATGTATTAATCCCTTTGGGAGTTCGCTCTTGCTACAGCATTCCTTCCACTTTTGAAAAAAGTCTGCAAATTCCTTTTTCGGGGTCGCCGATTGTGGTTTCACCGCAACTTCTTCAATCTCCTCCACAGATTGAGATTTCCTCCCTCCCCTTCAAGGCTTCATACTGTAAAAATATTGGGCCTTCATCATGTCGCGCTAAGCCTCCACTATGTCGCGACGGTGTGTCCTTAGCCTTGCGGGGTTGATTGGGGTGCGTAGGTTTATCAGAGGGTAGAGCTTTAAAAACGATTTAAAAAATTATTAATACCTCTTTATTTAAATAATTCATTTAGTTGAGGGTGGTTTTGTCCGTTAAAAATTAGGGGTGCGGTCCTGGATCGTTCACGGCGACTGGGGTTGTTGATTCGTCTAAGGGTACGTTTATGTTGGAGCAACGATGAAAGGCATAAACGCGACGATAATAGAGACGATAAAAGCAAAGCGCATAATTCTTTCTTTAATGTGTTTATATTGGAGATGTGAGAATATAGTTTAGCGATCATGAGTGATTCAGAAGACGTGCAACTTTTTCAAGTACTGTTCAGTGGTATTTTCTGAATAAACAACGTAACAAACGTAAATATTGTGTGCATCCTATAAATGTTAAACGCCGCAAATTGGGAGAATATCATCACTTATATGATGATTTAAGAAGCCATCCTGAAAAATTTCAAGTGTACATGAGAATGAAAATAGAAACTTCTGACTATATTTTGACTAAATAAATCTATTGTGGTGATTTTTATCACGTTGATCGCACAAAGGTGCTCTGATAAACACTTCACTAATTAATTTATCTACGTCCATCGCGGCTAGCAAGCGAAGAAATAGAAATGAAAGTATATCGTCGCTTTTATCGTTATTCGGATAGTGCGTTTAGCTTAGCATGTGTCTCCAATATAAACAGGAACATACAAATCTACGTTTTGTTTTTCTTCGCTTCGCTTTCATCGTCGCGTTTATCACTTATCGTTGCTCCAACATAAACGTACCTTAAGACGGAACAGCGGGCGACGTTTCCTTAGCCGGGGAAGACTGGCGAAGTTCGAGGCCGGTCCGCGACTGGCGTGGTGGGTCAAGGTCGGTCTCAATGACAATGTTCCTTGGCTGGAGCACGACACGTCCTTTGCTCAGCCTATGGGTGATCGGGTTGGAACAGCGTGGCCAGGGGTGTCTTCTCTTGGACAGCTGGCGAGGGAGATGGTCCTCGTTCTCTTTAGGACGGACGGCAATGTTGTCGGCGGCAGTGGCAGATGATGGGGCTGCAGCAATGCTGATGCTGGGGTGGCGACGACGATGATGCGGGCGGCGGCGTCGGCGTTGTTGGGCGTTGGCGGCGGCAATGTTGCTGGACGGCGATGTTGGGCGTCCCCTCGTGGGTTGGCACTAGGGCCCACTGAGTCGGTCTGGTGGAAACGACTGGCTTCCCAATTTTGGCCCGCACTTTAAATACACGTTTTTTGCCTAGTCGCGCGTTGCATTTTTCGTCACCTGCTTTGTGTCCGTTTGCGTCATTCGTATACGCGCGTATAAGCGCGTGGCCCCGTTTGTAATAAATTCCGCTGATGTCTTATTATGAAATATGATTCTTTACGTTACGTTGTATTAGTTACCTCCTTATTGTGTTTACATTTCGACACGGTCGCAATTTACCCTCAATTTCACAAGTTCGCGTTTAAATACGTTTTATGTTTTTTATTCGCGGAACACAGAAAAAAAACCCTCGTGGTTTTTAGAAAATTCCCACTCGTGACATTACCCCACCCTTAAAAATTGCTCGTCCCTGAGCAATGATAACGTTCGTCGCGTGTGCGAAGTCTATTTGTTAAGGCAGGTCGTAACCAACTTGCTGAGTTCACTGAAAGTTTTTTCTTTTTTTTTTCGCGTACTCTTAATGAATCGCGGCGCGCACTCGTTTTTATAACACCTTGACATTGAATTATTAATATTCTGTGGAAACAAAACGTAAACATAAATCGTTTAAGGATACTGTGGTTATTTCTTCTTTTCCATTTCGTATTTCAGCCAGGATTTGAGATGATGATTGGTTCTTTTCGTGGATCCCGTGCTTCGATTGGTTGAAGTCCTTGTGGATCATTGTGGATTTTTTGATGGCCCTGTCTTCGTATATTCCTTCCGATGTTGATTTGCATCTCTCTTTCGCGTATTCACTTTTGGGTGGCATTTTCCCGTCTGGCGGTTCAAGGAGGACTTGGCATGATCCAGAGGGTCTGCTCCTTGATGATGCCGGTGATCGCTGTTTGTTCTTCGTTTCGCAGGAGGATTTGAACCTATCTCCTCGTGTTTTTCCTCCTCTTTTCCTATCTAGTAACATTTTTATCATAAACATAATAATTAATGCAATCATACCGATGACAAATATACTCATAGCGACATACACTGTTACTTCGTGTATTTCTTAGAAACAGTGGACTGGGATACCTATCGTAAGGGTAATATTCCATATAAGAAATAATGTATCTCCGTGAAACGATGTCCTGCTTCTTGCAATTAGTTTTTCTTTTAGATCACCTTGTCTTAGTTGCTTCTTGTACTTTGTGTAGGCACACTTTCTTCCATAAGTTCATACACTAAATCTTCATTTTTTCGAACGTATTTTTCCAACTTGGCTGGCTCAAGGATGACATGGCACGATCCAGAGGGTCTTTTCCTTGGCGAGGCAATTGGTTGAATCTTGTTCGCTTCTCTTCATGCGGACCCTTCCCATTTGGTGTCTCAAAGAGGACATGGCATAATCCAGAGGGTCTTTTCTCTTTGTGAGGCAGATGGTTGGGGTTCATCTATTTTTTCCGCCGATGAGAATTTGTTGCAACTTCTTTTCTTCTTATTCTCTTTATCACTTGGGAGTCACATTCCTTAGTGACTGGAATACTGGTTTCATCCATGATATTTTCTTCATACCCAAAGATTTCGGTGTCCATCAATTCAGAGTATGCTGCGCAATTCCAATATCTTCTCCAAACTGAGACAGAAAATTCTTGTTGAGATGACAGTTTTTCATCATGATAACCATAATACTAATTGACAAGTGTCCTCGGTGATTGCTTCATATAATCTTCTACCCTATATTCATCTTCTTATTTCTTGAAACTCCTCTTCATTCTTCTGTAAAATTTCTCGCTAATTTTTCTTTTCGTATTCTTCTCCTGGCTTACATACTTCGAAGTTGATAATGACGACTTTCTTCGATTCGTGTGGGCATTTCATGTAGGTTTCACTTTTCAACCTATTTGATTTACAAATTTCCCTTTTTATACCACCCGTGCCGGATGCCACAAAGTACGTTTCCAACGATTCGGGTCCAAAGATCAATTGTCAGCGTTTCGTCAAACACATTTAATGAGCAAGCACTTTAATTGTTTTGAAAAAAATACGAACTATTGTGTAGCATTCTTAAGTAAGTTCAAACCACTTGGTTTTCATTTGTCAGCATGGAATTCCCTCTATTAAAACGTTAATTTTGCATAAGTGCTATCGATCGAAAAGGAATTTGACCTGCAAGCTAAGCAGACGTCGGTAATTCATCTCAGACAACTTCCGCGACGACCAAGCCTATGTCGAAGACCGTACCTGTGAAATGCTAACTAAACAATGTTGTCAATTGAACTTAAAAATACGCGCGTGAAATTTTGTGTAACTCCAAAAGTAAAAACGAATTTAGATAATAATTTTTCAAACGTGACAGTATTGTAAAAAGTAGTTGGTAATGGCGTGTTAGTCACTTTGCAAGTTCTCCACTTTCCACTTTGAAAACGGTCTCAGAGTCCTTTTTCGAAATCGTCATTAGCTAGCCATACACCAGCATTCATTCATGCCATTCTTGCTTTCGACAATCTTTCCCTTCAAGAAATTGAAACGATCTACACGAAACTAAGTATTTATCGTGTCGGTCAGGAACGTCGGAACATCCCTAACATGAATCCAGAAGGAAATAAGAATGTTGGCTAGTTATCTCGTACTTCATTAACACACGTTCTTTCCTTCACGACTACACTTTCCGGCGGGAATGAATGCTCGTGTATGGTTAGCTATTAGCGGTCTCATCGTCCCCTTCACGGACTAAAATCTCCTGTCACCTTCATCGTTTAGTGTTGCAAAAAAGTAGTTGGTTGAGGATAACAGCGTCCTAGTTCCTTTCGGAGTTCGCACTCATCCCAACATTCGTTCCACTTTTGAAAACAGATTCGGAATCAGCATTAGTGATCTCATCGCGTTTTCTTTAATCTTTTCCACAGACTGAAATCTCTTCCCTTCCCTTCAATATTTAATATTGAAAAAAGTAGTAGATTTAGTTCACAGTACTCTTTCCACTTTTGAAAACAGTCTCAAAGTCCTTTTTCAGGATCTCATCGCGTTTCTTTTAACCTCTTCCACGGATTAAAATCTGCTCCTTCACCTTCGGGGTTAATTTTAGCTTCGGAAAAAGCCAAAAGTCGCAGGGAGATGTATCTGGGAACTGTAATACGCATAATGCGATGTTTTGGAAAAAAAAACTCTGCACGAGACGGGAAGGCGTATTATCGTGATGAAGTTATCAATCACCACTTTCTCAAAGTTGTGACCGTTTTCTTCTTACTGTGTCTCTCAGTCGGTGAAGAACCTCGACACAGTATTTTTTGGATTTACTCGCTCATTGCAAAAACGAATAAGTTCAGTAAGGCAGTAGGATTCTGACTATCTGCCACGTTACAACATTGCCTTATAACCACTGGTTCTCGAGATATTCAAAATGGCGGAATAGATAGCGGACACCCTCATACTTGGACCGACTTGGTTTGTGAGTGTATAGTCTTCAGCAGGACTTCCGGTTTGAATCGAAATTTGTTTATATTCCGAACGAGCAGCCCTTTCAATTGTGTCAATTGAAGCGACCCCTATGGCATCTAAATCCTATCTAAATATAAAGGGTGCGGTAAGCTGTGAACAATCAAACTGGTCAAACTAAACCACGGGACGTTTTCCTAGATGGTCAGATGGTTTAGTCTGACCGTTGACTTGACGATTTTGTATAGTTCGACCGTTCATTTAACTCACCCTAACAATAAGTAAATATCAAGAAGGCAATGCCTATACGGGTTTTTCATGTCTCTCATTCTCCTGCTTTGTTCTCGAGTTTTACGTTTATCTCTGTATCTAATTGTTACTTTTGGCACGTAAGTATATCAAACAATATTTCCATAATCATTTAAATACCCTAACTTAACAATTTGTAAACAAAAACTAGTACAATGTAAGAAATCGAGCATTTGATAATCATTAAGCTCATTACATAAGTTAAACGCGATACAATGCGAGCGCGAAAAATTTGCCCACCTAAAGATCATGTAGGATTGTGTAAGCAACCATAAAAGCGGCTCGCTTTATCAAAAGCCTTGGCCGATGAGAGTTATGATCATGGTTAGGCGGGTCGGATTCCGCTCGCGCTGGCAGGAGCGTCACATCTAACTGCATTCGAGAAGGGAATAGCAAATAATCGCAATAATTTGCAATAGCAAAGAACGTTTAATGTTTAATTTAATTTATTTAATTTTTAATTCGAAAATACGAAATTTTGTTTAAATTTAACGATTTCTTACGCGATGAAATTAAAATTTCGTCCGACGCTTATGGAAGCGCCAGCGCAATGATCGTACATAAACGTGCACAGTATGAGCGGCAATCCAGGCGGACCATTGCAAGCAGAATCTCATCCGCCTAACCGTGGTTATGATTGACCTTTGCAAATTCGAAGAATTGCAGCGGCATTGAAAAAGCCGACCTTAAGAATCATAGAGAAAACTGACACACATTCAGAGTGTTACATGGTCTTGTGGAGTGCATCTCCACAAGCCCGAGGGCGTAATCAACATTTACAGAATGTCATAGTGTGTGGTTGATTTCAAAGAAAATCCGTCCGTAGTCTGTATCTGGTAGGATGGTTTAGGGTGAGAAAGTATTAATTGATTTTACTATTTTGGCTAAGTTTTTTTTTTTTAACTAACCTCTGCTTATTTAATTATGAAATGCTGTTTTCTCGGTTTGAAAATCATTTTTAATTTGTTTTATATTTCGTTCGTTTATCGTTCTGAAATAATCTGTAATTGCATTTAAAATTTTTACATTTGTCTAAGTTTGTGATCTCTAGTAATTTGACTAGGGTCTTGTATGTACGTAATCAGTTGTATACCGAGTGAGCATTTTCAATCCGGGACATAGGAAGTCAGCATGACTACCCTTAATAATGACATATTTGATTAAAGTCATATTAAAAATTATTGGATTTAATTTTGAAAATTAAGACCTAGTTTGGACATAACTTACTCTCGTAGAGACATCTAGAAGAACATAGTGTTTCGACGAGGCCTTGTAAAAATTGACAAAGTTCAAAGTAAAGGATAATTCATTCCGTTTCTGTTATCATTTTTTTAATCACCTATCCCTTACAATAACTCAACGTAACCTACAAGTTAAAATCCAATATGTGTCCTTGTTTGTGCATCTATGGTTTTAAACTTATTCTATCACTGACATTTTACTTTATATTGTCTTTTCTCAGACACTTAACACTTTTAAGTTCTTTTTAAGTAACTCGACCTAGTCTATTATGAAGAAAGCTTTGACCCGAACTCGCTCTTTGTTTAAGTTTGTTTTTGGCTGCTGATATGGGCTAAAATCTTGCCATTGCTAGATGCATCACACGCTTATGATACTTATCTTATATTTATGGTCTTACTTAGCTTGCTGAATTCGTCAACCCAAGTGGTGTCTTCCTCTGGGATCTGGATCTGTATTGCTTCTTCGTTCCTTTAAGGTCAATAAAGATTTGTTTAGTTTTACTGAGTAGAAAATGTGGCTTTGATTGTTTTACTTGTGACGTGGTTGGTTGTAGTACTCGGTGGTGATTTGTGACCTCAAATGTGTGCTGAACCTTCCCCAGCAGATTGTGTTTTTGTAGGGAGTAACGGTGTTTGGTGTTGACGAGACTCTTGATGTTCTATATATCAGGCATGGGCATGGTAAGGGGAAGTATCTCCCACTACGCTAAGCAATAGGTCAAACGAGTGTCGATTGCAGCTAGCTTGGTCACACGAAATATAAAATTGTAGACGACGGCGGCGCGGTGTATTCGTTTTGATGCTGTTCATATTGAATTAAACCGAAAATTATTATAAATATTTAAAGCTGGTTCTTGTCCGATGAAAATTGTATCACAAACTCTTTTAAACTCATCACTAAATGGCACACAAACGATAGCGAAACGTAAAGTATTTGTGCGCCATTTAGTGTCCGTTTAAAAGAGTTTGTGATTCAATTATAAATATTGTTTAAAAATGGTTTGTTTTTCAATTTAAAATGGTCTGGAACTTGTACGACACTATTAAACGCTAATAAACAAACATGAACTAACTCGCTCGGCGCTCTCTGTTTTTGATTTCGTTGATACGACTGAGTCAGTTATGTGCCGGCGCTTGTTTGTCTGAAACATCGAGATCGCCGCAAATAATTGGAGGTGGGGGTCGAGCTTTCGGCGAGCTCGTGCCCGTCCCTGTCCTATATCATCGGTGCGGAGTGAACTTGTCAACGAGAGATGTTCTTTCTTGTTGTTGCGCGTATGGTGCTCGTTATAGTTGTTGGAAATTGAATCTTTTTACCCTCATATTAGTAACTTCACAGCGTCTGGTTCGGATCAAATTGATTTCCAGCTGTAAGTATCATCTTCAGCAGGTCTTCCACTTCGAACAGCGTCTTCTCGGACTAAGGTGGTTTCTAATTGTATGAACTTCACCAGCACTTCCGGATCGAACCGCGTAAGCTCTGACCAAATTGGTTTCAGAAGACTTTCAATTCCAACCACGTGTAGGCGCACCGAGTTGCTTTTCGACCGCGCCTACTCGGATCGAATTGGTTTCTGAAAGCTTTCGGTTTGAACCGTGTCTAATTCGACTGCGTTACTTTTTAAAAGCAGGTTTTGAATGTATTACGGTTTGAACTACGTATACTCTGGTTTGAACTATTCCCGTTTTGACATAAAAAACTTCAATTGCGAAATGAAGTGATAAAGTAGCCCTGATTACCATATTCTTATTTTGGCTTAATATACAGAAGAATTTCTATCTCTTTCCTTCTCTCTTAAAGTCTGTGCGGGAGATTTAATTCAAATCAGGAGCAACCCCGAAATGACGATGCATTTTCGCTCCGGACAGTTTAGTCGGAATCGTTGAAATTTCCAGGCGAATGCGCCAGCATAAACCATGATTAAAATCAGTTGTTTGCACAGCTTCACGCCGCGAAGCAACAATGAGAGGCGCCCCGTTTAAACTAAAGTGCACATCAGTTCTCGCGTAAACACTTGCTCATGTGTGTACGAGCGAACAAAGCATTCGTCTGCAAATATTTGACTATCTTGTTCTTCACAATGGAATTAATAGTTGCAAGCAGCGCAATATCGGTGCTTAACCGGTCCGTAGAAAATTAGCGCGAGCTACAACAACGCCCACTTCATTAATCTTAACAAAGCTCCATTATAAACTCTAATAGTTAAACCACATAAGCTTATTTAGGACTGAAACTTTATGCAGACGACTCGACGTAGCATTGGTGTTAATAGCAACGTTTAAGGCCCGTTTTTTTCACCTCCTGTTAACTTTATCTGACGGTTTATTCCCATAGTAACAAATGTGATCACAATCGTTACTATGGGAATGAATCGCCAAATAAAGTTAACAGGAGGTGAAAAAATCGGGCCTAAGTCGGATTTGGGAATGGCATTTAACGAGCTTTCGATTCGAACTTCAAGACTTTTGGACAAATTAAACAAGAAATCAATGCACTTCGTATTATTAAAATCCAGTCGTTTTGGCAAACAAAACACTTAGCAACAAGTTCTTAATAAACGAGACACTACTTGTATTTTATTCGATATTAAATTTTAAGCGAAATGAGACTGTGGCATCAAGCCAAACTTCGGTGCCCAATCACCTGAATCGCTGGGTCACAAAAATGAACTGGAGTTAATCCAATACCCAAAAAGCAGCTCTTAAGGTTCAGCGAAAAGTTGTTCCGAGACGATTTTATTGTTAGTACAACATTGCAGTTGATAAATGAGAGCGGTCTCATTAACTGGAATGTACTATAATAATAATAATACCTTCCCGTTCCGAGTTTGTTTGACCCCGAGTTTTTGGGTTTATTTACGAATGCCTTAAAAATTGACGTCAGTAAATTTGCTTCTTTTTTTTGTGAAATGAAATTATGTTTATTTACTCTACGTCAGTTCGTTGCATAAAACCGTAACGTCATGCGCTAATTAAATTCGGACGAGCGGCGGCACGGTTTGCGGGATTTTAACCGAATTAAATTAGAATTAACGCCGGACTCTCCGCACGAATTAATTTCGTTTTACTGCCGAGCAAAAAGTTACGCGCACGTACGTCCGTAAATTCTGCTTTTCGCGTTTTGCGCGCCGGCTTAAAGCCGGATAAATTAATAAACCGGTTCTTTCCGCGTTCGGTGAATAAATCATGCGGCGCGGGAAAGTTCGCGGCGATTAAAAACGTCGTAAAATTTTAATGGCCTTCAATTTTTTTTTCTGTCTTTCGATATTTTCCGTTCATTACCAAGAATGTTTTGCTGTTTTGGTTCGATTTGGAAAATTTCTTAAGCCAGATATCCTATACTTTATGTATTTACTACTATAAGATCAAATAATTTTGTAAAAAATAGTTGATGACACTGAATCATCAAATTTGAAAAACTGTCAAATTTGTACACTTTTAGAATCTTTGGTTCGGAACATACTGTAAGAAATCGGCCATTTCGTAAATCATTAAGCCCAATTACGTAACTTAAATTCGATGCAGCGACCGCGGAAAATTTGTCCACCTAAAAATAACGTAAACAAACGACATGCTTTTTCAAGGCTTTGCCATCATGAGTTAGGACAGACCTTTAAAAGGTTTGTTCCATGACGCCAGAAAATCGTACATTGTACCGTTCTAAACCTGCGCGGTGTGAAGAAAGCGTTCCATCTAAACTTGTGAACTGTTTCATGAACCGACAGTCAGCGTTCCATCAAATTTACAATCGTACGGGAACTAGTTCCTGTACGGTCAAAACGATTCCTAGACCGAAGTAGAAACTGTTTGAACTGACATGCGCGTTCATCCAATATATTTCTTCTTTTGCCTGACGGGCTACTGTGAACTTCGTCGAATACGAAAATTATTCTTTCACGCAAACTGTCGTAAAAGTTCATTCTGAATCAGGCGAATTACATGCGTTTACGTTTTTAAAAATTACAAAAATTTGAGGTTATTCTATTGTAAGTACATAATTTATAAATTGTTTCATAATCTTCGATGTATGTATAAGACTGCGATTTTTGTTGTAAATTTATTTTGAAATAAATATATTTCGATTTTAAATGTGCCAAATATGCTGACTTTGAAGAAACTAATCGAAAACGGTAAGTAAACCGTTCCATCTCACACATGTGTTGAGCCGTTTATTAAACGATACTTTGCTAGCGCATGCGCATATAACTGTGCACGAACTAGTTCGCGGATCGTTCACAAATCGGTGGTTGGAACAAACCTAAAATAAAACTGCATTCGGAGTATAGATCATCAAACAGTCGCCGAGATGACTCATCAAAGAAACCGGCTTATGCAAACGTGACGGAAAAGAAAAAAAGTAACACAAGGTGTCAATTGCAACACGAAAATTTGTACGACAAAAATAAGTTTAATATACAGTCTTTTTCTTTTGGTTTTCCCCTTTTGTCAATTATGTTTCCGAATTTGTCAAATGACTTTCCCATCCGCAGGCCTACTATACTTTGAACGGATTGGAAAGTCATTTGACAAATTAGGAAAAACACATTTGACAAAAGGGTAAAAGCAATAGAAAAAGACTGTAACACAAAAAATGCAAATGAAGGCTGGATTATCGATTTCTCATTTGTTTTCAAGTTTCTTTTTGCTTACCCACTGAGTGTCGTTTGATTTTCGGTCGTTTCGAGCAGGTTTATTTTTCGGTTAATGTTCGGAAATTTGCGGGACAAATCATAGATTCATGCCTATCGTTATTGAAATAATTTCTCCCGCATTTTTTATTAAATGAGTCTCAAAAATAGGAGAAGCCTCATTAGATAGCTGAAAGTCAGTATTGGTCTCTTAAACCACTTTATAGTAAATTAACGCCTACTTCTAATGAAAGGGTTAGTTAAACCATAACGCTAATTTGTCAAGTTATCATTACCTAAAAAGGTAGCCTTTAATTCCTCAGATAGCCCCCCTTAATTGATTACCCTTAATATTAGCCTTTTCTACAATTCTAATTATTATTAGAATTATTAATTATTTTATTACAAATCAACACCCAAAAATCTACTGTTTAATAAAATCTCCTTATCAAAACCTTGAAAATGATAACTGATCTATTCTCATCCTTTGACCCCTCCACGTCTATTCATATCCCTCTAAATTGGACAAGAACTTTTCTTTGCATAATTTTTGTTCCCTGCTCATTCTGATTAATTCCAACCCGATCCTCATCCCTGTGAAAAAAGATTTTACTCTTCCTCCATAAGGAATTCAAAACCCTTCTAGGCCCAAGATCTTTGGGAAGAACCTTTCTATTCATTTCCTTATTCTCTTTAATTCTTTACAACAACTTTTTAGGGCTATTCCCATACATCTTTACTAGAACCAGGCATTTAGCAATAACGTTAACCCTAGCTTTACCCTTATGATTAAGATTCATAATCTACGGATGAACTAATAATACTATCCATATACTCGCTTATCTTGTTCCTCAGGGGACTCCCCCCCCTCTTAATGCCCTTCATGGTATGTATCGAAGCAATTAGAAATATTATTCGTCCTGGAACCCTAGCAGTTCGTCTAGCTGCAAACATAATTGCCGGTCACTTACTAATAACGCTTTTGGGAAATACCGGACCATATATTTCATCATCCCTTATTTCAGTATTACTTATCACTCAAATCCTCCTCCTTGTCTTAGAATCAGCAGTCGCAATTATTCAATCCTATATATTTGCAGTATTAAGAACCTTATACTCAAGAGAAGTAACCTAATGTCCCATAAAAACCACCCATTCCATTTAGTAGATGCTAGACCTTGACCTCTCCTTGGAGCCTTCGCAGCCATAATTACAATAACTGGAATCATCAAATGATTCCACCTATTCAATAGAAATCTCCTTATTCTCGGATTCTTAATTACCAGTTTGGTAATATACCAATGATGGCGTGATATTTCCCGAGAAGGAACATTTCAAGGCCTACACACATATGTAGTAACTATAGGTCTTCGGTGGGGAATAATTCTATTTATTACATCAGAAGTATTTTTTTTATCTCATTCTTCTGAGGATTTTTCCATAGAGAAGTCTTGCTCCTTCAATTGAATTAGGTATAAATTGACCACCTAAGGGACTTACCCCCTTTAACCCCCTTCAAATCCCCCTTCTAAACACACTTATTCTCCTATCATCAGGACTTACAGTAACTAGAGCCCATCACAGATTAATTGAAAATAATTTCAACCAAGTCGCCCAGGGACTTTCCCTTACTGTAGTTCTAGGAATCTACTTTACACTCCTTCAAGCTTATGAATATAAGGAAGCCCCATTCATTATTGCTGATGCAGTATACGGATCCTCTTTCTTTATGGCCACGGGATTCCATGGAATCCATGTCATTATTGGAACAACTTTCCTAGCAGTAGGCCTTTTTCGTCATTTAAATAATCACTTCTCCTCCATTCACTACTTTGGATTTGAAGCCGCAGCATGATATTGACATTTCGTTGATGTTGTTTGATTATTTTTATATATTTCAATCTACTGATGAGGTAGATACTTTCATAATATAAATAAAATATATTTGACTTCCAATCAAACAATCTAGAAATAGCGTAAGTAATATTTATTATAATTTCTGGAGCTTCCTTAATTATATTAATCTCCTCAATAATAACTAATCCTATCTAAAAAAAACCTTTATTGATCGGGAAAAAAGTTCACCATTCGAGTGTGGCTTTGACCCAAAAAGGTCCCCCCGATTACCCTTTAGATTACAGTTCTTCTTAATTGTCGTTTGTTTGAGTTCTCTTTCGTTTCTTCTTGTCGAATTAATAAATTCTTTCATTGTATTGGCGTTTCTGTTTGTGGGATTTTTAAGTTTTAATTTTCAGAGAACGGTAAAAAATTTATCACTATTTTGAAAATACAATTGTTAGCAATATTTTTTTATAAGAAAATTGTGCGCGGACTGCTTTCGCAGTTTAATATTTTTCGCACAGACGTTAAATTAGATTTTTTAAATTTAGAATGTGAGTTAATTTGTTTTCTTTTTGTTTTACAGGCTGGAACCAAACAAGCGCGTAAGGTATACAACATTAATTTAGAACATTATTTTACAACATTCATTTCGAACGTTATTTTACAGCATTAGTTGACAACATTAATTTACCCGTGCTTGCTTGCTTCCGCCGTTTAACCAACCCAGCAAGAGTTGTAAATGCTGATATACAATCAATGTTGTAAGTTAATGTTGTGAATTAGTGTTTTAATGTTGTAAATTAATGTTGTAAATCAGTGTTGTAAATTAATGTTGTACTCATCTTACAATATTAAATTACAACATTAATTTAAAACATTGTTTTATAGCGTTAATTTACAACGTTAATTTGCAACATTAATTTCGAACTTTATTTTACAGCATTAATTTCGAACATTATTTTACAACACTAATTTACAATATTAGTTTACCCGCGTTTGCTTGCTCACGCCGTTTAACCAACCTAGCAAGAACCAGTGTTATAAATGTCATTGTTGTCAGAATCCTTGTTATAAAAGTGAATATTGTAAGAGTCAATGATGTATTTTTAACCGCACTCGCTTACTCCCGCCGTTTAACATTTTTACCCTTGCTTGCTTGCTCCCGCCGTTTAATATTTTTACCCATTTGTTTGCTCCCATCGTTTAACATTTCTATTCGCACTTGCTTGCTCCCGCTGTTCAACCAACCCAGCAAGTCAATGTTATAAATGTCTATGTCGTCAATGTCCATGTTGTAAGAATCAATATTGCAAGAGTCAATGTGGTATTTTTACCCGCGCTTGCTTGCTCCCGCCGTTTAACATTTTTACCTGTACTTTGTTCTTTTTTACCAGAATCCGTCTGCAAACAATGCGCCGGAGGCACCGCGGCCATTTAGGCTTATTGTGCTCGTCCTGGTTCGGTTAACGCAACCCATTCAGTGAGGCATGTCCCCAGTACCAGCTAGTACAGGTTTTTCACTGATTGCGCATTGAAATCTTCGGGAGCAATCATAAGATGTGCATTGCCTATTGCAAAATCTGCAGTTTGGATCCCCTTTGAATTTACCGATCCTCCGCAGGTGCTACTTAACAGTCAGGTGTCCTGTTAGTAACCCCGTGGTGATATTAGGTCTGTTCCTGCAACGTTCTGGACTAGTTTGAAACTGTCAAATATATTCGCCCATCGAATTAATCACCGCTTTCAAGAACTGCCTTAAATGTGAAACTTTGATCGGCGCATGCTTCTGACGGTTTCGAACCAGTCAGGGACTGCTGTAGGAACAGACCTATTGAGTTGCGCCCTGCTCAAAAGCAAA
Source organism: Dorcus hopei (assembly GCA_033060865.1). Lineage (NCBI taxonomy): Eukaryota > Metazoa > Arthropoda > Insecta > Coleoptera > Lucanidae > Dorcus > Dorcus hopei. The sequence goes on from CM065425.1 coordinate 61,430,489, forward strand.
AGTTCCGCAGCTCTCTTCTTGCAAGGACCTCTAAGGAAGGTCTTGCTATGGCGATGTCCTGGTCTGTTGTGTTCCTCGCTTATCCAGTCACTGAAAAAGCCCCGAATAGCGTTCTTGGTTATGCCTAGGACAGGTTCAGGACCAAGGTATGCCATGCCCGCTGCCTGCCTGGCTAGTTCATCGGCCCGTCCATTGCCGATAATACCTTGATGACCTGGCACCCAGACTAACGTAATGCAGTTGTACTCCGCCAGGTCATTAAACTCACTTAAACATTCCTACACCAGTTTGGAAGAGACTTTTGAGCTTCAAAGCCACCTAGCTGTCGTTTAAGATGAAGATCCGCTTTTTAGTGGAAGCCCTCCTATTGTTTTCCCGCGCACATTGTAATACAGCGTATATTTCTGTTTGGAAAACAGAGGCAAATTGGCCCAACGGGAAACATAACTTCTCCTTTAGTCTGTGCCCGTATATTCCATACCAGGCACCAGTTTCAGTCGTCTGTATACCAAATCAGACATCCAGAAGAGAAATCCTGTTCAGGTTCCCGATGCTCAGCAGATTCGTTAATTTATATCTTGATGGGCAGGTTTATGTTGCCTTTGGGAGCCATATAGTCCGTCCTCATCGAGGAAAGGACCCCTTATGCTGCCAACGAAACTTGTATGAGCCGTACTCATATTAAGTAGGTGAGGTGAATGCTGCAATCTGTGGAGTCCTCGTCTTGCCTCTCCCATTATCACAATGTGTAAGGGAGAGAGGTCCAGAAGGGTTTCCATTGCAGCGGTGGGCGTTGTACTCATCGCCCCCGTTATGCCTAGACAGGCAAGTTTTTGTACGTTGCCCAGTCTAAGTTTGGTGGTCTTCTGCTTAACCTTGGGCCACCATATCGAAGCCGCATAGGTGATTGTGGGTCTGACCATTCTGGTGAACAACCAATGCACCATACTTAGTTTTAAGCCCCACGTTCTGTCATAGGCTCGTCTGGCCACCGCAAAAGTGGTCACCGATCGCCTGACTATCTTGTCTAGATGTTGGTTCCAGGTAAGTTTGGATTCAAAAATCACTCCTAGGTACTTCACCTCCCCCGACAAGACTAAAGGCCATTTTCATAATAGAACTTTAAATTTAAAGTGACTTTAACCTGTAAAAACACATTAGTTTTCCTATGCTTAAAGTGACTTTAAATTAAAGTTTCCTTTAGCACTATTATGAAAACGGCCCTAACTCGTTTGCACGAAGACGCAGCGGACCTAAACCCTCTAAGTTCCGCCTTCGAATAAATGGTGCAATGGTGTTTTTTTGGGGACTGATCCTCAGACCCTCCTCCTCGGCGGCCCACCTTTTTACTACATTCAAGGCAACTTGCATTCGGTCCCTGACAGTGCTATTGAACTTCCCTTGTACGGGTATAACTAAATTAAATCATCCGCATACCCTAAGGGATCAAGGCCTTCACCGCTTGGCCGTCTCAGAAGCCCGTCCATGACGAAGTTCCACAACAGGGACCTGTTTCATAATAAAATACAAGCTAATAATATTAGTATTGAATAAAACGTTTGATGATCGGATTAAAAAGTAAAAAGAGTAAAAAACTACAGCTGACAGTTGCGGTTTATAAACCGAGAGTTTCAGTTTACAAACCGAAACTGTCAGCTGACTGAACGAATAGTTTTTTACTTCGTCCTTAATCCAATCATCAAACGTGTTATTCAATACTAATATTATTAGCTTATATTTTATTATGAAACAGGCCCCAGGAGGAACAAAACACCCCCCTGTGGACAGCCTCCCGCTACCCCGGCCATTAGAGTGTCGTCCAGAAGTGATGTGTAGACCACCCTTCCTTTGAGCATGCAGTCAATCCACCTGCAGCAAATTTCTTTCACCCCTCTATCCCTTAGGATCGTGGTGATGGAGTCGAAAGATGTATTGTCAAAGGCCCCTTCACCTGTACTTGCCGTTTAATACTTTTATACGTGCTTGCTTGCTACCGGCGTTTAATATTTTTATCCGCGTTTGCTTGCTCCCGCCGTTTAACGTTTTTACCCGCTCTTGCTTCCTCCCGCCGTTTAAAAATCCTGCAAGAGCCAATGTTGTAAGAATAAATACTGTAAGAGTCAATGTTGTACTTTTAACCGCGCTTGCTTGCTCCCGCTCTGTAACATTTTTACTCGTGCTTGCTTGCTCTTGCCGTTTAATATTTTTACCCGCGCTTGCTTGCTCCGCCGCTTATTATTTTTACCCGCGCTTGCATGGTCCAGCCGTTCAACATTTTTACCCGCGCTTGTTTGCTCCGTCCGCTTGATATATATACCGGCGCTTGCTTGTTCCCGCCGTTCAAGATTTTTCGCCCGCGCTTCCTTGCTTTCACCGCTTAATATTTTTGCCCACACTTGCTTGCTCCCGCCGTTAAATATTTTTAACCGCGCTTGCTTGCTCTCGCCGATTGACATTTTTACCCGTGCTTGTTGCTCCCGCCGTTTAATATTTTTACCCAACCCCTCCCATTCCTATGTAACCCACCTTACAACATTGATTACAAGATTGATTTATAACGTTAATTTACAACATTGATATACAACATTAATTTGCAACATTTGGAACATTATTCTATAACATTATTTTACAGCATTAATTTACCACATTGATTTGCAACATTATTTTACAACATTAATTTAAATAACCCAACCCAACACTAATGTATAACTTTAATGTTCACCATTAATGTACCACATTAATTTTCCAACATTGATATGCCAACCCAGCCCAACATTATTATTTACCATTCATGTTCACTGTTGTAGATTAGTATTGGCTTATGGTTAGCATATCAATGTTCAAGAATTTCAAGCGTTATTAACTAGTAAAGGAGAGATAATAATCAGACCTATCTTTACATGAAAAGAATTGTTTAAAATTCCATTTCCAACATTTCATTCTTCGTCGCTACTTATGAAACACCCTGCATAACGAAATAATTTAAAAAAATCATTTTCTTGCAGGCCATATTCATGTATAAAATTAAGTTGCCTAGACAACTGACAAATGATATCTACCTAAGGGCCGGTTTCATCAAAATAATAAAATAAAATAATAAAGTCACATTCTGACGTGTAAACAAATGTGTTTTCATATTTGTTTTGACATCTGAAAGTGACTTTAAATTTAAAGTTTCCTTTAAATTTGATTATGAAACTGGTCCTAATATGCAAGTACAACAAATAAATGAGCAATATTTTTTTAAATTTATATCTGTTAAAATGTTGTATACATAATAAATAACATAATTAAAAAGTCATTTCCTCGCGAGTAGGTCATATTCAAAATAAAATAAAATCGAAATAATTTACTAATAATTATACCGATCTATCGATACACGTAAACAACAAAGAAATGAAAGAAAACATTTAATTTATTTATCGCTTTTAATTTATTTAAAATGGACATTATTAACGAAAGTGATTCAGACTAAAAAGTAGGTATGTATATGTTTAAATGAATAGGTTACGTTTATGGTGGATTGAATATAATCATCTAAACTAATTTTCTAATATTGTTTATTTGTCGGAGTACGACTGGGAATCTTTCAATGAAAATAGAACGTACAGAATAAGCCATGAGATAGAACATTGTTCATTCTAATTGATATAAATTCAAAGGAAATTGCTGACGGTAATGCTTTCTTTCATTTATTTGTTGTTTACGGGTACAGGATTTTTGTTTATATTTTGAACGGTACCTACACATTTTATTAATAGAGATACAAAGAAATGTTAAATACAAAAGTTCTAGGGATTTACCTGAACCGCCAATAACATTTATTAAACATTCATCAAAAAAAAGAAACAAATGACGATTGGACACATAGTTCGGATAGTTCGTCTATCTTTGGTATCATATTTTTGCGATGTACAGTATAAACAATAAGTATGTATAAACAGTAACATCACAGTGAGAGATTCGTTTAGTTTCTGGTACATAATGAGTGAGCAATTTTAAGCTATTACAATTTTTTTTATTTGGTTTAATAATTTCATATAGACTCTTCTGGAATGGCCCTAAATCTTTAGAGCCGACCCTGGTAGAAAATTTACGTAGTTATTTAGTAGAAGAGAAGTTATCGATGACATAACAGAATCAATCGCAATACTCTAACGTCCATTTAAATAATTAATATTACGTTTGTGTTGGCTAATCAAATATCTCAAGTAAACAGTTTATGATTAGAAATAAAACGAAATTCCTTTAATTAAACAAAACTTGTAATAAAGTACAAGCAGAAATACAGTTGTTGCAAATGAGGTGGGTATTGAACATGTTGCTGATGAAGCTCGCGTATTGTGTGATGATCGCACACAGTTAATTGTTAATTATTGTTGACATTCGGTGATCCATTTGCGAACGCCTTTGAATTATTTGCTAGCTTTGATTTACGTCGTAAGCGTACTCAAATTTAGAGAGTGTGTGGTTCACAAAAAAGAATTTTATTTCTCGTCCAGCTTCAACTAGTTTAAAGATCCCGAAGTCAATAAAGCTTTCGCTTCAGTTTTCAGCTTGGCCAAGGGAATGTGAAAATGAAAGTGAACGCGTGTAAGAAAATCTCCAATTCACAACAAGACTTCCCACATGCAGGAATGTTGAATTTCTTCGGGTGCGTTTCAGTGCTTTCATCTCGTCTCAAATAAACCGCACGAACGCGAACGTTTTAAATATCAAACTTATTTAAAACTTTAAATAAACTCGGCGGGAATCTGGTATTATTAAAACTTCGCTCTTCTGAAAGACAAACATCCATTTAATAAATTAATCTTTCGAAGTGTTGCAAGAGATAAGTGATAAAGTAAACAAAAACGGACGAAGTTTTTAATTTTTTTTTTTGCTTTTTATCAGAGTATACAGGCTTTTGTTTAAGTTTTGACTTGCAAATTTACGTTTAACTTTCGAGTTTAATTAGGTTTACCACTCGATCCGAAAGCGCTCAGAAAATTAATAAACTTTAATAAGTAAACACGTCCCTCATATTTGCGAATTATCAATTTTATTTTTTGCTTGAAAATGCAGTCAGTAAATTTAAGCATGAAAGAAAGTAATAATAAGAGTTTAAATATAGCCGTGGCGGAATCCTCTTAGGAAAATTAAAAATCCGAAATATGCAAAACGAGGCGTGTTCGGACGGAAACTTCTGAATCATAATTTTCCGCGAAAAGTTCCGCAAAATTTACACAAACAATTTTTTTAATATTTACTAGGTTAAGATCCCGCGGTATTTGAGTAATGGGCAACATTCGAATCCCATTTTTTATTATAAAGTTCATAATTCAGCGCGCGTTTGGAACCATGAAAAATGGATGCTTACATTTTGCGCGTCGGTTAACCAAAAAAAAAAAAAATTAATTGCAAAAGCTCTCCTGAATAAAATATGTGCCGGTAATTACGTTACGTAAAATCGTGTTGCTAGAGTGAGATTTAGTTTGCTTTGAAGGCAGGAAATCTCTAAAAGTACGTCCGCGTTCTTGACCTACATTGAGACTCTTCTTCTTCTTAGGGGTTATTTAAAAAGTTACTGAAAATATAGAAAGCGCTTCGCAAGATTAAGATTGGTGCGTAGAAGTACCGAAATCCGTCTCGAAGTACCAAAATTTGGCTCTCTCTGTTTTGAAGACTCAATTTTCATTTCATTAATTAAGCATTGGAAAAAAATATGAAAAGCATCGAATACGAATGGAACTCACTTGCCCACTCAGGCAAGGATCACATTAATAAATTTAAATTATGTGAAAGCAAGGTATCGCATTCACAAACGCACGTTTTGTTTTTTGAAATGATAATGAAAATGATAATCGCGATGATCTTATGGAAATCCGTCGAGAGGAAGACGATAGTGAAAACCGCATTTTCCTGTCTCTTACCGTTCTCGAGATATTAACGCTCGCATGTGGCTTGTGGTGCTCCCACCAAGTTGCACTAAAACACGCAATTAATCAGGAACGGAAAGCGACAGAAAGTTGAGGTTTTCTCGGTCTAATTGGACTCATTGGAAAGCACAACCCCGTCTCAAGATGATTAAAGATTCGCGCTTTTGTCTCAAAATGCTTAGAAGATTCAAGTGAAAGGTATTGTTTCTAGGTAAAAAAAACTTATAAGTACCCCGACTTTAAACAAAAGAGAATTACGTAATCGCGTTGATCTAATGGAATTTCGTCGAGAGGAAGACGATAGTGTAAACCGCTTCTTCCTATCTTTTACCGTTCTCGATCTATTTACGCTCGTATGTGTCTTATAGTGTCTCTACTAAAAAAAGACGCAATTACTCAGGAACGGAAAGCGACAGAAAGTTAAATTTTTCTCTGTCTAGGGCCCAAAAACATTTAGATGAGACCGTCAAATTCTCATCTCAGTCTCGTCTCAAATTAGCCTGTCAGTCTCAATTTTACTTTGGTATTCATAAGTGAATTGAGATGAGTGACTAAAGTGAAAAACGATTGAGATCAGTCTTCGAGTATTTTCTGAATATGAACTGAGATGAGATTGAGATCAGCTCAATTTGCGACTATGAATTCGGGCCTAAGTGGTCTCATAGAAAGGCACAATCCCGTCTCAAGATGACTAAAGATTCGCGTCTTTGTCTCAAAGTACTTAAAAGTAGAGCAAGCACAGAGGTTCCTAAATGTCATCCCATTCCATGTTATCAGTAGACAGTAGAACCTCGGCTGCTTTTTTGGTTCTCGGGTTCTCTGCCGTGTAGATCGAAACGTCAAGTTCTACAAACTTTCTACACGGCAGACAACGCAAGAATCAAAAAGCAACCATCAACGACGGCCGTGAAAGCCTGAAGACTATAGTAGAACCTCGATTATCTAAGATGGGTTGTCCGCCTCTAGGATAATCAAAACCTGAGATAACCAAGATAGCAAGGCAACGAGTAAAACAAAAGAAAAGAGAAAGCATGGAGCAGACACAGAGATTCCATCAAGTTGTGAAGAGCCGTTCATTTTTTATTGCATATATTTTTAATGTACAGTAGAACCTCGATTATCTAAAATGACTCTAAGTTAACCAGCTACAAGACGACAACTATAACAAAAGAAAAGAAAAACTGCACAGTAGACAGAAATCCCTGAACTTCATCCTTTGAAGAGTCGTTCATTTTTTATTCCAAACACTTTTAATAAACAGCAGAACTTCGATTATCTAAGATGGACTGACCACCTCTAAGATAATCAAAAACTAGGACAACCATCTACAAAGCAACGGCTACAACAAAAGAAAAGAAACTGAGGAGCAAATACATCATCCTGTGAAGAGGCATTGATTTTTTATTAAATAAGTTTTTAATATACTGTGGAACCTCGATTATCTAAAAAAAGGCTGACCCCTCTAGGATAACCGACTACCTAAGATAACCAGCTACAAGATGATTACAAAAAAGAAAAGTAGACACAGAGATTCTTGAACGTTTTTTAATTTACAGTAGAACCTTGATTATTTAAGATGGGTTGATTTTTTAATCGTAAAATCCGTGAATCCATAGAAATCCTCAAACATCCCAATAACCTGAACCGTGATACTGGCTTTTACCTCCACAATGCCTGGAAACATCTCATTAACGATCCGTCACACCCCAACAGACCAATCCCCGGTTACCGTTCCGACCCACTACCCCCACCGATCACTATAAATACCACAACGACAGACATACCCACTCAATCTCAATGACTACCGAGAAGCAGCAGCAGCAATACCACCAGCAGCAGCAGCCCTGAGGGAGTTCTTCTGCAATGGAGAACGAAACGTAGAAGAAAAAGTCAACGTGACGCGGTTCCAACCGGAAGTCAATTCAAACACGCTTGCAATTCGATCATAGATATTTTGATATTATTGTGTATCAATTGTGTATAAATAATCACAATCAATTATACTACCGATGAGAAGTTAGCAATAACATTCCAGCAATAAAGTTATAAAATTTCAAAACGCTGTCGCCGCTAAAATAACGATCACAGATCAATAATATTTAATCCATTGCAAAGAGTATAATGTATACATTCTTCTTGTACCAACAAATTGAAAATTTGTTATTAAGTTGAAAACCAGCATGAGTCATTATTCATGTAACACACTAAAAAAATTGTTTTCAATGAAAATTTTCACGCAGTCGTAAAGTAAACATCCATATCTATTCAATAATGCCTTTGGAAAGTCTTAACCGGTCGATTTTAATTAATTACAAATTAATTAAAAGTATACTTTCAGGATCATATAACAATAATCACTTTAGATGCTTATAGCCGATTAACCAGCATCTGCATAAACATTTTCTTTACAGAATATGAAAGTACATGTCGAGATCTTTCGTTTCAAGTGAACTCTGAGTTTTTAGCGGTTGATTTGAAGTACATAATTAGAAATTAATTAAAACAGTACTAACTTTAAACGCTCAAATTTCATTAACTAGCTCTGCATAAACATTTTCTTTGCAGAATATGAAAGTGCACATCGAGATCTGTCGTTTCAGATGAACTCTGAGTTTTAGCCGGTTGATTTGAAGTAATTAGAAATTAATAAAAAGCGACGTTCATATCAATAAAACGGTACTAAGTTTAAACGCTCATATCTCATTAACCAGCATCTGCCTTAACATTTTCTTTCCAGAATATGAAAGTACACTTCGAGGTCTTTCATTTTGTACTAGCGAAGAATGTTTGGAATTTTGCAACAAAAATAAAGGCAATTTTTTCAATATTTTTTTGTAAGATTTGAAATACAGATGATACGGAAGTGTTGCATTTAGCCTCTATGATTATGAATGGTATCGATTTGAAAACTGGAGGTGACGAAAAGAAGCAGTTATCGTCATAAAACGATGTAATCTCTTAAGGTTCATATCTTTTCAGGTTTTCTGAAGAATATCCATCATTTCGGAAGGCACCACGTGCCTTTTCATATTCTGTAAAAAGTGTTTATGCAGATGCTGGTTAATAAGATATGGACATTTAAAGTTAGTACTGTTTTGTGCTGTGAACGTTATTTTTAATTAATTTCTAATTACTTCAAATCAACCGGCAAAACTCAGGGCTCACTTGAAACGAAAGATCTCGACGTGTACTTTCATATTCTGTAAAGAAAATGTTTACGCAGATGCTGCTTGATAAGATACAGCGTGATTCATAATAAGTGTCCGACCCATTAACCCCACGTAGTACATGAACAAACAAAGCAAGAAGTTTATATGAATAGGGGGTCTTATGTGCATAGTTTTTAAGATAAAATTAATTGAAGATGCACATGTAAATAGGTTCGTTGGCACTGGAATAACTGACCTAACTCACAAAATCATTTACCCTTGAATAAAATTCTAAAACGCCTGTGTTTACAACTTTTCCGGGAGATTTATGACGGGCAATTCAATTATTGCAGACACGTGTTTGGGAATGCAGACAAGGAGAATGAAATTTATTGTCGTTGTAAAAATGTGTGGCGGCGGCAACAAGCTATTCGTATTGGTATTTATAAACATCGTACCTATCAGATTCTAAAAATAGTTGTCAGTGATACTCTAACGGTTTCAATTTGGGATTCAAAAGCGTTAAATTTTTGAAATGCTTCTGATAAATTTCATTCTTGTAATTTCGTACTTGCGTAACCGTAGTAAATACGCTCCTAACGGGTCGGACGCCTATTATGAATCACGCTGTATAAGCGTCTAAACTGAATTTGAATAGCGGTTTTCAACTTAATATCAAATATTTTTTTCAATTTCATGGTACAAGGAGAATGTACACATTATACTCTTTGCAATGGATTAAATATTGTTGATCTGTGATCGTTATTTTAGCGGTGACAGCGTTTTGAAATTTTATAATTTTATTGCTGGAGTTTTATTGCTTACTTCTCATCGGTAATTATACTATATCTGTGTGTCTCTCTTTCCTTGCTTTCTTTCGCTACTTTTTAGAGTGCGTAAGCAGTGTGTAGAACCTTCTCGAATCGAAAAGTCGTCTTGTAGTTATTTGGGTATTTCTAAATGTGTATATGTAAATACTATACTACTCACCTACCGAACAAAAAGTGCGGATAGATTTGTAAATTATTTTATTATTGATTTGCAACACAATTTTTATATAAAAAGTGGTTGCTTTATTCTTTAGATCCAAATACACTGTAATCAACAATGATTGAATGCGTCGCTCTACAATAATTTTTTATTATCCGCACGTCGACGTATAGAAATTATTATTACAGGTAGTAAATAGGTGTTGTGGAATGAAAGATTGATAATGTTTGAGATCCAAATCTTCAATCATTGTTGATCATAGTGTACAAGCGTATATACAAGGAGAAGCTAACTTATACAAGAGAAAAGATTTACGCCAATTTAAATGTTCTTTCGTGTGTTATCGAGTGTTTCCGAACAAAAATTGTGACAGCGGCAATAAGCAGCGGTAGATAATTTGATTGGTGAAAATTGTACGCCACGCCAACGCCATTGTGTGGTTCGTTTCACAAGTTTTACGCTACGCCAATTGAAAAGGACAACAGTTTCAAGGTCATAGGAATTATTCGGCAAAGATCAAACGAGCCGACGCTCTTGAATAGCTTAACCCTTAACTTCTCCTTCAAGATAGTGCTTCCCCCTTTATACAATTATTATTTTTTTACACTTAAAGTATGATAGGGTCAAATTTGATCCCCCTTTTCATTTTGATGTAAAATTTTCAACTTTTTCTTCTGATTGTCATGATTTCTTGAGATTCATAAACAGAACCTAGCTGCTTTATTAGTCAAAAATTAACCAAAATTAAGAAAACTATTTATACATAAAATGGCACTTCCTCAATTAAAAAAATCATCTTTGGGACAATTTTCACTTTCTACAGGTACCATACCTCTAAGTATAAAAAAAGTTAAATGACTTCATTTATAACTTTCAAGTGTTAATGTGTTCATTAGAACCGACCGAAGACTTAGCATTATTGCCTAAACCTTGCTTCATAACATCATTTGTTATTTCTTCAAGTTCTTTGCTCAAACATTTTTTTTTCTTGTATTTCCTTTTATTTATAATTTGCGACAAACGCTCAAAATATGACTGGGTCAAGCATGACCTTAATTCTAATTTATCCTTAAGGCATTGTCACGTGTTTTCAAGATAGTTTCTGCGGTATATTCCTATCTCAAAAGAGAACACATAGAATCACAGATTATAATAGATCTCTCCAGATAGCCAACGAGATAGGAACGAATGGACGCTCTAAAAGTAGTTTATTAAATACTCAGTAGATATCACTTGTCACTAATCATTTCTAAGGTTACTGTATTTAGAAGGTACCGCCATTCATTTCCGCGGCTATCGTCCCCCGAATTAAAAAGGACGCGATGAAGACGCCATGAAACGCTAAGAAGGAAAAGGATAGATACATAACAAGTTACTGTTGCTAGGGAGTTTATGAATGAATTTGATTAACCCCAAATTGAAAGAGATAGAAAGTTGGCGCTACCTTCTCAATACAGTAACCTTAATCATTTCTCACAAACCGTTTGCTAATTCCGAAGGTCAATTAGCTTATCTACCGCCAGATGTCTCTTTTATGTAACAGAGAATCTAACAGAGAAACTAGTGTAAAGTGGGGTCAAGTTGCGATAATGTGACGTACGGTTATAATATGCTGTTAATTCACCTTCCCCTTCCTTAATCATTCTTCATTTGTCTTCTACGTCAATTTCCTCATTCACGCTGCTTTTGAAACTCTTTTCCATGCTTTTCACATACATGCTCCTCTCCCATTCGATCTTTAGTGTATCGATATTCCATTTCTGTGGTTTGTTTGCTTTTAGGTTGTACAGTTCCGGACAGAAAATTTCGGATGTCACTGTCATTCCACTGACGTAAAAGTTAAGAAATTCCTATATGTATACGTCAGATGAGTGACAGTGACATCCGAAATTTTCTGTCCGGAACTGTACCTTTTAATTTTTTATTTAATTATCACTGCAACCATGTAATGATCTGTATCAACGTTCTCACATCTCTTACTGATGTTTGCCTCATTTTAGAAATTAACACATGGTCTATTTGATTACCCATTGTCTGACCCGGTGTCATCTATGTCACTTTATGAAGCGTTGAATGCTGATATTTTGATTACCATCCCTGCAGCCGCCGCAAAGTTGCACAATTTCAATCCATTATCGTTAGTTTTATCATGAACAGTGTACCTTCCTGCTATGTCTCTCATGATTTCCTCTTTTCCAATTTGAGCATTAAAATCCCCCATTATAATTAGGGTATCTTGTTTTGGAGCACCTTCACACATTTCCTCTATTTGTTCGTACATACATGTCTTGCTTTTCTTGGTTATCAGCCATTTCTGTTGGTGCGTATACATTTATAATCGAATAGTTGAATGGTTTGGCCCTCACCCTTAAATATGTTATTCGCCCATTTATTGGTTTAAATTCAATCACAATTTCTGCTATCGTGGTTTTTCTCACTATAAAACTACTCCGTTTTTCCCTTGTCTTTCTTCTTCTGAATACAGTATTGTATATTTTTCTTTAATTACCTCCCTTTGCCCTTTCCATCTAATTTCTTGAATCGTAGCAATATCAATATTATATCTTTCTAATTCATTAAAAATTTTAGTTGCTTTTCCTGCTCCCCCAGCATAGTTCTCACATTCCACGTGCGTACTTTCATTACATTTTTCTCTTTTTTATCCCGCTTGCCAATATTCGTTACCTTATTCATCGCATAGGTAGGTAATGCCATCAATAGTAATCTTCCTGTAACCTACTCTCACTTGTTTTCCTTAACTTCTGTACTCCTTGGCTACGTCACGCAGTTCTTTCTGTATTTTCCTTTCGTTTATTGTCATGTCGTCTTCTACATATGTAGATTTGTTTCCTTTTCAGATTTCGTTTATTTAGTATGATTGTTTGCTTCTCCTTCCAGTTTTCTAGCTTAGCAACTATAACATTCCCCTTAATTTTATATGCATCCTTCACTTTGACTTCCACTTTTAATTCAGATATCATCATTTTCCTTACTTCAAGTACCACATCGTCATCTTTTATATTTCTGTACCTTAGAGCCAGACTAAGGTTAAGTGCAAATATTGCTGTTTGTAGGCTAATATGAAAAGTAACATACATTTAGAAATAGCGATAGCATAAATTTCTACTTGACTGACTTTTTTTAATCACAAAAGATAAACATAAATCTAAAGTTTTAAAAAAATTATGATAAATATTGTCTGCACCACATTACTTAAAACTTTAAACCTATCTCTTTTTGGACTTAACCTAGTCTGGCTCTGAGGTACAGATTTGCATTTTTAATTATGATATTGTTTCTTCTCTCCTGTTTTTCACGAATTTTAATGCTTAGCTCCAACTTTATTATTTTAGAATTTAGTTCTTGCTTTTCTTTTTGCCACTCTTCTTCTCTCCTTTTAATCTCTTCTTTGATTTGCTTCAGTTCAGCATTCGTGTTACTGAGTTCAAATTTTAACTTCTCATTTTATTCGTTACTGTTATTAAATCCCAATTTCATGTCTTCTCTCATTTCCTTAATTTCTTTTACTATTTGTTCCATTTCGGACTCTTTTATTTTTTTATCTTTCGGTGATCTTGCCGTCAGTTTGCTTAGTTGGAAAATATTTACTTCTTCCTGCGTCTCAAAACTTGTGTCGCAACAGGTTTCTTTTTTCCACTCTGCTATTATAACAGTAGCGCCACCACGCAGTTGATGAGATGGCTCCAAACTAACACCGAGTTTGGCTCCAAATTGGGGCGTCAAATTCAAAACATTTGATGAGCCATCTGCTTAGCTCTGTTACCTGTGATAAATACCTTCATAGCTTACATTTATATATTTAAATCTCCTTTTAAAATCTATGGGGTTAAATTTGACCCTGCCATACCAGTTAAGGGTTAATTACTCTTTGGTATACAAGTATCGTACTTTTATAATTTTGGTGCTGCTATAGGGTATTGTTTTTACGACTTGGGAACTTGATATTTGATTAAAAGAAATCGTTGTTTATGAAAATTTTGTAATAAATCACAACTGCATTAACACAATTAAAAAGAAAACCGGACTATCTCAGAATGCAAGTAATTAAATTGCAAAGTAGTTGGATGCCTTTTCAACGGGGAAGAGTATAACTTTCAAAGAAATCAACAAATAAATTAGCGAGTGCTAGTTAATATGCAAATGTAAAACATCTCAAAGATATTACGAAATTCGTATTTTTGCTACAACACAGAACGTCTGCAAGGAAAAAAAAACTGTTGTAAATTTCATGAATTTGACTATACTTTCAAGGGGTCACGTTAGTCATCGCGTGTTGGCTGCTGCTATTGCTTTTACTTCGAATTTTTCACCGGAAGCTTTTAATCGTAATTAATACCGAGCGAGCGCTGTTTAGTATCCCGGATGTTTCGGCCCTTTCTTTGGACGCTCCGGCGTTGTCTGTGAACTTGAAAAGCGTCGTCGCGTTTTACTTTTTGGGCTTTGTGTTCGTTTTTCTTCTGCAAAACGCGCTCGCTGGCCTTTGTTATTTATGCAACGTCCTCGTCGAAGAGCAAAAGAATTTCGCCGGGCGTAATTTAGCGGAAACCGACGCGACGCGGCCAAATATGCAAAAATTTCGTGTGCTCACGAAGAGGGTTATTATTTTTTCAAAAGTACATCGCGAACGTACAAGTAGAATAAATATTTTTTTGCATAGATTAAAGCTTAAGCTTCAACTCTTTTTTTTCCTACAAGCAGTATGCAGAATACAGCAATCACCAGATTTAAATCCTTGCGATTTTTTTTTGTGGACGAAGCAGCTAGTAGATTCCGCACGAATTAACAAACAATTACTTACACAATTATCTGCGCATTTGTTACCCTTATTTCATAGGCAATTCCAGTCATTTTAAAAATTACTAATAATTACGTTACGTGAAAAGAAATAACTCCAACTTCCGTTCCCAGCTGTTAAACGTGCAATGAAACGAAATTGAGGTATGTGTCAAGGTCGCATTGTGTGCAGGCAATAAAATAATAATCATAAAATTTATAGTCCTTTTGTACTACTGCGTTTATAAAACGTGGCGCCGTATTTCGTACGCAGCGCCGCAGCTTGATTTTGGGGTAATTTTTTAATCAACGGTTCAAAATAAATTTTCGTAATCTGTAACATCCTTTCCCTTATGCGTTTTTTTTTTTCTTGTCCGAACAATTGTCATTCACACTGTATAATGTTTTTTTTTTTGTTGTTGAATAATTCTATTCTGCTTTTCTAGCAAATAGTGGTCGTAAAAATGTCAAGTTTCAGGCTTTAAGATCCTGCATTTAACATTGTACTTTCACATTTAATATCTCTCAGAAGTGCTGATGCAACTTTACGGGTTCAGTTCTACGTGTCGGTTTCATCCTATTGTTGTGTTCGCTTACATCAAGAGATAAGAGATTTATTGCACTTCTTCTTACATCGTTCATATACAGTGAAACCTCGCTTAATTATCATCGAAGTCGCAGGCAGCACTCTAGAAGTGAACGCATTTTAAATAAGTGCGTTGTACAATTTGGCCGCTTTACTGCAACTCTAAATATTTACTGATTGTGAGTTTTTTAAGTGAAATTTTGTTGCCTACTTCTGATATCAAAAACCTAAAACTGGCCGCTCTCTGGTGATATCTTACGAACTTTATGAGCGGCATTGTATACATCGTTGTCTTTCTTGTTTAAGCCATATCTTAAGTGCACTGTCCCATTGAATGATGAAACTTTGTTATCTCGCACAATGAAATTTCGGCTTCAACGCTGAAACTTTTCGCAAACGACAGCAATTTCGCCGGCGGTAAATACCAAAGTACAAACAATTATGAGTGCCTGACGGACGCGAGCTTTTGTACGGCCACGTCCGAAACAATTAACGTAACTCGAGCTCGCCGGCTCTTCTAAAATTTCCCCCGCGGCGCGGCGCTTTCCTGCAGAGGACGCGGCAACAATGTCCCGAAGTATTCGGGGAATTTCGGAATTCATGTGCATTTTATTGGCAATTTGTCCGGCGTACCGCGAACTTCCTCCGTACTTTCAATTAAATTGTAAAAGCGCGCTTCCCCGGAAATGATTAAACTTTCGAAATGTTGCTGCAATATATGTAAAAGAAATGTGAAGAGACATTGTCTTGTAAATTTTACTTTTTTCCTACAAACTGTACGTACAAAGTCCTCTTTTTATTAGAACAGTGATGCCAAAACTGCACAAAACAAAGTAACTTGTTGCCGTTATTAACAAAAACAAAAATGAAAAAAAACAATTGATTTAACAAAGACAAATGTCGGTATGATTTCGAAGTTCTTGAAATTGCTTCCGTTTTCTAGAATTCACTACAACTTAAAAATAACCTCGGTTTCGTCACGGTTATTAAACTAAAATCAAGCGTTGAAAAACAATTTAATTTTGTGTAAACAAAAAATCGTTGGCCTAATTAACTTGGTTTAATGTTACGGCGTTTGTTTTCTAAAACGTCTCGTGAAATTTCCTTTGCCTTTAGAATTCTTAAAGGAATTGCTTTTGTTTCCCAAATTCGAAAGTGCTCTCGAACAGCGAATCTAGAACGCTATGACCTGCTGCTCACTTACAGAGTTTCTTATAATCCATTCCTTATCTATTTGTTATTGCACCATGCCGTGAAAGTCTGATGTGAATGTGGTACTCATGTATGTAACTAAATTTTGACAATGAATGTCACGTCGACTTTGATTTTAAGGTTACTCCGAATTAGGCAGTGTTGCAATATTTTCTTCTCATTACGAGGTGTACTCACGGCCAAATTTACATGAAGTTGAGAATTGACAACACCGCTTAATCAATCTGATTTTAGTTGTCACAATTTGACATATTGCGGTGATATTTAGTTATCACGTAAATGAATTGTAAATAAAATAATAAAATAAAAAGAGAAACATTTGAAAATGAGAGTTACGAATCAGTTTTTATACAAGTTTCAAAACTGTATAGTCGAGCAAGCAAAGTACAAGTAAAAGTAAATATAAAATGCAAAATGCCGAGGGTGAAATCGAGTTAAACGTGTCTTCCAAAGACAGTAAATGGGTGGAAGACAAGATTAAAAAATCTTCATGGGACGAGTTCTGCGACATGATGAATAAGCATCACACCAAAACAAAAGGGCCCCTCACGGCGAGACATTGGCCTGTCGAGGAGCAGACTTCCAGGAGAAAAAGGCGTCTAGTGTATCTGCCGGACGATCGTCGTATAAGGTTGAATGCTGCCAAGGTGCAAGACATTCAAGTGGATTACGGACATCTATTGCAGCAGCATCTAAAAACATAAAACTAGTTAGTGATTTGAGGTGAAAGACAAGTGAAAGAAAGGCCTGTTTAGTTTTAAAAAGTGCGGTGCGCCAAAAGAATTTATTTTTAGTTGAATTGAGAAAAATGTTTTTGAAAATTTTAGGTTAGGAATTTTTGTTATGTTAATTTTAAGGTTTATAGCGAAGAATACTTACGTTGGAGAATGTCGCTCGGAGTACGAAAATGATTAGGTAAAATTAAGATACTTACCGGTTAAGTTTGTATGAAAAATAGTTCATACATCGATTTTTCCAAATTTTCATAGCGCGTAATTGTAAACATGATAGGCAGTCAGGCCAACGAAAGTATTTCAACCTTCGACAGCTAATCAAGATAGACTGGTAATGTCACTGCAAACTAGGACGGTTTGTTTGAAAGCAACATCAACAGATCTTGCGGTGGATAGGAAAGGTGGAGTACTCATCCCTAATGCACATAGGCGGCGTTCCTTAAATGGAGGTAAAAATCGAATATTACAAAAAATATACTTGTTAATTGAAGTAATAATAGATTATTCATTACGAAATAGTTAATTAGTTAATTATATTGCATTAATTCATTAAATACAAATACACGCAATAAAACTAGTATATACGCCTATGAGTTCTGTTGCGTTACACGACATCCGCCGAAAATTATCGACTGCAATTTGAAAGTAACCAATCACTGAGTTAGTCTTAGTAAACAGATCCCCTTTTACTCCTGTGAACTTATTAGCTACATTTTAAAGCTCGCTTGCCCAGTCTACCTAGATTAGTCGTCGGAGATTTCAACAGCCCTAAACAAGGGTCGGTAACCAACAATTTTATTACCAGAATTTTTAATTGTAATGATATAATAATAATAATAATTAATATTTAATTGTATTTGATTACAAACGTGTCTGAACTCGATTGAAACAAAGTAAGGGGGAGGGAATGATCACTTATTGCCGGAACTTGAAGGTAAGAGGGCGTAAACGTTCTGAGAACAAAATTTAATTTAATTTATTGAAAAATTTTCTTTAAAACTACTCAAATGTTTCTCCCAATTACAAAACAAATAATTTTCTATATTCTAATAATTTTCTAATATTTTCTAATAATTAAATAATAATTTAATAAAAACATTATAAAAATAAACAAACAACTTAAAACGACAAAATAATTTACTTTGGCTTGAATGCAATTTCGCCAATAGTTAAATTATTTAAACAAAGCCAGCAAGAGGATATTTAAAAACATTTTTAAACAAACGGAAAGCAAAAGAGTGCAAACAAGATTGACTTTCCACTAAACGAGAGCATTGGTTTGTTTCAACCAAAGGAGAAATTGTTCTCTAGTTGCGCAAGCACAGGAAAGCAATTTGAAGTTTGGAAACAGATCAAAGGCGATCACATAAAAAATTAAATTATTAAATAAGATCAAAAATTTTGAAAATAAGAAAAGAAAAATTTACCGAGTTTTAAAACAAAAACAAAAATTCATTAACTATTGCTTTTTCAAAGATACGAACCCAAGCCTTGTTAAAAAAGAGAAAAACCAGAGAGAATTGAGCTAGCACAGGTAAAGTAATCGTTAGATTGCTCGAAAAGAAAAACGAAGAATAACCCGGACTCAACTCCTTAAATACACAACAATATGTTATAATGACATCAAATTAAATTTTTCCAATTTAACATGATAGCCAACTTACCGGCTTAAAATCACAGCCTACTGCGATAACAAATAGATAACGAATGGATAATATGTACAATCTAATTAATGAATTAATCTTCTTTAGGCATTGTAACTTGATTACACGTTCAAGTAGTACTCCTCGTACATGTTTGGTAACAACGTCGTTCATAAAGTTCGTAATATATGGGAAACATTTTTATTATTGACTACTGCGACAAAAATTCACTGGTATTAATTCGTGCAACGATCAAGATAAGAAACAACACAACCACTTCTAGTTCAAAAAGTAAAATTTGGCGAGAAACTTGAAAAGTCGAAATTTTCGAAAACGAAAAGTTGCAGTAGTTCGAAAACTACACTCCTGGACAAAATTAGCGCACCACTTTATTAAACTTACATACTTACAACATTAAAATTAAAATTTAATCAAAATAACTTTAAAACCTATGAATAAAGTTTATGTAATGACTTGCGAAGGAAATCAACAAAACATGAACTTATTTTATATTAATAAAAGAAGGAAAAGTGTTAGAGTCCTTTTATTTCTACACAAAAAATGCCGGTCAGAATAATTTTCAAAACCCAACTTTCGACCTGAAGGTCATCATCAGGGGTACTGTAATGAAATTGCGTAACTAGAATTAAAATTAAAATAACTAGTTACTTACAGTGCGAAAACGTACAAAGGGGGACAAACACAAACACATTAAAATTATCACAGATGCATTATTAGACAAAGTTCGAAGGCGACTGAAGCGCTCGAAATAAAATGGGGAAATCATGCGTGGATTTTAAGTTTAAAGACAAAAACCTGACATCCTCAATGTTTTTGAAAATTTCTAAATGTTCTAAATAATTAAGTCTAATACCATGTGGGCAAAAATGTAAAACTGAAAAACCTTTGTCTGCAGAAAATGTATGATTATGAACTTGTAAATGTCTCAAAAAAATAGAGTTTTGATTTTTTAAATGTTCGGCAATTCTTAATTTAAATTGTCTACCGCATTGCAATTATCACATTTTAATCTGTAAACACCAGACCGTAATAATTTGGGTATATGATCTTTGTTGCGAACGAATAAAGTTTGAAGATTGACCGGGGTTTTAAAACTGATGTTATTATTAACAGATTTTTGTTTCTTCAAAATGGAACTTATTTTATAAGAGATGGGACCAAAGTAACTTAACTTAAGAAAGTATTTGTTAGGCTCATCATTTGATAAAGCACTAGCGGTACGGTTAAGTAATTGATTTTGTTTTTTATTTATCAATTTATCAATCAAGCATGTGTTATAACCATTTTCATATGCAATTTGTTTCAAATTATTAACTTCAGAATTGAAATCTTGCGTCAGTAAGGGTACAGTGAAAAGCCTATGAATATAGTTATGTAATGCTGATAATTTTTGTTTATAGGGGTGATTGGAATCGGCTGGAATATTATGAGAAGTTTGTGTAGGTTTTTTGTATATTTTAAAATTATGTTTATTTCCAATTTTTGATATTGTGAGATCCAAAAAATTAAGCGAATTATTATTTTCTAATTCAAGCGTGAAATTAATATCTATATGCAAAGTATTGATGTAATGTAAGAATTTAGTTAATTCATCTTTAGTACTAGTCCAACAAATAATAATGTCATCAACATAACGATACCAATATAAAACATGGCTTATAAGGTTATTAGTAGACTTGAAAACCAAATTTTCTAAGTAATCCATAAAAATATCTGCAAGTAATGGAGCTAGAGGATTACCCATACCTAAACCTTTTTTCTGACTATAAATTTTATTGTTAAACAAAAAGAAATTTTATTCAATCTTTAGTAAATTAAAAATTGTTTCACAGATGATATTGTTAAGTTGAGAATTCATTAACAATTTTTTGATAATTTGAAGAGTTATAGGAACAGAAACATTAGTAAATAAATTAGAAACATCAAAAGAAGCAAATATGGAATTTTCTGGTAAAATAATGTCTTAATTAATTTTAGAAATTAAATCATTGGAATTGGTTAGAGCATATTTAGGTTGAAAGTTCAAATTTTCTTTCAAAAAAATATTAAGAAATTTGGTAACAAAATAACAAGGAGAATTCATAAATGAAACAATTGGTCTAATGGGATGACCTGGTTTATGAATTTTAGGCATCCCGTATAATCTGGGTACAAGACAATTCATAGGCAATTTTAACGATTCATTGAGAATAGGCGAAGATTCTTTTATAACTAGTTTGAGTTGTTTTTTGTAATTATCAAGTGGATTACTTTTTAATTCTACAAATATATCAGTATGATGATCTAAGAAATCTTCAACTTTTTCCAGATAATCAGTACGATGAAGTATCACTAAAGCATTACCTTTATCCGCCTTACTAATTGTTAAATCATTTTGTTCAATTTTTAACTTTATAGTCGAAATTGAATCTAAATGAATAGGATTATGTTGGTTATCTCTTTCCAAAATGTTGAATATCTCACTTCTAATTAAATCTTGATTAAATAATTTTAAGTTATGTAAACTGACTTCTACATCAACTAATGTCTGTTCAATAATTTGTTGTTTCTTGCAAATTTGTGGAGAAAATTTAAGGCCTTTTTCCAGAAAAGCTAGTTCGGAATCCGTAAAAGTAACATCAGTTTTATTAATAAATAATTCGTGAATGGAAATCTGTTTTTAATAAAATTAGGGGAGCTACTTTTTGAATTATGAGCAGTCATACAGGGAGACGACTTGTTGTTCTTAATAATGGGCTTAGAAAAACTGGTCGGAGTATTAAAGAAATTATTTTCAACGCGCTTATCACTTTCCAACCTGTTTACAGCTGAAGTACGAGTTTTAAAATTATTATTACGTTCACATACTCTAATACTTTCTAAAGATTTCAAATTTCTTGTCTTGTATTTTATTCTTGCATAATTCGGTATGATGTTCCTCTTGAGACATGTAGAATTGAAGCAGATATGTGAAGCTGCCTTTATACGTTTCTTCTCGAAGTTTTCATATAATCGGATTAAATATGCCGGACTGGCGTTCATCATTCTCTGACGAAAATCCATTAGAGTGTAGAACTGATTTAATAAAAGAAGGAAAAGTGTTAGAGTCCTTTTATTTCTACACATTTGGAAATTTTCAAAAACATTGAGGATGACAGGTTTTTGTCTTTAAACTTAAAATCCACGCATAATTTCCCCATTTTATTTCGAGCGCTTCAGTCGCCTTCGAACCTTGTTTAATAATGCATCTGTGATAATTTTAATGTGTTTGTGTTTGTCCCCCTTTATACGTTTTCGCACTGTAAGACTTTTTAGGAAACTCTTTTCAAGTTTTTAATCGCCTAAAATCCGGGCTCTAGTTATTACAGACTTTCAAAAATAGAAAATAAATTATTGGTATTTTATTCAGGTGTCTGTCTCAACGATTAGTGCCTGAATATAATTTCCGCAGACGCGATTCGTAAAATTTTATTTTTAACTATACAGAGTGTTTCACTTACTCCTTGCGCATCGAGGAAATATTTCTTCCACAG
Organism: Dorcus hopei; assembly: GCA_033060865.1. Taxonomy (NCBI): domain Eukaryota; kingdom Metazoa; phylum Arthropoda; class Insecta; order Coleoptera; family Lucanidae; genus Dorcus; species Dorcus hopei. The sequence goes on from CM065425.1 coordinate 61,453,048, forward strand.
CTGTAATTCAAACACAGTCGTGGAATTTTATTTTTGCAAACATTTTTATTACGCCGGTAATAAGTATAAAAAATATTTTTTAGGGCCACTTTTAATGATGAATAAATTAACACCAAGCACTGAAAGCATTGAAAGGCGTCCGCTAAATATTTAAAAACCAATAAAATGTGGCGAGTTAAACATGTAGGTTCGGTGGTGAAATTTTGATGCGCTTGAACATCTGAACGTTTTTTTTTTAAGTAAAATAGAATTTCTCAGAAAAATATTTAAATGAAACTAATCAACATTTACAGGTTTCATAATATGTGTGTTGTTGGTTATTTAGAGTTTATTTATATTTGTATTTATCTTCAAGATAATAGTTTGTATGATGATTGGTATAAATTCCTTCGATATTATATTACTGAAATGCTGGAAGGCAATTCTCTACAGATTTAAACAGGAATATCAAGTCATAGCTTTCTGTGCTTGCTGGTCTTTTAATATTTTCATTTTTTCTCTACTTCTCCCCCCGCTCCTTCCTCCCTTGTTACGCTTCAATTTTAACCTTCAAACTTTCAAACTATTTCAAAAATTTTTTTGCTGCAAGTCGGCTGGATTGCAATGGGCCCCCCGAGCATATTCTGTATAGCTATTTCGGCCCTATTTGGGGCCTTATCAGCAGAACAGTAGCTCGAGAATTCCATTGCAACCCCGACGACCAACAAGCCATACGCAAAGATAGCGCTTAAATGCAAACATGTCTCAAACTATTTGTCTATTGTCGGTTTCGGTTGTTCGCTCTTTATTTTTATACTCTAGGATTTCTCATTTTTACTTATAAACAACTTAGTATAACAATTGAGAGCACTGCTTTTCGCGCTCAAATTACGGCACGTTAGATATGGTGGCTGGCCATTGTTCACGTTTGGTGGTTTTTGTCGTCCATGTTGGCAGATCACGAGTACGCATCGCAAACGTCAGTCGAATATATTTGTACTATTTGTGCTGTTGCTTGTAGTCAAGACCACCCTGTGATAAGGGGTTTTATTTAATCTGTGTTTATAGTTCCGACGCTTATTAGCGGATAAATCACGCGTTGCTCGAATCTCGACGCCCACGCTTCTATAGTAGGCCCATTATTATTAGTAATCGAAGGGGTAAGTCTCTCTCGAATCAGCTCCTTTCGCATTATCGAATTTCTCTTATATTTTGTGTTTTGAGGGTTAGAATCACTCCCTTGTTCGACTCTTTGTGGCCAATTTGGTTCCTTCCGAACGAGTTTTGATGTTGATGCCAATGAATCTCGAGATCCTTTCTACTACGATATCGTGTTCGCAGAGGAGCATCCCTGATTACAGCTATCGAACCTCATAGAGCCTGCTCCGAGGGCCGCAGCCATGTAGATCGGTGGAGATCGTCTTAGTATAGTTGAAAATTTTATCGTATGTTTGCGTTGTCTTTTGTATACGTTAATTTTATGTACTTATCTGTGCCTCCTATCACGCAGTTGTCTAACGTAGGCCTTGGTTCTTTCCGAATCCGTATTTTAAATTTATTATTAAGTAAAACCATTTGCGAATTAACGCTACTGTCCTGAGGACACAAAGATTTATATCTAACGTTATAGTTTAATATTCACAGCTGCTGCCGATACAGTTTTGTCCGATAAATTTCTTTCTGAGACGCCTGTCTCTGATTTGTTTATTCGATTTCTTTTTGACTGTCAAACGTATATGTTAGGCGGGTACAAAGCTGTGGGAATTTCAGTTACTTTCAACACCTCTTTACCTCCAGGTTTAAGCTATTTCTAGCCCACCCCGCCCGTCTCTACTGAGCTGGACATATTTCATATTAAACGGATGATTGCTTTTGATTTGCCTGCGGATTGATCGCTGAAGGCGGCAGGAATCATATACTTCGCCCAAAACATCTGATTAAGTCATTAATTAATTCTATTAATTAATTAAATCGTTGGTTTATTAAATCGAACAAGTCTTTGAATACCCGCAGAGTTACAGACGCTGTACTAAGACTCGAAACTTTGAAACTCAATTAATTATTGATCTAAGTCAGGAGCGGAACTCTCCAATAAAACATCTGTGTAACATTATACCACCAACGGTGTGAATCGGAGGAATTTAGATCGCGCCGATACCCGAAGTCGAAAACTACTACGAAAGTCACACTGTATTTCTGAAAATCGTAAATTTTTTTGATTAATTGTATTTGATTTCAAACCATCCGGGTTTTTTACGCTCAATTTCTCTGATTCGACAGAAGAGGAGAGACGGAGTTTTTTGCCCGATCAAATTAATTATTACAATAAATAATTACTTAAATTTTAATTGTTGCGTTTTATTATCAACTGGCCTATTTCCTTGCTAAAGCTAATTGTACTATCGCACCAGTCAAAGAATCTGGGAAACCACAACGTAGGCCATTTACTTTCGATAATTGTGTCATAATTATATAATATCGAAAGTAGCTCAGCACAGGACGAATTACGACGGGTTACTCACCCTGTAATAACATCTGGGGGATTGCACTGTTAAAGTCGACGGGAGCAACGCAGGTAAAGGGACAGGACGACCGTCCTCGGTCATAAATCTCAATTGGAATTCCGTTGACCCATATTTATTATTTACTTATGTAAATTATTTGTCTGTTTACTTGTCAGTATTAATTAATAGCAGTAATTAGCGGGGCGCGTTACAAGTTGTTATGTTTCATACTCGTGATAAGATTCATACCAATTCAACTGTTTTCTTTTTTCAGTATATCGTTTTCTTGATTCACTATTTCTCTTAAATTTTCATTTCTTATCCTGTCCCATTTTATTCTTTCTTGCCGCTTCTCCGCTGACTGTTCATTAGGGCACTGTTTGCATGCAAGAGTATCGTTTTAGGTGAACACCATTGTATATCCAAATGTGTGAACACTTTGTATTCAAATTTTAAATAATCTTTTGTTGGTCTTACATCGTTACTTTGAAATTTTCCTTTTGTTATTGTCTTCACTTCATTTTTTTTTCAACTCTTCATAATTTATCTGTATCTGATGATTATGCTGCCTTTTAAAAAATTGGCCTCTTTTCATCGTAAACCATTCGTCTTTTTTTTATTAAATTCTTTTGTCCGTTTCTCTATACACCTTTCTCTGCGGATTTTATTTCCTTTCAGTTATCTATCTACTTCCTCTTTTTTATTTCATCTTGATTCCTTTTCGTTTTTTACAGCCTTTTGCCTTTATTTTATGTCCCTTTTTTCTAAACACTTTTTGTTCTATTAGTAGTTGGTAGTTACTGCTCCTTTCAAACTACTTATGTTTACGACCAAGCACCTAAATCTTCTTTCAACCAGAATATAGATCCTGGATACAATGTTCATTTACAAGAAACGTGAATTATTATTTAGTGGAAAGATCTGAATAAATCTAATAAGGAATGTAACAAAAAGAGAAAATAGAACTTGAACCGCAGATAGAAATAAGAAAAACTGAAAGTGATGCATAAAGACAAGTAGGTACGTAGCAGAAGTACCAGAAGCAAGAATGACGAGAAAAGCCATGGTTGGCACGGTTAAGATTAAGATGAAGCATATCATAATCAATTCTTTTCATGATGTAAATGGAAGGAGTTTAACTTATTTATACCAGATGTTATTAATATTAAATATGTAAATACCTGCTGCACATATTTCTAGGTAATTTGTCTCCCTCTTTTAAATTCTAATCAGGCGTTGTAAAATCTTAGAAAGAAAAATGTAAATCTGCGCTATGCTAAACACAGAAAAAGTTAACGATTAAAAATAACCCGAGCACGGGGTAATAAAAAAAGGCGTAGATAAAATGCAAATCGCCCCGTGCATACATACCTCCGGCTCAGGGGTTGAAACTCACGCGAGCAAAGCGCCGAGGCGGGCGTCGCGTCGGTTTCTCGTAAATCGAGTTAAAAGCGCCGGGGAAAGTTCGCGGGGTGCCTTAAAAAGCAAGCGTGCCCGTTAATTCGTAAATTTGCCCTAATTTTCTGTTCGGGCACCGAAACATAATATTATTGTGTTCTAAGCTGCTTTATGTCATTTATCTTTCTTTAGAAACGACGTGGCAGAGTCTTGCTTATCATTTAAAACTCTTCACTCTGCGATACTGTACAAGGCGGACCGCGAAAATCTCTTTTTATACAAAGCAGAAAACAAACAAAGAAAATATTTAACGTCTGCAATATCTTTGCATTTATGAGTACGGTAAGATTTACTTGGAGCAAAATACGTAATATTGAACATGATTTCTGTTTTTAGATGAAAAGTATCATGAATAATCCATCTTGTCCTAAAAATAATAATCTTTGTAAATTCAGGTTAGGTACAACAAGGAAAAATAAGTTTCCGTACGTACACGATACGATACGATGATGTCACAAGGTTTTATTTGTTACGGTGAGAAAATCCGTTGCAAATAATTTCTAGCTTTCGGATCACCCTGTATCTTGGCGAAAGTGTAACTGCGACGCAGTTTGACCTTTGAAACTTGAACTGTTCCATAGACGACGCGACGCTTGGGACGGTAAACAACCCCGGACGACCCCTTTTCTTTCGTAATGAGACTGTTCCATGTTGAAAGTGGGATATTTTAAAGGCTTGTCGTTGGCCAATGAACCTCTCCCCTACCCGCGAATCGTTCGCTTCGCACGCCGACCCGATCAAGATTCCGCAAGCTTGTGACCACCCGCTTTCCAAACAGACCGCATGGAGAGTTATTTTCGCTTCTGTGTAAATTTTCATTGAACGGTGTTTGTTTTGGAGTGAAAAAGTAGACGGATATATTGTCCGGTTGTTAATTGTTTGCGGCGAGTCCTGGGCCTTTCCAAGCTTGGCCGTCGAATTTACGGCAGGTATGTTTTTAGAATCACGTTGTGCGTCAGTCGGTTCGTAATCCGTGTTTTCCTTTTATTTAGGCTTTATTTTTATTTGGTTCTTCTTCCCCCCTATTTATTCCGGACGTTTCACCGGAGTTCCTCTAACTGGGAACTGCCTGGCGATCTTCTTCGTGATGTTCTTACTGAAAAATTTGAAACCAACTTTGGCCATCCATCTTGGCCATGCATACGACGGTTCATCACGTCGCACTTCGCCAGAGGGCGTGCTCCTTGGAACGAAAGTGGTCGCTGAAGTTGACGCAAGTGGTCATTTAAGTCTCGCGAAAGTAGTTACATCGGACACGCATTCTGCTATTCGTGTCTCGACGACCCCGGAATCAGCTGACTTGCATTCACAGCTGGATGTTAAAGGTCGGGTCTTACCTTATTATATTTCTTCTTTGTTTAATATTTTAAAGGCATTCTACTGCCGAATAGGTTGACATGCGAAGTTAAAGTTACTGTTGTTTTTTTGCTGGTTAATAATTTTGTAACGAACAAACGGATCCGATTGTTTCGCGTTTTGACGTTTTACGTCACTTGATTCTTGACGTTCTGCACTGTCAGATTAACTGACTGCACTTTAATTTCATTTTGTTTTCATTTCTTTAACAAATTTTTGTGTGGAACTTAGTTTACCCCTTTTAAGACTTTTAAATTAAAACGAGTGCTTTTTTTTCTTTAATGGGCAAGGTATCGGATTGCGGAATACTTCTCGTACCTTTAGGCTCCAACCACTAAGGTCATATGGCCAATCCTACTAGACTTTAGCCGAATCTAGGGGAATTCCACCCCCAGTAGGGATTTTTAACGTACCAAACATCGTATTGACACGGGACCTAAGGCTTTACTTCCTATACGAGAAGAAGGCATCTTTACATTTTTCATCCGGGTTGGAAGGTGAACCCACGTCCTTCGGGTCCGAAGGCAAACATGCAAACCTGTGGACCACCCAGGCGGCATTACTGATGATTTTTATTTCATTTCGTGTAAATTCAAACCTTTGTATTAGGATTACGTATTACCCAGCCCATCTCCACGAGTTAGCCGGTCGTGAGATGAACTTAATTTGCATATTTCAACATTTTGTAACCAGGTAGGCCACATATTCTTGGCCTACCCTATATAAACAAGCAAATTAATTTTGCTCCATGCGCTAGCCCCTACAATGTCCCCAAGAAAAAAAAAACGAATCGTAAAACCCTATAATTCCCCTATAATGAAACGCGAGGCGTTCCTCCGCCGGCCAGAAAGGGGACGTTTTGTGGCGTGATCACCGTGCAGGCCTGCCTTTGATCAGGACCGGCGTTAATCTTTTTGCAGCACGTAATTAAATTCCACGATAAACGAGCCTGCGTGACACTTCAGCACATTGCCAACGTTTACCACCCACGACGCGGAGATACTTCCGCATGCTGCGGGACAACACGCTCGTCGTAACAGACAAATTTTAATTAATAACCAGCCGCTTCCTCGTGTTAATTAAATCTTAACGTGGGTTTTGCTTATTGTAACACGGAAATAGATTCGAGTATTCCCTACGAAATCGTTAAACACATCCGCGCGAGCTTTTCATTTTTAAGGCCTCTACACACGGGTAATTTTTAAGGCCCCTACACACCAGGAAAGGTGTTCGAAGTATCATGCATTTCACAAGTAGATAAAACTCCTAAACTTTTGGTTGCTTGAGGTGACGACTAATTAATCTTGAATGCGAAGTTATTAAGATAATAAATGATTTACAATCTACGTTTATACATGGTGACCATTTTAAATCGTAACCCCTGAAGATTTTAGAATATGCACCTATCGATCAAATCAGAAATAACTTGGCGTGTTCATAATGAACTCCTTAATATCTAGGGAGTTTTCATTGTAACATGTGACAGCACTGGCAAAGACGGTAGCTTCTGTTTATGAAGATTGTTAACTTTTTGATTGCGGAACGCTTAGATACAAAATGTGGCCATCGCGTGCTGTTCGCACGAAATGAGCATCTCGCATTGGACGCTGTGTCCACCGAAGAAACATCTGTAATAGTCAGAAGATTGTAATGGTTGATCATTTGACATTTGCAGCAAATACTGTCATCCTTAGAAATCAAAATTTCACCAAAATGACTTCCATTGAGAAACTGTATTTGATGTCAGTATGTCACATTAAGTTAGTTCATTGTAAACGCAAAGTAGGAAAACTATAGTATTATTTTATATACGCGGTGATTCAAAATTATCTTCAGGGTGAATAGAACATCAAAAGGTCACCTTTTTATCAATTTGTTTTTCTAAAAGGGAATAATAAGAGGAAAGAGGAATGTGTTATATACAGTGAGTTGTTTTTTATAACACTGAACATATAATGTAAATATTCCTACGTTCAGTTTTAAAATAAAAACAAGTCAATGCATTGCAGGAGATTGCAGGATATGGAAGCAAGCTTCAGCAAAACTGTTACGTATTTATTTCGTTTTATATACATTCATATTCATCTTCATGGGGGTACATGCTGAATATTACTACTACAGTTACCACTTTCAGTGCTACCACTCGTATTATATTGTATAACTTAAGAAACATAAATAACTAAAGCTAGTTTTAATTTTCTTTAACACTTCTTTACTTTAACACTTTTCCTTGTTAATGAAGAATTAAATGAAAACTATTTGCTTTACAAAAGTCCCATTTGATTGCATAAAATCTTCGAACGTGTCTTTGGCATTGCTTTAGTCATAATATCTGCCACCTGGTGTTCAGTTGGAATCTGCTGCACTCCAAGGCTTCCTTCAGCAAACTTCTCACGGATAAAGAAATGCTTGATGGCTACATGTTTGATTCTACGATGAAACTCAGGGTTCTGGGCCAACTTCACTGTTGCCGAGTTATCAATCTGGAAGTTGAGACAACTTTGTAACTTCACTGAACGACTTAGTTAGCCAAATGATTTCCTTTATAGCTTCATTTGCTACAACTTATCCTCGACAACAAAATTCACATCAGCACCAAGGTTTCATGGCTGCTCTGTACAAAGAGCATTTACTTCACGAGTTCCACATAGTCTCACTTGACCATCAATTTTCAAGGAACAGAACGTAGAGGTTGACTTAAACTTGCTATTTTTGTTACGTTCTTGAGCAGCTAACACAGAAAACAGATTTTTAGAAATCTTTGGTACATACCAGACATCATTCAGAGTCATTTCTTCATATCTGTTTTCAACTTTTGACAGTATCCGAACTGATCCTTTTCCTATTGCATTTAGAGATTTTTGTCCAGCACTTTTAATACTGGGGTTATGGTCAAATGCTTCAAAATTGACAAAATAAACAGAACCATTTGTCGTATGTTTCGTTGCACCATTGTCAATCCATCAATTGTTTACATCCACTTTCATTGAACAAGCCTCACTGCATATAGTCAATAATGCTACATTCGTAACCTTCTTCTCTGTTACATTTTTAGCTGGTCTTCCATCAGCAATCCACTTCTTGCAATGTTTAATCCAATGGCCCGGCCTGTGGCAATAATTACACGTACCTTTGACTGTTTTTAGAACCTGACGTTGCCACTAACACTTCTTGTTCGACCTTTTCAGTACTTTTTGTGAAATTTCTCTCAAATATGCACAACTGTTCTTTTAACTCATCGAACGTTTTTTTGTTGTCTTTTGTTAATAACATCCAATTTGATTTGAATGAATCAAAACTTGCAGGCAAAATATGTAGAACTTTACATTGCTACCTACCTGTGTAGATAAGTAGAAGTTTAACACCGGAGCGAAATTAATCCAGTGTCGCCAGTAGCTTCAGTGGGACGGGTATGGGTTCTTAAACCATAACGCAAAGGCCAATCTAAAATAGGCGCCACTTAATTTTTTTTGAAAGGGAATCGCGTAAAAATTAAGAAAAACACGGTACGTCCAAAGCATGAACACAAGTTTGTTAAAAGATTGATCACAAGTAATCGATTAAATCAGATGGTGAACAACACAACTAACGTTAAATAGTAAATCCTAACAATTCGGATCCGAAATGAATACAAAGTTAAATAAAAAAACATTCACTTATTCTAACGCCGAAGTACTCGTTCGATGAATTACGTTTTGTAAGCGTAACGCAAGAGAAAAGGTGAATTCCTCCGAAATGGAGTTTACTTCGCGAGTATACGCAAAATTTACGTGCGCGAAAGCGACAACATCAAAACCACCGTAACACAAGAATAAATAAGCATAAATATCCGACATGATTACGTAGCATTCATACGTCCATCGAGTCAGGGGCGTTCCACCGTTGCACTGGGGTCGGTACGGTACTAAGGGCGGTATGATGATCCCAGTAAATGTCGCACGCACGGAATAGTCATCCGAACGAAGAAGGGACAGCCAAAACGAAAAGCCTAAGGGGAGCAAAATGACCGTGAACTGCAAGATAATGCAAAACGATGGAGTAAACCTTACCTAAGTCAGAATAGGACGTAGGCTGAACACGAGTTGCCACACAGTCAACTCATTCGTACAGGTGAATTAATCAGAGTCGGCCAACAGCCGTAAGATCTATTCTCTTCCTCCAAGAGAAATTAGAGCGGGAACCCACAAAACTAACTACACGCAAATCACCTGACGGTCGACAACACACTGGCAATTCCGGCGTTTTGCAAAATCAAGAGGGGTAGAAAACGGTATAAGGTGAGATGAACGGTGGTCTGTTTGAATCGTACCAATAACATAAGAATGTGACATCAGCGGAAACCAATCAAAATAAAGGGCAAGGGTTACGGATATACGCACCGGTTTCAGGTGCGGATGTGTTTAAAACAAAAGAAATTCGAGCATCCGTCGTCGTCCACGTCACAAAGTAGTACTCTTTAAATTGGACAAATAAACACCGCGTAAACGCAATTCCAACCCTAAGCAAGGATGGGGCTAATTTTATATAATGAACTTATTCGTCTAATCGGAAGCTTTTAGCGAAAAGCATATTAAAAAGAGAGTTTTGGGTAAACTACACGAACGAGGAATTGTAAATTCCTACGCGTAATGTGGGAAACAAAACGAAGTGTGTTAAAAATAGATCGTAACGTTGAAATGTGTACTGTACAGGGTGTGTTCGTACATATGCGGAAAATAAACTGTAACAACATACCAACATCAAATCAGGTAAAACATTTTCCTTTTTCGGCTTAAGCCCGCTGTTCAGCTCGTTCCACAAACCTGTCAACTTCGCGGTATATGTTGAAATGTCCTCTCCTTGAGTCCAACTAAACGCAAAGAAATCAGTACAAATTTTGAACAGTTGATCCTTGGACGATGCCTCGAAATTCTGCTTCAATGCCTCCCATGCTTTATGTGCCGTTTCCTTGTCCATGATCTTCTGATCAACAGTATCTGTAACTGCACTTGTAATCATAGACTTCGCGTAACTGTTCGCTTTTCGATACAACTCAGACTTTATTTTGTGATTTTTCACTTCAGTTTCATCAGCATTTGCTGCCAGTTCCTCCGGTTTCACTAACTTGCCGTCGATTGCATCTAAACCCCTTCGTGGTAGTCCAGCAAATCTCGTATTTATCTTACGCTTACACATCGGCCAGTCAGCTTCACAACTTAGCGACTTAATATGTTTTAGTAAATCCATTTTTACTATATATTAGCTTTGGACGCAAAACTGGGCCCATAACCTGTCACGTACTTATTTCGTTTTACGTACATTCATATTCATCTTCATATGGGTACATGCTATTACTACTACAGTTACCACTGTGAACATTTCGAACATTATTATAATGTTTTTGTTAACAAAATAAATTTTAAAACTACTATACTGAAATTCGTTTTGTTTAATCGTAGGTAGCAGTGCATTAACTCGTTTTTTTTTTAAAACTGAACATACAAATTATTTTTTTTACTATATGCCGATCGTATAAACATGAGTTGAGAGAATATACGAAGAAATGACGTGACATGAGAAAACTGCAAGCCTGTTACACGAAAGTTAGAAGGAGATAGTTACATAAAAGTTTTCTGACTTATCGATCGATCGATCGGCATATAGTAAAAAAATGAACTATAGGAATTATAAAAAAAAAAACTTTATGAAAAAATGTAAATAGAACAATATTGATTTTCACCTGGATTTACTGAACCTTAGAAACAGACATGTGTGTGCTACTAATTTCAGTCCCTGAAAATAACGGGAGACAATTTTGAATCACCCTGTACATTCAGTCAATTTTAATTGGACCTTCAGCACATGCATTTCTTAATCTCCTCTCAAAGAAGAGGCACGAAATTTTAATTTTGAGTCCGGGGGCGCGCGTCAGCAGATCAAACAATTTCATAATATTTTTTCCACAAAAGGAAAACAGGCGCGCAGAACTAGATTAATCTCGTCAGGAGGCGGTAACTGAGTTGTTCAATTTTCGATTCACTTTGTGGGGAACACGTGGAAGGGCAGGAAAGTTAAACATCCCTGGAAATCATCCCCCTTTGAGTGGCACAAACATAAGTCGCACGAAAAACTCGCACACGCACAAAACAAGCCCCAAATTAATTTAATTAATTAAAACGGAAGCCTCTCCGGATTATTGTAGAGTACATTTTTTTAATCCCTGCGTGATTATTTATGTATTTATAATTTTTTTAATTAAATTAAATTGCCGGTATTTATTGTAAATCGACGCGTGGAAACGCAATCATAATTTTTGGACGCGCATTTTTGACTGACACGTTCGTTTCCATTTGCGAATTAATGAGGCGTAACGAAACGCATTAGTCCAAAACTATTACAACGTTGTTAAAATTTATTGTGCACGGAATGAAAATTTCAATCGCAACGCTTCTCTTTACGTACGGTTCGCAATTTGCGTTTAATTTAACTAAATCGAGTGACGTTTGTACTATATACCAATAAATAAAAAGTAAACGTAAATAAAAATACGTTTTAGTAAAAAAAAGGATGTGACTTTGAAATCACGGCAATATGACTGGAGATTACCAAACGGTGGTTCACACACATAAGGCGTTTATAAATTTTATGATATACCGGCCAAAATCTCCACCATTCAAATCGCCTTGGACTTGTTCTTCCAGGATTATAGAATTTTTCATAAGAGAAGAGCTCTGCGTCATAAATAAAACGCGTTGCAACATCAGACATAAGAAGCATAGATCCATCCTTTTTTCTCATTCACCGATAACAAAGAAGTAATACTGAAATAATTGTCGGTTGTAATTTCAGTGATTGATGACGCAGAGCTCAAGTTCTTTGATTTTGACTTTAGTTAAAAATTTACGTGCAAATTGCATTACTGTTCAATTTACCTCATTTAAACTAAAGCTTACGTTAGAAAATTAGCTTTATTCGTTTAGTATAAGCCAAAGTTTTGATCAACTTTCAAGGGGTCGATATGAACCCCTTAGGAACCCTCTGTTTTAAAGCATTGAAAAAATGAAAAGTAACTCGATTTTTTTTATGAGAGAAGTTCCGAAATAAAACTGCTCTTTAGTTAAACAGTCTCCGTCCCATTCAAAGGCGAGCTCGCGATTCAAAAAGAATCGGTTTTGCCTGCGGTTTTGTTGTTAAATTCGCTCAAAATCAATTTGCGTACACGCGTTTAATGTGTTTACACTGCCAGCGGGATTCGGGGTGCCTATTTTTAAAGCATTATTGAGTCGAGCGTTTATTTATTTGCGCGGATTGCAGATTTCGCGTTCGAGCGCGAAGATCGTTTGCATTTTAATAACTGAATCCGAGACGCGTACTCTTCAATCCGACTTTTAAATTTCGAGTTGGATTCGAAGAGCACACGATCGAAAGAAAACAAATTTGAAATATCTGTCGCGCCGTCGGCTTTGTAAAAGAATAAAAAAAGAAATTAACACCGCAGCCTAAAAAGTTGGAGATAGAAGAAGCCTAGTGCTGGCAAAAACCGGAAAAAATTGAAACCGGTTAATCGATTTCTTTAAAAACCGGTTTCGAATATAACCGGTTATCCAAATAATGGTAAGAACCGACTATTCGAATATCCAAAAACCGGTTATCCGGATAATCGGTTATCGGAATAACCGGTTATTCGAATATCCGACTTTCCAAAAAACAGATAATATTCGAATATCCGGTTATCCGAATAACTGGATATTCGAATAACCGATTATCCCGATAACTGGTTTTCGGTTTTCTTCAAAACCGCGAATATTCAAAACCGGTTAACCGATTATCCAAAAAACCGGTTTCGGTTGCCAGCACTAGAAGAAGCAGTACGATTTCGCTCTCTAAATAAAAACTGATTTAAATCGCGTGTCCGGTTCTGTTTTTATAGAAGTTTCCTCTATCGCGAACATCTTCGGACAAGTAGTTCTGAAATGTAAGTACCAAGCAATTGCCAAAACTGTCACAAAATTTCACATTTCATGAAATTGAAAGTGAGAATCGAAATCCAACAGAAAGCGGAAACCGAGATTCTTATCATCACTCTAAGAAGTCCCAAATAAAATCCACAGATCACGCTTTTCGAAAAAGCAAATTAATTTTTAATATTATGACAGTTGGTAACGCTGCGTAGAAGTGAAGAACTTGCCAGTTAGAGTACTTCATAGAGAGAGCAAGGACACGAAGTGGTGGTTTGGAAGATTAAAGATGGAATAAGCAGCTAACCAATTATTAAAAGCCAATTGCTCTCTTTATAAATTAATTTGATTTTTTTGAATGTCTAGCTCTTTAGTCTAATGTGAATTACTCCTTACTTAATTACTTATATCGGTAAGAAGTCTGTGAAATCTTTTCCTCGACTAGCAACAGTGAGGAATGGGTGTGGGTAATTAGATGTTAAAGTAGGCGCCAGGGTGAACAAAATACCCAGCTGATCCGATATTGGCCTCCCAAATTGTCTCGGCCTTGCAGTTGATCGTTTGAGATTTGATTTACTCACTTGTATGCTGAAAGTAGTGGCACAAATACACAAATAGCTGCAATAAACAATTGCTTAAGTACACACAGAAATTAATTACAAGTTGCAAAGTTACGAACGGTTAATTCGATGCGACCGAATGTCGACTAAAACGATTCAAAATTGTTGTACCTGAGTATACACTTATTTATTTACTCGATATATCTAATCAATCCGTCTCATTACTACTACATTAGTCATCAACTAATAGTGCAAGATCTGTCGAAAATTCGCTCTTAATGCAACGCAGCGTCACGCGACAGTTAATAAAATATGTCCTGTGGGTCAAGGTCGTTTACGTCTTCCGGAGTGTCTTCTGCGCGAAGTGCAAAGCGGTGATGCACCCTTCAGCCGGGCACGTGCGTCGTTTTTGGCAGTTTGCAACCACGAGACGAATATGATGAGTTCCGATAGCACACCTTCCAAAATATCGGTTAGATTAAGCGTGTATTAAAATAATATCCCAAAGGAAATGCGAAAAGTATTCAAATGTAAAAAGCCTGAATTAAAACAAGAAACAATAGAATTAATTACAAGACAGCGTCACGCCCGCGTCATTAGCCAACATTACCTGGATTTTAATAAAACCAGGCCCTGGCCACAGAATACTAATCTCTACAGAAGCAGCACTCGAGGCGGAACGTTTGATCTTTCGTACAACCTGCCGATGACATCGACTATTTAAATCAGTAGTGCAGTAGAGATGCATGCGTGATTTAAAAGTGCTTAGAGATGAGGTGGAAACGATATTATAATCTACGCTGTTAATTTAAAAGCATTGAATATATTTATCTCGTATTATTGAATAAGGTATATTCATGAACTTAAAACGCTCTCGTTATGCTTCTTCATAGGCAAATTTATCCATCCTGTGTTAACTCAAGGATAACGCATTCTTTTGTCTCTCTCGCGTTACGCTTTCATGCAACGCGTTGAAAGGAACCGTGCGAGTGTTGCCGAGTGGATACGAAAGGCATTTAAATTGATAGCGCACTTCTTACTCTTTCTAATTCTTATATCCTTTTCAAGTGTCGTTTCTGTTATAAGATTAATATTATGTGCCCTGGCAGGGGCGTGTAAATCTTCCCTTATCTCGTTTAGCGATGCGCTAGTGAAAATTACGACCACGTCGATTATGAGTTTCTCTAAATTTCCTTGGAAGAACTCTGATAATTGTAATCACAACGATATAAGCATTACAAAAGTTAAACGAGTAGTGAAACGTTATGACAAAGCCATACAGCATGACGCGAGACGATCGCACTGTTATCGAAAAAGCCCATATAAGGACATGTTACGTAGCGATCGATAATCGTATGCCTACATTCGGGTATCAGGGTTGCCATAATAAATTTTAAGTTGACCGTAAATTCCCAAATATTGCCAACCTACTGTCTCCACAATTCGGAACTGTAACACACTCTATTGTACTGATAAGGTACCGCCATTTATTCCGCGTTTATCGTCCCAACAAATTAAAAAGGACGCTACGTATTTACGTAATGTATATGTTACTGTTAATGTGATAAATCGGTTAGTATACATACTTATAAAATAACTAAAATGCCTGGTTTGTTTAACAAACGATACGAATTTTATCACTTTAACTGGTTATTTTGTATAATATCCAATTCGAATAGCTACTGTCAAATAAATTTCTTGCAACTTATTACTTTAACTGGGTATTATATACATAACATGCAAACCACATTGGCTGATGTAATGAATTGCTATAAACAACATCCTGAAAATTATTTTGAGGGCTTACCAGATAAAAAAAGACAAGGAAAGTCAAGGAAAACAATGTTTAATTTTTATAGCCAAAAGTGATACAGTGCTAGTCTAAAGTTCCTTCCCTCCGTATTAATTTTGAAGCAAATTGAGGCAGAAAATTAAATTGCTAAAACATGCTAGATTTTAGCATATAATTATTTTATAAATTTTGCCAGATGGCGCTGTACTCTTTAACAACTTAAATGTTAGTTTAAATAGGAAGCTTTGTTTTGTGTTAGGTCGTTTCAAGGATAATTCGATTATACATATGCAGACGTCCTTTAATTACAAATTTCTATTATTCATTTTTAAATAAACAACAATTACTTATTAGTTATTACCGTATTTCATTGTCCTCTGTTTACTAATCAATTAGGCTGCTTGATAACCACAATAAATTATAATCAGAAGTAATAATAAGAAAATGAAAATCAAGAGAAAATAAACAAATCTACTAGTAGACTTCTTTCACTTGATTTTTATTTTTTTATTGTTAGCAGAATAACTGATTATTATTATTTTAAAACAGAGAAATACTAGTGTTGATTCGGTAGTAGTAAAAAGTATCTGCTGTTTGTTTACAAATAAATAATAAAAATTCAAATTTGGGCAATGTTGAACGTAGAATCAAAGTGTTCTTTAAATGGCCTATAACAAAACCAACCTTGCCAATTAAAATGTTTAAATTGTTAATGGGTACAGCACCACCTGGGAAAACTTATAAATTAATTATATGCAAGTCTTAGGAGTCATGCCCATAAAGTTTTGTTAAATTTTAGTAGCGTTAACTATTGGTCATTACATTCAAATGGCAAATAGTACATCCCTAATATTTTTTATTTGGTAATTTTCTATCTTGTTTTGTTATAATATAGAAGAAACTTTAGAGTAGCACTGTATAGTAAGTTAATTATATACACAGAACGGACTGATCATTTGTTAAAACAAGACAAACTGTCATGACATTTCGAATTACATAAAATTCCACTCTTCTTGCAGCTACATTTTGTTGAAAGACATTTTCCTTTGCAATTGCATCTCTTGAATCCTTAACCGCCTGTAATGGATGATTTCCTAGCATATTCACGAAGGAACATTCTTTTTCGATATGAAGTTTTCTTCACAAATGTTAAATTGGTTCGTGGAACATTTTTGTGCGTCTTTCTTCGGTGCCAATCTCATACAAGTCTTTTTCCTCATCCACCTTCAAAATTATTCCATTTTTTCCTCTGTCGAACTCAGGAACACGAATTTTTACGGTGTCTCCCATCTGGCCTTTTGGAAACTTTCTTTCAGACATTTGCTTCATTTTTCTTGCCTGACATTCCAAAGCAGTTTTGACTTCTTCTTTCTTTCGCTTAATACAAATGATTTGATCACAAATGGATGAAGTCCCTTCTAAAGTAGCTTAAAGATGTCCTCTACTTACTCCTCTTCATCCTGCTCCGTTCTTTCTCCCTGGTCTTGGTCCACGTTGTCACCATGTGTTTCTCTTACTGAATCGTTTGTCGGGTCAATTAAAACTTCAAGTTCTTTTTCAATTTTCAAGTTTACAACAGCATCCATTGAAAGTGATGAGTCGCAAGACCAACTTTTGCTGTAACACCAAACATGGCTTCCTATGGACTACACCTATACCCCAATTCTGTAACTCATAACAACATTGCTAAGTTAACAATATTGTTAAGTGAGATATTTTGACCAATCAGTACATAGAAATCCGTTGTATCTAAGCCCTGATTGGTCAAAATATCTCACTTAACAATATTGTTAACTTAGCAATATTGTTATGAGTTACAGAATTGGGGTGTTAATGTCACTTAATGCAAAGTTTGGTTTGCTTCTGTCCAAGTTGCTAGCAAGTTTTCTATGTCTTGATTTGCGCGTTCCAGACTGACTGTGCCTCAGCTTGTCATGAACCATCTTCAAATCGTTCCACATCGTACAAAGTTCTTCAAGAATCCGGTTATGGCCATTGTCGCTCTGAAGAATGACTTGGTGCACCTAAAATGGTAAATCCACTTCTTCTGCTCGTTTGCTTTTCAAAGCGCGCAACTGTACGAACTTGGAAAGATGGTCTTGGTACATAAGAATGAATTTATAATCAGAGTCTGGTTCACTCTGTATGTCAATTAAATCCACTTGGCATCTAGAGTTCATCTCCTTAAAAAGCAGTGGGCGAACAACAAGTCCCTTTTTGGCATTTTAGATTTTTTCTGGCAGGGTTCACATGATGTTAAGTATAGTGTCACTTGTTCTTGAGTGATGTTTTTGTATTTCCTATGGGGATCTTTCAAAATTCTTGTTCTTCCGCCATGTCCAGTGTAGCTCTGAGTGTATATAATATACGATTGATGATGACCAGGCTTACGATTTCGGCCCACTTAGAACATATTGGATTGTAAATTCCCCGGCTTCGCACAACACGGCAATATTGTCTTACATACTTTTTTGATTTATGTTAAACTTTATTAAAATTATTTACTGCGATCGCGTGGCCCATAGCAAACTTTCAATAAGTATGTTTAAATGCGACGTGGGCCGAAATCGTAAGCCTGATGATGACACAACACTCACCGGGAATATTAACTTTTCACAGTCACCCAACCTAGAAATATCGTACCTCTTTAGTCGTTGATAGTCCTCAGGTTTCTTCCCACTAGTTTTGGATTTTGACTCACGAACATTCTCAAGCAAAAGTTGCTACCGTTCTTTATTCAGCATTCCACAATAAATTCTCACCCTACTTTTCCAGAGCGCTCAGCAGTTTTTCATTAAAACGAGCTCCCATTTTATTTCAAAGTGAAATCAAATCACATTAAAAAATATGATGAAACACGAACTGACTGACTGTATGATAAATGGGAAATTGGGGTATACACGGGGTATACGTATGTGCGCACACATTTTAAAATAGAAGTAATAGTTTTGCAGCAAACTAACCTATCTTCTCGTAAAATCTATGTATTTTATAGCTGTAAAAAATAAGTTACAGGTGAATAACAGATTTCACGAGTAGTAGTTTCCTGTAGGACTATTATTTTTTGAGATACTTTTTGCGCTTACTTACCCCAATTTCCCCTAATAACACAAGACGTTACACGTGCTTGGAACTATACAGAGAACCAGATTCATCATATTAACCAGAGAGTACTGACGATTATATATAATACCTGCTTAGAATGATTAATTTTTGAAAATTATGACGAATTTATCATATTAACCAGACTAATCGGTTATTATGCATAACAACCAGTTAGGCCCAGTTTCATAAAACGTAGTTAACCACTCCATCAAGTTAATCGTGTTATTTGATTAATTACACAATTAACTTGATCGAGTGGTTAACTACGTTTTATGAAACTGGGCCTATGTATAGCAAATTTTAGGAAATTTTAAACAATTAGCTAGCCATGGTTGGTTATTATGTAAAATAACTGGTTATTATACACACCAACAGGTTTTATCAAATTAACAGTAACATGTTGAGGGTGTCGTATCAGAAGGGCGTATCAGCATAGGATTATAATGGCGCTTACGCCCTTCTGATATGACGCTCTCGATATGTAATCCCAAATTAAAAGAGAGAGAAGAAATTGAGATAGTAAATCGACAATATCTTACCTGTTCAGTAACCTTATTGCAAGTTAAATTGCCATTAAAATTCCAGCACCATCTAAAACTCTCGTCGAAACTTCTCGTATCATCGGGTAGCTCCTAGATGGCGCCACAGTTATAAAATAGAAATAGATCATTTTCCAACGGCATGAGATGTAACAATATTATTGATTGCGACACAATTTTGGATGGAAATTGAAAACCATCTATAACTAAAAGAGTTTTGTACAAATCAAAGAGAAAAACTTAAAGTACCATCCACGTGTTTATTTTCCTTTTTGGATGTCGGTAGTAAATTTACGGCTAGTGTTTAAGGTGAAAGATTTTAAAAATATTTCGACGTGAACAGGTTCTATAACTTCCCGACTTATTAAATCTATTTTGACGTCCGTCGGGTAAGTATTTTATCGTCTGCGGAGATTTACGAAACGGCGGCGTTTAGTATTTCCTTTGTATACATTTTCGCGTGCGTTACGTGCTTTTTATGATTTGTCATGTAAATATTATCTCATTTCCAGATGATTCAAAACGCGCTAAAATAGACACCGTCGGCCGACCTTTGCTCTCTATTACCGCCGCCGCTGTTGCTTGTCAACCCTCCAGCCAAAGGATGGAAACCATTGTTATCCTACATTTTATTTCCTACAGTTGTCAGAACTGTAAATAAAATTGCAAAAATCCTTTGTGAAAAAGTAATTCCAACATTTTTGTATACAACGATAAATTACAATCCATTTAGGCCCGATTTTACAATCGTCGGATAAGCTGAGTATACCTCTATCCTTGGAATAACGTGACGTAGATATGGAAAAATGTTAAAAGTTATTTGGCGTAGTTATTATTCGGAGAATAGAGCTAATTCCACGATTGTAAAACTGGGCCTTAATGAATTCTTTTTGCATTCTTTACTATTACAAAAAATTGATGAGTGGTTTCAGAAGTTAAAAAGTGTGGACGGTTCCCCGACATCAAATACTTTTTCAGAAAATTACGGATGATTTTTTTTCTATTTTGAATCGAAATGCGTGCGCTCATTAAACTACGTAGTTCGATTCCGCCCTCCTGCCGCGCCGCGCTTCCTTTTTCCGCCCTCCTGAAATTTTACCCCGTCATTAAACCCCGGCGTGCGTGCCTGTCACGAAATCATCCGCCGAAATAAAAATAAATAACCCGCCGGCAGACGTTTCATTTCCGCGGGTCACGTAGACGTATTCGATACGTGGCCGAACTGCTTTTTATAGTCGATTGTGCTATGCTAGGCTAGGCAGATAGCACTTCATTTAAAAAATGAATCGGGATTCGTTTAGTATCACGCAGCTCCGAAATGGAAAAAAATCACTTGTATTGACGTACAATATGTACAGTCGTAGATAGCTAGAAAAGAACAAAATTCGACTTTATTTCAAGGTGCTAAAGATATTTCCGTACGTTCTTTTTTAACTGTCCATGACTGTGCGTACAATGGTCCGTATTCACACTTGATTACTAAGGCCCGGTTTATGAATCACAAGTTAACTCTAACTTTCAGTTTGCTCCCATAGTAACTACTACGAAGACAATTGTTGTTATGGTAATTAACTGAAGGTTAACTTTAACTTAAAGTTAACTTGTGTTTGATAAACCAGGCCTAAAAGGAAGATAGTACAGTTTAGGAGATGACGAGATCTCAAGAAGGAATGAAAAGAATAAAGAAATAAAGAAGGAAAAGAGAAAATAAAGGGACTACGTTTTTTTAATAAATGGCAGTGTAGAAAACAAAATCAAATATAGGAAAATAATAAAAATGAAAAGAAAGAAAAACATCCAAACTCACGAAAGAAGATTACTATAAAGTTAACTAAACAAAGCCATGTTTAAAGCTGTGATTAATTAATCACGAGTCTGACATTAAACATAAACTTTAATTGCCGAGTTATTCTCGTTTAATATCTAATTAATTATAGTAGTTTGTATTTAATGCATCACCGACACTAAAAATATGTCAAGGGTACACTACACACACACACACATGTAGATCCAAGCCAAAGTCGTTGTTTCGGATGTTATTTAATGCACGTTTCCCACAAAATAATAAATAACCAGCTGCATTTATGTAGGTCGGCTAATTTCGAACGACCCCACAAATTTCTTAAAATACCGATCTTTGTCAAGGTCAAAATATTTGGGTCGCAAACGCGTTTTAAATAAAATTTTAATAAAGCCTGATGTAGACGACTCGATGTGACGGAAAGGCACGCGCGTCCGTCTGGATCGAGCCAAATGTAAGTTTTTTTTTTTAATACAAAGGCGATTATCGAGCGGCTCGAGGTAATTTATTTGATTCATCAAGTGCGCTAGAAGTGCGTCAGAGTCATAAAACTATTATTTATTTACATTGTTTGAACGACGCCGATTTATTGCTAATCTATCGGGGGTTATCGGTGCTTAATTTCTTTAACGACTTTTATAACGCTGGATTAAAAAAAGAAGCGTCCGAAATAAATAATTTTTGGCAAGAAATTATTAGTAGTTTTCCAGAAAATATTGAATTTTATTCTTCGTGTTAAAATGGGGGTTGAAATTTTATATTCTAATCAAATGACAACACACGCAGAAATTATTATGATTAGCTGACTCCAAATTAGTTGCTCAATGGAAGAAAGATTCTGACACTGGATACAGTTGGCCAATTGTATCTTCGTTTTCAGATTTATTTCACGAGTGAAAGAACCCAAGGAACTTCTTACGTCCCCTAATATAGGGTGTTTCATATACAGGGAGATTGACAATTATTCCGACAAAAAAAAACGCCTTAGAGAATCTATGTCACAGGTTGCGGAAAAGACGTTTAAAATATTCTTTGAACAGTTTATAATTAATTAAAAAATTACCCCAAAATCAACCCTCAGGGGCTCGTGCTTGTTGCATGAGTACGGGTGGGGCGAACCCGAGGTACCCGAGCTACAGATAGAGTAACGCCACCTGTCTGATTAACACCGCAAGGTGATTTGGCGCAACAAAAACCTTTGCGAGGCGTGGTGAAGGCACGCTGCGACAAATAACACCTCGGGAGACTTGGCTTTACCGCCTGGTCTACGTGGAGAAAACTTCTATAAAAAAAACCCTAAGTCAAGGTGGAACAGCATATGCCGAAATGCTGAAGACTGAATGGCTTGCTACGCGTCCCAGAAGAGTTCGCGCAACAACCACCTGTGCGTGGCGGGTAATACCCTAAGGGGAATTCGGCCTACCTGTGTGGCTCTCTTTTGGAGGAATTCGCTGCCGCCCCAGTAGCTCAGCGAAGACGGCCGTGTGGTGCGATAATTAAAACGCACAAGTGTCAGCCCGTACAAAGGGGGAACGATCCCGAAGTTACAATTTATTAGGGCGCCACCTAGCCGAAATGCAGCGATTTCCGAGGTCATGAACCGATACTAGGAGAGGGTCCGAGGAGGGCGAAGTGATAAAGACCAAGAGAAAATTTGAGTTTACGATACCAAACAATCCTTTTCTCCCTTCAGATAGGCGGTCGGCAAACCAAGAACGGTGTCACCAGGGGGGCGGTCGAGTGTGGCTATCCAGCCCCAAGAGTCGGTCCGAATCAAGCGGTGGGACACGTACGAAAAAGGGGGTGGGGGGTCGGTAGCACGCAGCCGTTCAGGGGGGCTCAAGGAGGTCCGCGTGGCGATTTAAAAATTTGTTGTCAACCACGTGTTTGGTGGAATGGTAGCCTCCTACCACTTGCTGTTAAAAGGAAAGAAAAACATCGCAATAGTAAATGCCAACACAAAACACCGAATCACGAACCTCGCAAAAGAAAAATAGACAACAATAACTTATCTCGTACAGAAAATACGAGCCGCGAAAATGGAGAATGAAGAGGAAAAAGCCTGTCTTCCGTGTGCCGAAAATTCGGTGTTCGATGAAATCAGATCCGCATAAGCGAGGGGCTCGAAATTAACGACACCCCAATCTACATCCGTGAACACAATCCTCTAATGCAGTCTTTCTCAAAGTGGGCGATAACGCCCCCTTGTGGGCGCTAGTGGCCTACAGGGGGGCGGTAAAGGGCACAGAGAAAATTGGGGAGTGTTGAACTAAAGTTATTAAAGTAATGATTGCGATTGTGATTTTTAAGATGTGGTAAAGTTAAAAATTTTAGGGGGCGCTAGAAAATAATTGATTCTCAAAGTGGGCGGTAGACGAAATTAGTTTGAGAACCTATGCTCTAATGAGACTCCAAGCAGAAACAAAATTCACAACTCACGAAAAGGAGCCGTCCAACAGAAGTGAACACGCGAAGTACAATGAAATGGCCAGCCACAAAAATGTCTTTCGAAGCCGGCGACCGGAAATGTGACGTCCGAACGAAAGTTCTAGAAAGAATCAGACAACCAATCAAAAACCACATAACATAACTAGACTCACTACAAGGAAGCTGCCAGAAAATCTGTTCCTAGGTGAGAAAGGGGGATGCAACAAAATTAATTTTCGACGGGGAAACTCCGAACTTCGTGCGACAGAAAGAAAACAACGGGCCAAACATGCACGTCGGAAAGATAACCGCACGGAAAACGCCTATGGTCGACACAGTTGGCAACCCTACCTAACCTCGCGTTGTCAAAAACCAGAAGTAAACAAACACCCGCTGAATACGAACGGACCCCAAAGACCGCACGCGGCGTCGGGCGAAGTCCGCACAGCGATGCGTCGAGGGCACACAAGATGACAAACAAAGGTAATGCCGAAATACGTGGATCGTGAAACAACTACGGAGCTCCCAGCGAAATAAAGTACGGTAAGTAACAGGCTAAGAGGGTGATCTTAGCCACTAGTATGCGGACTCCGGATACCAGGCACCCTCCGGTTTCAAGTCGCCTTCCTGTGATACGCGGGGCTCTGCCACAGGTGACCGTCTTTTCCCTAGCTTCTCGTGGAACCGTTATGGACATAGAAAATGTCTTTATGGGGGGGCTCGCCCATAACTGAGCCAACAATAGAGGCTGTACAAAGCCTCCAAACTCCTAGTGAGGTCCAGGAGCCTATGGAGCTGTCCAGACCAAAAGGAAGAGGACGTACTCTTAGCGAGTAGTGACGAGGACGTTAACGAAACCCTCAATAGCCTTAAGTTAAAGATTGATAGGGTTCATCTGAGTGGAGCTGCTCGCAAAAGGTTTAAGTTTTACCTGCAAAAAGGACTTCCGGCTGAAGAAGCCAGAAAAGTAGCCCTGAAGCCAATAAAAGATGGTGCTGACTACGATGACTCAGAATTCTGGATCTTTGGCAGCCAGACATATTAAATAAACCCATGGACATGATCCCGAAAACTTTTGACTTTGACATACCTTATGAAGTGGATATCGATAGCCGCCATTTGGCTAAAAGTCAACTAGTACCTACAGTTAGGCAACAATGTCTCCATCTGGTACACGGATGGATTAAATACTGCAAAGGGAACCGGCAGCGGCATAGGTATTATTTATGTCCCAAAGTACGGGGCATCAATAGCCTTAGGTACCACCCCTACGATTATGCAAGCTGAACACTTCCAATAAATCTATGTGCCCAGGAGTGCCTAAGAAGGAACACAAAGGGTAAAAAAATGTATATTCTGTCTGACAGTCAGGCAACCGTAAGGGCACTCAAAGCATACTGTACTGAGTCCGTTTCCATATGGGAATGTGAACAATCTCTCAAGAAACTGGCCAAAGGCAATAAAATTACCCTAAAATGGATTCCCGGCCATGAGAGTATAGAAGGGAACGAAAGAGCCGATAAACTTGCTCGAACTGGTTCCGAGGCCTTGCCCCTTAGGTCCTGAACCTTTCTATGGCCTGAGCAAGTAACAGTATAGGAAAGAGACCGACAGGTGGCTGGATAGGAAGAAAATGTCCTACTGGAGTAATGTTCCAGGGCAAAGACAGGCGAAGAAATTTATCAAGTTTTCACCTGAGATTATTCAAAAGCTTCTGCTTCTGACAAAGAATGAAATAAACACTATTAGAGACCTTTTCACCGGCCACTGTCCTGTGAGGTATCAGCTTAAGAACATGGGCTTGGTGGAAAATGAGATTTGCAGACTATATGAATCGTAAACAGAAACAGCTGAGCACATACTCTGCAAATGTAAGGCATTAACAAGACTTCGGCTTAGTCACCTAGAAAGGGTGAGTCTGACACCTGACGAGGTGATAGCAAAGCCTCTTCTTCACTTCGCTGATAAGGTAGGGTCCCTAGGAAATTAATTACTTGAAGGGTTTGAACAAAAGATCAATATGGTTGCAGTTCTGAAAGGCTTATAAATCCCATTGACCCCATAGTACAATACAAATACCCCGAAATCAAACTGCGGAACTGTCACGCCACGCAGTAGCATAATAGGACTATCAAGTTTTTTATTGACTACTCGCTTGCATAAAATGCAACCTTGACACATATCGCATTTCGTTTTATTACACGTTTAGCAGCTGGGAAGTCTGAGTTGTACCTTTTACGCGACGTAATTATTAGTAATTTCTAAAATAACTGGAGTTGCGTTTGAAATAAAAGTAACAAATTCGCAAGTAATTGTGTAAATAATTGTTTGTTAATTCTTGCGGATTAGCTTCCTCCACAAAAAAAATCTCAAGGTTTTAAATCTGGTGATCGTAGGAGTCAATGAGGGGCCCGACAGGCAGCTGATAGTAAAATCCTTCGTCTCGTTATCGCACGGAGACAATAAAATTATTAGGGTAGAGTTGTTCTAAACGTCGCTAGTATTATGAGTAGAATTTTTGATTAAATCACATACGTGGATGAATGTCACAGGATTACGAGAAAATGTATAATAAATTCTGTGGAGCAGTTTTTAATTAATTAATTATAAATTTACCCAAAAAGTAGGTATGTTAAGACTAAAACGCCATATTCACAGCGTACGTATGTCATAAACGTTTTACGATATTTACTCAGCTCTCAATAAAGCTTGTAAAACTTGACCGTCCATAGCAGACGTGTTAAACTGCATGGCCTCGAGATGCGCAGCGTACGACCTCGGGTCGATCCGAATGCTGTCGGTGCTCAGTATGGACATTCAAATTTGTGTTAACTGACGACTTCGAACAACTGGATCAACGGCAACTACTCTCGTACGAGGGAAACTAGAAAAGTTATCTACCTAACCCAAAAACATAAGAGGTTTTTACTTTTATTTTTCGATATAATCTCCATTAACATTAACACACTTTCGCCATTTGTTCGGTAGGGACTCTATGCCAGTAGAAAAAAATGTTTTTTCTTGAGTATCAAAATAATCTTCAATAATATCTTTCAAGTGTTCATCCGTTTCAAAACGCCGTCCTCTTAAAAATTTTTTTGAGTTTCGGAACAAATCCGATGGTGCCATATCTGGGCTATATGGTGGATCGTCTAGCTCAGTAAAGTCGCAGTCTGCCAAAATTGGCTGAACTTTGGCAACTTTATGCACGGGCGCATTGTTATGGAGAAGAAACACATTCGATTGGCACAAATTGGGACGTTTTTTTGTGTATGGCTTCACGCAATCTCTTCAGAGTATTACCGTAGGTCTCTGCATTAATTGTAGTTCCTTTCAACATATATTCAATCAAAAGAACGCCTTCAATATCCTAGAAAATGGTTACCATGAGTTTTTTAGCTGAAGCTGAGTTCGAGCTTTCTTCGGAGGTGGCGAACCTTTATGATGAATTTCACCAACGCGGATTGACACTAGCACTCGAATTAAGTGTTTATAATGTGACATTTGAGGTTAGACAACGTAATGGTAAGTCATATTCTAAGTATTGACACTAGATTTAATCCGCAATCCGCGTTGGTGAAATCGGACATTAGGGACCCATTGCATGGACTCTTGCTTTATCTCGGGATCCCAGTGGCGTACCCAAGTTTCATCTCTTGTCACAATGCGACTTAAAAAGTCAGGATCAGTCGCCGGAGTATCCAAATGGTTTTGCGAGATTTCACGCCTTTTCAGTTCCTGTTCAGGAGACAACAACCTGGGAACCCATCTTGCTGACACCTGGCTCATGCCCAATTTTTCATGCAATATGTTCATAACGCTAGGTTCAGATATTTGCAATGTTGTGGCGATGGTGGAGACTTTCAAACGGCGATCTTCGAGAACCATAACCTCCACTTTCTTGCAAACCTCTGGATTTGTCGCTGCTGCTTCCTAAGCGAAACCGTTTAGACCAAAATTTGACGACGTAATATGAAGGGGCTTCATTTCCGTAGACAACAGACATCCGCTGATGAATATTATTGGGTGTAATGTCTTCTTTCGTAAGAAATTTTATCACATTTCGATGTTCCAATTTTACTACACTCATTTTACTCTACTTTTTACTTTACAGAATGAAAATTAATTCGTGGATTTGATTCAAACTTTCTGACAATCTTTGAAAAACTTGACACTATTTGACATTAGATGCTTTCCTTTCATCCAATCTTACCACATCTTACCTCAGATCAGATAAACGTCATTTCCGTTAGCAGGAACAAGTGAGTTGAATTAAGAGTTTGATCTCCCACCTTGCCGCTCGAGCATTGTCATTGGTTGCTATATTGATATATCCGTCCAAACTTACTTTGTTCGTGCTAACGGAAATGACATTTAAGTGATCTGAGGTAAGACTTGTGGTAAAAGGAACGCAGTTATTAATTGTACAGTTTCGTCAATTGTTTCTATCATGGCCGGGTAGATAATTTTCCTAGTGTCCCTCGTACGTCATCGTACGGAATTTTTACGAGAGCGCGACGAGGCAGCTCGCGTCCTTTGTCAAGTCTGTACACAGCTTTAACCAGCTGACGAAATAATGCGAATAAATACGCTAAAAACACAAGATATTATGGAGTTGCAAACGCGTCTTGAATTTGTTAAACTTTTAGTAGATTTGTGTTAATAAATCGTCACACACAAAACGAAAGTATAATAATTAACAATCGAAACAGATTATGAATGAGTTTACTCATTATAAGTTTTGTTTTAAATTCTGTTGATGAAGGACATGTTTCTTGTGGAAATAAACTTTGTTTTAAAATTTAAATTAAAATGAAAGAAAAATACTAGGAATTCCACGGGGATTTAAATTGTTTTTCGTTTTAGTGATTTATTATTTTACCTAAAGCAGATGTTAAAGGTGATGCCGTTGCATGGAATAATCTGCTTCAGGTGATACGCAGGCATTCGTCAAGTAAATATTTTGTAGTGCGCTTGAAATAATTGACCATAATTAAGATAAGTAATGTTAAGGGAAAAATTTTTAAAAAATTATTACAACAGACATGAATGATGCATGTGACCTTGAAAGTTTTGAAGACAAATAAATGCAACCCAAAAAATATTAATTGGTTTGTTTAATTAAGAATCTCTTCGGCCTGCCCAGATAAATATTTAGCGTTTTTTTTCCGTCAAAAATATTATTTACGCAGCGCTGAAATTTATACGAAATTTACGATGCAAAGGATCGCTTCAAATTCTTACCATATCGAGTTTATGCAGGAAATAAATTCGAGTTAGTAGCCATCATGTTTAAAGGCGGAAGATGAATTTACGGAATGAAACGTTTCTTTATGCGTTTCGAGTAAATGTTTTGTGATATATCAACGGGTGGTACGCGTTTAGGGGGATTTTTTTTTCGATAAAAAATTCAAATCACAGAACGTTGATCACGATAGACTGAATAAATTGAATTGGAATTAATTAATGTAACATACGTGTTGCGAAACCTACAGACAAACATACACTGCAGGAAAAAAGTTTAAGACCACAAATAAAAGTTGCGTATTTTATACACTGCAGGTCAAAACTTTAAACCGCTAACAAATAAAGAAAAAGAAAGTAAAGCCGTTGTGATCCTTTGCATGGAATAATCTGCTTCAGGTGATTTGCATGCATTTGTCAAGTAATTATTTTCGAGTTCGTATTTCACGGCGTCGGGCGTTGACCTAAAAACGAAGTTGACGTGAAATTCCACTTAAAGGTCAAGCTCACGATCGATGCTACGCCGCCGTGCCTACCATAAAGCTTTTATGAGGGTATTTATTTCATTCACCTGCTTCTCTATCTTTTAACCAGTAGCGCATCGTCGTTTTAGGGCTAATTTTTCAGTAATTATTTCTCGAAAACTAAACTAGAAAGAATTTTTTAACATCTTCCCATACTCTCGAACACAGTTTCTTCCGTGTCTTTTTTTTTGTCGGAACAACTGTCAGTCACCCTGTATATTTGACGACATACTTATTATTTACTCTGTAATTTAAAGTAATTGGTAAATATAATAAATTATTAAGGAATTAGATAATATAATCGTTAAACGTACTTTCCATCAAACCACCTAATTACTGTTTGGACTAAACGCACCACTTTTACAGAATTTCACATTGTAAATTGAGTCAGGTTTCCTAAAGCTTCTTTGAACAGCTTTAAAGCACGAGTGCGCGAGTTAAAACGGCAAATAAAGAACGATGAAGTATTTCTAAATGTTAATGAAGTGTTGTAGCTCTTTTGTTGGTTGTTATACAATTGTGCTGGACGGGCGGAAATAATGAAATTATTCTTGTTTTGATTAACTTTTATTTTCAATTTAATTAACGGTGGTCTTTTCGAATCCAAGCTCGAAACAGTAAGATTATTTTTTTGGTCCTTCGTATTACGTATTCATTGTCGGCACTTTTAATTGCACCTCCACGTTTTAATAAATGCGTCCTCGTCCTTTAATTTTGACGCATTGAAAGGAGGGTAAATTGGCCGAATTAAATTTAAAGTTGCTTTGCCCAATTTTCAACGATATTTAACTTAGCTTTCCACTCATTTTTTTGCTAGGGACACAATAAGAAAATCGTTTGTTCGACTTCGCGCTTTACTTACATTTTTCTTTATAAATTTGAACTTTGAATGCTCACTACTTTTGAAAGGGCGGTTTTCTTTTAATATTGTATTCAAGCCATTGAAAATAATTGATATCTTCTGCCCGGATTGTAGCAGATCTAATTGAAGTTTGATTCTGTTAAAACGGGCAATTACGCTTCG
Organism: Dorcus hopei; assembly: GCA_033060865.1. Lineage (NCBI taxonomy): Eukaryota > Metazoa > Arthropoda > Insecta > Coleoptera > Lucanidae > Dorcus > Dorcus hopei. The sequence continues at coordinate 61,483,298 of CM065425.1, forward strand.
TATAAAGAGAGTAGCTTCAATGAGCGTCAATTGAACGTAAGCGTAACAAGCAACGGACTGTGCATAATTAATTGCTTTGTCCAGGCGTTTCTACTTAAGTAAAAATTTGTTGCTCTTTATGGCACATAAAAAAAGATGAACTGGTAACCCGAAGCATTTATAATTTTACGAAAAAAAGAAGTTCTTGTTTATCGAGGAACTTCTTCAGGGCTGTTACTTCTTAAGTAATTCACGCCATGTATTCCAAGAAATATAGTCCAACTGGGGGTCCTGGTGATGGTCCTGATGATAGACGACATCTACGAAAGCCTTCATGTTAAACCAAGAAGAAGAAGAAACTGATTCCTCTAGAATGGTGACAGATTGGACTAAATAAGGAATTAAAACATGTGAGACAAGTTACGAAATGAATAGAAACAGAAAAGAACGAAGTCCTTAAAGAGTTGGTCACCAAAAAAAAGTGCTCTTGACTCAAAAATTAAATTGATGGCAGGAGATAAACGTACAAGGAGTGAAGGTGGGAGACGCAAATTAAAATAGTGCCACCTTAAGGAATCGAGGACGCTAAGTTCGAATCTAAAGTCCGTTTGTATGTGTTGACTTTTTTTCAGGTGAGCCTTTTTATAGTCGTATTACATACAGTGAAAGCTCCCATAGCGGACAGCTTTCTTAAGTGGACACCTCTCTTAGCTGGACAGTTTTTAATCTCCCATTTATGGGATTTACATGCATTTGCACCTTTCTTAGGCGGATACCTCTAATGGATGGACAGTTTGCTGGTCACGGTCGGTGTCCGCCTAAGAGAGCTTTCACTGTATTATTTTATGAAAATAATGCTGATGCCTACTAGAACAAGGCTTCGTTCGAATCCCTGCCTCGCCACCTTTTTGCTTTTTGTAACTTTTGTTTTATTAAAGAACGTCTCAACAAATTACATACAAACATTATTGAAAATAAAAATGTTTGTCTTTTAATGTAGAGAAAGAAAAATTAAAATAAAAAAGAAGAAACACGGTACACCATATAAAGAAAGTAAAAACTTTTAGATAACATAATATTCGTAATTTGTTAAAAGTCGTTCTCGTTCCTAAAAGAAAGTAAACAGAAAAGGAAAACGCGAAAGTAAGTGGCTGGGCAAGGAATCGATCCTTCTCCTAATGGGCGTCATAATTACTTCAATAAATTGGCTGAAAAAATTGCGTCCTTAACCTATAAAAAAAGCCATACACAGAAACGGAAACTTCAGATTCGGACTCAGCGTCTTCGATTCCTTAAGGTGGCACTATTCTTATTTGCCACTCCCACCTTGTTAACGCAAAGATTTACCCGAAAACAAAATATGTAATAGAAAAAAATAAAATAATACTGAGTGCGATTTAAAAAAAATATACAGCCTTAAGATTCAAAAAATTGTTGAGCAGGTGTGTTTTTATATAACTGGGCCTAGTTCTGGCTGCGACCGACTTACTAGACAGTAGGTCTGTTTATTATCCTGCACTGCTGTACACTTTTTTTACGATATATGCTTTAATGAAGCCTAAATTCTTTGATAATGTGTCAATACGAATCATACACATCCATATTGACATAACGCACGAACATTTCAGGTTGCATTAAAACGAAAAAGTATGCATTGGTGTACACCAGTTCAGGATAACAAACAAACCTAGTATTCGTACTGGAGGAATGCAAAAAAAGAAACAATATTTCTCTTCCCGTTGTTTAGTCTTTTACATTTCCCATTTTTTTCTTTTTTTATAAATTATTTCAATCATGAATTTGGCGCTTTTGCTTTTTAGATTCTTTTATGATATAGGTATTTATTTTAATTAATTTCTTCGTAGATCTATGGTCATCTGTTTTGATTTTTTTTATGTGATAATTTTTGTTTGTACCTCATTTTATATGTATATAATTCAGATTACTTTTGAAACTGATCCCAAATTAATTCAAATTCTTAAGGATATTACTTAAACTAACGAGCGTCTAAATAAAAACCTGGTCAAGTAGGTTGTGATCGAGAATTTGTCCATTGCATTTACATAGCAGAATTATTAAATGTAGCCTACTTGACCAGGTTTTTATTTAGACACTTGTTACATATTTTCAATCTCTGATCACACTTTTGAAAAGCGTCATTTCAAAAGCCCATTAGATGATGAGTGAAGGTCCCGTGATCTTTCTGATTTAACCTTTTGCTGACTGACATTCAAGTCACGTAACTTTTCGTGGCAATTACTCAGAACAAAAGAAATATGAAGGATTTTTTATGTCAAATTTATTAGCGAGTTAACAAGAAGCGAACGACAATGATTAAAGGTCTCTCCGATTTAAAAGACCATTCAATCGTTTCTGATCACTCTATAGTTCTATACCACTAGCGTTTACGTTAATGTAAAAAAATGGTCTAACTGATTATAAAAAATTATTTTCTAGGAGTATAAAATAATTATGTAATGATTTGAAACCTCTTTTTTTTCCAGTTACTTATTTCTCATTGATTCTTGTATGTAGTTTGTCATTAATGCCGCGTTTCCACGAGGAGTAGTTGGAGCCCTGTGATTGGACTCCAGTGACTGGGCCTTGCCAGTACAGTGAATTCCTATTTCAACGTGGCTAGTTCATTGGAGCCAGTTAGCGTCCAGTGGTGTTTACACGAAGCCAGTCACTAACGGCATAAAGGTGCGTTTCCACGAGGCCAGTACCTGGAGTCCTGTGACTGGCTGTGATTGGCTCCGTGTAAAAACCACTGGACGCTAATTGGCTCCAGTGAACTGACCACGTTGAAATAGGAATTCTCTGTACTGGCAAGGCCCAGTCACTGGAGGCCAGTCGCAGGACTCCAACTACTGGCTTGTCTACTGGCCTCGTGGAAACGCGCCATAATTGTTTTTTAAAACTTAAAAATCCGCTTTGACTATTGAACATTCTAATAGTACCCACCTATTTAGAGAACCAATAAAATTCACGTCCTTAATTTTATATTAATAAATCCTTATAAAGAGTGATAAAAAAAAAGAATAAAAAGCAGATCAGGAGGAAACTGGAGTCCATTAAGGGCTGTAAAGCCATGAAGAAGAAATAAAAATGAAATTTTTATTCCCCTAGAACTGTGACTGAACTGTTAAAAAAAAATTGTAAGAATTGGTTGTCAATGTCAGGAGAAGATTACCTTGCCTCAGACAGAAGGGGATACTTGATAAAATTAAATTGGTGACAAGAAAGATGCTATTGTTTGGTTATCAAAAGCTGCCACGTGATGTAAAAGCATTTACATAGATTATGTACATAAATATTTTTGACCGGCGCGACGGTCATTGTACTTGGAAATTATTTGAGCAGACATCATTGTACAGAGTGATTAAATAAATTTAGAGCAGTTTATGGTTAAGATTCACACCGACTTAAAAATGCCAAGGCGCACTTATTATTCGCAAACCAAGAGAATTTATAATTTAATAATTTGGTTCTTTAATTCCGTTCATTTGTATGTATGTAGTCAGAAATTTGCATAATGTAAATGACGATTGCGTGTTATAATATGTCAACTGGCTTCCAGTAATTATACCCGCCAAGTTAAGTGCTTAAAAATTACCCTAAATTCCATTTTTCTTTCGACTTTTACGAGCCGCTTTCAGCTGATTAAAAAGCATAAGCTAATTTTAGAAACGCAGATATCAGAGGTAAACCTTTTGCAAAAAAAAAGATGACATCAAAATTTGAATTTCGTTCACATGCGGGTTTTTCGCGCAACATTTTTCCCTCCTACCTTGAATCATGGCTGGGCTGCGATCTCTGAAAAAAAAAGCGGCGAAATCTCGAAGAACGACGCGACACGCGCTCGCGACGCCGACGACTGACGGCGCAAAAGGGAACGACGCCCGGTAAATCCTTCGGCGGTCGGCCAGCAACTGGTGGGAATGGGAAATTGTTAGCGTGCGCCGTAGGAGGACCGCAGGAAACCTCCACCACTGCGGAAGACACGCTTTAGCACACTGCAGGAACTAATAATGCCAAGGTCAATACCGATGGTTCAAGTGAGTCAATGGAATTCATTTCTTTAAATTTTTCAATTCTTCCAAACATCGCCAGAAAATTGGAGCTTAGTTGCTCTTTAATACCTAGTAAAGAAAGACATTTTTTGCAAAATACTCCAATTAAATAATTTCTACAGATATTGATTTTTCTTTGCATTTTTAAGATATGAATGAAAAAATTATTAACAATAAAAGGAACTTGGATGTTTCGTGTGTTCAATCGCCCCATCTTGAACATTTCAAGTAGCATCCCCCTACTTGTGGACACATCAATGAAAAATTTACAAATTAAAAGCACTTTTTAGACTACAGTTGCATTTAGAAAACCTTTCCAACATTCCAATATAAAATTTTATAAAAATTAAGAATTTAAATTTCTTTTTCAATTATTCAAGAACCATTCGACCAAATTATGTTCTTTAGTATTGTGGGGAAGCTTGTTTCAAGACCTTTCCATGAATGTATCTCAAGTATAGGAGGTGCCATTGAAATGTCAAATTTGTGGTAGCTGGGGCCAAGAGGTCGGGGTGTATTGTTCTCTACATTATTCTAGTTCCCCATCAAAGCTTTGAATGACTATTTTTGCGTTTTGAAGATGTAGCCGATGGCAACTTTTAAAACTGACACACTGTATATGCGGAGTCATACTGAGCGAACTGCACTGTATTTAGTTTGTAAGGCAACACTAAACGCATAGTATTGCTGGTAAACAAAGATTTTAAACGCCTGTTGAATAGGCAATCAGAAAGCACAGCTGTATTATTGGTTGCCTACGATATGTACAATTTGCAAGTATAATTATAGCCAAAAGAAATGAGACATAAATTATAGCGTGTAAATTACATTGCGATTTTAAATATAAAGCTTTTTTTGTGTTATAAAAAATCATTGTCTCATGGTGAGGTTACACTTCGAATTTTCTTGAACTCATTGAATTCATGTAGAATTAAAAAGTGAGCAAGTAAAAATCAGATTAGAGTAGGCGGTGCAAAGAAAATGTATGTCTGTGATTAACTGAATTAATTAACCTAATACGTTCATGAACTGTCAGATCAGCCTAAACCGCGTTACTAACAAACATACTTTTTCTTTGCACCGCCGACTCTAATCTGATTTTTAGTTGCTCACAGGTTATAACTGACTGTAAATGTAGGTAATGTTTAACTACCGCGTGATTCAGAATAAGTGTCCGACCCGTTAACCGCAGATGATACATGAAAAAACAAAGCAAAAAAGTTATATGCTTGGGGGATCTAATATGCATAGTTTTTGAGATAAAATTCATTGAAAATTTGGATGTAAATTGGTTGATGGTCACTGGAATAACTTCATTACGTCACGAAAGTGCAAGAGAAGCCTCGACGGTAACAAACGATTTTTTTACGTAATTATACCGTGAATATATCTTATTCTGAAACATGCAAAATACACGTATCCGTTTGTTGCTAGAGTAACGTAATAATTAAATGACAGCAATGTATTAAAGCGTGTATTTTATTTTGAAACATATTTTGTTCCATTACTTTATTTCTCCTATGGGCAAGTTCGCGTTTACGCTCGGAGTACGCTCTGATTAAAAGTGTGAGGGAGAGCGTCTGTGTTTCACTGCATGTAAGGTAAGAGTGAGAAAAAGAAACACTTCGATCGATCCGAGCGTAAACGCGAACTCACCCTATTTTTCAAAATAAAATACACACTTTAATACATTGCTGTCATTTAATAATTACGTTACTCTAGCAACAAACGTATGTGTGTGTTTTGCATGTTTCAGAATAAGATACATTCACGGTATAAATACGGCAACAGCGGTACTTAATCGATTTCAATTTAGGATTCACAAGACGCTGATTTTTCAAATGTCTCCAATAAATTTATTTCTTGCAATTTCGTACTTGTATGACTTTAGTGAATACGCCCCTAACGGGTCGGACACGTATTCTGAATCACCCTGTATAGTTAAATGCAGAAATTCGTATAATTTTAATTTTATTTATTCTATTCTATTATCTATATTTTCTGTTTAGTACAAAAAATGAATCTTTTAATTTGTTTTTTCATTTTTTCCAGGTGCAACAGAAAATGGACGGAGACGTAGGCGATGATGCAACGTCAAGAACGTCTTCATACAACGGAAACTAGAAACGGTTCTTTTTAGAACCACCAAATTTCCTCTGAGGATTTGCCATTCCTGCAGACACAATCTTTACTTATATAAAATAAATTATTTAAATAATTGAATTCATTTTTAATGCAACACTCAATCTTTTAAAAGCAATATTTAATCATCTCAATACGTGAATAATAATTCGACATTATGCAAAACGAACGCATAAAAAAGAAAAATGTTTTCCATTCTTTAATATAAATTCGTAAAAATTGTTCCAAAACTTGAGAAAAATCGACGTGTGACGTCAAACCTCTCATACAAACTCCAGACCCTTGAAGGTATATAAGACCGTACAAGCTCTGGGGGCGGTGGGTGGGCAAAATACAACCCACGCACTTCAAATCCTCTTTACAAGATTTAAGCAGTTGCTTAGAGTTTATTTTATAAACCATCATAATCTAGAAAGAACATTCACGCTTCAGCAACGTTACAGAAACCTGTAAAATTACTAAAGCTTTAGCTGCTAATCATTAGATGGCGCTGCAGTCACATCTGTGCAATTTATAAATACGTTCCGTTTTCATCTCAATTTCTGATATGTGATTCTCAGCCGGCCGCTTTACATGTGACGTCAAACCTCTCATACAAACTCCATACCCTTGAAGGTATATAAGACCGGCAAGCTCTGGGGGCGGTGGGTGGGCAAAATACAACCCACGCACTTCAAATTCTCTTTACAAGATTTAAGCAGTTGTGTAGAGCTTTGGTTGAGATTCTTTAATAGTTTGAATAGAGTGGAGGGAAGTTCCCCCGGGGAAAGAAATCCCTTTGGGAAAATAAAATTCTTTGTTTTATAAAACTTCATAATCTAAAAATTACGCTCAAACTTTAGCAGCGTTACAGAAACCTGTAAAGTTGCTACACAGAAATCTGTAAATCTACTAGAACTTTAGCTACTAATCATTAGATGGCGCTGCAGTCGTACTTTAGTATTAGAGATCTATTTATTGCTGATTTTCATGCGTATGAAATGAAACTCCAATGATTTTTATAGCGAAATTTATTGTTCACAATAACATTACAAGTTATTTGCGAATGTAGATAACATTCTTTAAAGTTTAATTGCTTTGGGGTACAGTCAATTGAAGGTGGTAAAGAAACTTCTTTTAATTTAAGTGAAGCTTTCGAAAATGTTTATTTCTTTCGTCAGAACAAAATTGATGAAATGTTAACATGGAAGACATTTTGTTTAAAATTGACGTATAAGGGACGTATTACATAGCATTTTCGATTGACCGCACTAATACGCACTCAGAGTATCTTCATCTCGTGTTAATACATGAGGTTGAAAGAAGATGCAAATAAGTGAGTGCAACCGGTGCAGGTGAATCGAAAACGCCAACAGTTGGATAATGTCAAAACACATTAAAATAAATTTATGAATTAAACATTTAAAAGGTTGATTTGCACAGATGATCACAGATTTAAAGTTTGTAATGAACAAACTTACTTCGATATTATTGGAGTTTGCAGCTAAGCGTTCGCCACCTGGTGTCAACTAAACAAACCCTTGTATGCTACACAACAAATCGTGTTTTGGCGTCGATCCTGAGTGTATGATGTATCAGAATTGTGTTATATGTGACATTCACATTAAATCAACTTGAGTATTTGTATTAGTACGCACTTATACACATGCATTACAAAAATTCCGTGTAGCTTACAAAGGTTCAGATTTCTCCACGGTAGCGCTGCGATTTTAAAATCAAACGCCTATAGCTGCTTTTCTGTTACCCACTTTGTGCTCGCAAACGAGCTTAAAATGCGCCTAAAAATGCGCAAAGCGCACTTTCCAGTTGACATTTCGATGTTCGCGTTTTACGCGCAATATGTCCTTCCCCTGCCCCCTCAAGCACCTCCTATTATTTTTGTGCTCGAAGCACATGTTCCCCCACCTTGAATCCTGATCTGATACGGTGTCTACAAGATGACTACAAAACAAATACGTATTATTGAAAAATAATTACTGTCAAATATTTTAATAAAACACTTAATTAAACAATTTTTAAAATCCATTTTCAATTTGTTCTATGTCACACCTTTACAAATACGTTCCCGTAAGTTTGTACTCGAAGCTCATGGGTTTAAAACTCAACTGTGTTTAGTGCGCAAAATTCAGAGCTAACGGGAAAACGCCTAATGTGATTTCATTACAATTTTTAAATCTGTTATCATCTGTGCAAATCAACCTTTTAAATGCTTCATTCATAAATTTGTTTAATTTTATTTTGGCATTATACAACTGTAATACATACCTTAAACGTACATACATACATTTTAAACAAAATATGAGTTCTTTGCCTCTCAGAGACATGTTAAAACATCAACAATTTTGTCCTGATGAAAGAAATAAACATTTTCGAAGGCTTGACTTAAATTAAAAGGAGTTTCTTTATCACCTTCAATTAATTGCACTCCCAAGCAATTAAACGTTACTAAATTCACCAGTCAAGATATCAACAATTATATACATTTATACATATATACATTGTATTAAAAATTGTAGACAGCCAAATTCCAAGTGTGTTTGCTCATTTGAATACTTTTTCTTATTTTCATGCAAACTCAAAAATTTCTTTTTTTAAAGAGACAGGGCCCTTCCTTAAACTTATTTCACTTAAATTGTTATACATGAACTCCTAATTTGATGAACATGATTGTAATTTACCTTACACTCGTATGTAATGAATAATTTTATTTGATTTAACCTAAAGTTAAATTATCCAAGTTGCGACACTATGTTAATTATTATATTAATTTTCTTGAAAATAAGTCAAATAATAATTCACTTTGCACAAAAAAAAATCAAGTTGTTGAAACGACTTCCAAAATATTTTAATTTTAAGAGATGTCAAGAGGACACCCCATCTACTTAATTTTTCGAAATTTATTTATTCGACCTTTTTTTTAAAGAAATATGCTGTTGCAATTTGGCCGTCCATTTTTGGAACCCTTTTAAATCACTTACTAATAAACGTTACAGTTGAGAATTTTGAAAAATCTGTCCCCAAAAAAAAAAACTTTGATTAGTAAATGATTTTAAAGTTCTTTGAAGAATTATGTATGTATTACAAATTTGTTACATAAAAAAAAAAAAAACTAACTTTTATGGTTGAGATTCAAAACGACATCCAATTTTACTAACATCCGCATGTATTTAGTGAACCTGACTCATAAACAATAGGGTGGGTCATTTTTGTATGGAAAAAAACGAATTTTGAGCTTTTGATTTTTAATAGCAAAATTATATTGCCTTTACATGAAAACACTGTAATGCTAAAATTTAAAGTAAATGGCACCTCATCTTCAGGTTGCGCTTTGCCTTGGAAATACGAATAACTTGAATATATTCTGGTAGTCATATAACATAAATGTCTCAAGGAAAATAGGGTTTTTAGAATAAAATAATCATTTATTAATAATTAAAAAAATAATACAACAGAAAAATTAATGAAAATCATTCAATATTGAAATCTTTCTTGCTATCGAATTTAGGCATTGCTGCGAAATTCGAGTTTTAATTTTATCCACCTTCTCTTGCCCTTTTAGTATACAGTTTTGATCATAACTCTGTTATTATTATTATTATTATTGCAAATACGAACTTTTCATGGTATACTATATGGCCTTTCTTGTATAATTTCAAAAATTCAAACGTAAGGGGCACCCTCTAAATATTAATTAAATTTAAAAATATTTCGTATGTGTCATAATATCACTAAAAGACAACATAATTTTGCTATTAGGTAAGATTATCTCAAAGTTTGGTTTTTCGACCCACCCTAATAAACAATCAATTTGAAATTAGTAATTACAATATAACTGTATATTATTGTTGCAAGATTGGCGAATGTGCCAATAACAAACTTTATCAATTAGTTTCAGAGTAAATAAAACTAGAGGAGCACACTTTTTTCGGTTCTTAACAATTTAATTCAATTTTAATTTGATAAAATGCAACAATAATAACATCTAGATTATTTGAACTAGTGGACTAGTTCCACGTAATTAAATATTTAAGTCTTAAATCACAGGCACAAAATGTTCCAGGAGGTAGAGATAGGCAACCACCCATGCGCTTGGCGTTCATTTGGTTGCCTATCCTATCCTCTTAGAATTATATAACTTTCTTAAATTTTATTTCTTAAAGCAATGATTCCAATAAAGTTTGAAGATCACGGCATAATAGAAAATGCAATTTTAAAAGATATACTTAAACATTGCTCAACAAACATCCTCAAAATTTGAAAATGATATGATTACGTGATATTCTCAATTAAAAAAAAATACCGTTCGTCATGTTCACAAAATAAATAGTTATTTAGTTTTGATCCACAGATGGCCCAAAATTAATTTTGTTTTTCGATCAACGAAAAAATTCTTTAGTTAAAACAAACATTACATTTTTTTGAAAGGCTGACAGTATTGGGCAGGTGATCAAAGAATGATGATCTAAGAAAGCTGCGGTGCTGGTGCAACAGTTAAGATTCATCTAACATAAAAATTGCATTTTCATTTATATAGTAATCTTCAAATTTTGATTAAACAAAAAATAACAAGGCATTAGCTTAGTGTAAATCACATTTCCCTGAAGAACAGTTTATTTAAGAGAATCTTCTTGTTGTAAGAGATTATTAAACAATAACAATACAAATATCAAAAATAGTTTTACCTTTAAAGCTCAGCCTAAAAATCACAGATTGTTAAAGCACACCCAAGAGAAGCCGTTCAGTTGTGATCTTAGCTATTAGAATATCAAATCACTGTGCTAAAGGAGACTCTTTAAATCTTATACAAGTTTATTAACTTATCAAGTCTTTTACGCTTAAACACGTTTAATAGAAAAACTCACTTACATCATCTTCACAAAAGTCCCCTTCTAACACAGTCCAGATAGGCTTATGCCTATCAAAGCTCGTAGGGGTGAACACTGCAAACAACTCATACAAGTCGATAACCTCACGATATCTTTGCATCGCATTCTCTAAAATCGCTTCCAATTTCCTGCACTCAAAGAACAGCGTCGAATTTTGAACAACAGAACTTGACAAAACTGAAAAGACATTCTTAAAATACCTCAATTGATCGTGCAAGTGCTTGACCGTGTAACAGTACTGCATTTTACCGTACTCGCACTTGCTACAAGTCGACGCATTAAGAGGAAAATAACGAGTAACTTGTTTGCAAATCGAGTTGTCACACACCAACTCCGATGAAAAAAGTTTTTTAACTAGTGCACGCACGGTTAAACTCAGCTGATTTTGTATGGAACGCATGTGACTTTGCGGACTAGCTACACACCCATCGTTACCACAACGTTCTAGAAATGTTCTTGCAGTCATTTCAGTTAATACATTTTCTGTCTTGCAAAACCTACAGTTATATACGAAAGGCTCTTGGCAAATGCTTTCACTGGGCACTTCACTCTGAATTTCCTTTTTATTATTCCGTTCGAATTTTAAATTAATTGAAAGAGCGATTTGTTTTTTATCGATGAAATCCAAAGGCTCACACAATCGTGAGACCACTGGGAATACCTCGTTTGTGAGGTAGTACTCATAATCGATCTTCAAGGCTGGTGATTTCTTTAATTCTTCCACGTGGTAAGCCCTCAGATTCGGCGGTTGATTCGTTCCGTCGTTGCATATTATATAGGGGATGATGTCACCTTTCCTAAGCTGCCTCTTGTACTCGCAAATCCTTAATGCAGCAAGGACATGCGGATTACTCTCAGGATCCGAGTATTGAGTGGGCTCCTTCGCTAGTTGCTGCATTATTACGAATTGGTTTGGATCGCTCTCTTTTCTTACATCATCTGCTGCCTTTTGTAAGTATTCGTAAATATTGTGAGAGCGTTGCTCTTGAGGTAGATCATTAAAGAGATGCATCAATACTACTTTACCTGAAACAGATTAAGTTTAATACTGAATGATTTTTAAAGAAAAATACTTACTGATATCTGAGCTGGCTTTCGAGCAATCACGTCTCACTATGTCCACACCCTTGTAACTCTCGCTGTAGTGAAACTCATCATTAATTTTCGTGACAATAACTCCGGCATAGCGCTTTTTCTTTAGCAGCAAAAGATATCGAAATACGCCTTCAATCTCCAGCTTTACGCATCGAAATTGTTTGTTTACTTCATTGCATATTTTAGTACCAATTTGAGTGGCCTCATCATAGTCTAACGTGTTTGTTTTTATCATCAAACTGTCTGTGTCGCCGTAGATTACTTCGTAAGACATTTGTTCGATGAGGTGGCGGGTTTTCGTTAGGATTTCTCGGCCCTTCTCTGTTATGAAGGCAGCCAGGTGTTCCGCACGGAATCGTGACTTGTTAAAGCTTAAATATCCATACACGCTATTCGCCAAGAATTTTAAGACGCGCTGTTCTGCGTCGTACTGTTTGTAGATGGGGCTTTCTCTATCCAGGCTTAACATCAAAGTTTTTATCTCACTACGTCGACTTGTCTGTAAAAAATAATTGAATCACTTATTTGAAAAACCCGACAAGTCCCGTAACCATAGATAATTTTAAGATAATCGAAAAAAATTGTCTAAATCCATAACCATAATTATTGGGGAAACATTCATGTGGCTTATTTCAATGTTTTTTATGACTAGCCATAATATAACATGTGTTTTTTTAAAAATGCCATAAAGGTTGGCCATGAAAATTAAAACTCATGTCGTAGCTTGGCATATAACACATGCCAAATCTGAAAATTGAAAGTAAATGAATGGAGCTAAGACATGAATTTTCTTTTCCACAGCCACCCCTTATGGCATTTTTAAAAAAACACATAGTAGTTAAAAAAAAGATTGACAGAAATTCAATTTTCAAAAATGGACTTATCAGGTTTCTCAAATAAGTGATTCAATTAACGATACACTTTTGAAATGAAGTAAATTATTCTTACCAGTGATTTAAGCAATGAAGGTAGAATTCCACAATCGCTCGTCTGTAAAGGCACAGCATTTTTACGCTCGTCTTGAATAAAAGTAGAAAAACAAACGTTCCATTCTTGTATGATGGACGGATACAAAGATTTAAAATCCATGTAAAGAACCAGAGTGTCGTAAAGGCCGGCTTTAGGTGCTAAAACCAGCCCCCCAGAATATGCAGGAGTCTTTCTGACGTCAGTTTCCACTTTCGCTAGCTCCCTTTTCTTATGCCACAATTCCAGCGTCAGGAAATTTTGTTCTCTAAACGCATGCAACAACAAAAACTCGATTCTTTCACTCACGCCACCTACGAGAGTCCTCGACATGACATTTCCACAAAGCCTCGTCATACTCAATGCTACGGGAATCACATTTATCACGTGCATCATCTTCAAACAATAAGCTGAGTCTAGAAGTGACGCTGCTATTAAATCCAAAAGTTGTGTGGAACTTTCATAGAATTTTGGGATTTCATCGGATTGGATGTCATCTAGTTCTGTGCAAAGTGTGAGCAAGTCGAAGGCGTTTTCCTCCGCTGATATCTTCAAGTCACAAACCCACCGTCCACACATCACTAGCTTGATAAATTTAGCATATATTTTCGGGAACCTCTTCAGAACGAGCCTGCCCAACTTGCCCGTTGCTTTCAGATTAAGTTCACCCAATCGTTGATGAAGTACGTTAAATTGCTTGTCTAATCAAGATTAACGAAGTTACTTCAGGTATAACACAATGAAAATAAACTTACCGTAGAAACCGTGCCCGACGACGATATCAGGATTAATTTTTGCTAACTTCTCTATAAAGGAGTAAAGGACTGCTTTTTCGCTGGCTACATTCTGCACTTGCTTGAATTGATGAGTTTCCAAAGCCAGACGAATATCGGCAGGCATCTCCGAGCCTTTCGGATGAGTGAATACGCAAAAGTATTTCTGAAACGCCTGCTCCATCGCCATCTTCTCCTTTATGCAATAGTGTTCCTGAACCACACAAGTAGCCATCACGATCTGGTCTCTATCTCGATCATCCTTAGGGTCAGCGTGAATCGCTTTAAAGTTAACTGATGCGATTACCAGTGGAGGTATTGGAAGTTCCGATGAGTTTTCTACGACACTCACATCTGTTTCTTGGTAACAATTGTATTCATGGGCGCAGTAGGTATTGCGTATTCCTTCCAACTGAGCGTTCGCGACGTCCAGCCAGCAAGGACCTTTGATTTTCAGTTCCAGCAAGAAAGTCTCGAGGGTGTGGGTATTGTTCCCGAAGATTTTCGAAAACGTATTGCCCTGGCTCTGCGTGATCTCCGGATAGGCAAACGAATATTTCACCTGCAGAATCTCGGTTTCTCGTGAGACTTCGCCTTCGTGGATACAACTGCGAATGACTCGCCTGGATTCAAACTTCTTTAGTATGAGGGAGACCGCGATTGTCGCTTTAAATTCTTCGTAGACGTCACGCAAGCAGACCGGTTTGGTCGGGTCATTTCTGAAGTGTGATCTGGGGAGGAGGTACACAGTGCGGTTTATGTTCCTCACGACTATGCTGCTTGTGACGTACGACTGCGAGGATTGCCTGAAGGACTTGCCGAATAAGTAGATGGTGCTCTTCAAGTAGTGCTGCCGCGCATCTAGCCAGAAAAAACGTACAACGCCTTCCTTTTCGCTCTTTACATGGTTCACGTTCTTGTTCTCGATGTCTCCACAGGAAGACTGTACTACGTCGTTCCATTTATTCAAAAATTTGCCGAAGTTTCGCTCCATCTTAGCTAAAGCCTAAACCTGGGCCATATGATATAACCTCAAAAAATCTCGACTGTTGATACACATTCAATATTAACACATAGGACATGCACTTGTGAAACGCAGGTAATGAATATTGCATATTTTGCCCGCATAGGTTAAAAAAAAGGAATATTTTGCTATATTAAGAACTTACTTTCATAAAAGAACTACACAAGAACTACAACTACAATATGACGTATGACGCATAGTGACCATAGAATACCCCCTCTAGTGACGTAATATTTAACATGGTAACTATGGCAACGGTGGAAGTTCAATTCAAAAATTGTAGAGAGAGCCACACTACGGGAATTTTCGTGGGCGGGAAATGGACAATTTTTTTTTTCTTTTTCAATCGCAAACAATCCAGAATAAATATACTTTCGTTCGATATTCTGGATTGGGTGAATTATTTCGCATACAAATTTTGCATTGTCTTATTGCCTACGATGCGCCAGTTCCGTTCGAAATTTCAGTCCTTAACTTAATCCAAGCGGACGTGGTTTAAATTATTAAATATTTAAATCAGTTACAGAATTATGAAAAAAAGGGGACGAGTACTTACATTTGTTCCAACTGTTACAAAATAATACCTTTTCGTTTTACAAAAAAAATAAATAGTGCCAACTTTAAAATTCGCATAAATACGAGTGCTGCCGCCGCCCGCCATTTGCATAGCGGGAATTTTAAAATCGTTTTCTCCACTTCAAATACTGTTAAGCGTTAATAAATTACATGTTACAATGAAACAAATAAAACTTTTATATATAATGTTTATTTAATAACCTGAAAAATTTATGATGTGTAAATTACATGTTAGAATAGTATTAATTTCCTTAAATTAACATTTTTAATGACTAACTTATAGTCGAGAAAAAGAGACGGCAGCAAATATATCTAATAAGATTCAAATGAGACAAGGGATCTGTTTCATTACAAATATATTTTCCACCATTGCACCCAAACATTGACAAACATATAGAAACATATTTGTGCTACGAAATCAAACTAACGTCTCTAACGTACACAGATGATCACCTACGTAACTTGAAATGGCATTTATTGGTTGATTAACTCTACACCAGCGGTTCCTGCACGCCTTAATCCGTGTCAACGGGAATAAAAAAAAAAGGTGACACCGATCGAAGTAAACCCAAGAACGGCGAGTCTGATGAAGTTTTGAGAAATCGGAATCAAGGGCAATGCAAATAATCTGGAGAAGTTACATGAACAAAAAAAAAACAATAATAATAATAACCATCAGCAATAAGGAAACTCAAGGAAATTCACATAAAAATACGTAAACGAATTTTTTTTTTTCATTTTTCGAATAACTTTCAAAGCAGAAAGTACGAAACTTTAAAGAGAATAATAGTGTTTAAATCTTCAACATCTTATTAAATCATAAACTCTAACTTTATTTTTATATCTAAATGTATGCCGTAAGGTAAATGTTGTACTTGAGATGATTATTCAGCATCATGGTATTGTACCCTGTAAAAGAAAAGAAAAAATAAATTGACTAAAATGGCAGCAACGAAAATTAATTTTTAAAAATGTTAAAATATGCCTTACGTCTTTCCTTTTTGCATTTGATGCTATTACGAGCCCTAACAACTAAATATTCGGACAGACAGTTATTTTAAAAATATCTGTTAATTTTTCTAGTTATAATTATTTAAAAAAAATTGTATAGACTTATTTGAAGGCATATACTTCCTAATTAAAATTCCGTCTATTAATTTTTAAATTGCTTATATTGGGTCAACTTAATACAATTAAATTGATTGATTCATAAAATTTGCTGGCAACTAATTGTTTGAACGTCTACCTTTTTACGGTTTAAAAACTAAAACCATAAATTGTTATCAACACAAGTTAATTGTTTTTTTTTTTATATTAAGAACAAAATGTTTAGGAAAAATATGGCTCGTGGAGTGCCAACTCATAAAAAAGTACGTGAAATTATAATTCGACGATATGCCACGGGTAAAACCATTAAAAAAATTGCGAATGAATTTAACTTATTGAAATTGACAATCGGCGATATAATAAAAAGAATATGGAGACACGGCAAACATTGATATTCGCAGCAAAAGTCCTGGAAAATCAAGCACTGTCACAGAAAGACAACAGAAAGAATTCTGACTAAAATTGGCAAACGGCAAAGATAGGGTTACTTTAAAAGGAATTCAGTCCCAATGGAATGAAGAAACTGGTCTAATTGTATCTAAGGAATGTTGCCAACAATGGTTACACAAATTCAACTACGGTTTTTATAAAGTAAATATCATTTATTGCACTCAAAAACCAATGGTTACCGAAATACAAAAGAAAAAACATGTGGACCTGGCAAAATTTTAAAGTTACATGGACCAAAGAAATGTGAAGCCAAATAATTTTTAGTGATGAATCAGGGTTTGATGTCTAAATATATTGGTAATTGTTGGAAGAGAGTGATTAGAATAAAATTCGGGGCTTTCTATAAAAACTGTTTTAACGAACCATAAAATCCCACAAGGGGTTATGATTTGGGGATACATGTACAGCAAAGGTTTAGGCAAAATGGAGTTTATTGATGGTATCATAAACGCAGAAAAATATTAAGGTATTTTAGAAAGAAACCTCCTGCAGATTGCAAGGCTACAGTTCGGAATAGAAAATTTCATTTTTCAACAGGACGAGGCTTCGTGTTACGCGGCCAAATCTACAAAAAAAGATGTTCAGGGACAATGGGCTTGGCCCTCAAATAGTTCCGACTTAAATGTCATCGAAACCCTGCTACATGACATGAAAAAGTCCCCAACGGACAATTCCCGGACTAAAGGGTAAACTACAGAAAATGTGGTATTCTTTCACCCCGCGACATTATGAATCCTTAGTGGACATTATGCGAGAAAGAATCCAGGGTGCAATAAAAGCCAAAAGTGATGTAACCTGTATTAATTTATTAAATGTTAGATTTGTCCGAATATTAAATTGTCGGCATAAATTACAGTTTTTCTTTAAAAACCTGGTTTCTGTTTTTATTATTAAAATAAAACTTGTTTTGAATAAATTATTAGTTACTGTTAATCAGACTTTTTGTTTATTTTTTTATATTAAAAGTTTTAAACATTTTCTTATGAGTTAGGGAACAATTTTTATAAAATCAGTTCTCGTCCGAATATTTAGTTGTTAGGGATCGTATATACAAGGTGATAATTGAAACCATGGCCAGTCTAGGTATTTTAAATTCTTTTTAACGTTTAACAGCTAACATTACCATAGACCTAAACAATTAGTCAGACAGATATAAATATAAATTAACAAAGCTTTGATCATATAGAACACTAATAGCATTTTCGATTCACCAGCACCGCTTGCGCTCAGTGTATTTGCATCTTCTTTTAACCTCATATAGTAACACAAGATGAAGGTACTCTGAGTGCGTATTAGTGAGATCAATCGAAAACGCTATATATCTTAGATCCTTAGTTTTTTTTTTAACACAAAACCAGATTTTTATACCGTGTGATTTTTTAAATTTGACATCTAGTCAGAGTTACGTTCATAAAATATTAGTACTTTTGACATCTCACTCAAAACCGTCTTGGACCTTTCATTTATTTTGCGTCTCGCTCATCTGCTTCAAGAAGTCTTTAGTTTGCATTATTTCAATGACAACGGACGAACTTTTGAGAATCTACTTTTAGGTAGGATGTAAAAAATGTGTTTGTTACTATGAAAACCACGCCTGATTTAGTCTTTTATGATTCTTAAGGCCTGTGTAAAGACCGTTTTAGGGTAGCCTATTTCTTGCACAAGATATAGTACAATTTTTATAATAAAAATTTAGAACAAGAATTTTCTGGGCTGCACATACGATTTGCAGATAGAACTATGTTCTATTTTCCCAGATAGTTTTTAATCCAATTTAAATTTTGTTACAATTTACTTACTGTGCAAATTAAATTGTTTAAAACATTGAACAATATTGTACAAGAAATAGGCCGGTCTAAAGCAGACTACCCTAATTCTTGTACAATATTTGGTTCAATTTCTATATTAATATTAATATTTAGAACAAGAAATTTCTGCGCTGCAGATATGGTTTGGAGAAAGAACACGGTCTATTTTTCCAGATAGTTTTTGATTCAATTTAATTTCTGATACAATTTACGATATAATTTAAATTGTTTAGGAAATTGAATCAAATCTTGTACAAGAAATAGGTTAGTGTAAAACGGCCTTTAGATGAGAAACAAAATTCATAAACTGATTTATACGAGAAAGACTGCGATGCTAGACGAGAGTAACTCTAGAGTGTCTTTTATATACACTTCCCAGCTGTAACTTTGGCTGAGTTCAGGTAAGCGCAGGGCTTTAATAAAACGTAAAGTAATTTAGCATTATCTCACTGTGTTACAACTAATTTTCTGTTTGAATTTTATCCAGGGCGAGCGGCGGCTACTCAAAGACAGTGCTTCAAAAAAGGCGTCGCATTCGTCTCGTGGAGGCCTACGCTTTATTAAAGCTGCGATTATCTGAACGCGACCTTTCTTAACAATTCAAGAAAAACGTAGAGCTTAGCTTATTACACCATTTTTGCACAGATGTTTATGTTCACTTAAAGCGCTCTCAGGAAAGTTTGATTGAATCACAAATGTAATTTTGGTCTTGAAAAGGACTAATTTTTGATAACTTAGAAAACAATATTATACAAACAAAATTTTAAAAAATAGCAGGACATCAGGCAGCAAAAGCAAGGTTATGTTGAAACTGTCAAGAAATGTAGCGCGCGTTCAATCTACGCCATACGTCCTATGTTGACAAAGCATTCTAGATGTAAAAAAAAACTCAGTATAATTCCTCGACAGTCTTTCTATTCAATTAGTGTCTAAGAATGTAAAAAGTCATCAATAGTGAAAATGACGTCTCTCTCTCGCTCTGTTAGTGTATTCTCAAACATTACTGTGAGTTGATTTTAATTTTCATTATTTTTAAAACACTCTCACTTTTCATATTCATTTACCCGACAACTCTTTCTCTCTAGTTTGTTCTCTGTTCATTTTTTAATATAGTACCTCTTTCTCTCTAATCCGTTCTCTGATTATCTTTTACAGTCTTTTTCTATTGCTTTTCCCCTTTTGTCAAATGTGTTTCCTAATTTGTTAAATGACTTTCCAATCCGTTCAAAGTACAGTAGGCCTGTGGATTGGGAAAGTCATTTGACAAATTCGGAAACATAATTGACAAAAGGGGAAAACCAAAAAAAAAAGACTGTAATATAATAAATGTTTCATTATTGTCAACATATTTCATGCAGATTTAAATGAGCTGAGTGTGGACAAGTATTAGCCAATGAAATAAAAAGTGACAATTTTTAATTAGTCATACATTGAGATTGATTGATTAATCAATTTATTAAGACTGGGTTGCATAAAATATTTAAGCAAGGATTAAATTTAAGCCTGACTTAGGCCCACTTGTACAATGCCAGTTTAACTTTAAGCCAAAACGTAAACCCTTAACAACAATTGTTGAAATAATCGTTGCTATGGGTTTAAGCTTCAGCTTAAATTTAAACTGGCATTGTACAATTGGGCCTTAGAATGTGACAGACAATATGTTGTACATCATAATGTATGTCACATTCTAACTTAGGCTTTAATTTAATCCTGGCTTAAATCTTTTGTGCAACCCAGCCTATATCATACAAAATGAAATCAATTTTCCAAATTTGGAACAAGCTTCAATTTTCACTGTTGTTTTATTTTTCTTTTAAATTAATTTATAGCACTTTCGGTTGGGATGCACTGAGTATTCTCTTCTAGTTTTAACTTCATTTAATTTTAATGGAACGAAATGAAGACTCTCTGGGTGTGCGGTCAGTGCATATAGCACACTCCAATCGAAAGCACTATTAATAGTTACCTCTGTTTGCCAATATTTCTTCTGCTTAAACGTCGACCTGTGTCGAACGTCGACAATGTAAATCTGTCTGTGTGAGTACGTTTCACTCTTAAATCTTTGTGATCTACCTCCTTAGCCCTTTCGACTTTGCTCATAAACTTCGCAATCAAATCATTACAGGTCATGTGTTCCTCCTCCACCCAGCTGTTCTGAGATGGGGGATATCCCTTCCACGAGACCAAAAACTCCCGCTTCCCGTCCCGCTTGTGATGGACCTCGATGATGCGGTCGATTTCAAACTCCTCATTTTCATCCCAGTCCTCTTCATCCTCTGATTTGTTGTCCTTCTTGGGCTTATTTCGCTTCTCGTGCTTTTTCTTTTTTGATTTGTTTGGGTCTGACTTGATGGACTTGCGTCCCGTATGGAAATGTTTGATCAAATCAGGACAATTCACGGTGTGCTCTGGTTCCCAGGTGTCCCCATCAGAATCGTAACCTTTCCATCTTATTAGGTAGTGCTTGACACCTTTCATTGTTTTCTCATCTAGAACTGCCTCCACCTGTGGGCCAAAGTTGAAAACTTGTTGAAACAGTTGAGTATTTTTGTTAAATATGATGTGTGCATAAATAAATAAGCTAAAAACGTTGGGCAAACTTGCTAAACGCGTATTAAAATATAGCGGCAAAACGCTTGGGGGGGGGGGGTTTGAGGAAGTCCTGGTTACTTACTTCATATTGGATATCTCCATTATCCACCTCTTTATCTTTTTCCTTGGATTCCTTTGATTTGGATTCCTTTTCCTTGGGCTCTTTCTCCTTGGCGTCTCTTTCCTTGGCCGCCTTCTTCGGCGAAAAGGAGACGCGCTTGTCCGATTTTCTCCTCTTAGTTTCCCGTTCCGGTTCGTCCGACTCGCTTTTCTGATTTTCGTCGTTCGCATCTACGTTCTCTGAGCCGTTCGTGTTGTTTTCGGATAGGCTATTCTCCGCCTCTTCGTTCTTGCTTTTCTTGCTCTTCTTCCTCATGGTTTTGGGCGCGCGGGAACCACTCTGCTTTCTT
Organism: Dorcus hopei; assembly: GCA_033060865.1. Lineage (NCBI taxonomy): Eukaryota > Metazoa > Arthropoda > Insecta > Coleoptera > Lucanidae > Dorcus > Dorcus hopei. The sequence goes on from CM065425.1 coordinate 61,505,179, forward strand.
CAATTATCCGTTTTATTTAGGACACAAACATACACAACGTCATACGACGCCAAGCCACTGACGAACTTACTTGCCATGACCAACCGCCATAGGAACGAAAGTCCCTAAAAAAATTTGGGCAAAACTTTTGAATTTTGCACGTCTTTTCCACACTGTAACAAACAGCAAAACAAATATGACAATTATTGTATTACAGGAAATTACAAAAGAAACACACCGCACACGTTTATGTAACTCCAAATGTAAAAGAACTGCGAAATTAGGCAACTTTATATACAACGTAGTTTAGAAGGTTCTATATGCACACGTTAATTATTTCAAAAAATACGGATATCTTTTTTAGTGGTGAAACACTGCTGTATTTCGTGTTTACTCTAATTTACTTTCACCTTGCAACAGGATTTCAACAAGTTTTGGTTTTACTTTTAAGTACAAAGACGCGCCATAGAATTCCAGTGCTGCCAACCTAAACAAAAAGTAACCGATGTCCGATATGTATGCATACAATTACAAATGTCAAAGTTAATTGTGTATCACCTTGTGTATGTTGTCCTACAGTGGTCCTACGGATGGAAAGGTGTTTTCCCCGTGTTTTTAGTAAATAAATAATAAAACGAACATTCAAATGCCACCTACTGCGTGAGACAGCGTAAGTAAAATCACTTTTTAATTATTAAAACTAAGACAATTTTTCTCCGTAGAACAATGACCAGAATAAGAGATTTGCTTATCTCGTTTCGCTCGCGACAGACTCGTGAGTTCCGCAAGAGCGATTCTGTATCGTTTGAATCATTCTGCAACGAAAACCCAAGAGATAGTATCACAACGAAGGAGTCTTCTTTGTCTAACGGTTTTAAAACTTCACCAAAGTGCAACAAGGTAGTAAGTGATCAACTTAGTTCAGTTCAGTTCAAGATACTTTTCTTTGCAGGGCAGAGAATATGTGCGTTTCTCTCCACGCAACGTGAAATTGTCTGACTGCACCCGTCCTAGTCTCGCAACAATATTGTTGCTGATTTTATTATCGGCTGTGTTTCTAATCCTTCCTGTAATATACCTATTGCACTGTTTCGGTGTTATCCATGTATCGCGTGAAGACTTTCAACATTCACATTATGCTCTAAAAGCTAAGGTGAGATTTTATTAGTATCTACCACCCAGACCATTAGAAATGTTTTCTTGCAGGAGCATTATGCACCTAGCTCGGCAGTCCACGAACTGCTCCAACAATACCACCATAAGGACCCAAATGCGTTCTCGAAACCTCGTTCGAAAATCAATGCATTACCTCCACCTCCGAAGCCCGACTATGCACAATGTGCCGTACTCAAAGACATCGATAGGTTCGACTGCTTTCCAGAGGATGGTTCGAACAGAGAACACTGCGAGGCCAGAGGATGTTGCTGGATGCCAATACGAAGTCGTAAACTGAAAAACGCCACCAACAATGCAGATAAAGTACCCCTAGATGTGCCATACTGTTTTTATCCACCGAATTATTCCACTTACAAGTACGTGAATTTCAGCGAGACGGCTTTCGGGTTCATCGCATTTTTGAAAAGAAATTATCGGAGTCCGTATCCTGGAGACGTCGAGACTTTGCAGATGACTGTTCGATACGAAGCACAAAATAGACTTCGCATAAAGGTAACAAAGCAAAAAACATTTTTGAATTATTATTATTATAACCAATGATTTACTAATTAGTTTACATTCAAATGTTTTGTAGATTTTAAAATCTTACAACAGCCAATAAAAATGTAAAAGAAGCGAAAACGAAACTGTCATTCAAAACTTCGATATTTTGAATCATTTTAATCAATCAATAAAATATTTTGTAGTTTACAGATCCTCATCATATTAGGTTTGAACCGCAGTATCCTGAAATGCCCACAGTAGACACAAGTGCAGTAAATCTGTCCTACTCCGTCGTCATAGACCCCATGAAGTCAGGCTTCAAAGTTGTTAGAAAACTTGACAACACATCCATGTAAGTCGGTGATAATCGGTGCAATTAGTCGATTACAAATGGCAACAATTTGTTCCAGATTTGACTCGACGAGCATACAAAACATGATATTTTCAGACCAGTTCTTACAGATGAGTTCCAGACTACCGTCCACTTACATTTATGGCATCGGAGAACACAGGAATAACCTCATGCTTTCCACGCAATGGCAGAGGTTCACCCTGTTTAATCATGACGGCGCTCCAACAGAAAACGTAAGTAAGGGTTTGAGATTTCTTTAAACTACAAAATTTAATTTTGTTTCCTCAGACTAATTTATATGGCAGTCATCCATTTTATCTTTCGCTTGAAAAAAGTGGGAACAGCCACGGTGTGCTTTTAATGAATAGTAATGCAATGGGTACGTCACTCATGGTCATACTTCTTTGGCAATTTGCTTATTTTGTTGTTATAGATGTAATATTACAGCCGACCCCTGCAATAACATTCAGGCCAATTGGTGGCATCCTGGACTTTTTTTTCTTCCTAGGCCCAACACCTGCCGATGTAATCAGCCAATACACAGATCTCATTGGTAGACCGACCTTGCCTCCTTATTGGGCATTGGGTTTCCACCTGTGCCGGTGAGTCTCTCAGCTGGAAATAGCCGTTTCAAGTCTTATCTCTAACAATTTTGTCCTTAGGTTCGGTTACAAAACGCTGAATAATACTCGTTTGATACTGCAACGCAACCTCGATGCAGGAATACTGATTGTAAGTGTTTATTATATCTGCGTAGCTCACTCCAGGTAATTTTGTTTTCCAGGATACCCAATGGAATGACCTGGATTACATGAATAGCAGCAACGACTTCACTTACGACCACCAAAATTTTAAAGGGCTACCGCAGTTTGTTAAAGAATTACACCTAGCAGGCAGGCATTATATTCCCCTGATTGATCCCGGTGTGAGTGCTAGCGAAGTTAAGGGGACCTATCCTCCATACGACAAGGGTTTGGAGATGGATATATTCGTGAAAAATTCCACAGGGCAACCCTTCGTTGGGAAGGTAAGGACTCCACATCGTTTTCTTTTTTTAATAAAATTGTTGTAGGTATGGAATCGTGCTTCAACCGTCTGGCCTGACTTTACACACATTCGCACTGTGGATTATTGGACGTTAATGCTGAGGTCGATGCACGATGCTTTTCAATTCGATGGGGCCTGGATTGACATGAATGAGCCCTCGAATTTTCTATCCGGGTCTTTTACTGGATGCCCCAATTCGAGTTTGGAAACGCCTCCTTACTTACCGGCTGTTATAGGCGGGCAATTAATCGATAAGACACTGTGCATGACTGCGCAGCATTTCGCTGGTTTTCACTATGACGTTCACAATTTGTATGGCTTCGCTGAAGCAATCGTCACTAACTTGTAAGTAAAATCGAAACAGACAGGGCAATTTTATTTAATATTTTTCACCAGTGCCTTAGCAGAAATCAGAGGTAAAAGGCCCATGGTGATTTCACGAGCAAGTTTCCCTGGCTTGGGGCATTACGCTGGTCATTGGAGCGGTGACGTGTATTCATTATGGCACGACATGAGATATTCAGTGCCACGTAAGCTCTTGAGGTCCCAACTTACCAAAAAAATCATGCGAGTTTTATTTCAGAATTGTTAAGCTTCAGTTTGTTTGGCATTCCATTGATGGGTGCGGATATATGTGGATTTAATGGTAACACAACAGCGGCTCTTTGTAATCGATGGTCACAGTTGGGGGCATTTTATCCGTTTTCCAGGAATCACAACACTGATGATGGCATAGTACGTTTCATGTTTATTAAAAATTGTTTTAAAAGAACTTGTTTAGGATCAAGATCCCGTTGCACTTGGACCTGCTGTGGTTGAGTCAGCGAAAAAGGCACTCACTGTGAGGTATGAACTTCTTCCGTATCTTTACACACTATTTTGGGCAGCCCACGTTCAAGGAGATACAGTAGCAAGACCTCTATTTTTCCAGTAAGTGTTTCTCTAGTGCATAGATCTATCGCTGTTGATGAAAATCTTTAATACTTTAGGTTTCCAAATGACTCAAACACTTACAACATTGATGATTCTTTTCTTTGGGGCTCCGGCATACTAATCATTCCAGTATTTGAGGTGAGTATAAAATGCTACGTTTGTTCCAAAAAAAAGAAGTAAAAATAAATCAATTTTAGGAAGGCCAAATAAGTGTATCCCCGTATCTTCCTGCTGGTATTTGGTATGATTACTATACTAAGATTTCGATGAAAAGCAAAGGCGAAAACTTCACCTTGTCCGCCCCCCTGGATACCATCCCCGTTTTGATACACGGCGGCAACATAATTCCCCAACAAAAACCGAACGTGACGACAACGGAATCCCGGAAATCCAAAATAGAACTCCTCGCAGCACCCGCTCTAGATGGTACAGCAACTGGAAATTTATATTGGGATGATGGAGACTCCTTAAGTACGATTGAGTTAAAATTATGGCAAAAAAAACTGGGGTGTCGTTTTTTAGATGTCATCGAAGAACGAAAGTACTGTCTGCTGCAGTTCCAGCTTAAACCGGGGGAATTACAGAGCAATCCCATATGGTGGAGTAAGACAGATGCACCACCTAATTTGGGCGTCGTCACAATTCTAGGAGTTAATGTGCCCGTCACCGAAGTAATGGTCAATCATGTCTCTCAAACTTTTAAATACGACACAATTCACAAGGTAATAATTTTAAACTCTTTTAAAATAAACACCCCCCAATTTGCATGATGAATTTCATTTTGCAATTTAAAAGAAATTGTTTGTTTTCAATAATTAATTTGTTTCTATTCACAGTACTTATTAATCGAGGATTTAGATGTAAGTCTTTCTGCTTCCGTTCTTATTACTTGGAAGTAAAATGCCGTGTGTACCACTTCAAGAGTCTGCACAATCTGTTTTCATTTACTGTCTAGGCGTTTGTACGCGCTTTCAATTTAATAGAGATCAATAACGCAACTTTTTTTTAAATTGGTCCACCGAATTGTATGCACAATATTGTGATGTATGGCCTATATGTATTATTTGCATAAAGCTCACTAGGATAGTTCCTTGCGCAAACACAAGTTTCTCAAATTTGTATAATTTTAGCATTCGATTTTAATTTCATAAATGATTTTTTAACATAATTTTTAATGGACTATAATTTCCAAAGATTGAAAGCACTGATTTATTTAATTCTATGATAAGATTAAAGGATTACTTTTGTTGCCTTTAGAAATTTGAAGACAGTTTCTGACTTGTATCATTTTCAACTTAAAAACTTAAAGAGACTTTAGGCAATTACTAAATCCAAATTTGTTACTGAATCCTTGTACTCATTCTTAAAAAAAATTCTAAAGGGTTTTCTAAATGATTTTTAAAAACTTTTTGTATTTGATAATGGCTTAAAGTCAGGTCTCTAATACTCATGGCAAGTCTAAAAAACCAAGTGTGCCAAAGCTACAAAATAAATCAAATTTTCCCCGACTTGCCATTTTTCACATGGTAATTACCAATGAACCAAAAGAGATAACATTAATGTTACATATTTTAAAAAGTTTATTTAGTCTTAAATAAGTTACCAAGAATTATTATCTTATTTTAAAGTATTAAAATATACGTATATTTTTATCAGACTAGAGCATTACAAAGTAGAATTAAGCTGATATTTAGGTTTTTTTAACAAACTGTACGTTTTTCCACCTTGATGTGATATGATTTTTCAAGTCTTTCAGTAATAAAGTGTTTGAATCTGCGCAATAGTTTTTTTTTTAACGAGGTGATCGATAAGTGAAAGCGGAAGAAAGATACAGGAAACCTTTATTTATACAATAACCAATATAAACATATTGCAATTTCACGCAGCACAACTGCAAGGAATGAAGCAGTATATGGCACATATAAATAAATCAATCAAGCACGATGCTTCTCTTAAGATTAAAACTGGATAAGTAAGTTTTTGGTTTGATGGTGGAACTTTTGTAAAAAAAACAAAACTATGACTAGTAGACATATTTGATTTGTACATTAGACACCTTGGTATCATTTAAATTTAATCTACAGTTTCTGATATGACACGAGTTAATATAATTGCACTTATTAAAGTGTAATGAATTATGCAAGTTTATTTAAAGAAAAAGGCAAGAATTTGGAAGACTTCCTATGGTATTACTGGCAAGCGATTAAGTTAAATTAAAATTAATTAACAAAAACAATTTGATGATCAAATAAATAATTTTTGGCAAGATGTATCACCTGCAATTACGAATGTATGTTAAGGGAGAAATATGAATTACCCACCACCAAAAGTACGAGCGATGTTAGAAATAAAGTCCATCAGCTTGATGTGCAGAAAAAATATTCGTTAACAATGCACTCTGTTAAATATCAACACGTTATAAAATTGATAAAATTTGACATACAACTGTTGCTACTACACTTTATTTTGTACTACAATTACGAACTAAAATAAATCAATTTTTAAATACGTTTTTTTTTTTTTTAATTGTTTAATTTTGGAATTTATAATGGGTATTCCAGACGTGAAGTTAAAGTATTAAAGCAACAATTGTACGACAAACAAAAGAATCCATAAAATTGTATACAATATAAAAACAAAAAGGGGAAAAAAACTAACACAATAATTATCAACATTTGTTTTGCATAACCACTATATCTTTGGCAAACTAAAGAAATTTCTTCACTAAAATTAGAGCTACCTTTATTCATTAAGAGTACGTCTAATTTTATCAAAACTTACTGGCTATCTATACTTTTAATTAAATAAAGAAATGTTCCATTTTTTATTGGGCAAACAATCAAATAATGTAATAAATAACAGATGGAGTTAAAAACTAACGACCTGGTTGGTACAGTGCAGTGTGATCAGTTAATTAAACAAACAATTGCTTTTTTGGGTCATTTACTCTTTGCCAACTTGTCAAGATATGGTAGGATCAATTAATTAAATAAAATGATTGTTTTTGTTCTGTTAATTTACTCTTGTCATCTGTCAAACCTGGCAACGAATTATAGAATTAAAAAAAATTAAGAATTACAAACATGAAACAATTAATTTGTATGTATTAATCCAAGACAAATTGTTTTCTTTTTATGACCTTCTGAATTGATTTACTGATCACACTGTAAATATTGTTTTGTAACCATATCAACGGTTTTGTGGGTAAGGTACTAAATCAACATACTTCGTATAGAGGTAACTTATAGCGTTTTTCACTGGGACTAAATTGTGCACTGAGTGCGCACTCAGAATATCTCCATCCCGTTTCATTACATGAGGTTAAAATAAGATGAGAATATTCTGAGTGCGTACTCAGTGCACAATTTAGTCCCAGTGAAAAACGCTATTAGTGATTTTTTTATATCTATCCTTGTCGCACATTCCTCTCATCTAGGGATAAAAAACAGTTGAAAATATTATTTGAAGTGACGTTTGTCAAAGTTACTGTCAGTGGTTAAGAAAATTGAGTTTAAATATCGCATCCCAAACTTTTATCGCATGACATTTAATGATTCCGCCTTTTTCGTAAAAGAAACATTCTGCACTTCTCAAAATAACAACTTTTTGATTGGTAAATAACTAACTAGACATAACCTAATACACTTTTAAATTGAAACCAGTGACATTGTGGTAAACAGAATTCCCTAAAACTGTTGTCTTCCTTATTGCACTTGCGACAATTATATTTGTTATCTTTGTTTCTCAATCCTCTCACGAGAGGAATGGGATTGCGTTACCTGTACGGAGTGTTGATTTAGTACCTTATTTGTGGGGGGCAATTACATGACAAAAGCCTTAAGATCGAATTTTTTGTTTCAATTAATAACGGACAAGACTTCAAATTGGACTCTGGAATGCTATTGGTGAGAGAAAGAAAGCTAGGTTATGTTATGGTGCAACTTGACAGTGACGGGCATTTTAAATAAAATATAAAAGGATGCGTAATTTCAATAAAAATTTTGCGTAATTTTTTTAATTGTGGTCTTTGAGCTTGATTGCAACAATTAACATCACTGTTAGTTTTTATTCTGTCACTATTAGCATTCTGATGTCAGTGTAACCAACTGTTGCTCTGAATCATGTTTTGTTTGATCGCACGTTATATTTTTCATAGATATCGAGGGCGTCATATCAGAAGAGCGCATCAGCATAGGATTTTAATGACGCTTACGCCCTTCTGATCTGATGCCCTCGATATCATATCGTCCCCTTAAAGCAGAACTATTGTAACATTAGCTGCTTTCTTTCGTTTGATTCAAACGCAACATTACGCGTTTAAGAGCCCCATAGACTTCGTTCAATTCGCGCGAATTGGAACGCGCGGACATGTCCGTGTGTGGAGAAAAAAACGGTACGGTTTTATCGTCGTGCAAAATCTGTTTTCTGAACGCACGGATAGGAGTGTACATTCCTAAATTGTAGTGTGTGTGCTGTTCGTTCCACTCAGTACGTAATGCATAGGCGCACTGGCTACAGCGATGACTTCTAAAGAATTCTCATTCGTCCATACACAAATAATTATGCCAATCTCCTGGTTCAAACTGTAATTCGCTTAACAGATTGATATAAGAAAACGTCCTTCTTCTCAAAAGCCAGTTCTTGCACCATTTTGTACGATTTTGCTTCCTTTTCTTTTTTACAGCTATTACAGCCGCCACTGTTACCATGGTACCATTGTTCGCGCATTAACTGAACGAACTGTACTAAAAGTATGTAGTGTGTGAATAAAAAAAAAAAGTACGATCTTGTTTCGCGCGATTTGGTCTGCACGGTCCAATTCGCGCGAATTGAACGAAGTCTGTGGGGCCCTTTAGATTCAAAGATGGATGTTCTCTTGCAAATGGATCAATCCCCCTCTTCGTGAAATTTTGATCTGGATCGGTAACCCCTTTCCCCTTTGAATATTTCTATTTTTACGATCCGTTTGGATTCAAGTGCATTCAGATCTGTTGCGTTCTGTTGCAATAATGCAGATCCTGAGCAGGCAATTAAAAAACTTCGAACTACGATTCAAACTTTTCAGTGAAAGAAAACAGCTATTGTGTTGTTACAGGAAAAACTGCACTAAAGGAGCCAGTTTGATGTGTTACAGGATACTTTGATTCTATTATATTAAAACCTAATCATTGATGAAGGACTTACGATACTTTTGTACCTACTAAATGTACTATAACTCAACGAACACAAACACTGTACGAACCACATTTGGTAAAAATGGCACATAAGCTACTTCTACTCCAAGGGGACGATATAATAGGGGTGATGTGATCAAAGTACGAAATTCAATCAATTAAAAAGATGAAAACTTCCAAAAGGCTATCAACTCAAAGGAAACATTTCGAAGGAACATTTTAACAGTTGGAATTCTTTCAAAAGAAGAAAAAAAAACGCGGCGGTAATAAATAATAAACAATGCGTATATAAACCAAATAATAAAGAACTACTCTATTTAAAAACTACTTGTTGTACTATGTCGATTACGAAGTCAGTTCTTCCAATAGTTCCTCCGTGGAACGCTGCTCGATTTTAAACCTGGTCATGTACTCAGAAGGAACGGTCCACTCGAGTAAAATCTGCACGTTCCTTTTGAGTTTCTCGGCGATGGAAAGGTCGATGTCTTTGCAGGGATCGCGGCCGGAACTCGCGATCGACTCGATCAAGACGTCGTCGATTAATCTCTTGTTAAAACCGAGCTCGTCGAGGCGTTCCGGAGTGGAGATCTTCTTGAGGAGTATGGCAAGCAAGAACCTCATTTTCTCGATGGCCATCGGTGGTTCGACCATGTGCAAGTCGAGGCCTGGTTCGATCTTTGGCAGTTTCTTGTAGATTTTGCATTTGATGAAGTGACCCTCCAGGTCACTCTTGGTCTTGTGAAACGATCTACAGTGCGGGCAAACGTACGGCTTGTTGGTCTTGTGTATGCACAGCATGTGTTTTTTGAGGTGGGGGAGTTGAGAGAACGCGATGTTTTCGCAGAGTACGCACACGAAAGGTTTCTCGCCGGTATGTCGCCTGGTGTGCAACTTAAGCGCGGTTGAATGTGCGAAGGCCTTCCAACAGACCTGACAGCGGTACGGTTTTTCCCCGCTGTGGATTCTTTGGTGGACCGTTAGCTGAGATCTTTGCGCGAATCTAGCACCGCAATGGGCACAGCCGTGGGGTTTATCTTTCCTGTGCGTTCTCATGTGCTGGGGAAGGTGTCCCTTGAGTTCCTTATTGCAAATCTTGCAGTGGAAAGCCTTCAAGTTGGCGTGGAAGCAGTTGAGGTGTTTCTTGAGGGCGTCCCTGCGAAAGAACGACTTGCCGCAGATATCACAAATATAATCTCTGATTTCCTGGTGGCGCTTCAGGTGCAGTTTTAGATTGGCGGAACACGTGAAGGCCGAGTTGCATTCGTGGCAGACGTACGGCCTTGAACCCGTGTGAGTACGCATGTGTTGCACCAGTTGCCCCCCGCGCGCGAATTTCTTGGGGCAAAGCTCGCAGGAGTACGGCTTATCTCCGGTGTGTATGCGCAAGTGCAGCCTCAATCGCTCTTTTATAGGAAAAACTTTCTGGCAGTAATTGCAAACGAAAATCTCAGAGCTCTGCAAGCCCGGAGAGTGCTGAGAGGCCATGTGATTCTTCAAGGAGCCGGCCTGCCTGAACCCCTTGTTACACTCCGTACACACATACGGCCTCTCGTTGGTGTGAATCCGCTGGTGCTTCCTCAGGTCGTTATTACCTAAAAACCTTTTCTGGCAAGTGTCGCACTTGTACTTGCGGATTTTCTCTTTGGCGTAAGTCATCGAAGTTACTTACTGTTTTTTGACTGGCAATATCTTTGACTAGAATGTGTTATTGCACATGAGTGCGCGATTTTACATGCAACCCTGCACCTTGTGCGACCAGTTTCCCAACCACCAAAGAAAGTTAGTGTGTAGTGAACGAGTCTAGTTTAAGTCTACTGTGAAAGTCCATGGTATTTCCCACCTGGAAGAGTTAACCTAGGCTAAGTTCGACAAGGATTACTGCCTGAGATCGTTCCAATATTGAGAAATCTACACAAGACTATTTCAGGCTTAACTCGTTGTCAGTCATATTTGATTTTTATAACTACAAACCTACCCTACACATTAAACGAGAATGTTTGAGAAGCACTGTCTTGTATTGCTTCATTCTTTAAGTTCCTTTTTACGCTTTATAAACTGATGATACAACAATCGTTTCTTCTTTTTAAACATTATTGCAAATTGTAAAATATTTCTCTTTTTGTTTATACTTGTTTTTGGAAAGATACACGTTACTATGATCATAACTGTAAATAATAATACTTTGAGAAGCGACACTGACAAAAAATGCTAAAATATCAACCAATTTAATTATTGGAGTAAAAAATTCAAAAATGTCATTTGATTTTTTATAAAATAAACCAATTATTGATCAAAAATATGGTTAACTCTTTTCTTTCATTAGTAATATTAGGTCTGTTCCATTTGATCGAATTTCAAGTTCTGAATCGTTCAAATCATGCGCAGTATGAAATTTATATCCAATTTTGAGCACTGCTCATGCTCAGTACGATTTTGAACGGTTCAGAACTCGAAATCCTGACGAATGGAACGGACCCATTGTTATCAGATGTGAGTCTTAAATTTGTAGCAGCCAATACATGATAATAACTTATAATTTTCCTTCATTTCGAGTAATTTACTTGAGAAAATATTGATTAGATTTAGGGCGTCAGTTAATCGCTCAAAAACTATTCAAATTAAATACAGCGTGTACCAGAAATGCAAATAAAGCTTCAGGTAAACGTATTCCTTTACATTTCCTAAAAGTAAAACTGCGTATAACATTTCCTCTGGTAGCATACTTTCCTTATACAAACAGTTCAAAGATAAGTATCACTTTTGCGAAGCCAACGGCTAAAAGTGGAACAGAAATTGCTATTAAATCAGTAAGTCTCTACCATTAACAAAACGTAAAGCAACTTCAACGTCCCAAAGATTGCTTTTTGGGTTGCTGTTAAAAACATCAAAATAAATATTTAATTAAGGCATTGCTTTGGCAACTAGATATTTGTAACTTATTTAATCTAAACCCTTGCACCTATAAGGCCCAGTTGTACAATTCCAGTTTAAATTTAAGCTGGAGCTTAAACCCATGACAACGATTGTTTCTACAATTGTTGTTAAAGGTTTAAGCTTTGACTTAAAGTTAATCGAATTAACTACATACGTGGATAAGTAACATTGCCAAGTTTAACAATTTCTTTTTGCCTTGTATGCTGAAACTATCAAACTTAGAACAATCATTTTTGCAAATTTGGGACCCTTATGGATTTTAGAAAAGAAACATCTGAAGCTTTATATGCATTTCTCGAATACCTTGTATATAAAAACAATTAACAAACCTATTATTGCAGGAAGAAATGATACAAAATGATACAAAGCCAAAAAGACCATTTACATTTTAAAACAAGTTAAAAACAAAGTCTTTATAATACTAAATATAAATTCATGAAGCATTGCCGTGTTACTTCCAAAATGCTCCTAATACCACTTTACTGTTACACAATATTAATGTGTTATTAAAATTGTTGTAACATAATTATTATTTCTTACCTTACATAAGTTACATTAAGTTTTCAATCACCACCTTTTTTATCCTACTTTAGTCTGTCCACTAAAAAATCTCGTTGACACAGGTACTCTTCCTTATACAAACCTCATACCAACCATACGGCAATATTAAGACTAAATTGAACTGTTAGTGTACTATTCTTTTACTTGTGTGTAATTCCATTTCCGTATTTCTTTTAGTACCTCTGTAATTAGTTATTATATCCGCCAACAGGTGGTACCTTCGTATGTCACAAAAATTTTCTCAGGGTGACATACGTTATTAAAAAGGAAATTCAATCATTGGACTCCAAATACTCGCTTCCTCAGATTCGTTGTATCCTTGAAACTCGGGACATCATGCGACTTCATCTAAATCCTTCTTTAGCCGCTGAATGTTAAAATTACACATCCAATCTGTGATAACTATAATAAACTTACTATTCATTACAATACTAAAAGGAAGAGGTGAAATCAAAGTTACTTCCACGAAACCCATAACCGTCTACTAGTCTACAAGCTAACGCTAATTAATCTCTGACTATGCCAATTTACTAATAACAATAATAATAAATGACATGTCTTATGTAGAAGTTAGAATACTGGAACGACCTGTTAGTAACTAACTAAATGATTCATGTAATCAGTAAATATGTGATGAACAGTGTGCATTTATTAAGGATAAGTCTGCGTCGATGTGACCAAAACCGAATTATGTTATGTGGAGGAGTTCAAGTAGTGTAGTTGGAAAATTAAAATTGCTAATTATGTCTCTGTCTAGTGTAGGTTTTGCTGCATGTCTTAATAAACAGGTTTCAGTTTGTGAGAGCTTTAAAAAAATTCATGGTAGAAAGGCAGATTCAAAGTCTTGTTTTGTAAGGCAACTTTTTATAATGCTAAAATCTAGGGGGCAAACTCACCACTTCCGAGAGGAATTTTAGCTAACCCACACACAAACAAATTAAATTTTTATTAACATGGCATTTTGACTTTTGACATCAGTCAGCGCGACAGTGTTACCAACCATGTTCTATCTGGTTCTACGTTATTCAAGAAAGATCAAGTTATCTCTTACACTTTACAGATAAAACAGCTTGCCCCTCAATTATAAATAAGTTATGCAGAACGTAAAATTGTTTGAATAAAAGAAGTTCAAAAAAGCACTGGCACGAAATACTGCAACAAAATAATGGGCCTGTTTAGCGAACGCAACTTGTTGAGTTGCTAGTGCTACCAGTGCTACCACTGCTGCATTCGCTAAAATGATCGTCTATGATAATCAGGGTTGCCAATATTTTTCCCGAAAGGCGGGAATTTTAAGTAATTGTGTGGGTAAAATTTTTAAGCGAGTAAAAACGGGATTTTTCTCTTTTACCTTTTTATTTAACTTTTTCCAGACTTGTCTCAACTTTTTTCATTTGCCGCAACTTACAACTTGTCAGAAAGTATCATTCGCGTAGTTTTCAAGAAGTGGAACTACCTTTTACATCTTAATGCTTGACAGGTTGGCACCTTTTGAAATTGTATTGCTCATGCGCATTACACAGCGTCATTCAGGGTTGCCAACTTGGGCGATTTATCGCAAAATGGGCTATCTAATTTTAAATTTTGCGCTCGATTTTGTTGATTTTGCGACTATCGCCAATTGGGCGTTATTCACCGGATAATTCGGCGATAATGGGCGATGTTAGATATGTAAACCGCCTAAGGTGTAAATAAAATGCTACGGAAAATAATTATCCTAATTTGCTACTGATATCAACATGCGGCAACGACGGTTCAATATGTTAAAGGGGTTGCCATGTTGCCATACCACGACTGATCGTTAATTGGTGTGTGGTTATTTTAAAATATCGGCGTTTGGTTAAGGTTTTAATTTAATAAGTTTACTTTAAAGTAAAATATAATATTTGTGTTTTATATGCAGTGTCTTCACGGATTGTCTTGACAAGACAAAGAACTTTTTTTAATATCAATCTTACGCAAACAAGATATGTACAAAAAATTCTGCTTTAAAAACAATACTTAAATTTGAACTTTGTACTACAGACTGTCTAAAAAACTCAAACTACATATTGCAGATATCAAAGTAACGTTTTTATTATTGATTTTAGGCAAACCGTGTATTCTTTACAAAAAATTCTACTGTTCGAACAAGTTCAGAAACCAACCAAAAATTTAAGATTTTGTACTACAGAGAGTTTGAAATATTCAAATGCAAGTAACCAAAAAAACATTTTTTTTAATATTGATTTTACTTTTTCAGATAAAGAAACTTTCCATTGCTAATTTTTATGCAAAAATGTATTTCTTATAAAAATTATGCTCTTGAGATTTTTTATTTAAACGAATAAATCTTGTTTTCCTTATAAATTTTCTGTAATAAACTTTTACTTATATGTTTTTCTTTTCTTTTTGTTAATAATTCGCGCCTCTGTGTTAGGCGATTTGGGCGTTTTTAAATGTTTTGATTCTGCGATTTCGTGACAGAATAGTTGGCAACACTGGCGTCATTCCACAGTATATTCATCAATCAGTAGGGACAGCTAGGGGTTTCTGGCACTACAGTTTCTGAGTGCGCATGTGCGAAAACTGGCGGACTTTCCACAAACGACCGCGTGTGGCGCACCGGTGAATTCATCAATTTCTTTTAAGCGGGCGTTTTTTAATTCAGCATTTTGTGTGATGGATGCGGAGATGAGAAAGATTGAACAGAAAACCATCTTTGTTAGATTATAATGAATTTATGTTGTGTAGAAAGCCTGAAGTTGTGTAAAACAACATCGCATTCTATGATTTGCTTGCAATCATTTCTATCCGTGCCATTTTTTCAACCAGTGACACCTAATAGCAATAAAATGAAAGCCCGCCAGTAACGGCCATATTGGCTCTGAAAACGGTAGTATGAACATCAAAGGTGCCGACACGAGCTGTCCCTACTGATTGATAAGTATACTGTGACGTCGCTTTCGCTTTCGACAATTCCGGCGCAATAGAAAATCGCAATAAGCTGCATACGGATACAATTTCTGCATTACTATACACCAAAGAGGGGGTGCACGAAACAGGAGGTATAATAAAATTTGAACCAAATAAAACCATGTTAAATGTTAACATTTGGAAAAAATAAATGTTGTGAATTGTTGGATGCTGCCGGTCAGCAGCATAATCGTAAGTACATATCAACAATAGTGAAGAAAATAATAAATAATGGTACGTAACAAAATGGCGGTACATTTGTGAGTCAGAAACAGCGGATTTGCGATTTAGCGAATCATTTGTATAAGCACACGCAAAGCAAATTGCTGCTTCTCAGCTGCTATGTTCGCTAAATGAGCGCCCAATGACTTGCCATTTTTAATTTCCCGCAGTTTTAAATTGGCAGCTATGATTAGCAGCATTGCCAGATGAAGTAAAGGCATAGTAAAAGCGCAAATTTGAATTGAATTTTGCTTCATGTGATCTTTCTTGTTTGCTTGATCTATTTTAAAATTTAAGAAGACGATGAGGATCTAAATCTATATTCAAAGATCTAAATAAATAGGATGTTTCTTTAAATCCACTAAGGCCCGGTATTATAAAGGCAAGTTAGCTTTAACTATCAGTTTATTCCCATGGTAACAATTGTGGACACAATTGTTGTTATGGTAATAAACTGGGAGTTAAAGTTAACTTGCTTTTATAATACTAGGGGTGTGTTCGAAAACTCAGAGCGTTACTCTTTGGAAATATTCTTTCTCTCTCATATAAATCATTTTCTATATTTTGCTATTCACTTTATTCACTCTGTTGGTACTGCTGTGTCGCTGTATGAAATAGAGTGCCTGTATGAAAATAATGGCGCAAATTCAAATTTTTACATAATTTAATTTCGAGTATTGTATTTATTCTATTTTGCTGAATCTTGCTGAGTCTTGCGTTGGAATTCATTTGAAACTAACATACTGAATTCACAAAGATGTACTGAATTAGAAAAAAAAAACGGGAAATGAAATTTTTCCAGTTGTAAATTTGGTTGCACTTGTCAATTGATTGTCTACTTGACAACAGGGACTTGACAATACACACCTTTTAAAAAAATCTAACCTATTTATTTAGAAACTCACGTAGCGTCAAATAATTCTAACCTATTTCTAATAAAGTCATTTTCACACTACGAAAATATTGAAAAAATGTGCCAATTTTTTTTGACATTTCCCGTTTTTATTGATTTCAGCTGTAACTTAAGTGAACAATCAGGTTAACTAGAATTTTCACTTAAATTAATAGGGAAATGTGCTTTGATATTTACTTAATAAAGTTACAGCTGAATTCAAAAAAATCGGGAAATGTCAAAAAAAGATCGACACGTTTTTTTCAATATTTTCATAGCGTGAAAACGGATTTATTAGAAATAGGTTAGAATTATTTGACGGTACGTCACTCTATAAGTAAACAGCAGACAGATTCCTTTCCGCAATTCGAGTCGAATTTAACAGTGACAAGAATAGCGAATTCGACTCGAATTGAGGAACGGAATTTGCCTGCAGGTTAATTTTTTGAAAGGTATACCGTCTGTTTGATTATAAAGGCCCCAAGCTATAACTCATTTATTTTTGCTTAAACACCCAGTAAAGTGTATATATTCTTAAATGGGACGTTGTTTTCTAGAGAATGAAGTAAAACAATATTTTTTTGGCTACACTGTATAGGAGTCATGACGTCATCGACATTTTTTTTAAATGGCACGATGAAAATTTTTTTGCGAAATACAATAGAACATCCTTTTCTCTTTTCAACCACATAAAATTTTTATATCCTTACATAAGAAAATGTTCGAGAAAACTGAAAAAAACTACCTACATAACTTACCATTTAACATCACAAAATCTTCTAAGCGGACACTAAATCGCGCAACTATACACTTTACGTTTCGCAGTCGTTCGACTGCTTCGTCAGAAGTGAAAATTTCACTTCTGACGAAGCAGTCGAACGACTGCGAAACGTAAAGTATATAGTTGCGCGATTTAGTGTCCGCTTAGAAGATTTTGTGATACAAATTTCATCGGACAAGAACCAACTGTAAATATGATTACCATTTAACATTTAAGGCACGCTAATATTTCTAGCATGCTATGAGTAATTTTACTGAAATTTGTCATACTTTATCTAATTTGATAAACAATTTCTAAAATACCGGCACTGTCAAACTGACACTGTTTTTTCTACATTCGTAGTAAACCTCTAGCATATCGACTTCTTCATTAATGTAATTCATTTCTCACCGTTTCAAAATTCAAATTAATTATAAGTCAGATTGACAGTGCCGGTATTTTAGAAATTGTTTACCAAATTAGATAAAGTATGACAAATTTCAGTAAAATTACTCATAGCATGCTAGAAATACTAGCGTGCCTTAAATGTTAAATGGTAAGTTATGTAGGTAGTTTTTTTCAGTTTTCTCGAACATTTTCTTATGTAAGGATATAAAAATTTTATGTGGTTGAAAAGAGAAAAGGATGTTCTATTGTATTTCGCAAAAAAATTTTCATCGTGCCATTTAAAAAAAATGTCGATGACGTCATGACTCCTATACAGTGTAGCCAAAAAAATATTGTTTTACTTCATTCTCTAGAAAACAACGTCCCATTTAAGAATATATACACTTTACTGGGTGTTTAAGCAAAAATAAATGAGTTATAGCTTGGGGCCTTTATAATCAAACAGACGGTATATGTATTGTCAAGTAGACAATTAATTGACAAATAGAACCAAATTTACAATTGGAAAAACTTCATTTCCCGATTTTTTTAAATTCAGCTGTAAATGCTAGGGGTAAACTCACCGTTTTTGAAAACGTCGGCTGGTTCACACCAAGGATATAATTATGTAGTAAGATTAATAAGGTTAGATGTAGCTTAGCGTTATATTGAATAGAACTGCGTTATCTTTTAACATAAGAGAGAGAAAGATAGAGCAAGAATCCTGTAAGTGTGACAAAGACCATACAATACCAATACCACGTGACTTGTGTCAAATTCGAAATTCTTTATGTAACTTCATATAAAATTTGAGTTTAAAACGCATTTTGTTAATCAGAAATGCATTTCAATGGAAAAATGAATAAATTATACAAATTAAAACCGTCTTAAACTACGAAATTTAGTGTAAAAATGAAGAGCAGAAAAATTAAAATATGTAGAAATGTAAGTAAATAATAAATACGATTCTTGATAAATCACAAGTAACTTAAAACCGAGAAAATAACATCACAACAAAACAGATAGATTAGAAAATTTCAAATGTGCTAACATATTCAAATACCTCAGAATCGGCTAACGTTAACTAATAGTATTACGAGTATTATTTAGTGGGCATTTGTACCAACCGCAAGCGCATGATGTGCTCTCTCGATGCTACTCGATTCTAGGGTATTTTAATATGTTAGGATATTTGAAATTTTCCAATCTATCGCCGGACAGAGTATACCACCGCTACTACTAAAAAACCCGCAGCCAACGAATATTTTGATCTAACCCAGCTGATAGACGTTAACTTTCTCTCTCTTTTATATTCGTCACAATACCTTTCATTCTTGAGCATATCCACTTATTTATCAAATCTTTGGTTCACACACACAAACACAATGATTAACGCAAATTAAATTTTTATAACGAAAACACCATTTTGATTACAAAAGTTACAAAGCCAATGCTGACAACTGTACGATATACTACTAAAAAAGAACTATTTACGTAAATACGTAAAGAGCATTAGCCAATGAGAGTACAGTACGCCCGACGTTTTGACGCGTTCAACGCTCCATGTAAATCCAGCTTTATGCTTATGGAATCAAGGCTATACGCATTATTCAGTTCTACCAACCTTGATTAATGGCGCAAATCTAATAGCGTTTTCGATTCACCTGCACTGGTTGCACTCACAATACTTGCGTCTTGTTTTAACTTCATGTAATAAAAAGAGATGAAGATATTCTGAGTGTACACTAGTCCAGTCAATTGAAAACGCTATAAGGCATATTTTCGCGTTTAAAGCAATTCATCGAATAGTTTGAATCGTATTAGCTTCTGACGTCATCATTTGAAAGGATCGCGAAAACGCAATATCTTGAAAATTCATGGCGGATTTCACAAACGTTACTTAAATTTAATTATCCGTTAAAAGTAAACATTGCCATGGTTATATGTATTGAAGGTATAGGAATGATTATTCTTAATCGATGATTAAAGTCAAGTGAAATTTGTGAAATCCAGCGTCAATCTATCAGCGTCAGCTGTTATTTGCATTGTATAAAACATGGTATAAAACAGTTCATTTTTCTTCAAATTCAATTGCAAACGTTGCATTCTTAATAAGATTGTTTTCCGTGCACTGAAAAAATGAATGTCGAAATGTTGATAAAAAAAATATCAGAGATGTCAAGCTCCCACCACAAACACGTTTTAAAAGTATCAGCACAGAACGTTTCAAAATAAGAATGAATGCGGTTCAAAACATTCGCCATTTGACGTCACGCGTATCAACGCAAAAATTTAAATGTTTTAAAACAGTCGAAACTGCTTCAAACCGCTGGAGTGCGTTCAGAATCTTTACGTCTTAGAGCATCTTGGGCGTGTAATCGCGTCTTTCTCGCTCACGATTTTTAACATATCTTGTATCTCATTCATCCGTATTAAAACGTCTTGTGTTTACATTATTTCTATGACAACAGGCGTACTCTAAGCGTCCTACTTACAAGAGGGATGTGAAAAATGCGCCCGTTGTCATGGAAATAATGTAAACACAAGACGTTTTAAAACAAATGAGCGATGAACGAGACGCAAAATATGTTAAAAATCGTGAGTGAGAAAGACGCTCTCGGAGGTAAAGATTCTGAACGCACTCCAGCATCGCAAAAATATGGGCTCTAGTCAATTCAAATCTTGGTGTCATTAAAAATTATCTAATTTAATTTATTTTTGGGATCTTTACTTAACGAATTATAAAAAAAGTTTACACATCTGTAACTCAGCTGCATTTCTATACTGGTACAAATTAATCAACTAACTTTTTATGATGTGGATGACTCGAATTGGTAAACGTGATAATGAAAATTAAAAAAAAATAAAATAAAGAGACATAACATCACAGAATCACTATAATTATTCAATTATGAATTACGATAATATAAAAAATCTATACAAGACTTAATTTCTTTACAACTTACGAGCTCTAACTAAAATATAAATTTGTATTACGGTTTCATATTAAAATACAGGATACACCTTACACCAACAACACGACGATGCTGCGTTAGGTTATTTAATCTAAGACAGTCACTTAGGTATCGTTTATTCATCAAGTTGTATTTACACGAGTCCTTCTTCGGAACGTCCTTTACACACGATCCCTATTTATTGACGTTACGTAGTTTCCTAAGCTACAATTTGCATTTCGTTCTTCGAAAAAAGGGGGGAGAGGGGGCAATATTTAAAGCACAGCTCGACTCAGTCTACCATGTCACATATTTTAATAATTTTTCTTTTATCGACGACGCTGACACACACATGATGAAATAATGCCCAGAGGATCGACCCGGTGGTTTACACGTGCGATTCAAATTTGTACATTAAACGAAATTAAGCAAAAACAACAGTCTTTTGTCTTTTGAGCCGTTGAAAAAAAATTCACCATGTGATAAATCGCATGTGTAAACAACTGACGCCTAATGAATGTAGAATATCGAGCATAACTAAGATATGATTACAAAAAGAAAAGGTGCTTCTTTTTTTCTTTTTTTAAATCACAATTACCCCGAACTGTTACTATGTTAACAATATAAATACTCAGTCCAAGTTCGGGCACGTGAGAACATGTTTGCTTCGATGTTATTATTTACAACGAAAGGAAGGATATTGGACAAAAAATAGCCGTGTTTCATTTAACAAGGTGTCTTTTTTTTTCTTTTCTGAACGCGTCTTTTCTGATGATATCTTTTGTGCAATATCCCAAACTTAGACTAATAAATACAGTGGTATATGCTACTTTGAAACTGCTTCGGTAACACAGAAGTGAAGCTACATTAATAAATCTGGTTAGTTTTGGTGGAAACAGGCCCGCAGCCAAAGGGTGCCAAATAGTCTCTAATTATTTAAACAGATACAGCTAAAAATTAATAACTTTTGAGATTAAAGCAGCAAAAATAATTATTCAGAAGCACCTCGTTTACAAACTTTATTTCAGCAAAATTAGTTTTCGTTCAGAATTTTAAAAGGGCGCCAAAATACGTTTTGCACAAGGGCGCTTGGGCGTCGGGCCTGGGTGGGAATATACAGCACGGTATACATTTAGTGAAGGGTACATGTTGAAATGAATCGACCTGCAAAGTGAAGGGTAGGGTTGCAAGAAACTAATTAACAACAACCCCCTCGTGGCTTGTAAGACAAAGAAGTGCCTTTTTTTGCATTTTACTTTCACAATCAAATGGCGCAGTTTCTTTCTAATTAAGTCAACTATCTATCACTTAGTGTTTGTGAGGGCCCCTTCAGTTAGCTGCAACCCTGTACATTCAATAAAAATTCATCTTTTTTTGTTTTGTAAAGAAACTTAAGTCATTTCTAAATCGAAATGCATGAAAACATGAGCTTGAAAAAGTCTAGTTGTTAAAAGAATTCCCACAGAGCACTTTTAAACTACCTAGTTGATACAAATGAACAGTTGATTTGTGTGTAATATCATAAAACAGTAGATTACACAGGATGACTATAAAAGATTGGATTCGTGGTATAATTAGAGAATGTGGTTTGCCGCTTTCTTGAAATTGTAAGCGGGTGTTTTGAAGAAAAAAGTTTAGATCTCAATACTATCAAGCAACATATACATAGCTCTCTCTTAAGTTTATCTAATCTTTTATAGGCACTGTGTTATTTTTATTTAGTGGTGCTCTGTGGAATTACAATAAAATAGGGGGTGGGGGTGGGGGAGCCGGAGGAGTTAGATGGTGAACGTGTATGTGTGTTTGTATGTGCATCCGTCCTCTAATATTTACAAAAAAGTGTTCGTCCTTAGCGCTGCTGTGTATCCAAAAATATAAATTACTTTAATCACTTGAAAAATGTAATAGTAGTAAAATTTCGTCAGTCTCATAAAATCAATGGCACAGATGCAAAGTGTCCCACAGTCGAGAATTATTACTACCGCCCTAGGTGGCCCCACCGTCGAGTTCCACCGTCGATCATCACCTCGTCTCGGTGATCTCTGTGATGGTGGGCCCCTTGAACGAGGCGGACAAGGGCAAGATCTCTCGTTCCTGCGACCCCTTCCGTCGCTTGTTCGAGTTGGTTTGGTTCGAGGTGGGCGGTCTCTTCGCCGGTTTCAGCTTTATGTGCCAGGAGGAGTGGGTGGACAAATACGAATGGCTGTCGGTTGAGTTGCAGTCTTGATTCTCTATGGTGGAGCGCGGGCTCGAGTTCGATGTTGTCTCCGAGTCTGGAGATGGTAAGTTCGTGATTAGGTGAGCTATTGCCGCTTCTAACAGATGGGGGTCTTCAACTGATTCCCTATCGCTCGCCACGTTCGAAATCTAAAATATAAACTCACTTTCTACACACATCTACAGTGTATACTAATCAGAATGACACGTTAACACATGTACATTGACTCGTTAAGACGTATACAACTAACCAGCACAAATAAAAAAAAACATATCCCCCATAAAATGTTAAGCTCCTTTCACTCGTTTGTTCACTTGCTCGGCATAGTCGACTGTACTTCAATCAGATTGACTTGTTAACACTTAAAGAAACTGACTCATTAACACATGTACAATAATCCTATCGACTCCTCACTGACTCGTCATGACATGTACTCCAATTAGAGATGACTCATTAACAGATTTATTGACTGATTAACAAGTATACTTCTATCAGATTGTCTCGTTAACTCTTGTACTTCAAAAAAACTGACTCGTTAACACATGTACAATATTGACTCATCACTGCTGGCATATTAATTACATTGACTCAGCATACGTATTTATACCAATTAGGTGACTCGTTACAAAGGTATTGACTGATTAACAAGTGTACTTCAACCAGATTGATTTGTATTTAAAAAAACCAGACTCGTTAACATGTACAATAGTCCTATTGACTCATTACACCCTGTATTGGTAATTAGACTGACTCATCATGATATGTACATCAATTAGATGACTCATTAACAAATGTATTGACTGATTAATAAGTATCCTATCTCGTTAACTCTTGTACTCCAAAAAATACTGACTCGTTAACACGTGCACAATAATCCTATGGATTCATTACAGCCTGTATGGTAATTAGATTGACTTATCATGAAATGACTCGTTAACAATTGTATTAACTGGTTAACAAGTGCACTTCAATCAGATCCTGATTGTTAATGTTCGTCCAACAATCTTACTGATTCATTAACATTTGCATTTCACTTAGACTAATTGTTAACACATGTACAACAAACTTATTATGATTTGCATTCCTGTTTAGCAGTTGTACTTCATATTAAGTATATTAATATTTATCACTTTCCTACATGTATGTGTATGTACGCATGTATACCACTCACACAAATCCTACTGGCTTATACAACACTTGTGTTCCAATCACTAATACATGTACTTCTATCAAACTAACTTATTTAGTACGTTTATACAACAAATTCACATGTGTACTTCAATCAGGTCAACTTGTTAACACATGTACAACAATTTTATTAAATCATTATTGAATGTATTCCAATTAGATTCAATCGACATGATATTTACTTCAATGTGTAACGCTTGTACAACAAAACCTACTGTAGATTAACAGTTGTACACATGTATACCATGGTTTTCAACACATATATGCCACTCATACTAATTCTGTTTGCTTATTAATACACATACATCAATCAGATTAATTCGTGTTTTAAGACGTGTACATCAAACAACTGTTGAGGTTTATGTACTTACTGGAAGTGTAGAATTTTTTATGAGCGGCGAATACTTGTCCTTCATCGACTTAATCAACCTTTGGCCCTCTTTCTCAGATACCAACGTGTTCACGCAGATGAAGCTTTCGACTGTCCCGGAACTGTCTACCTCCAAGAAACCGTGCGTTCGCAGGTAAATGAATTGACCAGTCCTCGATAGCAGTCGGTAACAAGATGAACCTCTGCTTTCACCCTTATCATACACTGGAATAAAGTACAAACCTCATTTGGTGGTAATTAAGTTAGAGGCTTAGGCACGAGTGCACGATAAATTAAATTGAAATCTTACTTTTTTCTTTCACTTGAGTATTTGACATCTTTTCTTTAAGTTATTAGAAAAAAAATCATAGCGTTTCACAAACAACTGATTTATGTATGCAATAAAATGTGAATCAACCTGTATATGCGCGTGCCAGTAATTAGATTGACTAGGCAAGTAATTTATACAGGATTTTAATTTTTGTTCATGCAACTTGCTCTAAATATTTGGTAAAAAAATTAACTCGGTTATCACAATTAACTTCCGCGTGTTTTGCTGTTGTTATTATTGTTGTTACCGCCACGTGCTCGCCAGACGGCGAGCGGCGAAAACATGCAACAATGAATTTTTGAAGCAAGCGCTTATCTGCGTATTTGCTTGCGCTCGAATAACGCGAGATATTCTCGCAGACTTCCCTCCAATAGAAAGCCGGCATTTTTCGCGCGTGTGTACAAAACTTGTTATCGCGTAATTATTAAATTATAAATAGCACATTGCATCATCGCATCGTAGTTATAAACAAAAATAAAACGACATTGTTGACATGAAAGTTAAAATTTGCATGACCGTGATGGAAAAATGATAATCCGCGTGTGGAACTTGTATATTCCACCGAGGTGGTGCTTACTTTGCCTTAACGCGATCATCACCCATCGGACGTCCTCTCGATGCATGAAATTAAACGCGGATTTTCCTGAAACCTCTCCAATCATATATCCGGCTATAATCGAAATTCGTTGATCGCAGTTTATAATGCGTCCGTCCACTAAGTGCCTGGTAACATACTCTTCCTTGTTGGCTTCCAGCATGAGACCCACGGGCGATTCCGTACGGAGGACTCTCACAAAAAAGACCCACAACTAAATAAAACAAATCAGAACGATTAAAACGAGCGCTTGGCGTTTTGGGCAGACTTACGTCGTTGGACCCAGAAGGAGTCGAAGTCGTCGACGACGACGACGTCGGCGAATCCCTCTCGTTCATCGTCGCGTTCACAGCTTCACAACAGGTCGGCCTCTGCATACCCATCACGTTCACCAGTTCGAACACCGGCGATTCGTTTCGGGGGCCCGCCCTCTTCAGGTGCAGGTTGAAATATTTCCGCCAGTCTCTGTTCGAAATCTCGTTCTCGTTTATGTACATGCGGAATCTGTCGACGTCTTCCGGCGAGATTAAATTAAATATTGATTGGCCCATGAGATCAGTCTGAAAGAAACGAGGGGGCACATTTAAATTTTATTTATTCATCGGCGTCAGGTTGAAGAAATTTATTGCGCGGTAGCTTATCTACGAATACTATCTTCATCGAGATTAGATTATTTCAATGCCACACGATAAATAGAGGTAAAAATGTAGGGATGCGCGATGCACGTTATTTGCATGCGATTGCCACGCCACTCGTGTCTGATAAGAACGAACTTCAAAGTACAGGAAGGCTTTATAAAACAGGACGATCTACGGAATTGCGAGTGCAAAGACGGAAATACTGAAATCACTGTTGTTTCGCTTCGCACTGTGTTAAATTTGAGGGGGGAGGGAGAAGATGATATTTAAGTGCTTTCTTTTTTGGTAACTTTTTTCTTCGATTGCCACAATTTTGTTATGCCAAACATTTAGCAAGTGTTGATTAGGCCAAAAATATAATGAGGGAAAATCTTAGAAAGAAATTGGAACCAGGCTACAACAAATTTGCAGAACTACAGAAACTATTTTTTGAGGCTACGAAATATTTACAAAAAGAAAAAGATGAAGAGCAAGATAAAACTAAAATAATAAAATGAACAAATAATTGAAGAGAAAAGAAGTATAGAAGAAATACTTTCCAGAATTACTAAATCCATGCAAAAAAACTTAAATAATGCTGGTAAGTTGGTGGAACAAAGAAAACTTGAAGAACAAGAAGAAGCGATACGGAATCCAGAACAAAAAAAAATACCAAAAGACTTTACTTTGTTACTTTCCCCCCTGTTTTTTTTTGTTTAAACTTTTTATGGTTTCTTCTTTATTTTACTTCAATTTATTCTTCCTATTCCCATTTTTATCAATGATTTACTTTCAATTCTGCGAAAGGAAGACACGATGAACTTGTGATGCGAACGTAAAACCAAAAGCAAACGCGATGATAAAAAGACTTAAGAGATAAGAAGGAAACTAATACATATGTGCACGTAGCTTCAAAGTAGGTCTTGTTAGAAAAACTTAAAGGCTAGGAAGAGTAAGTCTATAAGCGAAGAAGGAATAAAGATAATAAGGAGAATGTCCCTCGAAGAAAACATGAAGAACAAGAAGAAGCGATACGGAATCCAGGACAAAAAAATACCAATTGCTTTCCCAATTTTAATCTGTTTTACGGTTTCTTCTTCATTCACTTCAATTTATTCTAAGTATTCTTCCTATTCCCATTTTTAGCGTGGATTTCTTTTCGCTTCTGTAAAATGAAGATGTGTTGACACGAAGGGTAAAGTAAAAAAAACAAAGACATAGGAGATAAGAAGAAAACTAACAAGTGCACCGTAGATTCAAAATTCGGAAAAACTCGTAGGCCAAAGAGAGTAAGCTAAAAAGAGATGGAGGGAACAAGAAAAAAACAATGATGGTAAGAAGAATGACCTCCGGTTTAACAGCAAAACATTTTTTATACTGAGGATGAGAGCTTAGCTGTTGCTAAATGCATACGTATTCATATATGTTATTATGGGAAGAAACATTTAAATTTTTAATTTAAGAAGAAATTAAAAAGGAAGAGACCTGCCATAACATACGCAAATGAATACAGGGTATTGCAGAAAAAACAGGGAAGACCAATTGCTAAAGACATGAAAGACATGTAACTTCTGAGAAAGTTGGTAAGGACAAGAAAATGGAACAAAAAAGAAACGAAGATATGTATACGGAAAATGATCATTAAAATGAAACGACCAAGAAAGTTGAGAGGATTTGGATACATAATGTGAATGAGTGCAATAGTTAAAGTTAAAAAGTAACTGAAGCAAGAAATGTCCTAAACGAAGGAAAGGTAGACCAAGGGAAAATTGGATGGAAATGATGGAGGAAATGGGAAGTAAAAGAAGAAGAATTTAAGAAGAAACAAGAACTTCGTGCTACATAGGAAGATAAAATTAATTCCACAAATGTAAACTCGCGTTTACTCAAAGGGATAATAGCTTTGAAACAAAAAAAATTATAACGATGAATTTATAAAAAAAGTAAATGTTTGCTAAATGACTTAAAATAAAATAAATTACTCCAATTTATCTTCTAATTTTCTGTAAAGCTAAATTCTTCTTAAATATTTCTTGGCTTTGTAACATCTCTTTAGTTTTGTATGTATTTCATTCCATACAGTTCTGTTTCATTTCTTTCCCTCCTGTTATTTGTTTTATTTAAAATTGTTTTGGTCTCATTGGGCTCTATTTTAAATTCCTCTTTAATTTATTTCCCTGGTTCCTTTCGTGTTATCTCTCCCTGTGCTCATTTTTTTTAATGTGGTTATAAATTTTTCATGCTTGCTTCTGCCTTGTGTCTTCTCTATTTAACACTTCAATGATTTAATGTGGTTACTTACTTCGTTTCTTCAATGCTTTCTTGTCTCTTGGGTGAAAATCATTTCATTTTTATGTTCTCAAGTACAGGGAGATCGAAATTGATTGTCCTGAACCTACACTACTTTCCGTTAGCTTGATATCAATATCACATGAAGGTTAGAATGGAAAGCAGTGCGTGCATAGAACATTCATGAGATTTACATCCAAATCTAATCTAATTAATGAATAACATAATTATTGTTTAATCAGATTGCTATTACAATGAAATAAACCATTTTTCATGAATGAATGGCAATGAACTGTCAACAAAATTTTGGGCAATCTGGTAACTTCCCCAGATTCCATGCGTTGCTAACTTCATGTTACTAATTGGATGTAAATATTGATATCAAGCTCGTGGAAAGCAGTGTAGAATCAGGACAATCTATATCGATCGCCCTGTATCTGCTAAACATCTTTGATTTGATTCTATCTTAAATTCTTTTCTATTTCAATTTCTTGCCTCTTTTTCGTTATTTTTTCATGCTTGCTTTTTCCTTGTGATTTTTCTTTCTAACTTCTTCAATGCTTTTAATACAAGTTGAATTTTCTGACTTTGTTTCGTCTTTCTTTTAGTTCTCAAGTGTCGGTAGTTAGTATTTTTTAACAATCTTCCTTCACTATTTTGGCTGTTTCAAATTGCTTTCAAATTTTATTTTGCAGTCTTCTTTCGCGATTGGATTTTTAAATTTGTGTTTTTATTTCATTGTACCATAATTTTTTTTCATGTAGTTGCCTAGCCCAGGGATGGCGAACCTTTTTTTTAGCAATGGGTCAAATTTAAGTTAAAAATTTTGTAGTAATGAACCGCGGGTCGGGTATTTTAAGTCATTAAAAAATACATCATTTTTCTTCTCAGATTCTGACATATTATACTTATATACAGGACGCGACCTTTACATATTTACAAAGAATCGCTTAAACATGTCGATTTCTTTCCAGAGCTTGAAACGCTTCATTTTACCTGCAATCCATCACAATTTTTTTTTTACTTTAATTAAAGAGCTATTATTTCATTTATCTATTTTATTTATTAGATGCAGCTATGCATGCATGTGTATTCAATTAACGTAACTTGAATCAGTTCATTTGCATTTTTCGCCGCGAAATTTGTTGTTGCTTTTCAGATGACAATTTTTGTATGTCAGGAAAGTAATTTGTTGATCTTCACGACATCAAAGGTTTCGTGAAGTGCAAATAATAAGATGGATTAAGAAAATTAATGAAAATCAACGATCTTCGGCGAGAAAAAATTTGAAACTCAAAGCCTGGTAAAAAGCAAAAGAAACCTGCCAAAAAGTCAACGAAATACAAAGTGTGTACTTGAAAATAAGAAACAAATAAGAAATGAAATAAACTACAAAAAAGAAAAAGAAAATGATAAATTAAATAAAATGTAAAACTTATTGTTGAGGGAAAAAAATCCAGGATGAAAGTAATTTCGACAATTTTTTTTACAATTTATAAATATCTACAAGGGTCACTCTAAATATTCTGATGGGTCATGGGTTCGCCATCACTGGCCTAGCCGAATTGGTTGAGCAGTATTAGGAGTGATGAATTTTACATGAGAAATTCATGTCTCAGAACGTGCTCCAAATTGAACCAGCTCATTCGGACTATAGCATATAAAACAAAAGCTTAAAGAGAAGTGACATCTAGTATGTCAGTCACAGTCGCAGCACACCAACAAAACTCGGAATTGAAAACGATATTAAAGTAACTTCAATCTCTTACTTCATAATGGGGGTCAACATTAATTTTAATGATTCTTATAACTGAAACTAAAATCCTCAATGTAATCTTCTACATTTTCCTTCTATTCCTTGCTACAAAAATGTCAAATTCGTAAATACTTCCACATATTATCCAGTTAAACTTTTTTAAATTCATTTATTTTGGTAATTTCCTACTCTTAAATTCACAATGTTATCTTCCATAGCTCTTCTTGGTTTCTTTGTCTTTGATATTTACTGCATCGTTCGACTCCTTTGAGATTTAGCATTTCTTGGGGTTCCGTTGGTTTCAACTCTGTTCTAGTTTTAAAAATTTCAGAAGGTAATCAAAGAAATACAAAGAAATTTAAAAAAATGTGGAAACGTCAATAGAATTGTGAAAATGCCAGAGACCATGGCATCATTTTGAGTTGAAAACTCACTTGCTTTAAATTGCCTCCCTATGCACCCAAAAAGTTTAGCAAAGTAGGCGTGACTTAGCGAGCAAGCGCATTTCTGTCTTGCCCCGCCTCTTTTCCAGTTTCAATGAAACAATCTTTGCACAAAAAACTTTCCTTTCATAATTTCAAAGATTTTATTGTTGTGATATGGTGAAGAAGGAAGTTACTAACGCGGGTTAGGCTGATCTGACAGTTCATGAATGTATTAGGTTAATTAATTCAGTTAATCATAGACATACATTTTCTTTGCACCGCCTACTCTAATCTGATTTTTATTTGCTCACTTTTTATAAGGGTCGCCGGGTGGCTCAGCGGTAGCCTAGCCGACTTAGTAAATCGTGTCGCCCGGCGGCGTAGGTTCGAATCCTACCATTAGCCATGGATGTTGTGCTGTGCATGAACTTAGACCCAGCTTTACCAAACATAGAAAATTGTCTGGAATGGTAATTGCCGAAAGACAATGAAGCAGCATTGCTGCGCAAAGCGAAAGAAGGAAAGAACTTAATATAAAAAGTGAGACTATAAAATTAGATTAAAAAAACAGTAATATATGTGACTGGGAGTTGACAAATCAAAAAAAATCTTCAGAAAATTATTCTGACTTGTTTGAAATGTCGTGCCATTTCCGTGAATAATGTTCATCCATGCATTAACATAGAGTTAACTTTGAATAACAATAGAAGCGAGTCGATTCACTTCTCGTTGCAGTTGTTAAAAGGCGAGCTGCACTTTGATTTTGCAGCAGCAAAGCTAACGACGCACATTTACTTTATTCATTAAATGCAAGGAGGCGCGAGGTAAATATTAAAACGTCCGCCGATCTGTTTGCAAATGCAAATCAAAACTAGCGCAAGCTGCATTTAAACGTTTTCTTTTTCGTTTCGTTGGACGAGTGCCATTTCGCTCGTGGCATATGTAATTGGGGACGAAAACAGCGCCGTTGCGTAACACAAATTAAAAGGTACCTGTAAGTGTCCTAATAAATGTTCTACGGTGTACGAAACAAACACTATCTTGCCCGTACTGGTTAAAATGAGCAGAAAGCCCTTCAGCTGTTCGCAGACGAGTTGCTCAAGAACGCACTGGTCTAGATTCTTCGGGATGTCCAGGTCTAGTTCTTGCTTGCGATTTAGGAGAGCTGAAAAAACAAAAGATATTTTAAATTCATCTCTTCTAATCATGCCTTAATGAGGTAAATTAAATCGCCGTTAATTAGGTACATTATGTAAAGTAAAGTCTCGTTTTTTGTAATCAAAATTTATTTCTAATTTATTTAATGGGGGTCTTAATGAAGTCGAAGGATCAGTTTTGTTTCAAACACGTCCCGCTGAGTTGTTTAGTATCATTAAAAACTAATTGGGAATAAAGTTCAAGAACGTAGCGAGGAGGCAAACATGTCATAAAGCTAGAACTTTGCTAAATTCAACTCAGTTTTTTCTTAGTAACAAAACGAGGATAATCTGGGGCGACAAATCCATTCCATTGGTATTTAGAAAAACAAAAGCAAGTAAAATTGCAAGCAAAGCTCAAAAGTTGTCGCTTGTAAGAAGGATTGCCTCGAGGAGTTTTAGGGAAGAAGAATGAAGAAGATCCCTAACATATAAAATGGTGGTGATGAAGATACGTATATGTATACCAGAAGAGAGAGGTATAAGATGGATAAAAAATGAAAAATCTAGATAATAGATATAGAAATATTCAATATCAAAAACATTCTTTTAAATAAAACAAGGTTGCCAGAACGTTACAGTTTTCCTAAATCTCGGGGTCTTTTGACGATAAAAACTGCACCGTACCAATCAAGCAAAGACATGCATTCACGTGATATAACTCAATTCAACAAATTAACTTCGCCTTTATGACGTAGTACAAGAAACCTTGACCTCTTTAATTAAACGTCCGTCATTAGATATGAAGAAGATCAATTTCACGAGCTGCAGCTGTCGGGTGTACACATCCTGAATTCGCTGCTTGCTTGTGGAGCGTGGGAAAAATACACTTATGTCGTGCATGTTCTCCACGAGCTAATTGTAAGAAGTTAAAATATGCATGTGGTGTGGTGGTATCTGGCAAGTGCTGTGCTGAGTTCGCACGATCAGCGCAGCGCAATTATCTGGAACGACTTCTGCGTGGCGAATATAATCGTATCCGATACTGAAGCAAAACTGCAGTTGCTTCGCAATGGACATAATAAAGGAAGATATCGTCGTGAAAAGTTTAAATATTATTGTGCAGAATATGTTCTTTTTCAGGTTTTGAGATGACACACTTTCAAATTTCTACAATTTTTTCAATTAAAGGCATTCACGAAAGAAAAAACAAAAAATGTTCAGGATTAAAACGTTCTGAACATTAAGGAAATTGTTTGACCTGTAAATTCCCAAGATTTAAGAAAATTTTGCATTGTGGCGCCCTTGTTTATTTAAAAAAAGATGCTTTGCTTTGGGTCCAAGTGACTAAGGTTACTGTATTTAGAAGGTACCGCCATTCATTTCCGCGGCTTCGTCCCCCAAATTAAAAAGGACGCCATGAAACGCTAAAGAAGAAAAAGGATAGAGATATAACAAGTTACTGTTGCTATGGACTTTATGAATGAATTTGATTAAACCCAAATTAAAAGAGATAGAAAGTTTGCGCTACCTTCTCAATACAGTAACCTTACAAGTGACGGAGGAGGAGTGCCATCTGTTGTTTCTAATGACACAAAGTAAAAATAATAATAGATTGTAAAGCTAATGCGGTAGCACTTTGGAGTCAAAATGGCGGTATCATTGTGATCATCTTTTAGCGTTCTATTGTCATTGCCATGGTTTCCCAGTTAGTTTATTGTCATATGACAAATTACTGCATGTTTTTGTACAATAATGAATTAAAAAAATTAAATTTCATTCAAAAAACGAGAGAATAAAAATTTGAACAAATATCTAAATGCAATATTTACGAATAATGCTAAATTCTTTAGTAAAATGTAAAATAATTAAAAGGTAGGTATTATTTACGACTTGTTTTAATAATTAACATGATCATTTTCAGTGCGATCGACTCATTATTAACTATGTTTATATTCAATATTTTCTAGAGAAAATAGAGCAAAGTTATGCGAATAAAGAGTTTTAAGAAATTTTTAACAGGAATCAAAGAAAGCCAGTGAGGACTCAAAGTACAAGACTATCTCGTACCTAAAAAATAAGAGCGGAGAGTTGGTAGGAAACACACAAGGGAAGCTAGTGTTATTTAAAGGATATTATGAGGAATTGCTTAAGGACGATGACGAAGAGGGACACGAAAGGTTCGAGATAGAAGAGGACAGGAACCAATATGCAGGTGAGGAGCCAACTGAGGACGAGAGCTTAATGTCCTACCGGCAGTACGTGCTGTCCTGCCAGTAGGATCTAATTTGGATACAGTTGTTTTTAATGTGACCCCCTCCTCTCTGGAGGATGAAATATTCACCATTGATTCCGTCGTAAAATTTTGCCTACCTAATGTGCAAATCTCAACTTGTTAGGACTAGTAGTAACAAAGATACGAGGT
This sequence comes from Dorcus hopei, assembly GCA_033060865.1. Classification (NCBI taxonomy): domain Eukaryota; kingdom Metazoa; phylum Arthropoda; class Insecta; order Coleoptera; family Lucanidae; genus Dorcus; species Dorcus hopei. The sequence goes on from CM065425.1 coordinate 61,539,338, forward strand.
AAAGCGTATTTTCTTCATCAGTATATGCAGTTCCAGTGGCGTGCGAAGTATATAAATATGCTTCTGCAGAATTATTATCGTTTTCACAAAAGAGTCAGCACAGAAGCATCTAACCCGCATATGAAATATGATTCTGTACTGCCGAAAGCCGCACACGTACTTCTGGAAGGACAACTTCCATTTAAAAATAGCGTACTGCCGGCAGGACTGACGGGTTTGTCCAGCTGTCCTTCTGGAAGCTCCTTCCAGCAGGACAGATTCCTGAACGTTCTACCATTAAGTAAGCAAAAAAAATAATAAAAGTGCTGGAGAAAATGGAATCCCAAGTGGAAGTGCTTAAATGGGGTGGAGATAAACTCAATCAGAGAATAGTTAGCCTTATTATAAATGTGTGGAGGGAAGAACAGATGCCAGTCCCCTGGAGTAACGCTGTAATTTGTCTTATTCATAAAAAAAAGGTGATAGGTGCCAATGCGAAAATTATCGGGGATTATCACTCCTAGATGTGACATATACACGTCTCGTCCGAAATAGACCGAATGAGTACCAAAACCAAGTAATAGGCGAATATGTAGAGGGCTTTAAAGAGGGTCGAGGGTCTATAGATCAGGATTCTACGATAAAAATGATCCAGTATAATAGTTACGAACGAAATTTGGGGCTGCATAAGTTGTTTATAGATTTTCGCCAAGCGTATGATACCATAGTAAGGAAAAAACTGTACGAGGCCCCAAAAAAAGTTGGAATTCCTCCGAAACTTATCACCCTGGTAAAAATGACCCTAACGACCACCGTGCCTAACAACGACTAATAACCAAATCCCGATTGATGGTCAGAAAGTATCGCCGGAAATAAAGGTGTTAGACGGGAAAAGGAGGGAAAGTGGTATTGAAACTGATGGTATGATCTATCAACGATGTTGTCAGATAGTGGCATATGCCGACAATCTGACCAAAATTGCAAGATCAAGGGAGAAGTTGGAATCAGTATTTGGCAAACGGGAAAGTACAGCAAGGACATACGGGTTAACAGTAAATGAAAAGAAAACAAAGTACATGGAGTTGCGTCAAAACGTTACGAAGTTAGTTTCAAGACAGAAGGAAGGGACTATAAATTTGAGAAAGTAATGACCTTCGAATACGTTGGAGCGACATTAACAAGCACTATAGACGAGAGTTTAGAAGTCCAAAAGAGAATTACAAAAGGTAGTAATGGCAGGTGCCATTAGCAAAATATTCAAGTCCAACAAGATTTCTAGAGCTGCAAAATTAAGAATACATAATACATTCGTACCACCCTCTGTGACATACGCATGCGAGATATAGGCAATGATGAAACAGATGGAATTCAAACTGGAAATATGGGAGAGAAAGGTGTTAAGAAAAGTTTTAGGAGGAGTAAAGACGGACGACGGAAAGTGGAGGCGAAGAACTAACCAAGAAGTACAAGAAATTTTTGGGACACCATCCATAACGGCATACATAAGAGCTCAGAGAGTAAGGTAGCTGGGACACGTGGGAGTCATATGACAGAGAACGGAGATACAAGAAGAGTGTTGGAGGAAGAGACTGGCGGAAAAATGAAGAAGGGACGACCAAAAAAGAGGTGGCTGGATGCTGTTGTGACTGATGTGAGAAGAATAGGAGTTGAGGATTGGAGAGAAGTAGAGCTAAAGATAGAGACGGATGGAGAAGAGTTGTGCTAAAAGTTAAGGAGCTGTGAAATAACGAAAAATAATAGTAGCCATGGGCCTTCAAGGCCTGTAGAGCTGAAACATATATATTCAATACTCTTAAAAGTTTTAGAAGATGTAGCACAGTAATGCACTTTTGTTGGTGCTAGAAAGTGGAGCCACGATGGCGAAAAAGATTTTACTTCTAAGAATCACGAAAACGAGAAAAATGTAACAAATAGTAGAAAAAAAAATGAAAGAAAAACGAAATAAATGATTACATTGACTATCTACTATTTCTTATTCTAACCATTACTTATCCCATGTAGGACTGATGCCCATTTGCACCAAACACTGAGTTTAAATTTATTGGTGTTTATAATGTGACATTTTTAGGATACTTATTATAGTGTAAGTCATATTCTAAGTGACGCTTAAAGTTAAGTTGAGCTTAAGTGCTTGGTGCAAGTGGCCATAAGTCCTTTATTTCTATTTCGATAGTAGGTAAATTAATTAACTTAGGGTCTTTCCATCTCTTGATAAAATAACTGAAACTGAAGCAATTCATAAAAATCAAGTTAATTAATAATCATTCATAAAAATCAAGTTATTCGCCGGATAACTTTAACGGGAAGATGGAAAGACCGGCCCTTAAATGCAGGAGAAGTTCGCAAAGAGATCAAATCATCTATTGGTTTCAAAGAAATAAAAAATAAACAAAACTTTTCTATACTTTTTTAAATAATTCACGAACATTTTCGATTTGATTAACTTCAGAGGACCTAAAAACTAATGTTACAAGTAAAAAGCCAAAGAGATCGTGTTCCTTATGTGTCGTAACTAAGTGTAAATCCTTTATAGGGTAGAGCCAAGGGGAGTAAAATGAGACATGCAAAACTTTGGAATAAAAATGAGACAGTTTCTGATATCTATACATCTATACTTTAAAAGGTGCACTGAATCAATGGAAGAATTATACTTATTAATTATTTCTATTTCATATTATAACCTCTCAAGTTAGTGTAACATCTATGTGAATTTGTGTTAAAGGAGTAAGGATCGAAAAATTGTCAAAAGTGTCAAGGCGAGTGCAGGGCCAAAATAGTTAGGTATAAGTGTAGCAAATAATCACAGTGACATCTTACAGGGCTTTTAGTATTTGAGATTTTCTTTTCAAAGGTAAATTTGAGACACCTATTAGAGCAAAAATAATGTGTAATAATAAGAAACTTGTAGGTTGACGATGAGGAAGTTATATGTTCTTAAACAAAAAAAAAGTACACCGTAGAGGATTTGAAGGGGCTCTTAAGCAAATAAGGGAAAAGAGAATGAGTATTCGGGAAGTTGAACGACGTTATCATAATGATAAAAGTTTATTAAGCAGGAGGCTAAATGGGACAACAAAGAAAAAGCAGGGAAGAAAAACTGCTCTTACACATGAGTTGAAGTGTGATTTCATAGAACAATTTAAAATATTGTCGAAATGGGGGTTTTAGCTATCGAGAAAAGAAGTTCTTGATCTACATAGTTTAAGAAACTGTACAACAAAATGTTAAAACTCTTTTTCGCGAATCAAGATTGGTGCGTATCATTTTGTAAGAGGAACAACCTAAACTTTAGTGGTGTCTTATTTTTAACATCAGCTGTCTCGTTTTTACCCAGACGTAAGGGTACCCTTTGTTACATTAAAAATAAAAAACCATGAGAAAAATTGTAAAAAAAAGACTACAAAATCATATTCGAGATGATATTATATTCACTGCTTATACTTTTAGGTAATACAATTAACATACCATAGAAAAAGTTTTAGTTTTTGTCTCTTTTTTGTCCCCCTTGACCCTACAGGATTAAAAATAAACACGATCAAAAAAGAAAACGAAACTGCAAATTTATTTTAACAAAAGCTAATCCCATTTAAATGATTTTAATTTAACAGAACACGAAGACTACGCACGTAACATCAGATGGTGGTGTTGATTTTAAACCATAACGTGTGCAAAAAGGAAAAACAAAAAAAACAGGCATGAAATTAGGAAATATGTAAACACAAGGAAAAAAAGTCATAATGCATTCAAGTAGCAACGAAATATTTTTTTAATTATGTAAAGAGAAGACTTAAAGCGGAAACAACGAAGAAGAAATCGTGACGACGAATTAAACTTTTGCAAGTGGCAGAAAAAAAGACGAAAATCGAAACTTGACAAGGGAGGAATGGTTGAAGAAAGAATGCAGCAATGCGGACAAACTACAAGAAATGTATTAATTTATGATTACATATTTCAGTTAAGATAAAAAATTGATAGAAATGGAAATGAGCTGCTACATAGTAAATATACTAAACAGCAAAATTAACGCACCACTTAAAAGTCTAAAAATTTTCGATAAAATGAATATAAGTAATTTGTATTTTGGTAAATCCAATGAAAAATTAACGAACACAAGAGAAACAAGAAAAAAAAAGAAATAAGGAAAAATTAACAATATGCAAGCAATGTTTAATATCGGGTATTTCCACCTCTGCTGTCAATTGTTCCTTGACAACGTCTTCCTATACTGAGAATTAATGATCTTATGCCGTCTTGAGGAATTTCTTCTCAAAGACGAATAAGAACTTGCCGAAGTTCATTTAGATTGACTGGTGGCGGAAGCTGACTCCTAATCCCCTTTCCCATCATGTCCCATACATGTTCGATGGGATTGATGTCTGGACTACACGCTGGCCAGTTCAAAGTTTGAATGGAACTTCATTTACGAATTGAGTTACTCATCGAGCTGCATGCGGTCGGGCATTATCGTGCACCAAAATGAACCCATCTCCAATATAAGGTGCAAAAGGTGGGGTTCTAGGATGTCAGTAATGTACCGTTCTGAAGTTAAACGGCCGCCATCAACGACGCAAAGCTCTGTGCGTGTGGTCAAAGATATGCCACCCCAAACCATTATTGAACCTCCTCCACATAGGGTAGTTTGGCGAATGTTACAATGGGAATATCTCTCATTTAACCATCTATACTCTCTAGGACGGCGATCAGAACTGTATAAACAAAATCTGGACTCGTCTGTGAATAGAATTTGCTTCCCGTCGTCCATTCGCCAATTCACATGTTCACATTCACCAGTCGGACCCTGCGATCCCCCACCGTCAATTTAGGACCTGTTGCTGGTATTCTAGGGTGCAAATCTTGTTCAGCAAGTCTTCGTCTAACGGTATCCGTGCTTACTTGATAAAACGATCCTCTACAGCACTTGTCCGGGTCTTCTGGCATAATCGTTTGTCTTAGTAAAACGTTGAATTACCCTAGACATTGTCTTCTTCCGATCTCGCGATATGTTAGCCCTTCCGAAAAAATACACCAGCGATTGCAAAATTATCGAATACTGTTCAAAATATGTGGAAAAGTATATCTCCTGTCCTATGTTTTAAGTAGCAATTCAAACATTTATGTTTTTTTTTTTTTTTAAATAAAGATAAAATTATTAGTGGTGCGTTAATTTTGCTATTTAGTGTATCATGTAAAACAATACTAATTGATAAGTTGGCAAGAAAAATAAATACGTACAATGTACACAGAAATTACCTGAGTAAGCAACTCAGAATTATCATAATCAGGAGATTAACTGCATAACGGGTTATGATTTTTGTTACAAAGTTGGCAACACCGAAGGATTAATCACAGTAAAAGAAAGTATGTACTCAGTAGGCAAGGATGGTTAACTGTAGTGTATAAGGATGGCTCAATCTCTGAAATTCGTCTGCCGTGACACGTGACGTAGCCAACGGGTCTACCCCTACCGTCGCGTCGAGGAACGCGAGGAGGAGACGAGGACAGACTAAAGAGTGCGATATTCGAGATATCGATACAGCTGAAAATGTGTATCGATACAGCTAGCGTATCGATACGTATATCAACACATCGACCCAGCCCTAGTGATAGGGTTTTAAAATACACCATCACCATTGTTACTAATTTCAGATTTTACGTTGGCTGATCTGATTTGACATTAGCATTTGATTGTACAGGGAAATCATAAATTACTTCAACCCACGTGACCAATTTGAATTAGTTTTGTTTTCTAGAAGTGGCAACACTAAAAAAAGTGAGGTTACTGTTTCAAATTAGCGTGGATTTGTCATTGACTTTCGTGACTGTAGGTGTTCTGTTGTGTTTAACCACTTTAACCAAGCATTCCCAGATGGTGATGTAAATTGCGTTGCTTTCGCAAATCGCAAGCATTACATTTTCGAACGATTTAACATACAGCACTGTATTGTTACCAACAGAGTACAATGTGTTGCCTATACAGCGTGGTCACGTGGGTTCAAATAATTTGTGATTTCCCAGTATTTTCTTACAAATTTATTAAATTAAGAAGAATAAAATATAGTGTAAGTGACCGCAGGTTAAAAACGATGGAGAATCTGACAGGGTGCTTTCAAACCTTTTCAGATTAGTTGTCAAGCAAATCTAAGGACCCTAACTAGTGTCACCAACTGTACTGTAGCAACCACACTCTGTTCCAATTACAAATTTATTTGATTTCAATTTCTAACAGTCTCAAAAATAGTTGGAATTGGTGCAGTTATTTTATCTGAAACACGTGGATTCAGCAAATAGGCACTAGTCGGTGTTACTAACTATATTGTTACAACCGCAATCTACTCCAATGACAAATTTATTTCTTTTCACGGTCTAACAGTCGCAAAATAGTTGGAATTGGTGCAGTTATTTTATCTGAAACACGTGAGTCTAGCGAATGGATTTTTTACGACCCTAGTCGGTGTTACCGGTATTGTAACAACCGCAGTCTACTTCAGTGGCAAATTTATTTAATTGCATGGTCTACCAACCTTAAAATAGTTGGATTTGGTGCAGTTACTTTATCTGAAACACATGGATCCAGCTATACTGTAACAACCACAGTTTACTCAAATTGCAAATTTATTTGATTTCATGTTCTAACAGTCTCAAAATGCATAGCTGGAATTGATGCAGTTCTTTTATCTGAAACACATGGATCCAGCGGATGGACTTTTTTGCGACCCACTTATCATCGGCGATGAACTTTGAAACCAAAAAATGCTCGGCAGATTATGTGCAATTCCGCCTCATTCAATTAAACTGCAGCGCGCGATTTATCGAATACTTATCGAACAGCTTCGCGGAACCTTGACCAGCGGATTTAAAATCATTTATTTGCGCCAGTTACTCGTTTCGCTTTTTGTTTTTAACTTGTAATAGTAACTAACTAAATGTATCGGATTGATTAAAAATGATTTATCGATTCGCACTTACTTTGGTATATACGTAGGTGTGTGGCTGTAAGTCTTAAAATGCTGGTTTTATCCATTCGTTTCGCACTTCTCGACACCATAGGTACTAAAGTTGCTAGTTCGCCGATGAAGGAGTTCAGCTTGTCCCTCCGCATTTTCTCCGCCTTGTTCCTCATTTCTCGGCTATTACTAAAAACAAAAATAAGAAATCAGAAAAATTCCAATGCTACATGTATATATTTGAAACCCAGACTAGGAGTTTTTTTTTTAAATAGGTATTTATAAAAGTAAACCGTAACCTTCATATAGTTTATGGAAATAAATACAATTCATTTCGTCCGGAAATCGCTCACTGCCGGAATTGCCATCGATCGATGGGTCGCGTGGATGGCAAATTGGATGTTGCGAACAAAGTTCCCCGACCCGCTGATTTTCATGAATGGAAAGAAACGAATGCAACAAGTGGGAAGATTTCGCTGCACGAGGTTTAATCAGCTGGCTTAACGAAGCTGCAGGTAAGCCAATAAAGCAGTGAACGGCAGCTACCAGGTGGGCGTGAGATTTTTTAACCGGAAGAACGGCCTTGGTCGAGGAAAAAAGTCGAGCAGAATCGAATCGTAACCGATATTCATGAATCCAGAACATTACAAGATATAGAAAGCATTTGAAAACTCAAATAGTACAAATTACAAAATCGTTTCAAACGTTTATTTGATCAACCGGTTTCTGTAACATCATCATGAGCAAGACAAAAGGAGAAATATATTTGACTTAAGTGCTTTAATGACAAATACTGCGAATTCCCATAATTGACTGTTGCAAACTTTTGTCTTTCTTCTAATATGGTTTCTCTTTTGTATTTTACCATCGCGCAAACATCCAGGTTACATTTGTTGAAAAACACTCTTTGGAGCAAACAAGGCGCACCATGAAGTGAGATGAAATCAAGCAATGGCCGCGTTCAGCGGAGACAACTGTTGAGTATGTTGACTTGTTTGGTACGCTGAACGGTTAATGATTACTGCCAACAGTTGCCGAATTTACTCACCAGAAATAATTTACGGTGAGTGCGGTGACAATGAGTCATTTGTTTATTCTGGCCATAGATTCTAACCTCTTTTGAATTGCTGGATTTCTCAGTTTTCACTTCTTTAAACGCAACATAAATGAAACACGTTTCTGGTTTTAGTCAACTGTTGTGTCCGCTGAATACGCCCATTGAATTAAAAGAACTTTTTTTATTTGAAACGACTTGGGTTGGGTTGTGGTGCGTATTAAAGTTCGATATTTGAATCGGTTATTTAAGGCAGGGACGGGCACAAGCTCGCCAAAAGCTCGACCCCCACCCCCCAATTATTTGAGACGATCTCGATGTTTCAGACAAACAAGTGTCGACAATAACTGACTCAGTCGTATCAACGAAATCAAAAACAGAGATCACCGAGCGAGTTAGTTCATGTTGGTTTATTAGAGTTTAACAGTGTCGTACAAGTTCGAGACCATTTTAAATTGAAAAACAAACCTTTTTTAAACAATATTTATAATAATTTTCGGTTTAATTCAATATGAACAGCAACAAAACGAATACGCCGCGCCGCCGCCGTCTACAATTTTATATTTCGTGGGACCAAGCTAGCTGCAATTGACACTCGTTTGACCTATTACTTAGCGTAGTGGGAGATACTTCCCCTTTCCATGCCCATGCCTGATTTAAGGGACCCCCTTAAGTCAGTTGCCAGCAACTTTTGGGAAATTGAAAAAAGAAGAAAAACTAGGTCAGTGTTAGTCGCGTGCGGTAGAGTTCTTTAGTCCTCATTTTCTGCCATGAATAGAATAAATTTCGAATACCGTTGACTTATGGGATTTCCCAAATTAACTGATATGGACTCTATCTTGGACTGGAAATTTCCAAGATAAGCTTGCTTTATCAATCATCGAACTCCTGAACATCAGGTTGTTGTTGTTGTCTGCCAATTGAGCATAATTTCACTATAAAGGTTCATCTTCCGGAATGTAACTCACCATCTTCTCTGTGTCGTTGATTTTTTCTTAGTGATTGGGATCTTTCCTATAAGCACTGACTAATAGGGTGTCTCAAATAAACACAATTCTTTTCCCAACTGCTGGCTGGTGATGGCCTGAACTGATGATCCATCAAATGGTGAGTAGTCACTACAACAATCAATTTTTGACAATAACCTGATTCCGGCAAACATGTGACTTATGGAGTTTCTCAAATAACTGATTCATTCGACTTTCCCCATGGTCTCAAAAAAAAGAGATTTGATTCGTTGCGATTTGTTTGAAACATGAGTAAAATGATCCTCGATATCTATTAAAAGAAAGTGATGCTCCCTGTTTGGTGGAATTGGAAAGGAATGCTATTTTTGAGCTGCAATCAAACAACTAAACGATTGATTCGAATGAGTAGTGCCAACAATTGTATGATTTCATCAAGCAGAAGAGGTCATAATTGGTCTATCTTTGATTCGTTGCGATGTGTTTGAAATGTGAGGTAAACAATCCTTTCTGAAGCGAATCATAACTGGCGATGTTAGGCACAAGCGGAGTTGATGAACCAGCTCAAAGCCCATCGAAAGCCTTTATATCCACTAAAAGGTAAAGCTATCTGTTTGGAGCGATTGGAGAGGAATAGTTATTTTTTTAGAGCAGTTACCAAAAAACTAACCGATTGATTTGAACGAGTACTGCTAACAATTGGACACATTGTATGATTCCATCAAGCAGAAGAAGCCCCAATTGATGAACAGAAAAGATGTAGTATTTCATCATGACAAGGTGACCTCATATAAGTTTGGTGACTCACCAGAAACTGTTAGAACTTGGATGGGACATGATACCACATTCAGCACAATCATCTGATTATTACTTAAGTTGATCTTTGCAAAATTCTTTAGATGGTAATCTAAAAGAAGGCAGCAAAGATGTTACCGATACGTAACTGAATAAAATTTTTTCATTTAATAAACAATTATCTTTCAAAAAAAAACGAACAAAATTACTTTTCGAACAACTTAATAGATAGATAAGAAAAAGGAATAAAAAACGAATTAGGACCATCAATTCTTTTTCACTGATTGAAGGTAGTCCACAGAAAGTAAAAGGGATTTCATTAAATAACAATTAAGTAAACATTTAGAAAAAAAGTTAGTGTCTTAGGGGTTCATTCTAATTGGGGTTGCAACTTGGTATGTTCCTATTTCCGAGCATTATTGAGACTGCACAACGTTGTATCTTGTTACCACCGAATATTGCCGACATTGAAGCTTCTTAGCAGTTGCTAAGGAGGTACCACTGTTGCTAGGTTGCAAATCCGATTAGAATGACCCACTTTAGTGGGTATGTCGTCTAGACGTGAAGTGCATTTCTTCTATCATTGCATTTTTTTTTCAGTTTTTTCTCAAACCGTCTTCTAAATCTAGGACATCATTGCCTATTTCGATATCTTACTACCTCGTTATCATTATTATCAATTTGATCTATTTCTTGTTATTGGAAATTTCGTTTTGCCTTTGTTCACGCCACCATAATTATTTTAAATCCATTTGTTGAGTGCTTTTCCTTTCTGTAATTTTTAATAAATTCTATTCGTCTTCTCTCTGAATTTTGCCATTGCCATTTATTTTCCTTTTACTCCTCTAATGTTCATTACACTTACTTGAGCTTTGCTTCAACTCTTCATAATTTGTTTACGCTTCTTTAGTTCCACTGTTTTCTTAGTTGAATCTTCTTCTTTATTTGTGTCGATTCGTTTATTATTTTAAAAGCGCCATTCAAGTTCTTGGAATTTTTCATTCAGAAGTGCCTTTGATGACGTCGAAGCTCAGTGCTCCACACTGTTTATACAGGGCGAGGAAAAAGTCGCGCCCCAACGGGATTTATGACGAACTATTACAATATAATGTAACACGTGAAATGTACCACTATATTTTGCAGACCGTCTTAATGGACTTTCTTGATGATGTTCCATTAAAAAAGAAACGCAACACATCTTGCAACAGGACGGAGCGCCTCCACATTGTGCAGTGCACAAAATTTTTATGCAGCCTCACACCGTATAAGAATTTTTGGTGCTATGCAAAATGTAGAGGAGATTCTTATACAAGGTAGGAATTTTTGCTGAAGATGTCATGGTATTTAACTCTCTTCTAACTGCGAATCGAGGATAACGTTTGCTAAATTCCAACGATTTGAATAAGGGAAATCAAAAAGGATTATTGTTAACTCAAAGCTCAGCTGTAAGGAGTTGAAAATAATAAATTACAACCTTTTCCTCCTCACATCCCCTCATTGCTTCAGAAGCCAATTCAACTTTGAGTCTTCAGTTTTTGTAGAAATTACTTAATACTTAATACTTCTTCCCATAAGCTTATAATTTTTTCTTCGGTTTCGTTCCAATTCCTTCCATCTTTATTACCCCACGATGCTATCAGATTAATTTGAAGGCATCGCCCATCTTCTTCTGGTTTCGGGTTACATCGCGTCACAACTCTTCGTTCTTGCCGACGTTTCGTCCTTTCTTACCAAGGTTACTGCTGGTGCTGATTTCTTGGGATTGATGCCACTGCTTTATTGTAGAACTTCCACCTATTAGAGATCCTGGACGTCCTAGAAAAGTAAAAACTGGAAAGAGGGACCGGCTATCTAAAAAATATCACTTTCAAAAGGTTGAACAAGAAACAAATCAATCAAATAGGAAAGAAAACGAGAAAGAACAGGCGCAGAATGAATTTGAAAATACGAGAGAGGAAAACTCAACTACGGAAATTGAGAATCGTAGTGATGAAACAAATGAAGGACATGAAGAATCATTAGCATTACTCGCTACTGAAATTCCTTTTACTAAAGCTATAAACGGTCCGGAAGGTGATGATTGGAGGAATGCAATCTACTTGGAAACCAAGAGTCTTATAATGAACGACACTTGGGATCTTGTTCCAAGGCCTCCTGGTCAAGTTGTAGGTTGTCGCAACAAATATAATGCGGATGGCACGATAGAAAGGAAGAAGGCACGAGGAGTTGCAAAAGGTTTTTCACAGAGTCCTGGATTAGAATTTCAAGAGACTTTTGCCCCAGTGGCAAGAATGAACTCTTTCAGAACTATTATTGCATTAGCAGCAGAGACAAGGACGAAAATCATTCATCTAGATGTTACAAGAGCTTTTTCTTGGTGGGTTCATGGATGTTACGATTCATATTGAGACACCAGAACTTCTGGAAGAAATGTTGATAAGGTTGGAACGTGAAGAACGAATTGGGAAGAAAAGCACGTGAAATGCTGAAATTACTGAAACGAGGAGATTATGTCTGCAGACTTAAAAAGGCTATTTATGAATTTAAACAGCTGGACGACTGTGGAATATTAGGTTAGACAAAGCTCTTCGGAATATGGAATTTAAATCAGATCCTTGTGTTTATATTGAAGACAGGAAGGAGATTTTTGCGTTTCCTTTTTGCACTCTGCCCAACATGTTGCTTGTGGGAACTGATTGTGATGCGACTTGCTCCATTTGTAGGCACGAGTGAGGGTAATATCATTCCTACAAATGAAGGAAGTGAAACGCATCTCAATCGATCCCACAAAGCAGTAGCAGCAATCCTGGATAAGTCCCATTGCGAAAAAGGACGAAACCAGAACAAGGATTCTTCTGCTATTTTTTTGTTGTACTTTTTGCATGTTCTGCTTACATGTTTTTGGTTTTATTTTGTTAGCATCTGCTATGTCGATTTCACTCACTCTCACTAACAGAATAGTTTTTTTTTTTTTTAATTATAATTCCAAGGCTTTTTTTTGCCTTTTAGTGTTTTTAAGTTTGCTTTCGCGCCGAGTGAATTCAATATGAGATAGCGCAGCACCCAGACGGATTATGTAAATTGATTTATTGAGAAAAAAAAGCTGTCGTATGGGTAGGCAACAGACTCTTAATGCATCCAGCGATGATGTTATGTGTCGAACAATAAGGTTGTATACGGGTAACCTTGAGACGGCCACGTAATATACATACTAATAGCGTAAGTGAGCACAAACACATTTAAGATTGTTTATTTTTGTCGTTATTTACCAATCAAGAACTAATTCTGACGCAGGATCAGGTGCACCATGTTACGATTTAGAATGCAGCAGCGATCGACGCCAAAGTATGGGCAAGCGTGTGTGTGTGTGAGTGTGTACATATGGAGCATGATTATTAAACAGCGTAGTACTGATTAAAATAAAAATCCTTCAAGGCGAAAAACTTCGATAAGGATTATATTAATAAATCGCGGAGGCTCCGACTACACAGATAAAAGTGAATGTGTTTTACGTTTACATTCTCATTCATTAAAAAAAAAACTAATAAATACGCTCAGCACAACTCATACATGTAATTCATAATTTTTAGTAAATCTTATAATAACCTGGAAGGTTCCTGGAGTAACCTGTGTTTCCATTTAGTAACAAAGTTATTCTAAAAATCTGTCACGAGATGGCGTTTCTATTTGGCGTTTAATTTACAGAAACTATCAAGTTCGTTTCACGTACCTACAGTGGTTTAATACAATCCAATAACGGTTGCTCAAGAAAGATAATTTTCCAGGAAGTTTTCCGTTGTTTACAACACGAATTACAAAACGAGGAAATGCAACTCTGGTTGCACGAATCTAACACGGAATTTTCCAGTTTTATTATTTACTTAATTTTCTTTACCACACAATTTATGTATTGTCATTGTGAGCTCTCGGCGACGTAAGCCGTCACGTAAAATAATAATTAATAATCAGCGAGGAAGTGAAAAATAGTAAACACCGCGTAACAATGAAATGTTTACGCTCAACTATTAACAGCGACCGTTATAAATATTAAACGATGATTAATGCGAATGTTATGTTTTGATTGATACTGCGTTTCTCCTTGTTCGTTTGCACGAGACAATTTAAACTATAACATCCTTGATAATTTATTAAATTTGAAAATGTCCTGCCATTTCAAGCAAATTTCGTAAAGGCTGTTTTAGATTAGCCTATTCTTGGTTCAATTTCTTAAACAATTTAATTCGTGCAGTAAATTGTAGCAAACCTTAAATTGGATTAAAAGCTATCTGGAAAAATAGAACATGTTCTATCTGCAAATCATATCTACAACCCAGAAATTTCTTGTTCTAAATTTTTATTGTAGAAATTGAACTGAATCTTGTACAAGAAATAGGCTAGTCTAAGACGGCCTTAATTCAACTGCAGCAACCTGTAGAGGTTGTAGGGGCTTGAAAATTTGCGTAATTTAAAGAAAAAACAAACCAATAAAATTGTCAATTGTGTTGGCGTGGTTTTTATACGATTTCTTCGCGACATTCTTTGATCTCCTTGCGTAACAGACCTGCAAGCATCTTAAAGGAGAAAGCAGCGGCGTGTTTTGTGTGAATATATAATAGGAAAGTTGCTTCAAATGGAGTTATTCATAAAATCGCCCACTCAGCTACCCACCGACCTTCCAATAATTCACTCACAGGCTACGCTGCTTTCATACACCTTGTATTTTAGGAAAAATATTTACAATTTTTTTTTAACAAATTATGTTCACTGTGGTCGTTACGTTTATTTTATTCTGATCCGCCATCTATTCATTTTTCGACTAATGTTGATTAAAATTGCACAGAAACTACATTCGAATGGAACCCCCTCCGATTAGCCAGAAAACTGCAGTTCTGGCTAATCGGAGGGTGCGGCGATGCAGATAAATATATGCCAAAGTTGATCTTTCTGCTCTATGATCGAGTACTAGTCTAATAGGAGTAGTTTATTTTATCTGACTATTCGACATGCTTTGATTAATCAATTTAATTCTATCGTAATAGATTCTTGTTGATGAAAGACACCAGTCGAATCTCGAATCTTCGTCTGTTTTAGTTGAACCAGAAAAAGTGCATTCCAACGAAAGCTGCAGTTTTCTGGCTAACCATAGGGCGCAGCAATGCAGATATATAAATCGATGACAAAGAAGAAAACAACTTCATCAAGTCGCCCCCTCAACTGCTCGACAACCTTCCAACAATTCACTTGCTTTCATATAAATTTTTTTGGGAAATTTCAATCGTCTATAAACTAAAAAGTATTTTTCATTTTTGAACTTATCGTTTTTACTATTGTTTTATACTTTACATTTATTTAATTCCCCTCGCATAACCAAAGAACAATTCTTCTTGTTGGATTTGCTCTGTGATCGACTAATATTCGTCAAATAAGTTTAGTTCATCTGACTATTCGATTTTATTAATCAATTTTATTTGATCGTAATAAATTCTTATTGGTGGGACATCAGTCTTTTTAACTGCCCTAGAAAAAAAGCAGTCGCAGTTTTCTGATTAGTAAGAGGGCGCAGCAATGCAGATAAACGGACGCTAAAGACTGAGGGGGTCATTCTAATCGATGTTGTAAGTTACAACTTGGTATGATCCTACTTCCGAGCATTATCGAAACTGCAAAACGTTGTATCCTGTTACCACCGAACATTGCCGAGATTGCAGCTTCTTACCAGTTGCTAGATTGCAAGTACGATTAGAATGACCCCCTAAAACAACTTTCTGCTCAATAATGTGTAAGGGGGTCATTCTAATCGGGGTTGGAAGTTACAACTTGGTATGATCCTAATTCCGAGCATTATCGAGACTGCATAACGTTATATTCTGTTACCACCGAACATTGCCGAGATTGCAGTTTCCTACCAGTTGCTAAGGAGGTACCACAGTTGCTATGTTGCAAATCCGATTAGAATGATCCCTTAAGACGGAAAACTGCTAAATTGATGACTGCAGCCAATAATCCCCAAATTTTTTATAAGAATTGTTGAGAATCATCGAAACTAAGGCGTAAGCCAGTGGTTCCCAAACTTTTTTAAAGCGACACTCCCTTTTCGCAAGAATTTGTTGGTGACCCCCCCGCTCTTGCGGTACTCAACTTCATTCACAATAAAACTGCACGGCTAAATGACTGGGAACAGTGTTGCCAATCTGACCAAAACAGAATCCGTGAATAACAACCACTGAAATCCTTCATATTTCCTTCAAACCTCTTCCTGGGTGGAAAATACGTACTTTAGGGATGTTAGTAAATAAATTCAAATCAACACTTTCCTTACGAACAAACAATACATACAAAACGGAACAAAATAAAATATATTTTAGGAGCAGAAACAGAAATAAATATTGTAACACAAATTAAAAAATCGTTCTCACGTGCCAATGATCACATGACTCACGTCACCACACAACTTGATCCCACTTCAGCTACAAATACACATTTCTTAATAAAATTTCATTTTTCCTCCTATACAATAACTTTGAATCCTGCACATTTTGGTTCGTTTTTGTATTTTTCCATCAAGATAGTCCTTTAGTCTTTAGGAATTCTTGGTATAAATATTTCATATCGCAGAATTTCCTTCAAGGTTGGGCATCTAGGACTGGGAACATCTGTTACCAAGCAACTCAATTTGTTCGTTTATTGCCGGCGCCATCTATCACCGAGTAATTCAATTTTTTCGCCATCTATCACCACGTAATGAAATTTGTTATTTGCTTCATCTCTCACCAAGTAGCGCAAACTCCTTTTTCCTTTAAAATTAGATACAAGTCCTTCAATCCTTCCAATTTATGAATCCTTGGTATGAACCCTTCGTATTGCAGAATTTCCTTCAAGGTTGGCATCACTGACTGAGAACATCTATTACCAAGTAGCTCGATTTGTTTCTTTATTGCTCGTGCCATCTATCACCAAGTAACTCAATTTTCTCTTTGTTATTCGCGCCATCTATCACCACTTAATGAAATTTATTATTTGCGCCATCTCTCACCAAGTAGCGCAATTTGTTTCTTTGTTCTTCGTATTTCGGAAACTTTCCACCATATTCGAGAAAGTGTTAGAAGAAACTGGAGCTTTCTAGAAATTTCAATTTAACTTTATTGCTACCTACCTAACTATATCAAAATAGTCGACTTTGAATATATTGCGAAAATGGGGGAAACTCCTTTACGTTGGTGAACAACCTACCAGAAATTGTGCCCAGCTCAGTGGAGATGGGAGTGGGCTACACAATAGGATCGTCGGTAGCTCGTTATCTAGTTGTTAATTAAGAAAGGGGCGCCACCTAGCGTTATATTTATTCCAGGTATAAGTAATACGTGTTACCGCTAGGACTACACACGTGAATGTAGCATATGAGTAACCCTCAAGTTTGAAATTCCGCGTTTAAAAAAAAAAAAAAACATATTTATCAGTCACCATCAGTCAAATATATCGAAATTATCAGGCATCCTATATATAACGAAATCTAAAAGTATGACAATTCACGACATTAAGTTTATTGATCGTTTTAAATGAAAATTACGTAAATGTACGTTAATCACTCTGGTTCGAAATAAAATTAAAATTCACAGAGCAAGTGTAACACGTATACACCAGCAAGGATATCCTATTTGGTTTACAAAGGTGATGTACAAGTTATAAGCACCTGTCAGTTTGACAGTAGGAGGCAGTTATTAATTTTCTTTATGCAAATTATGACATGTTCTTAAGGAACCGTGACTTGAAATATACATTACAAAATTTTCAAGCCTTTAACTACTCATTATGCAGCGTAATTGATGATTACCCGAAGTAAGGAATGAAAAGTGTACGATACCGCTCGACGTTAAATCCGGTCGTCTGTTTTCATAAATCACGACATTTACATCGAAATCTCGAGAGAGGGCTTTGATCCTACATGCACGTCCGAACTTTCGCTGTGTTTGATGGTAGTAGAACGACTCGCGTATGACGTGAGTGAAACTGCCTCGAACAACGTGAAACTGCCCCGTACAACGTGAAACTGCCCCATACAACGTGAAACTGAGCTGTACTACGTGAAACTGCTCCGTACAACATGCTTAAGGAAGAAACGTGACGATAAGTTTGACAAATTCAACGTTGAATCGGAAGACTTACCCCTTGTTTAAAAATAAGGGCCTATTAAAACTTGTGACACATCCGTTTGATTGTGTGATTGAAGTTGATTGAAGTGTGTGAATTCCTTTTTTGCTTTCAAATGCCATTCACCGCACCCCAAACTCATTCAGAATTCACAGAACCATTCTATATTAGGTTGCCCACCAAAGTAATGATCGGTTTCAACAGCGCCATCAAATGCACAACTTTGTTGCTTGCTTGCTTGCTTTTTTGTCTTATCGACAAATGTCATTCCAGACAGTTTGCTAAGTACTTGCAGCTGGGTCTCAGTCATTACACATCACAAACATACATGACCATGGTAGGATTCGAACCTACATCACCGAGCGATACGACTTTCAAAGTCGGCTAAGCTAACCGCTGAGCCACTCGGCGACCCAACAACTTTGTTGAATGCGTGCTTTTTACGATTCCGAACTATTCAGAACCTCCTAACGGAACAAACCTATTGTTAAAACATAAAATTACGTCTATTTTGTTGGACTTCAAACAGCAAATTATTATCTAAAAGCAGTTAAAAGAAATCGAATTTGACTTTATAAAGAATCAAACTGAATGAATTAAAATTACCTTGGTTCAAGTTAACGCGGGTCAAATTCTGACCATCGAATGAATGAAGTTAACGAATTCACAACATTGTTTCCACAGAAACATAAACGCTGAATTCGGACGTGTTTACCGTGAAAGAACGGAATTAGCCGGCGTATTAATCACGACCATTTTGCAGCTGTCCGTGCAGTGCGCATGAATAATTTAAGAGTTGTTGTCTTTTAATTGCTGGAAAAATCCAGGAATTAATAGTTTGCTCTAACACAGAAGTTTTTTAATACCTAAAAGCCACAATGAATGACAAGTTGAGGGATTCCCCATGTGACTGACAGAGGGAGAAAGAAATAAAGTCCTAAAGTCTAAAATCTATTGTTTTACTTGTTCAAGTCATTTCATTCAAAATTCATCTTTGAATGAAAGCTCGTACGTACGCATCAATCAGTTCTTAGCCAACGCTGATGTGGTAGTACCGCGACTCATCAGCATTATATTACATCTTTCGATGCGGTACAATTTTTTTTTTTTTAAATAAAAATTACCGAAATTTCTCACTAATTGAAAATCCCGTACATTTTAAACGAACTCTTCGAATTGGAATGCTTACCAGCGTTGTTCCAAGCAGGAACTTTTTGTGTACCAGGTTGGCAGCTCCGAGGGTATCAGATTTAAATAATCAGTACCCAAAAAATCTTGAGCAACTTTTACTTAAGAAACTACCGGTCAAAGTGCAAAATAATCACCTAAGAATAACCACAAATACCACAATAACAAAACAATAAAAAGAATACTAGAAATTAGAACTCGCTAGAATAAATAGCACAGCGCAAACACGTCTGGTCCGAATCACCAACTATGTAAATTCATTTACGTAATTTCTTACGAAGTTATTAATGAGTCTGTTCGTAGAGCAGTTCTGACTGGTTTGGAACCGTTGGAAATATGCACCAACAAAAGTTTTATATCTAACGCAAATGTCGAAATTGCTTCGATGGGCGACTGGTTTTCATGGTTCCAAACTAGTTACAAACTGCACTACGAACAAACCTAAATACTAATAGAAGAACCAACTTTGAATAAAAAAATAATGTTGTAAGACGTGTATGTACCACCAGTTTTAACAACGGAGTACCAAGCTACTAAGACAGTTTTGAATGTATCAAATTTTGTACCAAAGTGCCAGTTCGAACAACACTGAATTGCTTACTAAGAACCATATACGCCAAACACTTTAATTGAGCTTAAATTTGACTGACGTTTATATTGTGACATTTGAAGTTTAATAACATTGTGTAAGTCACATTCTAAGCGACGCTTAAAGTTAAGCTGAGTTAATTCGTTCGGTGCATACGGCCATTAGAGGAGGATTCTAACCAAAGTTGTAAGTTACAACTTCCGATCATTGACGAGGTCGCAAAACGTCATAAACTGTGAGCAAATAAAATTCAGATTAGAGCAGGCGGTGCAAAGAAAATGTATGTCTGTAGTCGAGTTTTCGCGGTATAAAGTTAAAACGCGAAGTTATGACTGAAAGTAACTTAAGTGACATCTCTATAGTTCCAACTTTAAGTTATCGCGAAAACGAAAATCGTTCTTACTTGAAGGATGTCAGTTCAAATAAAATCATTAAAGTGAAAATTAAAGCTTTTTTGAATTTCAAAAAGTATGAATGGAGTGCTCTGTAATCTATAGTATAAATTCATGAAATCATGACTTCGGATTTGTTGTGGAATAAGATCACATCATACCAACGTTATAACTTGACTGAAAGTGAACATGGCGGTACTTCCAGTTAAAGTTAAAACTTTATCCGCGAAAACGACTTTTTGCTGTCAAAGTTATAACAAAGTTACAACTTTACTATCGCGAAAAGTCGCCTTGTGATTAAATAAAAGTCAATAAAATTGACAGTCCATGAATGTATTACATTAATTAATTCAGTTAATCACAGACATACATTTTCTTTGCACCGCCTACATTAATCTAATTTTTATTTGTTCACTTTTTATTACCGAGTTTTGGCGAGACTGCAGATAGTTTCCACGTTGCTAAGGAGATATCATCGTTGCTAGGTTGCAACTTCTGTTAGAATGACCCCTAGAGTGTGTTCGTAAACTCTCTTGGGTTCTCCTGAGTAATATTCTTTCTCTCTCATATAAATGATTGTGTGTATTTTCCTTTTCATTTTATTCACTCCTAGCGTTACCCATGGAGACTTTACGAACCCGGCCTTAAAGTTTAACTGGAGCAACGATCGTACCTCCTTAGCAACGTGCTAAGAAGCTGCAATCTCGACAATGTTCGATAGGAGCAGAATAAAACGTAGTGCAGCCTCGACAATGCTCAGCAGTAGGAACTTGCAATTCTAATTAGGATGACCCCCTAAGATAACATCGTACATATCGTCCCTACGGCCAAAAAGTTCTACATCCATTTTTCGTGATTTTCAGTCTGGAGATAGTTTCATATCCACCAACACTTCCTGTATGGGATGATAGAAGTTCCACGAACGTATCTGGCGTACTGTAGTCTATCCTTTCCTGAAGTTTCAGGATTTTATCTCAAAAATCTCCGATCTTTAATTATAATTAGAAGTTTTAATCGCGTCTTTCTTTTTTAAGTCAATAAAAGTGGATGTAGAACCTTCTGCTTAGCGTTTATTTGTAACATAATGTTGCTTTTAGATTTACCATATTTAGTTGCATCATCATTTACAGCTTCTCTTTCCACTTCTGTTTTGCTTCTTTTTGATCCTCCTCCTCTTCTGCATTGCTTACTTCATTACTCTCTACTTCTTTCAGAGGAAGTAAGCAATACTTCCTTATTTTCGACTTCTTTTTCTTTATTCTCCACATTTACATTGCTTACTTCAATGCTCTCTACTTTTGTACTTTTACTTCCTCTGCTTTACATACTTCCTTACTACCCTAATAATTTCAATAACCACCGAAATTTATGGGTTTTTCAAGTCCACATTCTATTTACTAATCACATCAACAATTTTCCGAATTATAATGGTAGGGACGACATATTTACAACAAGCGTTGGCGGTGGATGAGAGTTTGGTGTTTTAAATACCTCCCCCCCCACCGCATTCGAACGAACACCGGTGTAATTTTGGATAGAGATAAGAAATGAACTGCCACAACTTCCTTGTCCAACATACGCGCAAGTTAATTGGCGCCTTGGATTTTGATGCCTGGCATTGGTATCTGTACGCAGAGGGGAAAATGTTACGATTACGGCGGAGCGATATCTTTAGTTTTTGGCCGAAATGATGGAGGATTCCAGAATAGAAAAGAACATCACCAGCGGCCTGCTTCTCCCCACGACAATGTTCGGCCCAAAGAGCCTGTCTGCACTGTCTTTAATTTTTGCTGCAGAGCAATATCCTGAGCAAGAACCAACCCCCTTATTCTCCTCACATAAGCGCCCCCGGAACCTATTTCCGCGCGCTTTAAAACATTCATTAATGGCTGTCAATTCCCGAACTGTCTAGATCTAGATTTTTGCGCCACTTTAAAAGTGAAAATTCAACCTTTCTCTCCAGTTTCTTTTCCTCTTTCTACCGCCTCTCTTTACCTCTTCGCAGGACCTCCGTTTTAGGTCAGGTCATATTCTCTGTTGGGTTTCAACTGGCAACATCGTTTTGGTAACCCCCGGAGGCTTCGGATTTGATACTTTGGAACCCTTCCAGGTGTTGCCAATTACCCATCTTGTAAAATTTGCACTTTATGATCTGTCTTGAGGGTAATTATATTGTCAAGTGGGGAGATGATGCACATCACCTCCCAGCAACAGCACGGACAGGCTTGGGTGTTGTCGTCTTTCATGCCCTCCCAAGGTACACAAACGTCAAATCGTTGACCAGCAAGATGACACCTGCCGATCCCGAAAGGTCTACGATCAAATGTCTGAACCGAAGTGGGTTGTACCCATGAGGGGGTATTACCAACATTCGTATTTAGTCATATTATCTGTTGGGTTTCAACTGGTAACTTCGTTTTAGTAACCCCCGGAGGCTTCGGATTTGATACTTTGGAACCCTTCCAGGTGTTGCCATTCCAATTGTCATTGATGTAATTATGTTCATTAACTCTTCTTGTAAAATTTGCACTTTATGATCTGTCTTAAGGGTAGTTATTTTGTCAAGTGGGGAGATGATGCACATCACCTCCCCCCAGATACAGCACGGACACGTTCACATTTTTCATTGACCCATTACAAGGTTTGGTGTTGTTATCGTCACTCATGCCTTCTCAAGGTACACAAATATCAAATCGTTGACCAACAAGATGATACCTGCCGATCCCGAAAGGTCCACGATCAAATGTCTGAACCGAATTGGGTCGTACTCATGAGAGGGTATTACCAACATTCGTATTCCGTTTGTAGGGGGCCAGATCTCCATTGACATCTCACCGACATCTGCAGTGCTTACATACGACATCTTGCAGACCTTGTAGAAGGTCAAGAAGAAAAGCAAGTACTTTCAGATATGGTATCGAAAGTAATTACGTTGTTTCACATATGCGTTTCTTTTAAGCAAACACAAGGAATTGATGACTTCTTCCATATTAAATGCAATTAGAAAGCTTTTAGGGCGTTAGATATTTAACTTGGAAGCTTGGAATCCTTGAAGAGAAGCAATATAGAGTGATTCACTAGATAGTACTATAGTACTACATATTTGCATATGCAAAAGGCATGGTGCTGATTGCCAGTGAGGAGAAAACTTTGAAATTTAAAAATACATGCCTATAGCAGAGGTCTGGAAAAAATTGATAAGAAAATAAATGACACAAGAACCAAAACAACGATTACAAGCAAGAGACATGAAATAAAAAAGAGTGGATCAAAGTTAGAACAAGTTAAGAGCTCTTTAAATCCAAGGATAACAGAATACGAAACAATCAACGAGGAAACAAGATAAAGACTTTTTAATAGGATCCAAAATACATTCCTAGTCACGAAGAAGATATACCAAAACAGACAAAAATGCAAATATGCAAGAAAATAGTTACTCCAATTGTTACGTTTGGATCGCAAGACGAAGCAGCAAAATACAAAGTGTCAAAATGAGGCATGTCAGGAAGATGGATAAGAAACTCGATGTAGAGACAAAAGTAATTGAATTCACAATAGAAGAAGGACAACTGAGATGGATCTAATGAGGATGGGGTCGGGATAAAACGGTAACCAGAAGATACGAAGCCAGAACGAGAAAAAGAAAGCAGCGAAGAAGACTTACAAAACATGGAGCCAAGGACACAGGACAGAGGAGGATGAGAGGACTATTACAAAACATGGAGCCAAGGAAAACATAAAATGGTTAGAAATAAGGCAGAGGACACAGGACAGGGGAGGATGAGAGAACTCTTAGAAAACATGGAGCCAAGGAAGACATAAAATGGTTAGAAATAAGGCAGAGGACACAGAACAGGGGAGGATGAGAGGACTAAACTCCTCTGGCCTTACACCCGCAAGAGTAGGAAGGCGTTAAGAATTAAGCTTTAGTGACGCAATGGCTACCAACCCAGGCAACCGACTCGTGTCCAACCTAGCCCTTTGGGGGCGCCAATCATAATCAATCTGCGTGGGTTTTAAAATAACGAACGAATCTGCTTAATTTAGGAACTTAGAAAGTTGTGGCACCCTGTATACCGCAGAAAAATACATTCACGGTTATTTTCCGCTTGGGTAATGCGAAGTCCTTGAACACCGAGCCCGGCGATCTCATACCAACCATGACTGCGGAACCGTCAAAAAGCGCAGAAAAAAAAGCGCGCACGGAAATCGCAGAAACAAACAAGCGCTCGGATAAATAAAACCCATGGCAAGCTGGATGAATGGTATCATTAAGGACTTCTGGCTACATAAATAGTAGCAATAAACGTTGACTCTGCGGCACCCACACGTTTTGCGAGTTACTCGGATTAAGTAATTATCATTAAGATGTGTTGTCGCATAATGCCCACTAATGATCGCCGCTACTATCAATAGAGTACGCATCAAATTGAGCGAGCGGACGCGTGAGTATCTTGTCCAATGCTAATATTTAAAGTTTGTTCCATCAGCAAAATTGTACATGTAATGACGCTGTTAAAATCGATCATTAACTACGGTGGGCAACTGATTCTGACGCATGACGGTTCCAAACCTAGTCAGGAACTGCTGTTGGAACAAACCTTTAGTTACTAATGTTTTCTTCTTTTTGAATTTTGAATTGAATTGGAATTCCACGAGAAAAATGAATAATTTCAGAAAACGTCGCCACTGTAACTAACAAGTGAAGCATTACAAAGTTTCTTTTTTTTGATCGCATGGTATTTACAGAGAGCTTGTTTACCTAACGATCAAAACAAGCGCATAAAAAACAATCCACAAAAATTCCAGGATCGCACGTGTTTCAATTATGTACGTTGTTAATAAACAAACCGGTGACGCAGTTCACGACAACAATTCATCCAACGCTGATGATGTTGGTGATGAACTGATGATGATGATGATGGGATTACGCTTTCACTGCACACGCCAATTAATTATAAACCGTCGGTCGGTCGAAATGTAAACCAGTCGATTAGCGAAAATCGCGAGCGGGCTCGCTAGATATAATTTGATTTGCCGGGCCTGATATCAAACGACAAAAATAGAATGCGAATGTAATAAGTAGGTTATCGCGTTTTGTGTTTACGATCGCGACGACGTAAAAAAAATCACTCTTCCGAATTATCTCCGACTCGTTTCGAATGCGTTCGATTTGGAAGTCGATTTTCGATTTGCGTGACCTGCCTTAATGCCTGCGTAGCCCGAAGGGTGAAATGCTATTACGTTAACTGAGAAGGGCTCGTTCTTCTTGCCTCAAGATTATCTGGGGATTATCCGAGCTTGGGGGGGAAACGAGAGAAAAAAAAGACGGATCGCTTGATAAAATTAATTTTTCACTTTGCGCCCCGCTTTTTGAGCGCTGGTTTTCGCTTTTGATACGTGTGCTTTAATCCGTTCATTTAATAAATAAAAAGAGAAGAATATTTCATTATTAATTTAAAAAAATTGAAACCGTGGAGGAAATTAATTTTCCGTCCGAACGGGTTTTCACAATTCCCTCACGGCATAACAAAACAAAAAAAAATCCTCGTCTGCAACTTTGAATGTACAACATGCAGACGGGTTTATTGATCAATAATAGAGACGGCAAAAACACGTCGGGCCAAAACGATGGCGTTTTCCGAGAGAAGAACGCGCTCGAAAACAAATTGGCGGCCCGTCTGACCTTCCACTTCCAACGACTTCAATTAAAACGGTTTTGTTCTTAACAGGATATCATGGGTGATCAGTGTAATGCGAGCGAAGGACGCGGAGAGGTCGGAAAAGGAATTTATTCGCCGACCATTTCGCCCCAAAATTTTCGAAAGCGGCGCGCACAAATTTCTAATTTAATGGGGCCCAAGAGGAGATGAATTATTCAATGAGCGCCGGTGTGCAAACGAGTTTGCAGAGCAGCGAAAATGTCACCCGCAGAATTTGCATACCGCCGGGCTCAGAGAATGTATGTATGTAGGTGAGAACAGAAATAAGTTGATTCTGAATTATCGGCAGAAACCGCTGTTATCTGTTGTTCCGGTCTGGTTTGCAGGCGCCTGAATGCGATGTCGGGTTTGTAAAATTACAAGGCTACTGCGATTGTAGTAGTATGCAGATCTTGTTGTGTTGGCTTAATGGCCCGATATTGATGGTGAGAGTGGGATACAGTTAGTGAACTTTAGTAATAAAAATCGGCCGAAAATGTTGCGGGGTTACATCAGTTAAAAATCGATGATATGACATCATTTGGCAAGAAGTACCTTACTTTTAAACTTATTATTATATAATTTTTCATAAGAGAAAGAGCCTCTGCGTCATAAGTAAAACACGTGTGACGTTGAACATCAGACATAAAAAGCATAAATCCATCCTTTTTTCTTATTCACCGTTGACAAAGAAATAATACTGAAATATTTGTCGATTTGTTCGTTGATTGATGACACAGACCTCAAGTTCCGTGAATTTGATATTATTATGTACATACATAGTCATAGTCAGCATAGACAACAGCAGTGCTGGTAAGAACTGACTTTAATCTTAGTCATGTACTAAAAACTGCAAACGAATCAAACCTTATCACTAGATGTTACATGTTGGCAAGGTTCTTTTGGACAGCAACAAAATTGTCCCATTCACGCTGGAAGGTAATTTGTTCCATTCAATTACAACTCGATTAGTGAAGAAATGTTTTCTAGGATTGGAAGACCATCTCCCTTGTGTAAGGCTTGAGCTCGTGACCTCTTAGATGGGTTCTGTGATTTTTTAATAATTTCTGGTCCAAATTACAGGTGTAAAACCCAGAAGGAATTTCATATACGAGGTAAGCGCCAACATTTTCCGGCCTGACATAGATCTAGGTATCGCAGTGGGTCTAAATTTTTGTAACACATTGTTCTGTCGTAGCCAAAATTATTTTAACGAATGAGTTAGCTTGTAATTAAAAATGCTTCATAAATATCTGTATATCAGGGGATGTTTGTTTATGTTTGACGATAAACCTAGCCGAGAGAACGTAAAATATTAAGAGAAGAAGATGGACAGTCTTCTCGTGAATGTAGAGTGAGAACGGTCAGTAAAGAGCGTAACGAATTGTGTTACGCGTCGAGGTGACGGGATGTGTGACCTAGAGGGTGGCTGCAGAGTATTGGCCCAAGAAGGCAATGTTCTGGCAGAAGTAGTATCGCGGTATACCCTGTTTATTTTATTGGCAATGCGGGATGAGGATCATTGACAAGATGGAGTTATTCTGATATAGCGAATATCGTCCTGATGCCGATGATCCGGGGCTTTGCAGGGAGTCATATCGTGCACCAGTATACGACATCGTGTGTGACTTGTCGCAGTGGTCAGCGTCAGCACCGCTGATGAAGTGCACGATGTCGGCGAGACAGTCAGCTGGTATTCCATATTCATTGTGAATGGGAATTCCATTGGTTGTAATCCTGACCTGCTGGAAGCATTGTGCTCCAGAAAGGTCTAACATGACATGATGCTCACTGGATCGGAAACGGAGTGTGCTGACACTTACGCGGTCAGTGACATCAATTGATCCTAAGAATGTAAGCTTAGGAGGCAAGGTATGCTAATATCCATCGGGTGGGTGGGTTTTCGAATTACAGGTGAATGTGGGGTTAATGCATGCGAATATACGAAGTCAACGTCCAAGGATAACTTCCGTAGTGTCCATTATCAATGTGAGGGAATGATTGCTACTAGATGCACCGTTGGATTTTCGCGGGGGCGCGCAGGCCCCCCGGTGAGTAGTATTTGATGTATTTTCGGACATCCGATGTAAATTGCATTGTTTGTTGTATGTGTATCCGTTTCTCACGATGCATCGTATGCGCTATAAGCGAGATGAAGAGAGAGAGAGAGAGAGAGAAAACTAGAAGGGACTAACCAGCGAACGAGTGTTTATCAGAACGAGGTATGATCTGTTTAACGTTATTACTATTTTGACCCAAATGTATAAAAAAAACTGCGGTTTCAAACAGTGACTATTATCTGTTTGGAAATTTGAAAAAGAACCTTTGTGGGCACCATTTTAGTGACGACGAAGAGGTGCAGTTTGGCCACATTTTGAAGACAAACCCAAAGAATATTTTTTTAGGGGTATCGAAATGTTGTTAAAACGATGTAATAAGTGTATTGATGTCCAGGGGGACTATATTGAAAAATAAAATTTAATTGTGAGTCTACGACATTTCTTTCATTAGTCAGGCCGGAAATTTTTGGTGCTTACCTCGTACTTCAAAAAAGTCTCCTCTTTGTCTTCTTCCATGTAATGCTGTAAGACTCAGACAGATGAGACCTCCACGGCATGGGAAATTGGTTGCCCTGTACTGCGTCGTTTCTACGAGTTCTACGTCCTTGGAGAAGTAAGGATTCCAAATACTGTGACCACACTCCAAAAAGGCCCAATGTATGTTTCATAAATGGTGAGGAAAATCTTTTCAGAAATTCGATGGAATGCTTTTCTTATCATAAGCTTTCTTCACAACCTCCGCCACTTTAAGGTTCCAATCATAATATCTCCAAGGTCCCTTTGGAAGCCTACCTCTTTCACATGAATTCCAATGGTGTAGCATTGGATTTTGGAATTATTCTTCCCTCTGTGCAGCAAGGTGCGCTTATCAAAATTGAGATGGACTATCCATTTCTCTGTCCAGGTGAAAATTTGTGCCAGGTCGTCCTGATGTTATTTAGAAAACTCATTAGCTTAGTATTGTTTATGTAACAAAAATAGAAGAGGGCCAAGAACTGAGCCTTACGGGACTCCACTGAGAACATCGTAAGTGTTTGTTCGCGGAGACGTTCCGAACTCGTTCCGAACCGTTAAAATCAAACCAAACTCTTTCCGAACTCGTTCGGAACCGTTAAAATCAAATGCCCGGCGAAGTAATGATCGATTTTAACAAGTGTATAACTTTCATAAATGCGTTGGGTTTGAAGTAGTGATGGGGTATTCGAAAACCAAGAATCGAAAAGTATTCGATTCTTAAAAGTACTCTCTGTATTCGAATACCAGAGTTTGTATTCGAATACTCGAGTTTGTACTTGAATATGTACGCAAGTACGTATAATAAATGAACAAGTAAATTGTGAGTGCATGAGTGGATGAGTCACATGTTACATTACAAGCAGCAAAGTTCTAAAACTCAACCTTTAGGTGAATCGTGTTCTAGACGTTCGACATCGAAGACGTATCCTCATCTTTCTCGGTCCTCGATATTTGTATTTGTACTCGAGTACTTGTACTCGGATCAGTATTTGATTCTTGAAAGTACTCGAATACCGATTATTCGATTTCTAAAAGAACTCGATTCTGTCCAACACTAGTTTTAAGGTTCTGAACTACTCCGGAAAGTCTCCGCGAACAATGTTAATAATTGTTCGAGATTCCCACTCTATAGGTTCTGCATGTTACGAAGTTCTTGATCCCAATTGAGAAGATAGCCAATTCAGGTAAGAAGAATTACAATTGTCACGAAAGATCAGAAGAGAATTTTATTTATCTCCGCACTTTCCAGTTCGAACGCTGAACGAACAAACTGTATTTTCAAAAAAGTAAAATCCTGGAGGAAAGCAGTAGGAAAGTCAACAGAAAAAAAAAATAGATAGATACTCTTATTAGACAAGAAACAAAAATGATCTTGAAAGAAAAAGGAAACATTGGCATACAGTCAGGTTACTTATTAGGACCTTTATTATTCCTCCAAGAGTACAGTTAGGCTTAAAATAGGAAGTGTTATAAAAGGAATAACTATAAATAAGTTCATCCGAAGCTTAGAAAAAAAATTGTTTTGCCACGGAAAAGCCTCGACACGTCTTCTTTCAGATCACTTTCATTATTGAACTGTTTGTTCCACCTATGGTTATCCAGACTCTGAAACAAGTGAAAATCTGTTGATCTGGATCTAGATGGGACATACTATCCCATTCAAGGTCCACTATTTTATCATGAATCAACTGTGCTACGTGATCCTGAAAAGACAAAACTTTCTTCCTGTTTTTTTCGTGAACTTTTTCTTTCTAAGTGATCACAACAGATGTCAGCAGTATCAGTTTTTCCTACTTTTAAAAACTCGAAATGAATGATTCCAGCGGAAGTCCACCAGGTCTTGGGTTCAGTTGAATCTTTGGTGTTTGTGGCAAAGAGTCATTTGTGATTTGAAGACAACATCCATTCTTCATCGCACGTTAAAATTCAATTCGTTCGGTTTTCGAGCGAGGAAGATGAGAAGAGCATGTTTTGGGCCGTTGCAGTTTGTTGTCGGGAGTCAAATTGTTTACTTGACTTTCATCTCTTTCCTGACTGTAGTCCAGTCAATGAATGCCCATGAATGTCAATGTTGGGGGTAGTTAGGAGGTAAACATACTAAAAGTCCCCACCTCTACCCCTGCCGCTTCAGCCTTTTGTTTTACAGATTAGGCTGAAGAATTAGAAGGACAAGATTGACGAAAAACGTGAGGCAAAAAAAAGTTTTTCGAAAATTATCGATTTTCGGTGGCGAATATCTCGGAAACTATAACAGATAGGAAGAAAACGAATGTAGACATTTTTGTAGGAAATTTAATCATCTTTAATTTTGTAAGAATACTTTTTTCGTACGACGCACAGTTTCCAAGTTATAAGCGAAAAAAGGGAGCTTCTCCTCCCCCTCTATCCCTGAAGCGGCAGGGGTAGGGGTGGGGACTTTTAGTATGTATGTTTACCTCCTAACTACCCCCAACACATTCCTGAAGAGAAAAATCCTCCCCCCCTCCATGTCCTCTACAACCCCTTCGTTGACTGGACTACTGATGAAGATGTGATCTAATGCTTTCTGCATTAACATCTGCCATCTCGAATCTTTCAGTAAGTTGAATGCTAGATGGTTCCACACGTTTGCTAGAAAATTCGAGAAAGAAAGGATCTCTACTATAAAGGCCGAACCCGGCGAGCAATTTGAATGAGTTAGTCATTATTCTGAAGGCGATAAGTGTGAATACAGCGAATAGTAGAAGTGTTGTGTTTTTAAATTAAAAGTAAATTTTCTACGAACTCCGAATTCGTAACAGCATTTCCAATTTCTCTTCAAGTCAATTTCGAATTAATCTCGATTGCACTCCTCAAATCCTCCTCAGTCTCACTTAAGAAAGTTGGTTTTCCAGATCGGAGTACATCCCCAAAGCTCCCTTATTCTTGGAACCAATTTTGAGCATTTCATTCCTTTATTGCATCTTCTCCGAATGCGATATAAATTTTTGGACAAAGTCTCTGATGCGTTAGGACGAAATTTGAACTCGTACAACAAACATCTTAATCTGCCTTGGAGATTATAAAACACTGCACAACTTGACGTTTACTGTTTAAAATGTAATAACTAAAGTCTCCAAAAAATAGTACCGAATGCATAGGCGCTTTGATGCGCATGTGGAAGGAATGAACTACGATTGAACTACGAAGGTAACAAGCATTATTTTTCTGATATACTGAGAATATACTGGTCAACTTTGTCACGTTTTATTTAGTTATTCTCTGTATTTTTGACGATAGACATAATTTCAAGAATAAAGAATAAATAAAATTGAGAAAAAAATTGTTTAGACAAAATATGTTATACCGATGTATCATATAGCCGTAAACGGCACTGGATACGTGTAATTAGGCAATCCACCGATTGAGATTAAAGGCAGGCGGCCACTGAACGCGAAACTAAGCTAAGCTAAGCGAAACTAAGTTTTTTGAAAATTAGATCCAACGTAATCTTACGCGAACGTGGCAACTAAAGCTAAGGGAAGCGAAGTTAGGATAGCAAAGGTATAAAACAATGTTTATCTTCGCTCGGTTGCCTCGTACGCGTTGAATCTAATTTTCAAAAAACTTAGTTTCGCTTAGCTTAGCTTAGTGGCCCGTCGCCTTAATAGTGCATCAGTAATATACAATTGGGCGGATAAACAGACCTAAGATTTGGAGTTTTTAGTAATAACTGAACAACGCGGAGGGCATAGTACGAACTTTTATATAGCTATCTCTTTTTAACACTCGTGACTCAGCTATGGCGCTTGCAGTCAGAATTGATCAGATCGGCATATAATAAAAACTTTGTTGAACTTTTCTGGGTACCTAATATAAGGATTGGTGTACCATCAAGGCCATCACTGGGACCTCTGCTTTTCGCGGTACTGAAATAAACTCTAATTTAAAACAGTTTGGTGTAAAAAAATACAGGAAGAATTATGTCACTGTTAACTTCTTATCCTGATAGCAGGAAAATCTACTAAACTCAAACCAGCATTGATTTTGCTTTCAACTGAAAATTAAATGATGAAGAATTGTGAAATTCTTTGGATTAAAAATAGAAGAACTAATCGAGAAAAGAAGATGTGTAAGTAGAAGAGACAGGGTGAGAAAGTTCCCTCTTAAGGTGATCCAACTCTAAGTAGAATGAATACGCTCTCACAGTTTGTTTCGACCATCTCTTTTATTTTACTTTTTCTTCTCAAAAGTCAGTATGGGTATTTGAACTCTATGCAGAATTTCAAAGTGATTTTCCTTTCCTTGTTAAGGTTCGGTCAGACATTGCCTCTATTCGTTTCGTCTCATTTACCATTATGTATTATAACATGTGTTTTTTTAAAAATGCCATAAAGGTTGGCCATGAAAATTAAAACTCATGTCGTAGCTTGGCATGTAACACATGCCAAATCTGAAAATTTAGAGTAAATGAATGGAGCTAAGACATGAATTTTCTTTTCCACAGCCACCCCTTATGGCATTTTTAAAAAAACAAATGTTATTATAACTAAGCAGCGGAAGGCCGTCGGGAATAGAACGGGAGGAAGAAGGTCAAACCATCCGCTATTTAATTATGTATAAGTATTGAGCGGTAATATTATATTTTTCAAGGTTATCAATGAGCGAAATGCTTGCAAAGTGCAATGTTTCGAGTCGGTCAGCGGCGTCCAAAAAATTAAGCGTTAGCATGCGAGTAAAAAGCAACTACTCTGTAGGTAATGGAAATGGGCTCGCGCAATTTAGTACGCCTCTGACAGATAACCTTGAAAAATATACATAGTAATTTAGTAATTCCACTCAATAATTATAACACTTTATATCCAGTCTTGAGTTTACCGTACTGTCTGGCAACGCCTTTAAATCTCCATTTTTATTTTTTTGTTTAATTCATTCAATTCAATTTAATTAACGCGCGAGTTACAAAAAAAAAAAATTAAACTCATTCAAATTCAATTCGAATCACAAAAGAAAAAGTCTGTCGCGTTGGAGGAGCGCTCGCGGTCCTTTTTGTGAACTCGCCCGATTAAAGGCAATTAAATTTAATTAATCTCGTATTTTTCTTTCGCACTTAATTGCGCGAGCGTTAAACCGCGATTATTTCGGGACAAATACTGTCATCGTAAGGACTTTACACCCGATATTTTTAAATGCCCGCCAGATAACGGGCGCACTTATCAGGCTAACTTTCGCCCAGGCGAAACACCCCTCTTTGATCTGCACGCTTTATCTCCTCGTTGTATTTGTGTATGCGGTCTGCAATCTTTCTTGCCGAAATTTAGATTATTATGTGTGTGTACGTGTGAGTCAGATATTATTCAGTTGGTATGTAAGTAATTGCTGGAGGAACTTCGATTAAGTGTGATTCATGCCTAAAATTAACCAAGTCTGTTTAAAGTGAGTCCTCTGTTTTTATTTAGACGAACAATAACAATCGTGAAGAGCATTGCCAGATTTGTTGATTTTTGTAAATTCGAAGTGTTTCAAACTTTTTATGCCACTCACTTCTGGTGATGGTTTAAGGAAATCAAATCCAGTTTGAACAAAAAATGCACTTTTGGAATCGAATTCGTTTACGTCAAAAGGCAGAGCGAAGGCTCATATGTATGTGTGCACCTTCTAGGTTTGGTTCACCTTCAATCTCTGGTATTTTTAGAAAGATCAAAAACACGAACTTTTTGAAATCAGAGCCAGTTTCGACATCACACTCAAATTCTTTCAACCTTTCTGCTTAAGGTGTCGTATTTGGCAATTAAAACGCCGTTTAGGGGTTGAAAAATATTAGCAAAAAAACATCTGCAGTGTGCCAACCTCGCTTAATCACTTTCCCGGCCGCACCGCTCCTTTTGGCCAAACACCACCACAAAACTCCACTTCTTCTGCAGCATCAAAATTGAAGAAACTTCTAAAATATCGTTTTTCGCGGGTTTTTCCACTCCCTCTACCTTTGCCCTTCCATCCCTCAGGTAGAAACTAGCACTGTCCATCAGTTTGACCTAAACTTTACTCCAACTGTGTTGGAATTGCCAATTGGGTTAGTCCTCCATTTCTGGAATTGTAGCAATTTAACGTTTCGCCAGCGAATTGTCTGCTAGTATCTTCAGGGAGCCCTTACATTGAAAAAGCAGTTTCCAATTTATTCATTTTTATGTAAGGATCGAACTTAGGACCTTTAGATTATCAGCCCGGGCATTCTAAGCACTAAGCTACGGACGTGGTTTTAACCTTCCACATAAGCTTCCAATCTAATTTTCCCTGATTTCTTGAATGTTAGTTGGAATTGCAACGTTCTTTTTTCCATTGACGATGTTTTCAACGCCTAGGTAAGCGTCCTACTTTTCTCTTTCCCATCTTCGACTATTTTAGGTAATCGTCCTTAATTTATCCTGATCATTCACCTTCCATCTTTGCTGCTATTTATTGGCTTCATTCCAAAGTGTTTTATGTGAAGAATTGTAGCCTAATTCCATCAAATCAAGCCGCAGAACGCCCCTACACAGAAAAGCTTGGCGTTTTACTCTTCTATTTCCTTACTTTTGGTAAATGATCTTCAATCATCCTATCTATTCTACTCCCGTCTTTATCAAATATAGCGGTGGTCAGATATTTCCGCTTCATTCTTAAGTATTCTTCGATTTTGTCACCACCGAATTCCTCCAGTCTGATCGAAAGTCACACCACCTGGGAAAGCTTCGCCGTTTCTCAACGATGGGTTTTATTTTCTTTCGTTGGTTTTCACTTCGCTGACGATGACCCTTTTTTACTTCCAGAGTGAAAATGGAGAGCTTAGGATGATTAAAGATCAATTATCTAAAATACCCAAAATGGGGAAGAGACCTATGAGAAGAGGAAGACTTCCTCTTTCTCTTCCTGTGAGAAAAAGAAGACGTCTATTTAGTCTTCCTCTTCTCACAGGTCTCTTCCCCATCTCTGGGTATTTTAGATAATTGATCTTCAATCATCCTATCCTCTTCATTTTCACCATTGTCATGTACGGCATAGGTCAAGGAATTTTAACTTAATATCTCCAAACACATCACAAGGAAAAGCTTTGTCCTTCTTCTGTTTTCAACGTTTTATTCTTTTCTCTTCCTTCTCTGACTGTTTTTGGTAATGAGAAAAAGTCTAAAGCAATTCCAACGGTGGAATGTTTTGATTGCTACAGCAGAGAGTGTCCTGCTCGCCCAATTGAGCAAATTTACATCCACGGAGCCGCGCTTATTTACGACCGTCAAATGCACTTTATTTCCGTTGCAAACGCGCACACCAAGGGCACACTTATTATAAACCGGTAGCGGCTACAAAGGTCGCCATCACCGCAAATAGCCTAAATCTCATTTCGAAATCCGATCGCCGTGGCGTCCGTCCTTTTCTAAAACCAATATTTGCGTTCCGCCAGCCTTCGTCCTCCAGTCATTTCACGAATTTATTTGCATTTGTATATTTTGGCCTAACCTCGGCTAACGCGCTTCTGTTTCGCATCCGATCGAAAATAAATATGACCGTGTTATGAAATCGGGTGAGCGTGCGTATTTTTATGTTCTACTCTCTGCCTGTCCAAGTAATTTTACGTCAACGCTTCTTCCTCATTTTTGTTACGATTGATCACCTAAACATTCATATTTAAATATACGTGAAGAGAACCTACTGAAATCATGGTCAAGGTACACCTGGATTCATCGTAATTTGAAGATGAGTACATATATTTACAACTTATTTTCTGGCCGAAGACAACGCAACTATGTATTTGAAGATACCATCCCCATTCTATTTCTAAAGTTTCTTGGTGTATTAGGGCATTGTTTAAATAAGAAGATCCAATACCTTTGCAAGCTTCAACTGTCTTCCTCTTTATCCTTTCGATCTTCGTTGTGTTCGCATCCAATTTTCTTGACCCTTCCCGTCTTTTTGCTTTAGTTATAATTGCATTCTTTCCGATTCCTTCGAATGTGACGCCACCATTCCATTTTGGCTGAAGAGTAAATCCAACATTCCCAATCTACTTCTAAGTCCTTTTATCTGTCTTATTCTCTGCTGGTTTAACTGTTTTCCCCCTTTCTGACTCGAACTTCACTGAGTTCACAACTATTTCTCCTTGGCTCCACTTTTCTTCTTTTTGCT
Organism: Dorcus hopei; assembly: GCA_033060865.1. Lineage (NCBI taxonomy): Eukaryota > Metazoa > Arthropoda > Insecta > Coleoptera > Lucanidae > Dorcus > Dorcus hopei. Next base: position 61,575,809 of record CM065425.1, read on the forward strand.
TACGTTATAATATTTGTGTTCGACCCGATAACATGACCCTCATATTCCGATTTGGTTGAAGAGTACGCGCAACTATTTGAAGGTATCATTCCCAATTCTATTTCTAATGTCCTCTTGTCTGCTAGGGTCCTAACTTGAACAAGGAGGATCCAACTCCTTCATTCTTTACGTATCCTCCGCTAGCTTGCTCATTTTTTCAACTGTTTGCTTATTTTCCCTCGTGATTTTCATTATATTCTACATCCACTTTCCTTGGATCTCCCTTCTTTTGCTTTTGTATTCCTGTTTCTTCCTCTCTTCTTCGGGGCCTTTTTCTCTTCTCCTTACTTTCAATACAAAATCGCTGCGTATTATTTTCCGATTCCATATTCTTTGAAAGCGACCTCACCATACTGTCAACTTACTTGTTTCAATTTTTTGAATATCGTCTTGCCCCAAGTTACCAAAGCTTATCGGGAGAGGTTTTGTTTCCTCATTGCTTGAACTGCCCTTTTCATTTTCCCTCTGAACTTTCATTATGCTCTTTTTTAGGACTTCCCCAAGTCCTAAGCATAACGAACAGAAAAAGACGAACTTCTTACGTTTAATATAGTTTTTATATTCCTTTCAAATCCCATATTATCCTCATTTGTATTTATTCCAAAAATGTTTTCAATAATCAATCAAAGCCCCAAACTGCCAAAACTTGTCGGGGAAAAGATGATAAACTGATTCCTTATTCCTTCAACAGTCTTCTCATTTTCCCTTTTACTAGTCGCTATACGCTTTTTAGAGCCACCCCACTCTTCCTTTTTTCTCTTCTTCTCGCCTCTATTCATTCTTCTAACTTGACGCCATCATCTTTTAAACCTTGTCCCCTTTTATCTTTCGATTTTTGTTTACTTTTTAATATTCTAGCTTACAAACCTTGTCGACAATGATGATAAGCGATTAATAATAGCGATGATTAAGAGAAGGCGCAGGAATTATATTGTTCCTTTGTCTTTGCTTCATTTTTCACCTTGACATCATAATTTAGAAATGTGAAACTAGATACCCTTTTTATATACGGTATCGCGTGAGTCCCTTGACTATTGCATAACACTTCAAGCTAAATCCGAACTCAATTTATGAGGACGTCAAGTCCTGGAGATGTCAGCGGAGATAAACGAACGCGCCACGCTGCGCGAGCGTCCTTGAACTGCCGAAGGCGACTTGATTTGATCCTGACGACGACGACGACGCCTGCACCCATTAAATCGGAGCCCGTGAATTTCGCGACTCCTGCGAGCGGAAGAACTTGCAATTTTCGTTTTAATTGGCAGGGATTTCGTGTAATTGAGACTGGATTCCGTTCATTAAGAGTTTCGAGAATTATACAAATTAAGGAGGCGAATGGAGGGAGGAGGATGCCTAACCTCTTGACGAGCCAAAAAAGAAACAAATTAAAGATATTGACTTTTTAATATACACAGAAGTGAACAAGGAGAACAGAAAAGGAATCAATCACTTGACATCATTGAAACTCCGAAACAAGAAGGGTTTGAAGAAAACAGCAAGTTGTTAACGTTGGGCAGTAAAATTAAACAAATCTATTTGCAAGTATTGTAAGATGTTTATGTTCTAAGAACTCAAAGTAGTGGTCTGTCAAAACTATCTCAAGTTATGCAGGTCCTCAATGAAATTTCCTTAGGAGTTTCATGGATACCTGTATACGTATACTAAGGAGACCAAGTATTAAGTGATTTGGACCTGATTTGGAAAACTCCTAGCATACACAATCAGATCTTCTATTGATTGGAACTTCTGTGGACACCTATGTTTTCACTTTCCACCAGGAAGCCAAGTAAACGAGGAATTACTATTACGCGACCTTGACGCCGATGTTTACTACAATTAAATCTCATCGTTCGCAAGTGTGTTTACCGGGCGAAGTTTACTAATAAAAATTTATCGTTCGGATCCAGCCTTTGAATGACGCCCAACGAGTAAACGGTGCATACGATGTAAAAAAAATTACGCTTTCCTGCGTCACTCATGCTGTGAATCACTTGTTTTTCATTAGAACTTGTTCAAGTTGTTTTCTCCAATTCAAGAAGATACAGCTCACTTCATTGGACGAATAAAAATAGGCCGGGAAGTAATTTTTTTTGTTTCGGATTGTGGTTTCGTGTGGGCGAAAAGTTTGGTTTATGCATTGCGCATTTTGGGCAAAACTCGGAACAAATGGGCAAGTGGGTGGAAGAGTGGGCAGACGAAGTAGTGAAATTCAACAAATTAGCGACCACGAACACAGCCAAAATTATCCCTAAAGGGGAAAAGAAAACTTCGGTTTGCATTTGCAGAAATGTTTTAAATTGGATTAGTTACTGAGGGTCCCTCAGTCCAAAGAAATTTTAGTCTCCATGGATTAGTATCTTAAGGCTAAATATGAGGGGTGGTACTCAGTAATCTAACAACCCGAAGAACACGTCCAACGTTTACTTCAAGAAAACACCTGAAAAAATGGCTTCGTTTTAAAGATCATCCCCATAATACCATGACGTCAGGAAAACATCTCCAATGTATGTTTGCAAAACATACGAGACGTGGTGCTTGGAATAGACATAAAAGATTATTTTTACTTTGGTTTGGGGATTTTTATTGCTTCAGACTTGCAATAAGATTTGACGATGATTAAATCAGAATTCTTTTATATGGTGAATTAACATCGCAAGCCAGTTCATAGTACTTCCGTTATAAATTTGGAGTCGGTGTGAATGTAAAGGTCAGCCTAAATGTCACAGCTATAAACATAGAAAACAAGCTTCTCTGCGCGCGTCGAGAAATCCACAGGTGGAAGGATGGTGATTTATTCTCTCTCGAAGCCCGTCTCAATCGAAAAAGATTTTTTTGTTCGTGTGCGTTGTAGCACTTTTAAATAAAACCACCGGGTACATACTACGTTTGATGTCAGGACGTAGATGAGAGGGATAAATCATTCGGGATTTTGCGACAAAAGTAAAGACGATGATTTAATCCAAATGTAAACAACTTGTATTTTAGAAGCCAATTACTTGTTTGCCAAGAATTCCAGCTCGTTAGGTTTTGTTGTTGTACACATCCAGACGAAAATAGCGTTGCATTTAGAGCCCACCGGATTCAATGCGGCTTAGAGGAACGTGGACAAATTTTTATCAAAAGGTGACCATCCACTTCCAACTTTGGTTTGAAGGTCGGAAGACTATGCTGGAAAGTGCAGTAAAAAATAAAAGAAGCAAAAACAAAACGCAATAGTAAAAGAAGAATCAAGTCAAATGAAGATAAAGGTGGAAAATAGCTCCTTTCTGTTTCTACTAACTTACTTCCTTTTCAATCAAATTCTATTAACTATTTTTTTTAAGACATGACGAAGGGAATGTTCAATAAGCACATCCTTTTTCCTAACAACTTTTTCAACCATTAATATTAGTGATAGAACTTGCCAAAAAAAAATAGAATGTATTCATTTAGAAACAAAAGCAAAACGCAGTAATAAAAGAAGAATCTAATCAAATGAAAATATGGATAAAAAAGTAGGAGGTCCACTTCCTTCACTTATTATTAACTCCTCAGTTTCCTCCTCATTTTCCCTTCCAATCTTCCTTACACTTTTTTTTTAATTTTTATTCTTGATTCCACTACTTTTTATGTTCCTCTTTCCAATTTCATTCTACTAACATTTTATTAAACAAAAAAAAGAAACACTAAGGCCCGATTTTACAATCGTCGGATAAGCATTATTATTGGTAGGTGTGACGTAGATATGGAGGAACATTAAAGGATATTTGGCGAACAGTTATTCCGTTCTTATTCCACGATTGTAAAACTGGGCCTAAGTGATTAAAGAATTACGCAATAAAGTCGTTTTTTTAGCCTTCAATTGATCTTATATTCTCTCGATTAATATTACTGCACATCATTGACATACGTAGGTATATAACAAAATGCAGATGATTTATTAAAAACCTCAAAAAAAAAAAGAATTCATTTAGAAGACTGGAAGGTGCAACGGAAATAAATTAAAACAAACAATGCAATAGTAGAGGAAGAATCAAATCAAATGAAGATACAAATTGAAAATGGCAAGTTCGAAAAGTCAGAGGTAATAAATTCCAAGAAGAGACGGAATTAAATTAAAGAATAACAAAAGAACACTGGGGCTTTTAAGCTTGTCTATAAGATCCATCGCTTTCCCTTTACTCTTTCTTTTATGTACGACTTTCCCTTTCTTACTTTTCACTTTCGATACTTTGCTTTACTTTTCCTTTTACTGACGTCTTTTCCTTTGATATACTTACTGCTTCCGCCGTATTGGCCTCTTGCGCGTTTTTTCCAGATTTACCAACACAATAAACTCTTTGGTGTTCTACTATCTGCTTACATGTAGTTTTAATGTATTTATTCTATTCACCCTGCTTTCACTGCTTGCCTTATTCATTTATCCATTTCACCCTCAGGTGTTGCCTGCGCAACGAGCGCCTGTCAGAGCGACGATAGGCAACCATACATACACATTTGGTACATAATGTTAATTCTCCATAACAAAGTGAGCCTGAAAGCCCATCTACTGGATTCTCTCTTCTAACTGTATTTACTGCCTTGTTTTTATCCATCATTTGATTATCTTTGAATATTTGCAATTTGCTTCAAATCCTCCTCCTTACCTTCATCGGCCTCAGTTTACAGAAGGACTCAATCTCTTTCTGACTCGAACTTCACTGAGTTCACAACTATTTCTCCTTGGCTCTACTTTTTGCTTACGTTATAATATTTGTGTTCCTTATCGATCCGACGCGATAACATGACCTCAATATTCCAACCATTTGAAGGTATCATTCCCAATTCTATTTCTAATGTCCTTTTGTCTGCTAGGGTCCCAACTTGTATAAGGAGGATCCAACTCATTCTCTTCGTATCTTCCGCTAGCTAGCCCATTTCTCCAACTGTTCCCTCTCAACTTTCGTTATACCGTATGTCCATCTGACAATGAGACATAGGGATTTAACATGGGAAAACAGAAATTGCCTTATATTATCTACCTGAGTACAGTATGAGCATAAATGTTTGAGGACAAGTTGAATTTCCCGCGTCTCTATCTAGTAATTTTTACTCTTTGTGTGTGGCCGTCCTGAAAAATTAATTTTTGTTCAGTGTCGCCTGTGTAAATTTTGCAGCCAGCTCCAAGAATTTATAAGACAAAATGGGACGCGTTTGCCTAATGTACCTGTCTGTAGTTATTGCCCTTCTTGTATTTAAAATAAACAAATTACTTGCCTAATTTTTTTTGTAACCTATGCATTTGACCAACTTAAGAAAAATATTGGAAGGCGGGAAATTCAACTTGTCCTCAAACATTTATGCTCATACTGTATATATATATATATATGAAATTCTGCGTTATAATCGGAAAGATTATTGCATTCAAAGTGTTTTGATACTAAATTTGTACAATATTAGTTAATTATTTAGAAATTAAGAAAAAAAGTTATTATTTTTTTCTGGACAAGATTAGTAGGTATTTAACGAAGACTTTCCAAACGGATGTCGTGGTCAAGTTAGTTTGTTCATGTTTCACAACCGTAAGGTCACGAGTTCAAATCCGAATGAAGACACTTTTTTTTTCCTTTTTTAAATATTTTTTCAGATTTGAAATCACTCTTAAACTAGTTTATTATTGTATTTATAAGTTTCATTTTAATATTAATTATGTTCCATTTATGTGTATTTTTTCGTTTGCAAAATTTTATTATGTTAAAGTTATAACTTTATTTATTATGTTACATAATTAATATTAAAAGGAAACTTATAAATAAAATAATAAAGTAGTTTAAGAGTTTAAAGGTTGGTTGCATAAAAGATTTAAGTCAGGATTAAATTTAAGTTTAAGTTAGAATGTGACATTCACAATGACGTGTAGCATATAGCATGTCACATTCTAACGTGAGCTTAAATTTAATCCTGGCTTAAAACTTTTATGCAACCCAGCCTAAGTGATTTCAAATCTAAAAAAATATTGAAAAAAAAAAGAAAAAAAAGTGTCCTCATTCGGATTTGAACTCGTGACCTTACGGTTGTGAAACATGAACAAACTAACTTGATCACGACATCCGTTTGTAAACTCTTCGTTAAATACTTACTAATCTTGTCCAGAAAAAAATAATAACTTTTTTATTAATTTTTAAATAATTAAGAACTAAAATTGCAGAAATGTAGTACAAAACACTTTGAATGCAATAATCTTTCCGATTATAACCCAGAATTTCATATATATGTACTCAGGTAGATAATATAAAGCAATTTCTGTTTTCCCATGTTAAATCCCTATGTCTCATTGTTAGATGGACAAACGGTATACTACATCTACTTTCCTTGGATATCTCCACCCTTTTTTTTCTTTTGTATTCCTGTTTCTTCCTGTTTTCTCCGGGGCCTTCGGTATTATCTGAATTTTTCTCTTCTTCTTGCTTTCAATACAAAATCCCTGCGTATTATTTTCCGATTCCATATTCTTTGAAGGCGACCCCATCAACTTATTTGTTTCATTTTTTTTTAATATCGTCTTGCCCCAATCATAGCCCCTAGTTTCCAAACTTTGGTGTTCTACTATCTACTTGCATGTACTATTGATGTACTTATTCTATTCTCCTTGCTTTCACTGCTTGCCTCATTCGTCTATCCTTCTCACCCTCAAGCGTTGCCTCCGCAACAAGCGCCTATCAGAGCGACGATAGGCAACCATACATACACATTTGGTGCATAATGTTAATTCTCCATAAGAAAGTGAGCCTGAACGTCCACCAACTTGTATTTACTGCTTTGTTTTTATCCCTCATCTGACTATCCTTGGATATTTGCAATTTGCTTCCAATTCAATTGCCTTCCTCCTCCTTACCTTCATCAGTCTTGGCTCACAGAAGACTACAATCTCTTCACTTATTCTTATCACACGTCAATATTCGATTTGGGTCCTCTCCTTTTGTCAGTCTTGCATTTACTAATTTGATTTCGTCATCACTTGTTGTTACTATTCCTACCTGCTTTCCTTCCGTTTACAATTTTTATCCAAAACCAATTTGTTCTGTTCACAGGGTTTCGAAATAATAATTATGAGGAAACGGGGGTGGAAAATAAATAGTTCCTAGAAGGCGAAAGCCATTCCCTCCATTATCTGCCTTTGCATTCTTTTGAACAAAATGTTTGGGTGAGTACTAGGAACTTAAATCACATCTGGAGTAACATGGAAGGAGATGAGGAAGATTCAACTGAGAAGAAAAAATCAACAAAAGAAATTTTAAGGACCTTAGTACTGATCAGGACCGTTAAAGACATCTTAGTGAGATGGTATAAAAAAAAATAAAGTTAGACTGAGAGATGGGGGACGAACGACGAACATCTGTGAAGTTCAGTTTTGTTTAGAAACCCCAAAATGTTGAAGAACCTTCTTAATAGCAAAGTTATAAATGGAAATAGAAAATCAATTAAGATGTGCATTGATTAGAAACCGGAACACATTGAAAAATCTTCTGAGTTCCTCCTTACCTACTTAGCATTTTATTTGCTTTCTCATCGCCATCTCATTGTTTTCTCTTGCATATGTCAGATACCATTAACAACAAAATTGCTAACCATGTTAACCACGTTAGAAAAGGTAGGAAGGAATACGTCAACAAATTTTCCGAAGGTACAGAACATTTCATGATGGAAAACGCTAGCAGACCTCAAGCTTTCAATGCAGCGCTGGATTTCACTTGTAGTTGTTCCTTGCATTTTATAACTTTCCAAAATAATTGTTCAAAATGTTCGTCTTGAATATTTTGAATTTCCTTCACAACGTCCTTCCAATATTATCCCTAAGTCTTATGGATGTAGTAAGTCCAATTTCTTCTCAGAAGGATGACGTAGCCTCTGCAGAGCTTCTTACTGATTTTTTCCTTTACTTTAAGGATCACTCCGTAGATTAATCATTAATTCACATGTTCATTGGATATGAGTTTTGAAAGCAAAAGATGACCTCTTCAGTTTTAAATTTCTGGTCTTATAGTTACTGTTACTTGAAAAAATTTGAGAAAGTAGAGAGAAAGCTATTTCTTTCCAAATTTCTGCTAATATTTGGATCCCTTGGACGCTATCTGGTTTGCCCTCTCTGTCCTTCATTTAAGAACACCTAGTCTTATTCCTAATGAATGAAATCGCTAGGTTTCACTTTCCTCAAAATGTTCGATGAGGTAGGTACATGATTTTTCCCATTTAAATAACAGCGAATGTATTTGACCTTTAAGCCTAAGTAGTATTTAGATTAAGGCAGCTTTCAACTGCTGAGATTTTCCAGTCCAAACTTATCTTTGCATAGAATTCAGTTGTTATTGAACCAACCATGGTCAAACTTCTTTGACCGCGTCGGTTTTTCGACGAACTTCAAGCGCAGATAGTATTTTTATCTCCGGGGTCGCTCGGCGAATTTATCAGAGCGCACAATTTTTGCGCGAGTCAACTGCAGATGATTCCAAGGCGGCGAAAAAAGTGCTGCTGCAAGATAACCTCGAGGACGTATCACGCTGACACGCCGAGCCTCGAAAGTACATCATGGGCAGAGTTCAACACCCCGGCCGGTCATTCGAAATTTCTTTCGGGTGATTACGTCGTTATATAATTAGAGCCGGTGCGCAGCTAGATAATGCGCTTGCCAACAAGATCGGAACGATTGTGTTGATGTATAAATAGGAAGCGAGAAATTTGAAAAATTCCTGGTGCTAATACACTCTCGCCCGCGTATGTCAACGCACAGGGACGGATTTATGTGCACATGAACAAGAAGCAAGCAAGAAAAAAGTTATTTACAAGGTTTCACTTATTTTGGTCGATGATATAATTTTAGAAATCTTGGGAAAAAATCGAAATCCAAAACGAAACATCTTGAAGAAAATACGTTGGGGAAGGGGGGCTTCTTTGGGCATCCTTTTATAGTCTTGCTTTTCAATACATCCCCATCAATATTGATACTGCTTCTCCCTCGTCTCTCAGTTGATTATCTCTTTCCATTTCTGACCTTATTTTTAAATACAAGCTCGCCAAATAGGTTTTCAACATTTTCTGGTTTCCAATCCGCCGATCTGCTTACCTCATCTCTTACTGGATCCTCCCTCTCCATTTCCAACATTCTTATTTGAATACAAGCTCGCCGAAAAGGTTCGTCAGTATTTTACGTTTTCCAATCAATACTCAGCTCCATAGACCTTCTCCCTCATCCCTTACTGAATTGTCTCCCCTCATTTTCAATACTGCTGTTTGAATACAAGCTCACCAAAGTTTGTCAAGAGCACAGAGCTCCACAGATCTTCCTCCCCTCATCTCTTATCTGACTTTCGCTCCCCATTTCTGACGTTGCCAAAAAGGTTCGCCTACATTTTTCAGTTTCTAATCAATATTAAGCCCCACCCTCATCTCTTGCCCCAATCTCCGACATTGCAGTGTTTTGATATACGCTCACCAAGAAGGTTCCTCAACTTCCTCCCTCATCTCTCAGTTGTTTCTCTCTTTTTCCATTTCTTACTTTGTTGTTTGAATACCAGCTCCCCTAGAAGGTTTTTTTTAAAACATTTTCCAGTTCCTAATCAGTAGTAAATTCCTCTTTTCAATCAATCTTCTGCTTTCGTAGGCGGTATTACTCACACCAAATTGCATTTAAATTTTTTGTACGTGCCCAAACGTTCTACTCAAAAGAATATAAACTCAGACGATGGATGAAATGACTTTCGCCATCTAGGAACTATTTATTTTCCACCGAGGTCTTCTCGTAATTACTGTTTTGATCTCTTGCGAACAAAACAAACAAGTTTTGGGATTGTCAAGTTACAGACACGTGTGATAAAGGAGTTAAAAATAAGTAAAAATTGAGTGGACTTGAGGAAATGTGCCAAAGTGAATCTTGGACTGTTGCGTCGCCTTATGCACCGGGCGTTCCGTACAATTAAATTACAATCGGTGCGGGCCTAAACACATACGTTCGTCACTGGCAGCGAGTCAGAGTTTATTTTCGACGGTAAGCCCACGCAGACTTATACTATACTACGACCGTTTTAAATAAATACCGCGGCGTTGTAATCATGTGGACCAGGAAAACTACATTTATGTACTGTTGTTGTTGGTTACCTCTTTTGATTCGTTCATTTTTTTCTAGGGGTAATCACATCGCTATCATCATTTCATAGTCTTTTGCCCTTAGTACAAAGTCGTAGACAATATCCAAAAGGACTTAGAAACTCTGTGGTTCTTCAACCAGTTGGCATCGCCAAAATTCGTGCTTTTCATCCATTTCATAGACGTATTCTGCTTTACTTAGGTGTCCTGTTTAAGAGTTCGGAATGAAATGGACTTCCTCTTTCACGTAGAAATTTAATTTTCTTCCAATTACTCTGTTCTGCTCTTGAATGAATTGATTCGTTTTCCTTTGAATTTCCGTCTATTTGGTTTTATTATGTAAGAGGGAGGTGCTTTGTCTCGTTCCATACTTTAACACCAATTGATGCGCCCTGTTAAAAGCATTTTCGAAGCATTCTGTCATTTCTTCAAAACTGCACGATGATGCGTTTTGCGACTTGGATCGATCAAAACTAAAGTAGTGTTGTCGTTGTATAATTTATCAAGTTTAGAATTTAAGAAAGTTTACGCATTTTCAATATATCCGTAAAACACGAGCACGTTTGTTTATTTTATCTTATGGTTTGGAATATGATACGGGGTGCGTCTCAGGTAGAGGGGACGCAAGGGAAAAAAAGATGCTAGCGCTCAGTCTCCGGCGGCGGTCCTGGAGGGCTAAACGTGGTGATAATGTTGCGCTAATTACGCGTACGGGCTTGCGAGTGTTGCAATGAATTGCAATGACATGTGATGAAGGGTGATCGCTCTTCATTCGCCCATAAACGGAGAGAGTGGGGGATCACTTCACCTGTATACGGCATTTGACCTTATCCGCTACTGCAGAGGCGTGAGTAGTAGATGCCAGAAACACAACTAGTTGTACACCTGACCAGGTGATTGCATTGTGCTTTCCAAGAAAGGTCATGACTTGGTGTTGACTGTGCTTAGGCCGGTGTAGCAACACTGTAGGAGGCAGTAGCACCAATGATTCTGAAAACGTACGCTCAGAAAGCAAGGTATGCTAATATCCACCTGGGGTTTGTCTTTGGCATGCGAAGTACGAAGATGGACATTCGAGGACACCTTCTCCGTGAATTCGCATCCCAGCAGGGAGCTTACGCATCTAGAGTCGCCGCTGGAGGGGCGGAGCCGGGAGAGGGCCCCGGTGAGTAAATAAGTCCCATAGTCTTGAGTAGATACTCGTAAATAGTTATTTGTAATTTTGCATGACGTCCTTGTCGAATCGAAAAGCGAAGCCCAGATGTTAAGACGTTTATCCTCAGCTCCGCAGTGGACGAAAAAGAGAGAAAGAAAGCAGAGAAAGAGAGATCTAACCAAAGGGTGAGTGAATGTTTATTATAACTCGGTCCTCTGATATTGTTATTAGTCGAGAATGTTTAACAAAAAAAAACTATTCCTACAGTAGGTTTTGATGAATTTATTTTTTGTCATTTAGTGGGACCACTAGATGCGAAACGAAGTAGATTCTAGAAGTCTCCGTAATCCTATTTCCAAATCACGAATAGCTTGGTTAGTTCTTTCTGGAAGACCCGATCTGTTGGTTTTTTTCGCTTGGTTCTATCACACTCACTGACACTTGGTATTAAAAAGTTCTTTAAGTTCGAAAGTTAAAGACATAAATAAATTTTGTTTTAAACCCTTACTTCCTACAAGGAGTCAAACAGCCTCACCGCTAGGGATACATTTTTTCATCGTCTTGTAAAAACAAGCGACTTAAAAAATGGCACCAAAATGAGTTAGGTAAAAATGGGCATACACACGGTCAAGTATGCCTTCGCGCCTAACTGAACGTTTTGATGCTTGGAGGTAAGTGCGAATGCTGATGGTGCGTTCCTGGCCTAAATGAATCTATCATACTTGCTCGCAGACTTACCTCTCAAGCAAGCTCGAAGACTTGTCTAACCGTGTGTATGCCCATTAAGTTACTTGCTCCAGAAAGATGTGCGAAGAACTAACTTCGTGTTTCATTTTTGCCGTTTGTTCTTATAAAATCAATTATGCTTTTGCGAGAGAACCGAAAAACAACAATTTGTTTTTTTTTTGAAACGTTGGTTTTCCCCAAATTGTGAGACGATGTGAAATTAAGCGAATGCAATGACGTGCGCGCATCTGGCGAACGAAAACCCATGAAGTTCACGCGACATTTCACATTAATGAACGAATCGGTTCCTGTTTGGGTTTCAAGTGAACTTTCATGTTACACGGAAGTTTTTCAGAAAAAAAAAATGGGGCTATGCACTTTACGAGATAGATCCTGAATACACACACACGCACATAAAGACGATACAAAATGACTTGAGTTTGAAATGATTAGATGAGGCATGAAAAATTACATACGAGGTGTGTACAAAAAGTTTATTACCCCTAGTTAATCTGTAAGTTTTCTTGTCGTTTGTAAACCGGAAATTGACTTTTCTTGTAAATAGTAAACCAACAAAGAAGATATAAACCATTCAAAATTACAACAATCTCGATTCTAAGAACTTTGAACTCTGCGCGCAACAAAGTCCCGAAACCTTCGCGAAATCTCCCGCTGCTGATAAATGTTTGCAAACAAGTTATTTACACTCCGCGGAACATCAGAGGCGCTGCTGTTCCGGACGTTTGCTGCAAACGGCCCTTAACAAGATTGCGCCTCGTATTTTTAGCCGCCCGCACGCCCGCCCGCTTCTCGATGTATCGCATGCAAGAAATAAATAACAAAACGCGCAGTTCGCGAAAAAAAAAAACGGCACAAGAAAAACACGTGCCGCGGGATATTTATAGAAACGTTTTATTTTCCGAGAGTGAAAATATTCCTCAGTTCCGCTGATAAAGTTTCAATCAGAACCGATTCGATGTATCGAACGTGTAATGATCGGCGAAAACAAGTTAATCCACGTGCCGGAAAAACGCCATGCATTTACCGAGTGATTAGCGGATTTGGGGCACTTCAAAATCAAACGAGTTCAACGAAAGAAACAAACGTTTCAATCAAATAAGTTCCGAGTCATTTTTCAAAACTTCACATCTAGTTGGGCTTATGGTCTTACTTTGTTAACAAGACGTAAAGCGTGGCTTAGATAATGACGTTTATTTATTTATATACATTTTTTTAAATCAAAGTTCAAGTAAATGTGCTTGCAGGAATGTTTGATTAAAAACACAAACGTAATTTGAATCTTGATTTAACTTAGAACCTATTTAACGAAAGAAAAAACGTTTCAATCAAATAACCACCGAGTCATTTTTGAAAACTTCGCATCTAGTTGGGCTTATGATATTACTTTGTTAACAAGACGTAAAGCGTGGCTTAGATAATGACGTTTATTTATTTATATACATTTTTTAAAATCAAAGTTCAAGTAAATGCGCTTGCAGGAATGTTTGATTAAAACACGAACGTAATTTTAATCTTTTTTTGACTTACAAACTAATTAGTAGTGATGCGACTCGAGTCGCTTTTTACTCGAGTGACTCGAGTAGTTTTACTAGTAGTACTCGAGTGAAAAAATTATTGACTCGAGTCCACTCGTATTCGAGTTACTACTCGAGTGGTCGAGTCAATAGTCGCAATCGCAACTCGAATCGTGGCTTATGCCGATTTTACACAGTCAAAGAAATTGATGGATTTATTTGCAAATTTATTCATGAAGAAATCATTGAATTTATTGCAAATGTCACTTTGTATTACACAGTCCAACTTTTTATTGTCGTCTTTCAGTTAATCCCAACTGCAAAGCTGGTTCTAATTTGGCAATTTATTCATGAATTTATTGTCGTCGATTTATTCACGACGATTTTATGTATTACACGCATGAATAAATTCAAGGACAAAAAATCCATCAATTTCTTTGACTGTGTAAAACGGGCATTATGCTCATGCGCACTGATGTCAACGAAGATTTTTACAACCCAGTTGGCATCTCTGCACATGCTCATGAGTCGATACTACAGTAGCTGCCTTGATAATTTTGTTTTCTCCAATTCTCATTTTATTTGTATCGGTTAACGTATAAGGTCGGATTTCTGGAACGTTTCATTAAGTTAATGGTCCGACTAAAGTAAACGTTACTATAGCTACACATGTTCAAACTATAGGAATATTTATTTTAATGGGACCGTTAACTTAATGAGACGTTCCAGAAACCCGACCTAAGTGGGGATTTCACAAACGTTACTTAAATTTAATTATCGATTAAGAGTGAACGTTGCTACGGTTACATACTAAAGCCATAGGAACGTTTACTTTTAACAGACGATAAATCTAATAGCGTTTTCGATTGACCGCTCTAAAGTACTCTCGGAATATTATCATCATATTTCAACTTCATGTAATAATAAGGGATGGAGATATTTTGAGAGTGTTCTAGAGAGTAAGCCCTAGGTCAGACACGGCGGTTTCCGCGCAGGTAGAACCGCGCATTTTGCATCCGGGCGTGACTATTACTCGAGTAAAAAAAAATCACTCGAGTCGCATCACCACTCGAGTACAACTCGAGTAACGTGATAAAACAAATCAAGTGGCTCGAGTCAAAAAAATTCACTCGAGTTGCATCACTACTAATTAGTGAAGCGAAATTTAAAAAAAAACAGCCAGCAAAAGCAAGGTTATGTTGAAACTGTCAAAAAATGCAGCGCGCGTTCAATCTTCGTCATACGTTCATTGTTGACAAATCTTCTCTCTAGATGTGAAATTTAAAAAATCACTCGATGTAGATGAATACTGATCTGGAACACTGACGTTTTTATCGATTAAAATACATTTAATTAAGGAATCGCAGTGCTGTTTTAGTAAAGTTGTTATCTCGGTAAATAACGACCCCCTCACCCGAGTACATTAAGATATCAGTTGTATAGAACATTTCAAAGTATTTGAAATTCATGAAACCATTACGAATCGCAATTTGTTTGTGACCATCATAGCACGTTAAGTATTTTATGAAGTTATCATCTTTTTTTTAGTATGAATATGAACAGTACACCAAAAGGTATATACAGGTTGACTTTACAAGCAACGAAATAAAACCACTAAGGGCCGGTCTTTCCACCTCTTGATAAACTAACTGACTATCATCTTCCATGGAAACAGTTAATAAAAATCAATCAACCATTCATAAAAATCAAGTTATTTGCCGGATAACTTTAACGGGAAGATGGAGAAGTGAATACACGTCGCCGATTACGGGAAAAATTAATAAATTAGAACGAATTAAAAATTTACCTACCCTAAAATCATGTTATAAGTTATAGCACTGCCTGAGATTCTGAGAAATACACACACCCACTATAGATATCAATCAGTAGGGACAGCTCGCCGATTTTTGACTGAGGCTCGATCTTTCCACTTCCTAATTGAAGTGCTCGATGATAACATTATTTGGCAAATAACTTGATTTTTAAGAATGGTGGAAAGATCGTACCCGATTGTTTTTTTGTGTGGGCGTAATCATAAATTCTCGGTAAATAACGATCCATTCACCCGAATACATTAAGAGATCAGTTGTATAGAACGTTTCAAATTATTTCAAACTCATGAAACCATTACGAATCGTAATTTATTTATGACCATCATGCAGTTATCATCTTTTTTTTGTATGAATATGAACGGTACACCAAAAGGTATATACAGGGTGAGTTTACACGCAACGAAATAAAACCACTAAGAGAATACACGTCGCCGATTAGGGGAAAAATTAATAAATTAGAATGAATTAAAAATTTACCTACCCTAAAATCATGTTGGAACACTGCCTGAGAAATTACACAATTGCTACACTGTGGTATAGGTATCTATCAATAGGAACAGCTCGCGGATTTTTGACTGATGGTTTTTGTGTGGGCGTAATCGTAAATGTGTGTCTAGGTGGTATCTTGGTACAAATATATAGGTATGCTCGGTTCGGAACCAAATATCTCCTTTCCGCGCAGCTCAGAGACGCCTCATTATGAGTAGCCAATATGAACCAAAATGCGTCTTTAATAGGGCCCGTATGAAATGCCATGTTTGTTTATGTTCTCACTCACTTGTTTCCCTCACGCGTCACAGTATATACCACAGGTGGTATAAAAATCTTGCACGTGCGCATAGCACAGCTTTTTGTATTTTGCTCTTTATTTCTATTTTAAGAGGTGACAATGACATTTCAGATGATAACATTTTTATTTATGATTATTATTACCTATGAGTTCGTGTTATATTTAATGGAAACGGAGCAAAAATTTTTGAATTCAGATATTAGATTTTGCAGTTCAAGTCTGCTCGGTACGAAATGAATTTGTGTCAAATTTGACGTCGAAGGTCTTCAAGGTGGCAGAATTAATGCAAGAAGGATTAGATTTGTGTAGACAAAGCGATCTTCCTTTTAAATAGATGAATTTCTTCTAGCCTAGTACAGAGTTTGCTACCTAAATAACTTAATAAGTTAACGACTGTGATATCTTAATCTTAATTTTTTTAAGTTTTTTTTTGACTGTAAGATCTACATAACATGTGTTTTTTAAAAAATGCCATAAGGAGTGGCTGTGGAAAAGAAAATTCAAGTCTTAGCTCCATTCATTTACTTTAAATTTTCAGATTTGGCATGTGTTAGATGCCAAGCTACGACATGAGTTTTAATCTTCATGGCCAACCTTAATGGCATTTTTAAAAAAATACATTGTATTATATGTATTATGTCATGTGTATGTCCCTGACTGACTGTGATAAGATATCACATACCTCATATAATTGTAATTGCAATTTATACATACATATATCATCGGGTTATTGCAAAAACAAGCTAACTCCACTTGTTATCAATTCGGAGTTAAGTGTTTCCGTAGATTAAGAAATGCTCAAAAAACATACTTACAAAATTTTTAAAACCATATAAATTAAAACAAAATGTTAAGGTAGGAGAAACAAGTGGTCGAAATAATCCAACCATTTTAAACTGCAATTTTGAATCGTCAAAAGACGGCTTTTCAAATCTTCCAAAAATGGAGTTGTCTTGTTCTATGTGTTATATGTTCTACGTCCAGGCACTGAACAATAAACTAACTAACATTTAGGAGAAAATTTTAGTAAAATGTTTAACATTTAAAATTAGGGAGATATATCAAATTCCAACATCTTTGAAAGAAAAGTTAAAGTTAAGCTGAGTTAATATTTCGTTCGGTGCATACAGTCATAAGTCCACAACGTAAAATGTTGAGAAAAGCAACTTAACAGTTAGGACTTTTGCCTGACAGATAAAACCTCAGAAGTGACTTAGGGCCGGTCTTTCCATCTTCCCGTTCAAGTTGTCCGGCGAATAACCTGATTTTTATGGATGGTTGATTTATTTTTATGAATTGTTTCCATGGCAGTTATCCGTCAGTTAGTTTATCAAGAGATGGAAAGACCGGCCCTTAGTGAATACTCGTAATACCCTCATCCATAACTTGTCTTTTATATAACTTTGGTCTTTTATATAATTTTGGTTTTTAGGTATAAAGAGAAATAGATTATGGACTTAAATGCGTTACAAACAAAAATACGAAAATTTTGGACTTGGTGACTTCTGCCTTAATGGTGACGATTTGTCTTTCAAGAATTTATGACAATGTACGAAGTGTGTAAATAAAGTACTAAGACTGGAAGCGCAACGTTCCACGCGGCAACACTGTGGACTTCTCTTTTAGAGGGATGACAGGTCAACATCCACTGCATCTTCAGTATGAGTTTGAACTCCCTAGCGTCATCAGCTCATCCGTAACAAATTTTTTTGTAAAGCGTTCGGAAAATTCAAATCTTCCCCATCATTTTCGTTGTTAACCGACGGTCAGAGCGAATTCTGTCGACATTCTGATCAGTTTTCGATGCCCTTTTACTACGAGGTTCGTCTTCAATCCATTCTCGGCCTTTCGAAAAAGCCTTAAACCACCTGAAAACCTGGGCCCTTGACAAAACATTCTCTCTATACGCCTGCTGAAGTTTTGGAAAAATTTTACACGCGGTGTGCCCGAGTCTGAAGCAAAAGTTTATGGCACAACGTTGCTTGCAATTGCCATCACTCATTTTCGGAACGCACTAGAAAAAACAATTTTACGAAAAAAAATTCGATAATGGTTTTTTTTTAATTTCGCTTCGCTAATTATTTTCTGTTAAATCAAGATTAAAAATACGTTTGTGTTTTAATCAAACATTCCAAGCGCATCTACTTAAACTTTGCTTTTAAAAAATGTATACATATAAATAAATAAACGTCATTGTCTAAGCCACGCTCTACGTTTTGTTAACAAAGTAATGTCATAGCCCAACTAGATATGGAGTTTTAAAAAATGACTCGGTACTTATTTGATTGAAACTATAGTGACGCTAGGGAGGTGAAACTCATATTGAAGATGCATTGGATGTTGACCTGTCATCCCTCTAAAAGACAAGCCCACAGTGTTGCCGCGTGGAACGTTACGCTTCCAGTCTCATTAGCATTACTTTATTTACACACCTCGTATGAATTTTGAAGCCACATAAGAAAAAAATTCAAAAAACGGCATATTCGGTCATATTTTTTGTAATGCATACCTATATTAAAAAAAAGATTAATGATTTTCAAACTATATACATTCAATTTTTCTTTATTGAGAAATTCGATTTTTCGAAAATTTTAAATGATTTACTAGACGTGGTTGTGTTGTTTTTTGTTTTGTTGAAGCACGAACTGATCCTAGTAAAATGTTTTCGCAAAAATCAATAATAAAATGTTTTCTCATTTGTTACACACTTTATAAATGACACTGTATACCTATTCATGTCCTAGTAAACTATGAAATTTTATTACATATTTTGTTTATGTTTTAATATGTAGGTACACATTACGTCCACGGACCGAATTTATTATTTTGAAAATGTATAAAAAAGGGAAAATACAAATTGTTGCTCGTTGTTTGTTTTATGGTAAATTTTTATAAATTTATTAAAGTTGCCTATTTGTTATAGGCTTGGTCATAACGTTATAAGACATAACTGAGTGGAAATAAATTAATATGTACCCTGCTGTGCAATAATATCAGAGTAAACACAGTAACTATTTTATAATTTATAAATTTCAAAAATAATATTTCTTCCTACTTGCAAGATAAAGTTTCTTTAGTATCGCTTTTAGGGCACTTTAAAGGTTTTCAGTTGATTCTGTGTATTTGTTTCATATCCTTAGTTTTCGGTCATATAAAAAAATGTCCCTTGATGAAAAAAATTTTAATTTTCTAAAATGAAACAGCATGTGTCGTCCAACAATTATTGTAGTCCTGGCTGGCTGTGGAATCAAACATAAATGTCGATTCTTACTTCGTATCGTTGAATTGACGTCTCAGATATTGACCGTTAAACAACAAATAAATTCTTGTTTACGTATTTAATGTTTTATTGCCGTTTATATAGTGAAATACATACAACCAGTGATGCCAATCTTTGGACTCCAAAATTCCCTATGAGTTGGCGAAAAGTTCCCCCCTTTTTATTAGCTTCATTCCCTTCTATGAAATTTAATTTAATTTTAATAGAGGATATAAAACTGTAAATAAAATGTCAGTTTTTATTAAAATTAACGAAAATACTTTCAATAAAAGAATAACAAAAAATCTGTAATCTTGAAAACAAGAAACAAAAGGTTTTTCCATCTTCGAAAAAGGAAAAAATCATCGACTTAAAATCTATAGATCTTTCAACAAAAAATTATAACATAAAATAGAAAGTAAAATTAATGAGTCTTCTTCCGATCTTATTAAAGTTTTGTTAGTTAGTAAAGTCGTGGATAAAATAAACAACAAACGATATAGCTTTATGTCAATTTAATGTGTAAGAGAGTGACGCACGAGCATTGGCATGGGAACTAAACACGTTATTAAATTAATCATAGGATGAGAATACGGGCCAATGCATAAATTTTCACAAAATTTCCTTTTTTTGCCCACATGATATCAAAAAAATCTTTTAAAATTAAAAATTCCCTTGGATTGACAACATTGCACCAACAGATTTCTATATTAGTGTTAGTTTTATTTGATAGATGACACTGTTAATTTTTAGGCTACTCTTGGTCAGTAATTAAAAGTTGTTACTTCATTTATTGCCTTTTTATCTTAATAGTTATTTATGTATCAAGGGCGTAATTAGGAGATTATAGCCCGAGAGTATGTTTGAAGCACGACGGGATGCGGAGTGCTTTTAAATGCTCGAGGGCTATTATCTACAATTATGCACGTGGTACATACAACGTTTCATTTCATTTTGGCCAAAATTTATGGATTCAATATTTTTATATCGTATGCTTTCATAAAATAATTAGGTAAATTGTTTGCGTTACTATAGATTTGTTTACGTTACTACGGGTTTGTTTACTTTAAAGCCCTTGAGCAATAAAGGTCAAATTATGCCCGCAATAGGGTGTCAATAAACAAGATTATGATTCTAAAAAAATAAAATATGTTTTTAACAGAGGTATCTAAATTTCCCTAGATTTTATAATAATTCCCTTTATCCCTAAAGGTGCTTAAAATTCTCCAAAAAAAAGAGGAAATTTCCCTACAATTGGCAACACTGAATACAACGCGACGTTTTATAAAACTACAATGAAGTTTTACAATTAGTCGTCCAAGCGCATTGTGACTATCACCCACCTTTCTCATTAGTACACAACGTAGGTAGTCATCAGTTGATCCGGACGAATAAAATCGATATTTCTAGGCAAATTAGTAATCCCTAGGAAGGCAATGAGAGTGGCGGTATTAATTAAATAATTGACTAAAGGAGTGGGATCGCCTTAAGCGCGATTAATTATTTTACTAATGAACTATGATTCGATAAGGATACTTGTACGGCCTAAACTCGAGCGCTTTCTCCTTGCGTAGGCTACGCAGTGTTTTTTCTTTGTCAACAATTGAGCTAATGGAATTTGCACGACGTTTTTCCGTTGCGTTTTGATTTATTAAAAGTAGATAGGCGTACTCTCTCTGCCAAAACAAAAGAATAAATAAATGAAACGGTAAAACTACAACAAAAGTTTACAATAAATAAGTCGTCCAGCGCACTGTGACCCCCAACCGTCTCATTTTTACGTAACGTAGGCATCAGCTGGTCTGGAAGTTTAAAATCGATATTTTACAACAGACAGATGTGATCAAGATGCGTAAACAAACTAACCATCCCCTTCGGATTACCCCTTTCATTAAAAAATCTTACTGAAAATTGCTATTTTGACGTTTTTCACGCCTGAAACATGAAAGTAGACATTTCCTCTCCTAATATCAAATTCACGGAACTTGAGCTCTGCGTCATCAATCACCGAAGTTACAACCGACAATTATTTCAGTATTATTTCTTTGTTAACGGTGAATGAGAAAAAATGATGGAGTTATGCTTCTTATGTCTGATGATGCAAGACCAGATGTTTTTTATCTATGACGCAGAGCTCTTTTCTTACTTAGGCTATTTAAGACTATCCTATTTCTTGTACAACTTAAACAACTTAATTTGTGCAGTAAATTGTATCAAAATCTGGAAAAATAGAACATGTTCTATCTGCAAATCGTATCTGCAGGCCAAAAATTTCTTGTGATGTATCATCATAACGTAATTTGTACCATTATTTTGAGGCGTTATTTTATGCTCGATTAGTGTTATTATGTGTTCTGATAGACATTTACTTGAAAGGCGTTATACTTTTGATGCATCATATTAACAAATGTCGATGCATATAAATGAGGTGTTATCCAAGTGCAGTTAAGATAAGATAACTCTTGAGTGGTTGGTACCTTACCACTCATGATAGGCCTGATTAAGGTTTACAAAAGCATTTTTGTTTTATTTCGGACTTCGGACGGACACCCCCTCGTATCCCACACTTTGGGAACCGCTGCATTAGCTGATTTGTTCTTGCATGAATTATCAACAATAAACCGCTCCACAATGGTTCCTAATCTCCTTAGCAAATCCGAATAATTAGGAAACAGGTTACGGTCGACTTAATTAGTGTTTGGATGTCTTGAAGAGTTAACAAACACACGGGCCGTGAAAAAGCAATAAAACCAGAGTCCCAAACGTGTTTCCGACTGCAAGAGGCGAGAGCCGATCAAGGTGTTTTGTAACGACGAAACTGACATTATTTGCGGATAAACAAGAATAAGATCTGCAGTTATGTAACGCGAAAGAAACCAGACGACCGCCGCGCCGTTTCATCAAACAAAGAGAGACGGTAAGGTAACGTACTACGTCAAAAAAGATGAATAAACAGGACGACACAAACAAAAACAAATCGATTTTCATATTTGTTGTTTACGACTTATATGTAGGTATACAGAGAACGTCAATAGTGTGTATTACGATTGATGATTTTATACAGAGAGTATCAAGAAGCTTGGTAAATGTTCTGGGAAGTAGAAGTACCGCGATTGATGGCGCTATGTACGGGGTGTAACAGGAGAATTGGTAATTCTATTGAAAAGTATTCTACCTAACCACTGAAACATCGATATTGGTATTCAAAGAACTAAGCAAAAAAAAATCTTTTCGAGTAAAACGCTTAATTACATCAATGCCCAGTCGCAAAAAAGAAAGAGAGCAGAAGCGCTCAATAGATACGTGCCACTGAATGAAACCTACACCTAAAAAGGGGTTGAGCTAATGGATGTGGATGCACGAACGAAGAAAGGTGGCATGTAATTGGTGAAGAGGGAACGATTAGTGTAGCGTACTGGTTATTCAAATGAACACAAAGAACTGCAAAGGACGAGCACATGAGATGCAGCGCAGGGAAAAAAAATAATGAAGGGTTTGAACGCGAAGGGATCGCTTCCTGCGCAGCAAGTTTCGGGTTGGTCTATTTAAACTGACGTGTTTTTGTAGATCGACGTTGGTTGTAAAACGCCAACCGATAACAGAAAAGATATTGGCATAGGTAAAGGAATTATTTACAGCGAAAAAAAACAGCGTACAGCGAACTTGTTTATCGACGCGATTGCGTTATTTGCTGATTTATTTCATCAGAAAGTAACGCCGGCGTTTTTTAAATGGGACGACAGTGCAGCGCGCTGATAGCTGATAACGTATCAGCAAACACGATTTCAGTTGCTTTGTGATGGTCATACTGTGTATCTTTGTTCGCAGTTTTCTAACTATATTTTACATAACAATTTCTAGCATTATCATTTTTATTAATTCTAATGACTGAAACGTACGCGGGATTTCTTTTCAAAACAAAATCGATTATTGCATGTTTAATTTCAAATAACAAACACGTGTTCGAACTGTACGCTGTAAAAATGCGGCCCGGCAGTTAGGGCGACGCTCTGTCCCTTCTCAAGAGGCTATATGTATATCAGCCGGAGAGTTCTTAGAATTCTATAATTGCGGGCACCATTCAGATTGCACTATAGCTGCACAGACATCATAAAACAAATCTTGGATTTTGGATTGTTTCGTCTAGATTTTTTATAGAATTTGGTCGCGTTAAATTGCAGATACATGTCTGTTAGGTAAAGATATCGCTTTAGTCTGTACTATTCAAACAAGCAACAGAGACTTTTAAAATGTCAGCCTGGACACTCGTAAAGTTAAAATTATGAAGGGTTAATTTGCGACAGACCACCCGCGAGTTGTATCTGATAAGCTAATGGGGGGTTGCTTGATGCATGCAGAGCATCTGGAATAGGCGTGATTGGGAACTAAATGCACCGATTATCATTGGTCGAGGTGATTTCAAAATTTAGCTGCAAAGTCCGAGGGGTGTGTTTAATTTTTACTTGGAAAGGACGGAGCGGGAAAAACAAGCAGACACGTTCGAATTTCTCTAACGGGCGGTTGAATATGTTAAACTCTGACTTTGAGGTTTTTTTCTTTAGCGCTAGTAGACATTTACTCATTTTCTAGATAAATCATTTATTTCGGTACGGTTAAATACAGTGTGTTAAGAAAGGGCAGTTAAAACCAAACACGTGCACGTCGCGACGCGAGTGTTTAAATCTGAGTGTGCGGAGCGTTGTGCGGGAATTACGGGACACCCGGCAAGGTAATTTACATTTATTTGTATTTCTTCATCGCACATTTGGTGGTATCAATTGAGTAAGAATAATTTAATTTGCGTTAATTAGTGACTAAAAGAGTCAGTAAAGTTCAGCTTTACCAATGCATTTAGATAATTTTAATCAAACTATTTTATTTACATTTGAATCGAGTATCAAAACTCACTAGTGGCATTCACCTAGTAAAATTTGTTGGTCATTGTTCCATTAAATATTAGGCCAGTTCTGTGATTTAACCAACCAACTATTCCCCAAATCTACCTGGGAATTCAATACAGTGTACTCTTAGAAATAGTTCTACCCTTGGAGATATTCTCAGGCAAGTTGGAAGCACGCTAACGGTTGTTTTCCGATTTGTACAGGGAAGTCGCCAATCTAAACCACTGGCCTGGGGTAAGTTATATCTGCCCCCGAAACCAAGTGTGCCAGCACAATCTCGAAACCCCAGAAATCAAGGCAATTAATTGCTCGTTACGAATTTCGTAATTACGAGGCCGAACAATTTTAACCACCTAATCATAGCCATCTTCTTAACAAAGTTTCTTTATCACCCTGTATGGTTGTGGACCAAGCTGTGGTCTTTGCCGAAAGATTTGCAGTTTAATTAGAAGCGATTTGCCGAGAGACTGAAATGGCCATAACCACCCATAGTGGAGTGTCGAAAAACAGTCAATTTGGGTCCTTGCGCAATAATTAATTAGACAGGTTTAGCCGCCGAAAAAAACAACGAAGCGAGGGATCTTGAAAAATGACGTACATAGTACCACCCTCTCGAGGTGATTGGACGTAGCTGGGAAGGACCCTACCTATTCGACCTCCGTTAATTATCAAGGCGATTGGACGTAGCCGGGAAGGACCCTACCCATTCGACCTTAATTAATTAGTTTAGCTAGCGTTAGGGTTTACCACCACCTCCAAAAGGAGTCCCTGAAAAACTGGTGATTGCTATTGATTGTCCTGCAAATTGATCGCCGAGGGCGGCATTTTGTACCACATACTTCTCCAGAACGTTTGATTAATTAATTGATTCCATTGATTAAGTACACTGTAGACCCACTATGTCACACTGTGCGTTGGTTGATTGAACAGAACGAGTTTTAGGCCCCGTATTTCATTCAGAGTTTAAATTTAAGCTTCGTTTTATTTCTACGGAAACAATTGTCCTTACAATTATTACTATGGGAATAAAACGAAGCTTAAAGTTAAGCTTCGAATGAAATACTGGTCCTAAGAGTACGATCTGAAGTGACAAACACTAGTACCAAGACTCGAGCTAAGTTGATACTCAATTAATTGTTAATCTAAATAAGGAGCAGAGCTCTCCAACAAATATCTGTGTATACATTGAACGACTAACGGTGTGATTTGAAAGCAGGTAGGCCGGGCCAATATTCGAAAGTGAAATCTGTTAAACGAGTTCTACTTACTTTCTGATAACCGTAAAGGGGCATATAACGGTCAAGTGTGCCTTCGCGCCTAACTGAACGTTTTGAGGCTCGGAGGTAAGTGCTAATGTGTGTACGCTGAACTGATGGTGCGTTCTTGGCCTAAATAAATCTATCATACTTGCTCGCAGACTTGCCTCTCAAGCAAGCGCGAAAGCTTACCTAACCGTGTGTATGCCCATTTATGTTTGTTTCTTTGTACTGATTTCAACGCAAGGTTTTTCCGCTCATTATATCAGACCCCGCAGTGGCTGGTACAAGGAGTTTTTACCCTTTTTTTTACAATAAATAATTAAATCTAACTTCGTATTTTATTTAACGTAATTAGCTCCTTTGTTCTCTCGACTTATTTTCCGACGCACCAAGAAGAACAGGTTATCACAACGTAGGTCCAGGTTAGCAACAATCACGAGCCGTATTTAAAAGTATTATTATTTATCGCGGATTCCCCGCAAGGGTCATTCAGCCGTAACACAAAAGTAAGTAAGTTAACCGCATCCCTTCTTAACGCCGCAATAAATTTTAAGCAGCAGACTTAGCGTAGACGTAGGGAGGCATGTTCCATTGTAGTCATAATATTTCGGTTGACCTTTCTCGGGAATCTAGGTAGACGGCCGGGTCCGTACGGTCCAGTTATTTAAATTAGCAATAAATTTAAGTTGTGTTTGTTTGGACATTTTTATTAAGTATTTAGTTGTACGTAAAAGTAAACAAACAAGGATTTTAAACGGGCGCGTTACGTTACTGAGAACGAAAGTTATTTCTTGCTCCTAAAAATACGTAGGTATAACCACTAGTTGGAAACAATGGCATTAGGTATCACAAATTGCCACAAACTGACTTCGATGGGAAGTTCTAGAATTAAGCAATTGAGTTTTTTTTAGAGTTTCGTTGGTCTCTTGCCTCCTCTCTTCTTCCAATCTCCTCCGCTACATATCTCTTTTTAATCGTCCAAAAAGATCTTCCTTTTTCCTTTTTTGTGATAAGCGGCTGCCAATTTCATTTCTTTTTTGGTTCATGATTATCGTCTCTTGGCTATACGAGTACTATTTAAGTGGGTGTCTTTTTTTTTTGAGACAGTTCGATGTTTGTTATCTTTTGCATCCTTGATACCTTACAGCTTTTTCGCAAACAGTCTATTTCCGTCGCCTCTGACATTTGTCTATCTCTAATTCCTAGAGGGCAAGTCATCTAGGTGGAACTCTTTAGCTGTAGAGAAAACAACCTATCTTAAAGGAGAAAAGCTTGGTCCTCCCAATTGGGAGTGGAGATTATGGACGTGTTCCTCATTCCTTGGAAAAGGTCAAACTGAATTTTTACCTCGAAATCGGGACGAAAAAAGCCCAAATGTGAAAAAGCTCTGAATATTGGTGATGACATAAGAAAAGCATTAAAGGAAGGGAAAAAGGGAACTATTGGAAATTGCAGTAGTGTAGAAAAGTACACATAAGAAAATGAAAAAATCATACCGTCAAAATAGATTGATTCGTAGAGTAGAGACTTTATCAAAAACTAAACGAGTTGCAAAGGAGAGAAAAGTAAAAGAAAATATTGTCCTGGCTGAGGTATAATAACAGCCTATCTTTATTGAAGATACGTTTGGAAAAGATTTGATAGTCAAATATTTTTTAAAGTCTTCCCAGCTTGAGTTTATTAAGACAAATTCACAGAAGGAAGACATTTTCACCACAACACCCCGTAAGTAATAAAAAAAAGTGTTTATTTTAAAGAATAGAACTTCAAAGTATGGAATTTTGAAATTAACAATGAACATCGAAGGATAGGTTACGTAAGAGATATCGAACAAGAAGGCTTCTGGAACACGCTATGTTTATTAGCGATTTTTTTATAATAATTCTATACTTCTACACGTCTAACAACGCTGCAGTTTGAGATTTTGATTTATGAGAAAGTTACCTTCTTTTAGTATAAATACATATGTATATCGAGGGCGTCGTATCAGAAGGGCGTATCAGCCGAAAAGTAAAGTTTTCAGGAAACAGAAAAAACATTGAAAAATTTTGATTTTCGGATAAGATAAGCTAATGTCGCATTTAAGATAACATTAAAAAAAAAGACATTTTAATAGACATTAGAACAAATAGTCACAAAATTTTCATTGCTTTGTAGTTCTTACGCCCTTCTGCTATTTTCGGACTTATGTTGGTGCTTACACCCTTCTGATATGACGCCCACGATATGAACAGTACATCGAAAGGTATGTATAGGCAGTATATTACGCGAAAAATTATCGATATTTCTTACGCAAATTAGTATTCCCCAGGAGGTCAATGCGAGTGGTGATATCAGAATTTACAACCGATAGACGTACTTCAACATTAACTAAAGTAGTGGGATCGCCTTAAGGGCGATTAATTATTTTATGTTTATTATTTTATTGGCGAACTCAAATAACACTATTTTGTTTGGTTGCCAACCTGCTTACAGTTTCTTTGAGGTTTTCAGGTAATAAGTTAGAAACACTATCAAGTTTTATAAAATCTTGGCATTATTGCAAGGCGTCCAGTGCGCATGCTCCGTAGTGATCTAGTCTCAAACTTGAACGAAAATATAGGTCCGGTTCAAGTTTTTTTTACTAGCTTCAAGCACCAAAATTGAATGCTTGAGACTATTCAATTTTCTACTAGAATCTATTTTTCGACATGGGATACTAGTTTTTAGCCAAAGAAAGCGCAATGTGAGTAAGGGTAATAATTGTACGGCCTAAACTACACAAGCGTTTTCTCCTTGGTCAACAGTCATTTTTCCATTGCGTTTTATTTCATCAAAAGTATATAGGCGTTCTCTCTTTGCCAAAATAAAAAAAAACACTGCGTAGCTTACGCAAAGAAAAAACGCTCGTCTACCTTAGGCCGTAAACAGTAAGTAATTAAACATACTAACTGAATTATTTAGGAACAAAAATTACGATAAACTACTACGTAATTATACCAGAGACGATGGTGTTTGAATTGCTGGGATATTTAGAAATCGCCACAGGATGTGACAATCACATTTCCATTTCATCACTGAGCTATTTACAGCCGTGGAATGCATGAGATTTCATTCAATGTAACTGTCGGTGCCCTTCCATCGTTTCGCGCAAAATTTTCGTTTCAATTTGCAACTTTATCGAAAACTATTAATGTTTATATTCTGCTCGTATCTGTAGCAATCGTAAGATCTGTAAACCTGTAACTCAGTTATTAAAATATGGAAGTTATGATTTTTCCTAGGTTCCTAGGATTACTCGTAAGACTCTGTAGTATTATCTCATAGGCTTAAAAGAAATCGTATCATACTGAGAACTTCAAAATCCCACCTTTTAATAATTGACTTACAGGCTTACTGATCTTACAGTTACTACAGATATGAGCAGAATCGCTCCATAACTTTTGATCGTCGACAAAATATGGCGATTTATGGTGACGTATTATAAGTTTCAAGCTTGTCACAATTATTAAAGTAGATACGAAGCTGACGTATTTTGGAATAAGCTGTATTTTATCAGTAACGATTCAGAATCTTTTCTTTGCAGTTCTATAATATTACCTACCATAATAAGGGTGGAATTTAAAATTTGGATCTGAAAGAGGCTCTACCTTCCACTATGAAAATGAAAGGCTGATTATGGGAAAAGACCTCAAACTTAAGTCTTTCCGAATAATCTGGTTTTTTTTTTTTGAACGATTTTTTCCACTGCTATGTTTCTATGCTAAAATATGTACCGTGAATGTATCTTATTCTGAAACATGCAAAACACACACATACGTTTGTTGCTAGAGTAACGTAATTATTATATCACAGCAGTGTATTAAAGCGTGTATTTTATTTTGAAACATAGGGTGAGTTCGCGTTTACGCTCGGATCGATCGGAGTGTTTCTTTTTTTCACTCTTACCTTACATACAGTGAAACGCAGTCGCTCTTTCTCACACTTTTAATCAGAGCGTACTTCGAGCGTAAACGCGAACTTGCTCATAGGAGAAATAAAGTAATGGAACAAAATATGTTTCAAAATAAAATACACGCTTTAATACATTGCTGTCATTTAATTATTACGTTACTCTAGCAACAAACGAATACGTGTATTTTGCATGTTTCAGAATCAAATATATTCACGGTATATAATATGAAATTTGAAGTTTAGATTATTAAGGGCATTACGTTCTTGTAAAAAGATGAACAGAACAGCGAAAGGTAGATTTTGAAAATTTTTTTGGAATAACCTTTGGGTTTTATTAATTCGCTTGGATAACGGACGTTTTTCTCGCAAAAACATTTTGGGTCAAATTCTTGTCTTCACTTTCTCCTCAATAAAATCGTTATCGGACGAGTTTGGGGTCAAATTCTTGTCTTCATTTACTCCTTAATGAAATCATTATCAGACGGGTTTGAAACAAATTAATTCGGAGACGGAAAGGACGAAGTTTGGCAGAAACTGCTTCGGTTGTATGGAAAAGCCCTTAGTCGACAGATCTTGACTTGAATATAAAGAGGTGATACAAGAGTGCTGAGAGTGCGTACTATGGGAGTCAATATCGACTGTCTAGGCCTGTATCCAAGGTAATGAAACGTCTGGCCGAGATCAGCAAGCCACCCAACAAGACGACCGCCGAATCCGTTCGTTTCACGCTTATTTCTCGACCATAGCGTCACTGGTTAAAGCAGTTCCAAGGACGTCCTAGTCACACAGAAGTCTATCGTGGGGCTCGCCAACTACGCACGGCTCACGAGCAAGTGCCTAGTCGTTATTTTTACAACAACAAACTTGCACATCCTCGCCGCTTGATTGGAACACGCCGTCACCATGGTGACGGCGCTCGCTGGAAAAACGCTGGAATATATCGATGCAAAACAATCGATCGTCGCGACGCTCCTCGTCCCCATTCATGGGGCGATAAAGTGCGCCGCCGAACAATGGCGGGTGTATCTCGCAGAGCTTACGCGCAATAATAATAATCAAGCCGACCTAGGATAATACGTTTCGGAGCGAGCACTCAACAGGTTGAAGTGCGGACGCGCGTCCAAGGTCGCCGGCGGTTTTCGACGACGGCGACGACGCCGGTAAAGTCGCGGCGCCGTTATCTATGTTTTCAGGTTGTAGAATAACTGCGAAATAGACGCCTAGTGGCAATGTGTGAAGGCCACACGATAAATAGCTGTTTGTGAAGTTGCGAGCGAACAAATATCGCGCGTAATAACTCAAACATAATATAAAACGAATAGGTACGTCTTATTAAGCGCCTTCCTAAAACGCCAACAAAACTGACCTATACATCCCCCCTAAATAACCCACACACACACACACACCGCACCGATTCGGTTTACGTAACGACAAATCTTCAAATTCAAATTTCGAATTTGAAAAACGAATTTTGGAAACTGGTACTAATAAATAACTGACCTAGGTGCTGATTCCATGATATAATTTGCGTTCGCAGGGATGATACTAGTCCTATTGGCGGGCGGTGCGTACCACGATGAAGACATGTTGTAGCTGCAACCGCCCGAAAAATTCTGTGTCCCGAACATTTAATAGAACAACATGAACAACAGCACTGAGAGTCGTCGTCTCGCAAATCGAACGTGTGTATCACCAACGATGAACAAACAACACACCGAAACGTAGCGACATTGCGGTACGAACTGCGCGCGAATTGCTTAGCTTAGCGGTCGTGGCGAAACTGCGCGCTGCGATCGCGTTCAAGTTAACTCCGACTGGTGGGTACTCACCTTGGCAACAGAGGACCTTCTGGTGAGACGCACGCCTCTGGTGCGGAGTCTTCTTCTGTTTCGCAATCGCCGCTGTCCATGCTCACGTTCACCTGCAACAACAACGAGATTCATTGGATGGATTTGGTGCAAGGCGATGCTTGTTGGAAAGGTCAGAACCATTGTTCTGCTTTGGCTCTTACATAACAACACGCTGGATAATCGCGTGCATGCATACGAACAATGAGAACCAAAACGCCGCATGCAAACAATAAACGAAATAGAATAGCGTGCAATAAATTGCTCTGCAATTTACGTTATGTCTAGGAAAAAAAATCTTCATTTCAAGTACATCCCAAGTTATTATTTATACAACAAATACAAAAAAAAATTTTCTTTCCTTCAATTTTATTTATTTTATTCTCCCTTCCAGTTGTGTAAGATACGATTTTTCCAAATCCAAATTTATCAAATTGTATTTTTTATCTTTCTTCTGTTCCCTGAGTCAATCCAAATCTTTTGCGCTTCTAGGTTTTCTTATCCCTTCGATCTCAGCTGTCTCTATGCGACTGAAATTTTCATTGGTAGGCCCCCGATCTCTACGCCTTTTTTATATAATATCTCTTCAAATCTTCTTAGAAATTCCGGTGATCCACTTGTCAATTTACCTTTGGACTTTGATTTTGTACTTACTTAATCTCAGTCAGGAATTGAATAACGAAAAAGAAAAAAACGAAGTTATGGTAAGCAAATCTAAATTGAGGAATATCAAAAGCAACCGTATTTTTTTATAAATGATGGTATGACACAACATGAAAGGGAGAAACAAAATCAACTCAGAACATTTGCTAAAAAGGAAAGGGAAAAAGGGAAAGAAGTTAAAATTGGCTATAGCAAAATAATTATAAATGGAGAAGAATGGAGATGGAATAACACAACAAAGAGTAAAGCAAACACTAAAAAACTAACAAAGTACGAACAGGACGGAAAAATGGAGGCGGACTTGGGTAAGTTTAAAGGACATGAGAAATGACACTTACAGCGTTTTCCACTGGCTGCACTAATGCACACTCGTTATATCTTCATCTCATTTTAACCTCATGTACCTAATAATAAGAGATGAAGATACACTGAGTGTGTGCACTAGTGCAGCCAGTGGAAAACGCTATTATACAAACAGTAAAAGGAAATACAATAAAGAAAAGAGAGGCATGATAATGATTGAATTGGCTCTCGGTTGGAACCGCGTCACGTTGACTTCTACTGCCGACGTTTCGTTCTCAGTCTCAACGACTAACGAGAAGCAGCAGCAACCCTGAGGAAGTTCTTCTGCAATGGAGAACGAAACGTCGGCAGTCGAAGAAGTCAACGTAACGCAGTTCCAACCGGAAGCCAATTCAAACATGGACGACGGCCGCGGAAGCCTTCAAGTTAAAATATGATAATGAAATGGATAATAGCAACATAGAATATAATGACCATCAATAACAACGAAGAATTTACACAATGAATTTGAGAAAGCACAGGTCGACATTTTAACTGTAATCTGAAACAAAAATGAAAGGTAAAGGAGCAAAAGTAATAAATGGTGGACACTTGTTATTGTATGTACAGTGGAGTAAACCAAAATGTAATAGCTCAAAGTGGAGTTAGATGTTTAATCCATAAAGATTTTATTCAGCACGTAACTAAATGATAAAATGATAAAATGATGACATTGGAATTAGAATTGCCAGATAAGAAGAAGACTAAAATTATAGTGCAGTATGGACCAAATAGTGACGATAAAGTAGAGGAGAAAAATGAATTCTGGGAAAACTTAGCACAAGAAACGGAAAATTATGGAAATAGAACTTTTGGACTAGGAGACCTCAATGGCAGAGTTGGCAAGCGAAATGCACAGAGTCGGAATGCGATAGGAATAAGTGGGGAACACACTAAAAATAACAATGGACAAAGACTAATTGATTTCTGTATTGAAAATGAACTTATAATTACAAGTACATTCTTTGACCACAAGACCATACACAAGTTCACTAGAGTCAGAGAAAGTAGGAACGAGAAATTAATTATAGACTATGTTATCATCGACAGAAAACACAAGAAAGAAGTACAGGATACCAGAGTACACAGGGGCTCGCGACCATTATCTGCTCAAAGCGAAAATCAGAATGCATATAGAAACAAGCAACAAAACAAAAGGAACAAGAAAAAGCAAGAAAGAAAATATTTCAGTGAAGGCTTACAAACTGAGAGATAAAGAAATAGCTAAAATGTTAAGCGCACAAGTAGATTCTATAGTTAATGAACTAAAATTCGACCCATGCGAAATGGACGTAGAAACATTATGGGAAATATTTAAAGATACACCAACTCAAACAGCAGTTGAAACCTGTGGAGTGTTCAAAAAAAGTAAATAATAAAAAACAAACAGCGTGATGGACAAACAATATAAAAGAAGAAGTTAAGATAAAGAAGAATTTGTGGAAAGAATACTTAAATAACAAGACAGTAGATTGCTACCATAAATATAAAGCGCAGAGAAATAAAGTGAAACTATTAGTCCTAGAAGAACAGAAAAAGACATGGGACTAATTTGCCAACAAATTAGAACAAGACGCGAAATCCAATCAGAAATTATCCTATAAAACACTGAGAAATTTGGGAAAGCTAAAGCAAGACACAATAAATTTCGTAAAAGACAAAAATGGGAAACTTTTAAAAGAAGAATATGAGATAATGGATAGGTAGAACGAATATTTTCAAAATCTGTTGAATATGGAGATGACGCCTACAAGAAGATGAAGAAATTGAAGAAGCAATAAACAAATTGAAAAATGGGAAACCGGCAGGCCATGACAAGATAACTGCCGCAATGCTGAAAAGTTTGGGTCTAGCAACAATGAGCTACCGACAACACTAATCAACAAGGTGTGGCACGAGAAGAAAATGCCAAAAGTCTGGGAAATAGGCATAATAATGTCTATATTCAGAAAAGGCGATGCAATGAAATGTGAGGGATTACCTTGCTCAGCACTGTTGGAAAACTTTATGAAAGATAACAGATTATTAACATACATTCAACCTCAACAGGATTTAGAAAAGACAGAAGTACTCAAGACAATATGTATACACTAAAACAAATCATAGAGAAACTACTAATTGTAAGGCAAAGCAGACAAGGGTACATAGCATTCATAGATTTAGAGAAAGCTTTTTACAGAGCTCCGAGAAAACTGATATGGAATAGCTTAAGAAGAAGAGGAGTAACACAAAAACTCAGGAAAGCGGTGGAAAGTATCTGCAAACGAAATGTAAACTATGTAAGGACGGGCAACATGGAGTCACAGTCTACGACAAGGTGGGGTACTGAGCCCGACATTTTTTACACTAGGTACTTATGGACGATGTTACCAAAGAAATAAAAAAGAAAACAAAAGGCTTACATTTTGGATTTCATAGAATGGAACAGACAACACTCCGTGAATGTGCAGACGACATAGTAGTTTTTGCCAATAGCGAAAAAGAGCTGCAGAAAAATTTTAACGAATGGAATAAAGTGCTTAGAAATATGAAAATGACAATAAATAAACACAAAACAAAAGCGATGATATTAGGGAAAGAGCAAAAGAATATAAAAATAGAAATTGATGGAGTAGAACTGGAACTAGTCACTGCCTATAAATAGCTAGGAGCGCAAATAGATAACCAAGGAAGATGTGAAACAGAAATGTCAACAACAGTAGAAGCAACAGCTAAACTGTACTATGCCCTCAATCGAAATTCCCCAAGTCAGAAAAATATAAGCAGAGAAACAAAAATGACTGTGTTTAGGACCAATATTAGACCCATATTGATATTTGGATGTGAGAGCTGGATACTGACTAGCACACTAAAAAGTAAAGTCCAAGCGATGGAAATGAAATACTTGAGGAAGGTGAAAGGCATAACGAGAAGAGACAGAGTAAGGAACGACCGAATAAGAGAAGATTTGAAAGTGCAAGCTGTATTGGACACTGTAGAACGGTATCAGCTAAGACGGTTTGGACATCTGATAAGGATGGAAGAAGAAACAATGGCAAACCCGAACCTAAAACAAAAAGGAGAAGAGGACGCCCTCACTAACATGGGATAAAACCATCAGCGAAATTTTATCTTTCTAACTTTAATAACGAGAGAGATAAAGACGCGTTAACTTTTAGAGTAACGGCTTCTAGTAACTCAGAAAGTTCAAGTTCCTAACATTGCTTTTCGAATTTCTTCAATTTATTTAATTTTCTACAGGGCGTCTCAATTTATCTAACAATAAGTAAGTAATCTTATCTCACAGAGTCCCCCTATCAGAAATGTTTAATTTTCTCTGTACGTTTTTGATTGATATCACAAAATCTTCTAAGCGGAGACTGACGAAGCAGTCGAACGACTGCGAAACGTAAAGTTTATAGTTGCGCGATTTAGTGTCCGCTTAGAAGATTTTGTGATACAAATTTCATCGGACAAGAACCAACTGTAAATATGTTTTTGATTGAGATAGGTGAGTTGTAGATTTCTTCTGTTATTATCATTCAATATTCTATTCTTACCCTTTGTCATTCTTTGACACTTTGTTCAGCATTGTATTTGTAAACAGAAGACTTAGGCCCAGTTTTACAATCATGGAATAAGGACGGAGTAACTGTTCGCCGAATATCCTTTAATGTTCCTCCATATCTACGACACACCTACGTCACGTTATTCTAAGAATAATGCTTATCCGACGATTGTAAAATCGGGCCTGTACCTTTCTTAAATAATTTTAATCTTAACTCTGCCGGAGACTTGCCCACGAAGATTAGGTTTTGCATTCTTTTCTCTTTTAAAAATAGTTTTGACTTCCTTTTATTACATTGACAAACAGAGGGAGTTAGTGTTTAAGGTGCACCCTTTGCCTTTAAACATTTCTTCTCTTATTCTGCTGAAGGCATGTTCATGAAGCACATGGCCTTGATAAAGATTCTTTTTCCCTTTCGATATCTGTTTTGCGCCCTATTCTTCTTCTGTATTTTTCTCCCTCTGAGCTATAATATTCTTGCATCTGCGTTAAGAAGGGTTGTCCCCAGAGGATTTCTAGACGCTCGCTAACCCCCTTTTTATACGTAACGTGTATTGGGGAGGCTACTGTGTTCTCATTCCTTTCCTCTTCTAGCAAATTTTTTCAGACTTGAAATTCCTGCGGACTATTTAAATCGACGTCGAATTTAAAATTTCGTTTGCCCTCCAACGTACTCGCACCACAAACGAAATCAGCAAATTGAAAATTGATCCCCCGCGTATCGCCACATCTCTTCTAAGCCGTCGCAAATCAAACATTTATTTTCTCGTATTGTTTGCACAAAAAAAAATGTATTTTGACGGGAGAATGTCGCGGTTTAGTGAGGCAATCATTCCCGGTATTTACACTGGTATTTGTTGTTTTGTTTCCACAAGAAAGAGATAAACAAATCAATTACGCCTCTGACGTGACCGGTATAAGTGCAACGGCGCAATAGTTTGCAAATAATATTAGAATAATGGAAAAGTATGTTAAGTGGAAGTATTTTGTTTAAGTAATTGCCACCCCTTTGAAACTGCATTGCACTCTTAGTGATGCAATTCAATTTTCCAATCGTTGCCGATAATGTATGTAGATGGATAGATTGAAAGGGACCTATGTAAATGATTGCCCCCTTTGCCAGGTGCATCTACCTGCCATCGTTATTTTTAGAAGTCTCTGTATTCAATAATTCCGCTGGCATTCACCAGAACCGATGACTTTGATGCGTGCGATGACGTTAAAAACTCAGAACGGAAATTGCGCCACTAGAATGCAATGAAAATTGCGCAGCTTTACCTTTATATATTTTCTTTGTAGTTGTAAAAGGTACCAACTTCTTCTGAAGGTGTGGTCTTATTAAAGTTAACACGCACATTTTCCGACGGGCATGCGGACTATAGAAATTGCTGCAATACAAATTGCATCATGTAAAGCACCAAGTAAACACGTTCCCAGTTGATGTATTAAATTTAATTACGTAAAATACTAGGTATACAACAAAAAAAAACGTTAGTTAAATATTTAATAAGTGTTACATTTTCATTATAATTACATAAGTAAACGATTGTTTCGCAAGTTAACCGACTATTACAGTAAAAGTACTCAAACGAAAGATAACCAATAAATAAAACTGTCACTTCGAAAGCGAAGAAGCAGAAAGTTTTTTTATTGCATTCTGCCTGGGGTCTTACTTAGACCAATACAAAACAGTTTCGTTTTTAATTTTTTGCCGCAGAATAAATTTTGCATTCATTAAAACTTATGCATAGTTGCAGCTTCGCTTTCAGGCGAGGACTCTCGTCAACGCGTTTTTGCAATTAACGAGCACTTAAGTTTACAATTCACGTTAATTATTTAAAAAGCATAAAAATGCGTGAGATAAAGCGCAACAGGTAACCGTTGTATCGTTAGTTCATTACGCATAAAATTCTACCTATAACATGCAATTCAATTTACGTAAACATTTTTTTTTACTTTTATTTTAATTCTTTAATTTATATGGACCTTCACATTTAAATGACAACTGGTTATGCTTTTCCAAACTTCTATAAATGTATAAATTCTATGACTATTATTACAAGGATTGTTGTCAAAGTGACGATGTTGTGTAATCCCTTTTTTCCTTGCTCGTTTTTGGCTTTATTTCAGTCACGACTTTAAGATTCCCTCTTTTATTTTTTTCCTTCCAATACTTTCCTTTTATGTCTCTTCTCCATCTGGTTATCAATACAGGATGTTCCCAATACAAGACATTCATTTTTCTTCTTGAAAACCTTCAAACTGTCCATACCAACTTCCCACGTTGCTTTTTTCTCCCAGGTGATCCGAAAATGGACAGTAAGTGTGGAAACGTACAAGTACTTGTAACTGAAAGTGTCAGTCAAAATTAGATTAACAAGAGAACAGAGACGAAGAAAGACTGGCAACATAAACTACCTGCTTTCTTCTTCTTCTTCTTACGTTGAGAAAAACAAAAGACATGAGGTTAGTAAAAGTAGTAACTAAGAAGTTGCAGAAATCTCACCACTCCAAGGCATAAGAAAGAAACTGTTGGGGAATCAGCGAAAGCAAACTGAATTTAAAGAACAGGGATGCTGCTTGCATGCGAGACAGTTCACCCTGATACGGGAATCAAGGAGAAAAATGAAGATTAAAGAAAAATGAAGAAGAAAAGCTAAAGTGTCAAAAGGACTTAAATTGAAGAAACGTTAGAAACTAAGAAGAAGGTACTAAGCACTAGTGAAAAATAAAATAAACTAGAGTTAATAAAGCTCACCTTTTCCAATGCATAAGAAAGAATAAAAGTGAACTAAAGCACAGAGATTATGCCTGCATAACATCTATTTTGCGGGACACTTCACATTAACATGGGAGTCAACGATGAAAGTTAATATTAAAGAACTGCAGGAAGAATGGATCTAAAAGCGTCAGAAATTGGCCATAAGAAATGTTTGTGCCAGGCAAAGAATGACATATTTCTTCTTGATTCCAAACGCCTCTTTTAAAATTCTTTTCTTCCAGTACATTCCTTCATGTCTACACGAGACATTTTATGGCTTTCCCTTCTTCCTCCTAGTAACCAGTTCCATATTCTTTAGCCATTTACCTTCTTTCATTCTCTCAAGGTAACCATACTTTGTTTTCTTCCTTAGATTTTACAACACATGTTTGATAGCAAGCGTCTCCTTTTCCTTCTTCCTCCTGGTGATCAATAAAGAATAATTCTTGGCCATCTCTCTTCTTGATTTTTGCCCTTTCTGCTTCTCCAATCACCCTGTTTAAATTATTTTCTTTCAATACTTGTGTGTGCAATAGCCATTTCCTTCTTCTTTCTGGTTTCTTGGCCTTGAAGATGTATCAGACATATCACCACTAGAACGCATCAGGAAGAAGAAAGCGAACTATTGAGGAATTAGCAACAGAAAACTGAATTAGCACAGAAATCATATTTACATAACACGCTGTGCAAAACAGTTCATCCTACACGGGAATCAACGGAATCAAGGAAAATAAAGAAAAATCTTAAACACGTGACTATATTGAAAAAGCGTTAGAAAGAAGGCACTAACAATTAGTGAGAAAAACCCAAAGGAATAAAGTAAGCAGTTTCAGAAAACTCACCTTCCAAATGCCCAAGAAACAGCAATAGCAAGCACAGGAATCTTACCTGCACGACACCTATTGAGACAGTTTATCTTGACATGGGAGTCAACGACACCAAAGTGTTGAGCTACTTAAACCCTTCTATGTTGAAGAAGTATTAGAAATGGCTATAAATAGTTTAGAAGAAAAGAAATTTCTGCGCCACCCAAACAAGGACGTTTCTTGGGCATTTTTCTTCTTGATTTCAAACGCCTGTTTTAATTATTTTCTTCCAATGAATGCCTTTACGCATACATGACATATGTGAATGTCTCGTTTCCCTTCTTTCTCCTACTAACCAATTCCATGTTCTTTGGCCTTATTTCAAGGTAACATATTGTTACGATTGAAAAATTCATTTAAGTTATTCATAATATTTTTCCGTACACCCTGTATTAACGTGGGAATCTAACGGCCTACGTGCCGATCGTCGCATTTCACCATATTGCGCAGTATTGCGTTAGTTAAATTATACGCTGTTATTTAAACCTACTGCATAGCTCCATTTCACCCGTTTAAAATTCATTTCATCAGTAACGACTTCCGTCTTCAGCGCATGTGGAAGGGCACGGCGCGTTCGCCTGGCGGTCATTCTTTCAATAGTACTTGACGCGTGCTGTCCGTTTATTTTGTGTGGTTTCAAGCTTTGTGCTTCTCCACGGATTTTGTGGTTGAAACTTGAAACGGATTGTTTTCCGAGATTTGAGAAAGCACGCCGAGTGACCTACAAGCCGTTTAAACGACTTATCAAAGGCCTGCCTCTGAGAAAGGGAACAGGTATGTTTGGTTGGCCATGTTGTGCAATTGATCCCTGCGAGTAACGCGTTTCTCTCTTCTACTATAATAGACTTCTAGCTCGAGTTCCAGGCTTTTGTATCAAACGAAGTTTCGCAAACCGGCCTACCCCTCCCCCACCTTTGAAGAGTGGATTCGTCCGGCAAGACGACGCTACGTCTGGCGGCTTTACCGCAACACTGACTCACTTCGCTAACCACCGCGGGAGGAGGCTCCGATTTGGCTGTGGACAGCTGATTGACATTGACGCTGGATCTTTGGAGTTTAACAAGGTCGGATTAAACCTATTTTTTGTATTCGCGGTGTTGTTTATATATAATTTATATTATCACGTGGTTTGTTCACATTGACCCGGTTCTGTTGATATAGATAATTCTTGTGCCCGTTTGTGGTACGGGTTAAATTTAACGTGTTATTTATTTATTTACTTTTCGGTTTTGAGTTGTCGTTATTTAATTTTTGAGCAAGTTAAATATAAACAAGTGTGCTCAGCTGGTGCTTTTTATTTTAATCACTCTGCCCACCTTTTGATTGGGGTTACGTCGAACCTCCCTTCTCCACGAGCTATGCCGAGCCGGTGCGGAGAAACATTAGTCACTCGCACTAATTTGCAGACCTACAGGTAGGTAGCAATATCACATTCGTACCTCGTTTTCTTCTTTTATGTAAACTACTGATATTTGATGGCAAACGTCTTCTTTTCTTTCTTCCTTGTAGTAATCAATAAAGGATGTTCCTTGACTATCTCTCTTCTTTGTATTTCTCTAGTCGTGCTGTGTTAATCATTTTCTTCC
Organism: Dorcus hopei; assembly: GCA_033060865.1. Lineage (NCBI taxonomy): Eukaryota > Metazoa > Arthropoda > Insecta > Coleoptera > Lucanidae > Dorcus > Dorcus hopei. Next base: position 61,616,949 of record CM065425.1, read on the forward strand.
AACACAAGTGTGCGCAACAACCGTTTCCTTTCCCTTCTTCCTCATAGTAACCAATTCTATGTTCCTTGGCCATTCTTATACTTTGTTTTTTCTTCCCTTATATTTATACCACAGATATTTGATGGCAAATGTCTCCATTCCTTTCTTCCTTCTAGTAATCAATGGGATGTTACTTGGCTGTCTCTCTTCGCGATCATAGTTCTTTCCCTGCTCTAGTCAACCTGTATTAATTATTTTCTTCTAGTATGGCTATGTGTGTAATAGCCATTTGTTTTTTCTGCTTTCTCCTCGTGAATTGGTTCCTTGGCCATCTCTTTTCTTTTCTGTTCTGTGTCTATCCTCTGTGCATGTCTTGATTTGGCCACGTTTAATGCATTCATCTGTTCTTTTCATTTTTGGACCATGCTATACATATATTCTTTTCTTTTTCCTAGCACTGAAACGTCTGTCCGCGCGGTAGCAGAGAAGACCAAAGGAACGACCAAAACGCGAACAGACCAAGCTGCAAGGAGGGAAGAGACCATGGCTGCATGGAAAGAACGGTGGAAAGCATTCGAAACAGCCCTGTGGACGAAGAGATTGATCCCTAACCTTGGGGAGTGGCTAGAAAGACAGCATGGGGAACTGACATATTATCTAACACAGTTATTAACGGGTCACGGTCCTTCGAACAATACCGACATAGGATTAGGAAAGTGGAATCTCAGGTGTAGATATTGTTAAGGTGGCATAGATAATGCGGAACATACCTTTTTCGAGTGTGACCAATGGGACGAAGTCAGAGAAAGGGCCACAGAGGTCATAGGGCAGACGATAACCCCTGACAACCTAGTAACATTAATGCTGAAATCTGGATAAAACTGGGCGGTAGTAGCGAAGATGACAGAGGAGATTCTGGATAGGAAGGGAAAAGAGGAAAGGAGGGCAGTATAGTATGATGCGAGAGGACTGGGCCGCTGCTGTGAAGAAATGCCGAAGGGTGATGTCGCAGCTGTTAACGTAGGGCCATAAGAGGAAAGCGGTTTAGTTGGTAGGCGCGTTGGAAGACCAGTGTGAATCCAACACTGTCCTTGACATTGAACCATCGCCACGGCAGTCTTCAGAAGATTCTGTAAACCTCTACAAAAAAGCACTGAAACGTCAACTTTCTTATGTCATATTTTTAACGCCTCGTCAATGTAGAGGTGTTTCAGTTCTTTTGACATTTTGGGTTTCGTTCAGTATACTTTCCTTTGATCTCCATTTTCAAACTACGTGTTTCTAAATTTCCTTCTGCGATCTGTTTCCACGCAATGATGGTTGTGATTTTAATCCACTTTGTTGTTGCAGGATCCCCAATAGTTCTGGAAATTTCTCTTATCCTCTTTTTTGTGTATTCTTCTTCGTTTTTCTCCTCTCATTGGCTTGTTTTTAACATCATCCAGGATTTTCAGCTCAGACTGAGTAAGAGTGAGGTTGCAGACGTCGAAGATGAGAGGGTACACTTGTTCTACTTTTCCGGAACCGTCACCTACGGTTGCTTTAATTAAAACATGCCGCAACCCTTGAAATTCCCAGGTGATGATCATGAAAGCCGTTTCTGGTGTGCCTCAGGGATTTCATTTAGGATCTGTGCTCTTTCTTATTCTTATAAATGATGTTGGTATAGGTTTTCTAAGGATAGGGATGATTCTTTCAATAACTATATTTTCTGGAACATCTTAGTTACTACTTTTAGTAACCTTAGGCTTTCCTCATTAAATCCTGGTTCACATCCTATCCCTTGTTCATGCTTCTTTGTTCTTTTCGATTTAATTTTCACCGACGCTTCTTGTTATAAAAAAATACTAATCTTTTATTGTCCATTTTCGTTGATAACGAATGCGGGAAAGTATGTTCAAGGTTACGAAACTTATTTAGTTAAAGTATTCTATAAATACGTAGAAGAAGATAAAATACTTTCGGTGTACTCGTGTAATCGTCAGTCCTAGAAAACACAATGCCAGACAGTCTCCCATGGTCGTCTCTATCATGTATACATCTCGTTCATAAATGTGTCTGTCTCGTATGCACGACGACGATGATAATAATAATTTCCTTCGGCTTCATTAGTACGTCCTTGTTGATCTTTAAGCAGCAATTTCTCGCTGGCGGCCGCGCTCGCAGCCACCGAAAAAAATCGCAGAAAAAACGCGAAATGCCACGGGCTGGGCTCCAGAAATAGAAAGCGAAATTACCACCACCGCCTTGTCTCGAGGGGGATTTCAAGTATTCGGGCTGTTCGTTCTCGGGGACTAATGCAGAGGGCAATTTAATTAAACGCGAAATTTAATTTCCCTTTCTTTTTTATCATCAGTCTATTGATTTATGATAAAAAGACGATTTTGCCCCAAAGTTTCTTTTTAAGCATTCGAGGAATCGTGACCCGAAGTAAGGTAGTTTTCGTCTTTCTATACGATTCAAGAAAGTATCTCCGATCCGGCGAAAGTAAACACGAAGCCGGTAATGGTAAATAATATGGGTCGGTTTAATGTGTGTTGGTATAGTACTCCCCGGGGGTTTTATTTTCAGTGAAGTTCGCAGTAAATAAGGGCAGGTTCCGAGCCGGGAAATCAATATTATGGAAATGCAGTCGGTTAGTTGACTGTTAACGCCGGCCTTTGAGATTCCCCGACCAACAAATCATTCTGACTTTATTCATTTATGCCAAATTCACATTGTGCTATCGCAACTTAAGTTTTTACATGCGACTTGCATGGTAACAAGATTTTTTTTCTTGCACATTTACCTAGTACGTTTGTATACACAAAGTAAATATTTATGAAACGTATTTTATTTAATATTGTTAAATCGAACGTTAAATACATATTTGAATTAGTTGCTTGATAACTGTAATCATTTTGTGATCATTAATAATAACATGCGGTTTAGAAACCGACTTGTGTAACTTAAAGTTTCATAATGGTCAAGACAAAGAAAGAAATATATTGCATTCAACATGTTAATGAAAAGGACTACAACATTATTAAATTTATATGCCGAAAGCTCGACGCAAAAATAATTTAAAATGAAGTGTACGCTTTGCTGTTGCTGTCTTTGGGGGTCATTCTAATCGGGGTTGTAAGTTACAATTTGGTATGATCCTACTTCCAAGCATTATCGAGACTGCACAACGTTGTATCCTGTTACCACAGAACATTGCTGAAATTTCAGCTTCTTACCAGTTGCTAAGGAGGTACCACCATTGCTAGGTTGCAAATCCGATTAGAATAGCCCCCTTTGACTTTACCGCATTTACTTCAAAATATTTCCTACTCTATCTTGACCATTATGCAAACTGGTACGTCACATAACTCTATTTCAAATCCGTATACAAGAAAATTTAATTCTCGAAAGCTCTAGAAACCATATTCATTATAAGATCGACATCTATTAAGTTACATCTCTTGTTGGTTTGTGTCTAGAAATTTCTTCTCACAATCTAATAGGTTTGCATGAGTAACAGGTTTCGCCATAAATAAAAGTGAGGTTAGATGAGGTTGGGTGGCGTTTCACAACCACCATCTTTATTATAAAGTCGTATTTAGCAAATACCCCACCCTCTCGTCTCGTCTGTTTTTAATTGTCACCTCAGACTGTAATAGGGGTTGCACGGGTAACAGGTTTCACCCCGAGTGAAAGTGAAGTTGAAGATCTCGTTTTACTTTTACATTTGCATATCATCCCCTTGGAACCCTCACATACAATTATGTCAATTAAAATTCACAAAGAAAAATAACAACTAATTAGACGACGGTTACGAGAGCTATCTCTGGTATACCTCGCAATCTAGGACCTCTACTCTTTCTTATCCTTATAAATTATCTAAATAATGTGAAGCGATTGTTCGAATGCAGACTGGTACAATTATTATATTATTAGCTAGGTCTGGAGTACCTCAAAGCTCTCTTCAGGTCCCTCTATACTTCTTCTTTTGATAAGTGATAGCACATAACAGTTATAGACGGTATATTATTATCTGCCTCCGGAGTACTTCAAAGATCTTTTGAGATCTTTAGACTTCTTCTTTTTATGTTCGACTTAGAGGTGACAGTTCATCGTTGTAAATATTTTCTATTCTATTCACCTGTATAACGAAGTAAATATACTGAATGAATGCAGTTTCGTTTCTTATTATGTTACTAGATGGCTCTGGAGTAACTCGAAGATCTAATTGTGGACCTCTACACTTCTTTTTATAAATGTTTTGCAAGTGAAACTATTCTAGTAATATTTACAGTTGGTTCTTGTCCGATGAAATTCTAAGCGGACACTAAATCGCGCAACTATACACTTTACGTTTCGCAGTCGTTCGACTGCTTCGTCAGAAGTGAAAATTATGTTGTCAAAATAAACAAGGTTGTCAACGGAAACTGAAAAAGTAACGATTTTTTTATGTATATTATATTTATTTTTTAATCTAAAATAATTTGAACATTACAAATGTTAAAAATTGACAGATCTATGTTCTATTTAAGGAATCGAAAACTACAAAATGTATCGTTTAAATTTGCAAAATCAGTACGTTTATTAATAGAATTCGACGACATTTTTATTTTACACATTTCAATAAAACGTCTTTTGAAAATATTAGACTCGTAATATAAAATGTTAGTATTTTCAAAATCAAAATTATGGTCATTTTCTAATGAATGTTCTACAAGCATTGAATGATTTTGATTATTTTTTTGGATATGAATCAAAATCATTCAATGCTTGTAGAACATTCATTAGAAAATGACCATAATTTTGATTTTGAAAATACTAACATTTTATATTACGAGTCTAATATTTTCAAAAGACGTTTTATTGAAATGTGTAAAATAAAAATGTCGTCGAATTCTATTAATAAACGTACTGATTTTGCAAATTTAAACGATACATTTTGTAGTTTTCTCGATTCCTTAAATAGAACATAGATCTGCCAATTTTTTAACATTTGTAATGTTCAAATTATTTTTAGATTAAAAAATAAATATAATATACATAAAAAAAAAATCAAGTTACTTTTTCAGTTTCCGTTGACAACCTTGTTTATTTTGACAACATAATTTTCACTTCTGACGAAGCAGTCGAACGACTGCGAAACGTAAAGTGTATAGTTGCGCGATTTAGTGTCCGCTTAGAAGATTTTGTGATAGTATTCTAGTAATGTTAAGCGATTATTTGAATGCAGACTCGTACAATTATTATTTTATTAGCTGGGTCGGAAGTACCTCAAAGGTCTTCTGAGACCTCTATACTTTTTCTTCTTTTTATAAATTATTTAGACATGACGGTTTATCTAATAATGAGGTAAAACTACTAGTTCAATGCAGGTTCGTTTTTTATTATGTTATTAGATGGCCCTGGAGTAATTTAACTTGAAGGCTTCCGCGGCCTTCGTCCATGTTTGAATTGACTTCCGGTTGGAACTGCGTCACGTTAACTTCTTCTACTGCCGACATTTCGTTCTCCATTGCAGAAAATCTTCCTCAGGGCTACTGTTGCTGGTGGTGTTACTGCTGCTTCTTGTTAGTCGTTGAAACTGAGTCTGAAGCCCCGAGGAAGTTCTTCTGCAATAGAGAACGAAACGTCGGCAGTAGAAGAAGTCAACGTGACACGGTTCCAACCGGAAAGCCAATTCAAGCATGGCTTTGGAGTATTTCGAAGACCTAATTTGGAACCTCTACACTTCTTCCTTTTAGAAATAATTTGCACGTGAAGTGATTGTTATGTAGGCGAGATGTATTAAAAACAAGCACTCGTTACTGGAGTTACAAAACTGTCAAACTGGAAAATTTTCTTTCATTTTTCCAACTTTGAACATAACATTTTGGCGACGAGGATCAGAGAAGGAACGTTGTGAATGGCCAACGACTCGCAGAACAAACCAGTGGTTGTTGCATCAACATCGTATATCCGCCCTTTCGATATTACGAGACCCACGGAATGGCCTCGTTGGCTGAAGCTTTTGAACTTCAATTTTACGGCAATGATGATAGAAGACGAGAATCTCAAACGTGCACATTTCTTTACTACATGTGGGGAACCGCTATACAACTTAACTTGCAATGTTTTACACCCACGACAAGTGGACGAAGTAAAATGTGATGAAATTATTAAACACCTCACAGCACATTTTCGACCCCAAGTAAATGAAGTAGCAGCATACTACAGATTTCATCACTGTAATCAAAAAGTAGACCAATCAGTGAGTGAATTTGTAGCAGAACTACGTCGTCTTGCATCTGATTGCGGTTTTGGAGCAAGTTTAGACAATATGATCCGCAATCAACTGGTATGTGGCATGCGTGATGGGGGCGTTCGCACAAGGCTTCTTCAACGACAAGATCTCACACTACAAGAAGCTATAGAAACAGCTTCCAGAGCTGAAACAGCTTTATTACACGTCCAGGAAATGTCACCAAATTCAATGACAGTTAATTATACATCGGGAATTAGAACTCCGCAAATATTTAGATCTGGTCATACAGCCTCCAATATGACACCGATAATGGAAAGCCGACAATTTGACACTGATCCTAGTAAAACACAGGTACCGCAAGTTAAATGCTTTCGTTTTGCGGGCGATCATGTGGCACGAGAGTGTCCTATGGATAAAAATTCGTTATATTGAACAAATTGTGACACATGGCATGGGGCCATGTAGCGAAAATTTGTCAAGCAAGAAAGAACTTAAACAAAAAGAAAAATCAACAAAATCAGAATAAAAATGTGAAGCAAGGACAGAGACAAAACACAGCAACGAGTACTCACCTTATGACAATTTTTAATGATGGAAATGAAGATTCAGCGGAAAACCCGAACGGAAATTATAATATTTTAATGAATTCTACGGTAACTTCAAGTACGTCGCAAGTGCCATCAGAATATTATCAATTAGGAACCAGTATTCCCACATATGATCAAAACTTGTTTAACATTGAAGCAAGAAATTACATGGGAATACATACTATTACAAGTGGAAGGTCAGTTAATGTAATTCCACCTTTTATGATTTCTGTACAGATAGACGGTAAGATGATACCCATGGAGGTAGATGCACAAGAAATCATTTGAAGAATATTGGCCTTCTTCCTTAAATTTCCATAAATTAATGCCAACAAATGGATTGATTTTAGGCGACATTCATAACAAACACCTGGATATTGTTGGCAGAAAGAATGTTTTGGTCAAATATCAAGATCGAGTTGCTACTTTACCCTTAATCGTGGTAGAAGGATGCAAAAATCATAACCTGCTAGGTCGGAACTGGTTTGCAGCATTAGGGATTTCGGTGCAGGGACTGCATGGAATTCAATCATTGATGCACACGCCCGTTAAATATTCACCCAACTTTGAACATCCAGCATTACAAACTGAAGACGGTGTATTAGGTAAGTACAACGGTCCCGTTGTCAGTCTGGATATTGATCGGAACGTTAATCCAATATATTTGAGAAGTCGATCTGTTCCATATGCTTTGCAAGTTCGTGTTATTGAGGAAATTCAGCTGGAGTTTTAAAACCAGTACGTTTTTCTAGATGGGCCACCCCTGTAGTTGTAGTTCCCAAGAAGGACGGCAGCATTAGGCTCTGTGGTGACTATAAAGCAACATTAAACAAAGCATTAAATCCTGATAAATATCCGTTGCCAATATTAGATGATTCTTTCGTGAAACTTTCTGGTGGATCAATTTTTTCCAAATTAGACTTAGATCAAGCTTTTACTCAATTGCCGGTGGATGATGACTCGGCACAATTATTGACCATCAACACAATTAAGGGTCTTTTCACTGTACATAGAATGAATGCCATTTGGTATTTCAGCAGCCCCAGGTATATTCCAGACTAATGGAGAACCTATTAGCGGACATTGAAGGCGTTGCTATCCTGTTAGATGATATCGTTGTCGCGGGCAAGACAGTAGAGGAACATTAAATTGTACAAAAATAGATTGAAATTAAAAAAGGGCAAATGCACTTTTCGTGTTTCATCAATTGAATTTCTGGGATTTCGTGTGGATTCTAATGGTATTCATCCGCCTGAAGAGAAGATCGAAGCGATAAAGAAAGCCCCCTCTCCAAAAAGCAAGACTGAGTTACAAGCATTGTTAGGTATTATAAATTTCTACGATCGTTTCTTGAAACATCGTGCCACGTCATTTGAGCCTTTATACAGGCTACTCGACAAGAATACTCCTTGGAAGTGGACGGAAGATCAGGAAAATGCAGTAAAGTCAATTAAAGAATTATTGACGAGCGACCTTGTTCTTACACATTACAACGGATCTAAGCCTTGGGTCTTATCTTGTGATGCTTCGCCTTATGGAATTTCTGCTGTTCTGTCTCAGGTGGATAATCAGGGCACGGAACGACCGATAGCTTTCAAATCACGAACATTGACACAGACTGAAAGAAATTATTCACAACAACAGATAAGGAGGCCTTGTCTTTCATTTTTGGAGCGACAAAATTTCATAAATATATTTTTGGACGTTCTAATATAAAATTTGTTACAGATCATAAACCACTTTTAGGTGTTTTTCGACGTGGAAAGCAAACACTTGGTCACTTGTCACCCAGGATTTTGCGATGGTCTTTATTCTTGAACGCTTATGATTATGAATTTGTTTACAGACCAGGTAAACATCATGGGAATGCAGACGCGCTTTCCAGGATGCCACTTCCGCACAATTCTAACGATGAATACCCAGAACCAGTTGGTATACATCTTCTAGAGATGAAGGGGGGTCCGGTCACTCATAGGGAAGTATCTTTAGCCACAGACAAGGATCCCACCTTGAACACCGTTACAAAATACATACGCGAGGGTTGGCCGAAAACTCCACCTTCGAAATTGAAGGTATTTTGGCAGTGTCGGAAAGAACTATCAGTCCAATGTGGTTGTATGTTACACGGAGACCGAGTCCTGGTACTGGAGTCTTTACGCCAGCGAGTCCTTGATTCAATTGTTATTAGCTGGATCTGGAGTACTTCAAAGATCTTTTGAGACCTCTATACTTCTTCTTTTTGTAAATGATCTAGACGTGAAAGTTTATTGTTGTAATTATCCTCTGTTCACCTAATAACAAAGTAAATCTACTGTATTCATACAAGTAAATGACACGTAGAGGGCGCGTAGTGGCGTGGCGTGACTCTCTTTCTTCTCCATTGTGATACTGCCTCACTCGTTTTCCGCCCGAAGTCTAATGAAGCAATACCAATTCATTATTTAAATCGTTATTTACAGTACCAATTCGTTATTTACTATATCTCTTGAATAAACAGAGTATAGATGGCTCTGGAGTAATTCGAAAACCTAATTTGAGGGATCTCCATACTTCTTTTTTTATAAATGACTTGCACGTGATAGTTCATTGATGCCCGGTTGCACCAACTTTTTAAGCAGAACTTAAATTTAAGTGGTGTTTAGACTATGACATTATTTATAGATTTAACAAAATGTTAGTCACATTCTAATTGATACATAAGTTGAAGTTTAAATGTCAATCAGAATGTATTTGACATTACACTGATCATACGTAAATGTCACATTCTAAACATAACTTAAATTTAAGGTCTGCTTAAAAAGTTGGTGCAACCGGGCATGAATCTATTCTAATCATGTGAAGCGATTATTTGAATGCAGGCTGGTAACGAGCGTCTAAATAAAAACCTGGTCAAGTGGGTTGTGATCGAGACTTTTTCCATTGCATTTACATAGCAGAATTACTAAATGTAGCCTACTTGACCAGGTTTTTATTTAGACACGAGTTACAATTATTATACTGTTAGCTAGTCCTGGAGTACCTCAATGATCTCTTGAGACCTCTATACTTCTTTATCTACTTTTAAACGATCTAGAAGTGAGAGTTTGTTTAATAACAAAGTAAATCTGCTGTATGAATGCAGGTTCGTTTCTCATTACGTTATTAGATGGCTCCGGAGTAATTCGAAGACATAATTTGGGGTCTCTATACTGCTTTGCACGTGACAGTTCATTGTAATAATTCTCTCTTCATCTATGTATGTAATAAAGTAAATCTAGGTACGAATGCAGGTTCCGCAGTGAGTTTGGAGTACTTACAAGGCCTAATTTGAGACCTCTACACTTTTCTTCTTTTTATAATCGATCTGGACGTGTCAATTAGTTGTAACTATCTTCTGTTCACCTATACAATAGTGTGAATGTATTGTATAGACGTAGGTTAGTCTGCTATTATGTTTTAGATGGCTCTGTAGTATCTCAGGGGTCTAATTAGGGACCTGTATACTTCTTTTTTTTTAATGATTTGCACGTTATAGTTCACCGCAACTATTCTCTATTCATCTACTATATACTAAGTAAATGTAGACAAGAATGCAAGTGACTTTGGAATACCTGTAAGACCTAATTTCAGGCCTTCACACTTTTCTTCTTTTTATAAATGGGCTGGACCTGTCAATTAAATGTAACTATCTTCTCTCCACCTTTGCAATAATATAAATTTATTGTACAAACGCAGGTTAGTCTATCGTTTTGTTACTAGAGGTTTCTAGAGTATCTCGGGGTCTAATTTAGGACCTCTATGTTTTTTCTTCTTTTTGTAAATGTCGTGGTTACTTATAAATGTTTCCTGATTATCAAGATATAAGGTCTGTTCTAACAACGCTTTGTGACGGTTTCGAAACTCGAAACGAAAATCGATCATTATTTCGGTGGACAACTGATTATGACGGTTTCGAAACGGTCAGAAAGTGATGTTGGAACAGAACTAGTAATGTAAACCTGCAGATTCTTAAATAATTCTATAATCAGCGCACTCCGAAGTATCTCGAAGGTTTAATTTAGGACTTCTGCGTTCTTACTTCTTCTATAAATGATTTCTGAACGTGAGAGTCGAATTGTAAGTGACATCTTTTGTCGACGACTGTACAGTCTCCTCCTAAAGATGATTAACATCAAGTTTTCATATATTCTCTGAACCATTCGCACCTGACTTTTAGTTTCTTGCATTTTGAATTTCGGTAATTAGAACGAATCTTCAAATGTTCACGTTTTATACTGTACAGAGTGTGCTGAATTTCTCTGAATAATTTATGTACACAATGTTCAATGTCAGCTTTTATTTACGAAACTTACGAGCAACTATGTATGCGCGAGATATATTATTTAGATTTAATCGCCTCAGTGTCTGCTACTTGTAAATGCAAAAATGCATTTTTGGGCCCCGTCCAAACGCGTTATCTAACCGAATGCACTCTATAAATATCTGCGCTTTTCACAGATTAGCTCACTCGCGATTATTTGCATTATCGCTGATTAATTTAGAGATAGTGACACTTTCAGGAATTTTTCCTGCGTTTGCACTAGAGTTTTATGTACATATATTGAAACAACCGTAAGCAAAGTAGATAGTAGAAAGTGTTAGTTTGTTTTATAGTTGCGGCCAAATAAATCGATACCATTCGAGTATTTTGAGGTTCTTCTCTATTTGATTTATTGAAAACCGTAAAAAAAAACTCGTTTCTTTTCCATTTCCTGGACAGGATTATGGTTTCCAAGCTCTCATTTTTCCAGCTCTTGATTATATGATTGTAAAAATTCTAGCGTTGATCTGCGAATTTAATTTCAACAGTTCGAGTTATATTTGGCATAAAAGTCCTTCTTTTCATGACTCAGCCCGACCTCCACAGTTCAAGCCAAGCGTTATTCGGAGAGTGATTTATGTTCTATTTGTTTTCCGACTGCACCCTTATAAATATGAGCAGGCTAAAGTGCAAATGTTTATTGTAACAGGCTACAACAGAAAAAAAAAGCTAACCAATCAAATCAAAATTAATAAGACGGACGGCAATTAATTCGTCGATTGTTAACTTTAGAAATAAAAATTACTTCGCGTTGCATTCTATAATACCAAGTTATACGTATTAATAGATGTTTTCATGCCCACTTTATCTGGATTATCGTGGCGAGTTCAAGCAAACAGTTTAATTATGTGCACATCGCTCGTCGAGTGCACTTTGAATTATTGAAGAATGTATTAATTTCGCCGTCGTTGTTGTTGTTGACGTTCAAGTCAGACAAGGCGTATTTTACTATTTTATTAAAACTCCCGAATATTTCCTTATTTACCAAGCTCTTAAGTTGTTAGTCATTAAGACATTAGTGCCATTAAAGCCGCGTTTCCACGAGGCCAGTAGCTGGAGTCCAGACACAGAACTCCAGTAGCTGGCCTTGCCAGTCCAGTGAAGGCGCGTTTCCACGACGCCAGTAAACAGGCCAGTAGCTGGAGTCCTGTGACTGGACTCCAGTCTCTGGCTCCGTGTAAACACCACTGGATGCCAGTGACGGTCCAGTCCAATTGAAAAATGCTCCTCCAGTCGACTTGCTTGAGGAGTAGCCAGTGCGTATTTTGTTTGCCCATGCGCACACATCCATGGTTGTCGCCCGAATGAACTGTCTAACTGGCTCCAGTGAACTGGCCACGTTGAAATAGGATTTCACTGGACTGGCAAGGCCAGCTACTGGAGTCCTGTGACTGGACTCCAGCTACTGGCCTGTTTACTGGCCTCGTGGAAACCTGCCATTTACTAGTAGTATTACTTATCGGCCAATTAAAGTCAAAAGACTTGCTCGTTTATTACACAGTAAAAAAAATCATGCAGCAACATTTGTGATATGAATGATGATGATGAAGAATGGATCCTTGAAGTCATTTGTTGTTACGAACAAGGACCAGAACATGTCAAGGGGGCGTGAAGACGGCAATCACAGCAGATGAAACCTTTAATTTCACTCTTTCAACGAGTCTCACAACTTCAAGAAATAAAAGACGAAAAATCTGACTTGATTGAGCCAATTAGCTTTCAATTATCCAATTAAGACGACAATCTCCCCCAGAAACAATTAGCTCGCATCATATAACGTGTCGTGCGAAACAAATTCGCCATCATCACCCGCTTAATCATCGTAATTTTCAGCCAACCGATTGGTTTTTTATGTCCGGGGAATGCAGCGCTGCAGCTTGTCATGAATTACGCAATTTTTGTTATACGTGATCATGAATGCATCTGCATTTTAGGATCACTCAAACAATCTCTACTTTTTTTATAAAAATGGCGATTAAGGTGTACGAAAATAAGTACATATTAATCGGGCCGGGCTTTATCGAAAGCGACACAGTTGCACAAAGCAAACCTAAGCAGTACACATTCGAATGAATTCTCCTAACGTGTTAACCGGATTGCGTCAGTGGATGTTTGGCAAGGATACGTGAGTGCAAATTTATGCTAACAATAACCATTGTCAGGTAGATTTGCGCGCGCTTAAAGTCAACATTCGAAATTTAATGCAGAGCGGCGCAAGCTCACGTCTGCATTTTAGGCTGGTCGTACGTACCCAAGACATGTTCGAAGACTTGTTCGAAAAAGCACAAAACTAGTTTCTTCAAACCAGCGTACGTTTTAAGACACGCGCGAATATACTGTAGATCTGCGTGCTTCAATATATATAAGAGTGTGAGTACACTTGTCACTGTCATTTCCGATTGCTGTTATACGTAGATTAGATAAATACTTGTCAAAGTGCATGCTGCTACATTCCATTTGAATTCGTCATGCCCTGTGATCGTGAAATTTGGAGCCGCTGAGAGTTGCACTTGTTCAGTGGAACGCGTTTGAGTGCCGCATTGTAAACGATGACGTTTTGACAGTTGTCATTGGGCTACGTTAAATGAACTGTCAAGTTGCACAAAATCGTCGACTGATCAATTTTCTCAATCACTCGTCATGTGATCGTGTGGTTTAGTTTGGGTTTAGTGTCAAGGTTACTAAAGAGAGAAGGTTGCCTGGTAACTCGTGGAGTGACGCGTCATCCAGTAGGCCATCTATTTGTGTACATGCATTAAATGGGCCTACTGAGTGACGTTGTGGTGACGTTGAAAGTTACCAGGCAACCTTGTCTCTTTAGTAACCTTGGTTTAGTGTGACCGTTGACTTGACGATTTTGTACAAGTTGACCATTTACTTAACGCAGTCTTTGTTTGTAATTACTAATTAATTAATTAGTTGATCAGTTAGTTGTATGGAATTTCTCGAATTAGAAATTACTCTGACGGTGAGTGACTAAAATAAACTCAAAACAAAAGTGACCATGACATGACCATAGCCTCACGTTGTCGAGGAGACCTCTTATGTTCTGCTTTCTTGTTGGTCTTTGAAGAGAAAGGGGCGGGGGGGTCCTCGTTTATTGTCGCGCTCTTGTGGAAAGGAAAACGAAGCACAAAGTTCTTAAACAACTCGAAGCTGCTCTTTTATATTAATACAGTCTTTTTCTTTTGGTTTTCCCCTTTTGTCAAATGTGTTTCCGAATTTGTCAAATGACTTTCCAATCCGCAGGCCTACTATACTTTGAACAGATTGAACAGGCCTGCGGATTGGAAAGTCGCTCTTGTTTTACAGTCAAAAGACCGTAAAACAAGAGCGACAATTGATAATAGCCTTCTCAATCTGAAAAGAAAAGCTATATTCCACTCTCTTTTTGGGAGCTTAACTTTAAACGTCACTTAGAATGTGACTTACACAATGATGTCAATGATATGAAACTTCAAATGTCACAATATAAACGTCACTCACATTTAAGCTCGATTAAAGTGTTTGGTACATATTGCCCTAAGGCCCAGTTATACAATGCCAGTTTAAATTTAAGCTGAAGCTTAAACCCTTCACAACAACGATTATTTCAACAATTGTTAAGGGTTTAAGCTTTGGCCCTAAAGTTAAGCTGGAATTGTACAACTGGGCCTAAGAAACTCTAATAACGACGAAAAATGAATTGATGTCACTGATCCCAACCACGAAATTATTGAGCACTTTGAGCAACTCTGTAAAAGTTCAAAAAGTGCAAAACTCGTTTGAGTTGACATGGCAACGGGAGTTAAGATGACTGAGGCCCACTTGTAACCTGTGAGCAACTAAAAATCAGATTAGAGTCGGCGGTGCAAAGAAAAAGTATGTCAGTTACTAACGCGAGTTAGGCTGATCTGACAGTTCATGAATGTATTAGGTTAATTAATTCAGTTAATCCCAGATATACATTTTCTTTGCACCGCCTACTCTAATCTGATTTTTATTTGCTCACTTTTTATAAAGGCAAGTCAATTTTGACTACCGTGGGGGTAAACCCATAGTCAAAGATAACTTGCCTTTATACAAGTGGGCCTGAATGATTTAACGGAACTGGAACCCCTCTTGTATACATCACTGACAAGAACGGTATGCTTTAAGTTTCCTAAAATCATATGATCCAAAATTGAGTTGGGGGTTTGTTATCTTCATTTCTTCAACCTTCTTCAGTAACAAACAGGGAGAAAGCAGAAACCAATATATTTAATATTTAAAAGCTGAAGCAGAAAGTGGCTAAAGTTCAGGTGGTTTTGGAGAATGCTGTAGTGGACCTGATGGGGTCGTGAAGACCTAGAAGAGAAGGGTTGAAATAACATGAAGGTTGGAAGAAATGGTATCGAAGCCGCACACTTGATACATGAATGATGTCGTGACGATGATTACATTAAAGTTAACGGCCGACGTGTGGATGATAGTAAATATCTGATGGCGATGGCAGCAGGGATGGTTATAGCATTACAGGAGATGAAATTATCAACTTTTTTGGAACAATTCATAGGCTTCAGCAAACTGGTCAGTTGAATAGTCCAGGGGTTCCCAAACTTAATCAATCCGCGGAGCATTTACTAGGTTAGTATTTTATCCCGACGCCCTTGTCAAAATATGTGTATAGTGACATAAATCAGGCACAGGAATGAAAACAACTTTTAAGATAAAGCTTAAGTGAGATAAATTGTCAAAAATTAGCTAGCCATACACCAGCATTCATTCATGCCATTCTTTCTTTCGACAATCTTTCCCTTCAAGAAATTGAAACGAAACAAATTCTGTTCTAACCCACTAACACAAACTAAATCTTGGAAGTAGTGGAAGTTTAAACAAGTCTACACGAAACTAAGTATTTATCGTGTCGGACAGGAACATCGCAATATCCCTGTCATGATTCCCGAAGGAAGTAAGAATGTTGGCTAGTCATCTCGTACTTCACTAACACACGTTCTTTCCTTCACGATTGCACTTTTCGGCGGGAATGAATGCTCGTGTATGGTTAGCTAATATGAAAATACAAAAAAAAAATGAAACAAGTGGTGAAAGCCTTCAACTTTTCTGAAATATTCTATCGCCTCGCGGCGCCCCTGTTTACTCTCTACGGCGCCCTGGGGCACCTCGGCGTACACTTAGGGAACCTCTGGAATAGTCAAATGGTAATGGCAAATTGTTCAAGAATTGCATTGTCGTAAGAAGCAAAATGATAGTGGCAGGATGTGAAATGGATGGAGATGGACCAGAAGATACTTAGGGGCTAAGAAGGAGGCACGGTACTTTAGAAACAGTAGTGATAGTGAAGATGATTATCAAAAGAATATCAGTGGACGAGGTAATGAAGGTCTGGAAGCAAAGGTGATGAGAGAAGTAAAGTATGACAGATGTAATGGAGGAGACTATTACTTCAGAAGCCCACACGGTAATCAAGGAAGCACATGATGCGGAGCAGAAGACGCTTAGGACTAAATAAGGCAAGCTATTGGAGAACACTATAGAAATAGTAATCATATAATTTTGTGAAACGAAAACATGCTTGTGGATGTGACAATCAAAATAACATCAGTAATTGAGGTCATGAAGGTTTGGAGGTGAAGGAGGAAAAACTATTGACTATAACGAGGAAAATATAGGTTGTGGTGGAAATGGTACAGATATCTACAGAGATCGCGATGGCGGTGATGATTATACAGTAGAACCTCCAATGGCGGACACCTCTCTTTGCTGGACAGTTTTTTGATTCCTCATTTATGTAATTTACTTGCATTTTTACCTCTATTAGGCGGACACCTGTAATATGCGGACAGTTTGCTGGTCACGTCGGTATCCGTCAAAGAGAGGTTTCACTATAACAGAGAAAATGGCTGATGAGATAGAGGTGGTGCACACAGAAAGGAATTGTTCAAGAAGATGCAGTATTATCGAACACTTTGGAGCTATTATTCACAGATCTCAAGGACCTTATTGGCCAACAGAATAGAGAAGCTGCTATAATCTATGATGACGCTAATATTTCATATTACCTCATCATTCTTTGATTTGATTTATGTTAGGGATGTGAAAAGTAACCGTAACCGTTCCATAGTTTTAGTTGCACTCGAGGCGCAAAAGAGCCAGTCGAAGGAACCGAATTTACATTACGTTTCACAACCTCACTTTAAGTAATTGGTTTACAGAATGGAGAAGCTGCAACATATGGGAGGCTCCTTCTAAGGGGAGCTTTAGGCTGGCGGTACAATCGTTGCGAGAATCAAACTGGTGATGATAGGCGTATGAGAGGAGACAAAGTTGAAGGTGGAGTGACGGAAATGATGGGAAGGAAGATCTTTTACATGGAGGAGAGAATAGAGAAGACGAAGTCAAGAAAATGGTAGATTAAAAAGAGGTGTTGCGGTTACCTCACAGTTCTTTGATTGACTTTAAGTAATTGGTGAATAGAATAGAGAAGCTGCAAAGTATGCTCGTGCTTCTTTGATTTGGAAATGAGGGATGTGATGGTGACAGGATTTACGAAGTTTCTAATGGGAACTGAACAATTATCTGCAAAATATGGGGTGGCAGGCTCTTTCTAATGGAAGCATTTGCCTGGCGGATCGGTACAATCGTTGCAAGAATCAAACTGGTGATGACAGGCGTATGAGAGGGGACAAAGTTGAAGGTGGACATGACGGAAATGGTAGGAGGGAAAATCGTTTACGTGGAGAAGGGAATCGAGAAGATGAAGTCAAGAAAATGGTAGATTAGAAAATTACCTCTCAGTTCTTTGATTGACTTTAAGTATTTTTTTAATAGAATGAAGAAGCTGCAAAGTATGCTCATGCTTCTTTGATTTGGAAGTAAGGGATGTGATGGTGACAGGATTTACCAAGTTTTTAATGGGAACTGAACAATTATCCAACATTTTGCCTGGCGGTGTCAGTGCAATCGTTGCAAGAATTAAACAGGTGTTGACAGGCGCATGAGAGCAAACATGGACGTAACAGAGATGATGAAAGGAAAAGTTATTAACGTGGAATCAACAAGATGATTCATGTTCGGTAGTCAAGGACGTGGTAGATTAAAAAGAAGTCTGTTACCTTGACTACAGTATGATTGCTCTTAGGGGAAAATAATGGGAGATAGCTTTTTAACTAGTCTAACACGTTTTTATACGATCGAATGAACTTTACTGCAGGTTTTGTTCCAAACCAATAGTAACATCTTGTCCTTTGACGAGGACAAACAGAACAAGACTCCGAGCATATCAGCGCGTGTGTAGTCTTCTATAATACACGTAATGAGTGACGTTTTCTCGAACGCGTTCTACATTTTACATTGGCGAATTTTTTTCTATTTTTTACCGTCGCCTTAAAATTTTCAGATTCGTCAGAAGAAATTTAATGCAAAACCCCCCTCCCCCATCGTCATTTCCAAATATAAAATTGTGCAAAATGCGCGTGACTTCGCCTATTTGCGTTGCCAAAATACAATGCATCAACAACAAACGACAAAAATGTATTTTACGCTAGACTTACGTCGAAGTACAAAGGACGGAGTAGTATGGAGCACAGACGGTTTTGGAATAAGTGCAGCTGAGGGAAACTTTTCGCAAAAATGTAATTGGGTTAAATTTGGATTTCCATTCAAGACAGGTGTTCGACAAATGTAGATGCGGCGCTTGCCAAGAACGATTTGCCAAATGAAAAGGGTCAGATTTTGCACTCAGGAAAATAATTTGTTAAAAATTACAGAAAAAAAAACTCGTCCTAATTAAATTGTAACACTACTTGTTTATAAATGGCAGTAAACTCTCGTGAGTTTTGTAAATGATACGACGATTACGTGATCTAATCGAAAGGCAATCACAGTTCTATGACAGGATAACACATTAAAAAAAAGCCTTATCTAAGCTACAATGTGAAAGCAGTCACAATCTACCCACCATCACCATGTGATGTGACTAATCTAATCGAAAGGTAATTGAATGTAATTGCCTCACAGTTCTAGGCATATATTTACTATATGAAAAAGAAGGCACATTGTATAGTCAGGCGTAGCTTAAGTGCTACAACTTGACAATTCTGTGAGCCTTGTACCACAAGGTTTTAAGGGTGAGGTTTGCATGCAGGAGGTGCATTTTAGGTGTGCGTGATTGTACCTATACACACACGAATCGATTCGATTTCGATGAATAACAGACCCGACACAAACTGCATCTCGCATAGCAATCATTATCTCGCAGCATTTCTATAAATAGTCACCAAGGTTGGGCTTTAACTACACTGCAATTATTTTCATTTGCAAAGCGAGTAAACGTGCGGAAAACAACGTTATTTCATGCAGACCATCCGCGAAGACATCAAGCCCATCGATTGTTTTCGAAGCGTTTTATGCTAAAACGATTATATAAAAACGAGAGGCGATTTACATGAATTTATGGCATTATGGTGTTGTCACTATTATAATTAGTACACGGATGTGTGTAAATAAACAAAGACGTTGTTGCAAACTGTGCGACTATTTGACCATTATCACTCAATTTGAAAGAACTTTATGTAAATTAAATGAAGTCTGCACGAAAAAACTACATTCTTCAAGAATTCAGCGGCATCCATAGCTTTCGTGTTCAGAATTAAGAAAGTGAAGGCTAATTCTATCAATTTGATTGATTTTGAAATAGAATTCCATGTAAAGTCGTAACCAATGCATGCCAGGCCCTCACCCTTATCGACCTGCAATGGAAACAACAGCTATCGTAATTCCAATCATATTGGGTTACGTGTCCTTCGAGTCGTAACAATTTACTTGGCCACCAGTATACATTCATACGAGTGTGTATAGTGAGTAAGATTAAAAATAGTAAATAAACCGAATTCGTTTACTTTTGAATCTAATAAGAGTCGTCTAGTTATTCCTTCGACTAATACTAATTTAATTTCGTCAGAAACTAAATTTAATCGTGTTAATGGAATCTGAAGTTGTTTACGAAATCTTGTAAGCGTCTGTGTTTGAAAATTTTCTATCGATATTTATAAGAAAATGGCGACAAAACGTATTAATTGAAATATTTTCAATTCCGATTTGGTGTACCTACAAAACTTTGGTGGAATTTACGTTTTCCGTTTAAGATTTATTATGCTGCACCACGGCATTAGAAAGCGCAACGAAAAACATATAAACACTGCTATTAGATATCGTAATGGTGTGTTCGCAACTAAATTTCTTAGCTCGATTTTGTTTCCAAATGTAAATTACTATTAACATCTCAAGGGCATGTAAATTGCATTCTGCTGCACTTGATCGTATAACAACGTGTTTGCTTTGAATTAGCGTCTGCGAAACATCTTGAGTTCAGTTTTATAAAATAAACATGCGCGGTATGTTTTGACGTCTTTCTTAAATCCGGTAGCAACTAAGTCGACCAAGCAGGACAAAGGATCATCAATTTTGATCAAAGTTTTGCAGAAAATTTTGTACTTTTCTAATTCCAAAAAATAATTGACAGTGAAACATAAGCTCGCCTAAGCTACAAAAGAAAAACTATCGCAAAAGCCCCACGCAAAAGGTAGGTACTACGAATAAAGTATTCTTTCCTGAAATCCGCATTTATCATCACCAAGCTTACGATTTCGGCCCACTTCAAACATAGTGTAATCTTTCTCAGCATTTTTCGTTCTTACCCGTCTTTCTTACCTTTCTTACCTGTCTTTCTTTCTGCTCTTTTCATACGCTATTTTGTATTTCTACATCATTTCGTATTCTTTGTGGCTCTTGTTCATCGTATCCTTTCTCATCCAACTGTATTTATGGGTTGTCAATTTTTATTTTTTTCTCTTTTGTCTCACCTAATATCATATGCTTTATCTTGTATTCGCTAAGATCCAGTCCTAGGTACTAGACTTGCTTCACTTTCCAGTTTCACAGTTGATTACTTTTGTTAAGTCTTTCGTCTTTCTCTCTGCTTCTAAAGCTAAGCTAAACACAGTGGTGGACAGTGGATCTCGTTGCCTAAAACTCCTCGTTCTTTTGATTTTTTTTTTATATTTGTCTATTCAAAGTCTTGCTTTAGTATTGATGGGAATATTCTGGCATTTCTATGTTTTAGAGCTGATCTCATCCCAATTTGAAGCAAAAAAAATTGTGCTTCAGCTTAACTTTTTCCAGTCAAGCAAAAACGATCACCACGTCACTTATGAGCTTGCTATAAACCGCCAGCATCTTTAGATCGTCCTTTGCATACTTTTGTTCTGTGTTTAATCTTCTTCTAAGCTAGCAGCAACAATCACATCACTTCTAGGCTTGTCATAGACGACCAGCGTTTGTAGACTTTCCCCCACAAGTACATTTCTTCTGGTTTAATCACTATGTTGAATCATTGTACGATGACTTTGGAACATTGGCAATTTTATATTTTTTTTCTTCTCTGATCCTTATGTCATTTAGGGTGCCATGTATTATTTTCTCTTGACACTCTTTCATTCCTTTCTATTTACTTATCATTGGTGCCATTTCTTCTTTGCTTTTCTTCTCTTGTGTCCCATCTCTATCTTATCTATTTCATTCATTCATACTCATACTCATATTCATATTTATTTCCGGTAACAATAATAACATTGTATGGAATATGTCAGCACAACACTTCCTAAAACTAAATCTTAAGTATAGCATGCACATAATAAGAGGTACAAAAGTCATCATATATCGTAACTGAACAAAGTTCATTGTCAAATTGATTAAGACAAAGAGAAGATGCAGAGAACAAGAGATCAAGATCATAAAATGCATCACTCAAAAAATTGCTTTAGAGAGTAAAGACATTTACCTAATAAGTATTTTTTTAGTAGATTTTTAAATCTAACTAAATGAGAAACATTTTTAATTTCAGCAGGTAGGGCATTAAAGACTTTCAAGCCTATGTTATCAGGGAAGTTATTGGTTACAGAGAGTCTTCCAAACGGAATACGATAATCATCTTTAATTTAGTATTATAGTGATGCACCTCATTGTTCAATATATAATTTGATTTGTTTTTATATATGTGTACACATAACTCTAATACAAACACACCATAAATAGTTAAAATATTGTATTTCCTAAATAACCCATTGCAGGAGAAAGTGGCAGGGACATTAGCAATTGATCTAAGTATCCTTTTCTGTGCAATAAAGACATCTTTAATGGAAGGTGAACTTCCCCAAAAAATAATAGCATATCTCAATCTGGTTTCAACATGAGCATAATAGAGAGACACCAGTTGTTTTGTTGTGAGAATGTTTCTTAGAGTTTTGAACAAATAACAACTAGAATTTAATCTGGAAACCAAAACACTGCCATGCTTGTTCCAATTTAGGTTCTTGTCAAGATGAGTCCCAAGAAAAGTAGCACTGTTACAACTACTGATTATTGCATCACCTATTTTCAAATCAATTTCCATTTGCTTCTGCTGACGAGTTTGAAATATAACAGCTTGAGTTTTTTTGTAAGTTTAAGTGTAATTTATTAGAAGTAAACCATTTATGTAATTTTTCTAAGAATGTATTGCATTTTCTTTCGAGATTATTTGTAGATACGTCTGACAAAACTACACTAGTATCATCAGCATAAATTGTAAATTTCACGTCAGGGTCAACAGAGGAAATGTCATTAACAAACAATGAAAACAAGACGGGGCCTAAGACAGTTCCTTGAGGAACGCCGATATTGATGTCCGTGTAATCAGAGTTATAGGTTGTGACAACATCATCCCTCCTAAAATTCATACTTACATACTGCGATCGTGAGCATAAGAAAGATTTGATCCAATCAAGGGCAGTGCCCCTCAAACCATATAACGCCAGTTTACTAAATAAAATATTGTGGTTGACACAATCGAAAACCCTACTGAGGTCACAGAAGATCCCAGCAGGGCATTCGCTTGCTTCCACGTGTTTAATAACCGAATCATAGAAAGAATGTATCGCCGTATTAGTGCTTTTACCAGCAATAAAACCATGTTGATCCCTGACCACAATGTTGTGCTTATGTTCTATAGATCTCCTTCATCTTGTTTGCCACTTTTCCCCATTTCTTCTTTGCTTTTCTTCTCATGTGTCCCATCTTTATCTTATCTATTTCATTCATTCATATTTCTATAGGCCTCCCTCGTCTTGTTTGCCACTTTTCCTTGCCTTGAACACTCCATGTTTTTAATTTTATATTTTGATTGCTGGACAAGTAATGTTTTTATTTTGAACATATTCACTTCCCCGCATGCTTGCAGCAAATTCTGCTTTAAGCTTCCTACTAAGACTATCGACAAGTTTTTTTTTTTTTTAATAAGTTATATTAATTACTCTCATGATGAATATTGATTTTCTTTCACTCTGTTTTTGTTGCGTGATATAAAATGCAAATTAACGCATTAACGAATGCGTATGCATGCATACGTAATTCCCTTTCGCTCGAAGTGAGTAAGTCGAGGAAAGCGTTTTTCAGCGAATTCAGGAAGTGTTCAGGAATTCACCTCTTACTCGAGCGCACTTTTTAAATTTGAGCAATGCCACAGCAAAGAAGTAATCAATTCACTCCTCGTTCTTAATGCGGAGCTGTGTTATGTGTGGTGGGTGACATTGGAGCAGCTCGCGAACGCATAATTTTCTATTTTTATCGCTCGACAATATCTATCAATTAAGGCTTCGAGCATGCAGTTGCACATAGAATTTAATTACTGGCATGCAAGCCTTTACCTTGACCATACACGATAAATAGCGTGTTTGCTGCGACGCATTAAAGTTTTAATAGCCAGCCACTAAGGCCGTTACATAATAGTAATTAGTTTAAAAGAAGTGACAGAGAAAAAAAGAATTAAATTTACACTTGCATGACACAGAGACAGCATTAATAAGTAAATGTAAAAGAACACCTAGTAAGCGGATCACAATCGCAAAAACAATAAAAATTATTAAGTGCTTACCCTTTCTTTTAATTATGAGCTCCCCTGACTTCCGATACACATTGTATATGGGAGATATTTTTCTTGTAATTTAAAAATTGGCCCATCCAATGAATTTATTCTATCTATTCGCAATGATAAGCGCGCTATTGTTCTCGCAAGTACAATGTAGATGACTGCAAGTTTCTGGTGCAAGATAACGCAGCACATTATCAGTGTAAAATATAAACAACAATATAAAACAATAACTTTGCTCGGTGATGGTTTATTTGCGTACGTTTTTATCTGGCTAGGCCGCAAATTTCTTGTTTATTTTACTACTGCGCTTTAAAGAAGTTTCAAGGGAAAAAAATGTTTAAACCGACCGTATAGCGAAAATTTAAAAGAAAAAGAAAACACCGGTTAACACAAAAAAAGGCACCTTCTGAATAGAAAACTTTTATTTTAATAGAGTATGCAGTGACTTTTTTATCTACTGCGTGTCTTCCATAACTGTTTCTGTAGATTGGATGTTATAGTCATCACCAGACTTCGGCGTTTTTAGGACATTTCAGAGCAGGACTTGTTTTATCTCATGCGCACAAGGTCATAAGTCTCTGCCATGATGTCTTTTTGATCGGTTTACGAGTTAAGACTGGGTTAGCAGGCGCTTTATATTCCTAAACAATGCTTTTTGTGGAATTAATAATAACTGCCTGGAATATTATCGGAGAACTCATAATCTTATGTTTTAAAAACTTAAATGCGCGCATGAGATAAAACAAGTCCGGCTCTGAAACGTCCTAATCTGGTCATGGTCTGGTCATCACTTTGTACACAGACTTCTTGACTTTTATTTTTTCTATTTTTGAAAAAATAACTCTCATAATTATTAAAGAAAGATTTTAATTTCAGAAATAATTTTGATTTTATAAATTCCTAACCGTTGCATACGTTTATGGACGACACACTATACAATATGTTTCGCTTCATATCTCGTACTAAATGTTTAATTAAATGAAAAAAAAATGGAGGGCATGCAATTAGAAGTAATTTAACGAGCACTGAATTGATTGAACTGATTAAAAGCAAATGTAATTGCTTATTATCAGGAAGGCGAAGATAAGCCAGCTTAATTCATAAACCTTACGTCCACATTCATTTAATAATTTTAACATTATTCGTGAGCCTAATTAATAAATAAACAAATAATTTTATAAGATACAGAATTTTTGTAAAAACACTGACGCCAAGAGTAGTTCTAGAATTTTAAGCATCAGGGGGCAATACATTATCTAAATAAAACAAAATAAAGTTTCGCAGCTCGGAATTAGGTGTAACAATTTCTTTCGGGTTGTGACGTTTCACTATACATATTTCTTCAGAAACTTCAGAAAATATGTATAAGTTTGGAAATTCACACGGTGCAGGGACGGAGTAAAAATAGAGTGAGAGCGAAGCTGTTTTGATACACGTAAAAGTGAGACAAAAGTGCGAAATGAGTTAAGGTAATTGAATAAACAGACTCAGCTATAGTCGTCATGTTCGGTGATGCGTTATACGTGATGCTTCACTGAACTGTCATTCCTGTCGGTTGACGTTGAGGTTAATATCCTAAATCAACATCATCAAATAAAACAGCCCGTTCCACCCCATTGAATATCAACGGAGAAGTCAACACAATATACGCGACAGTGTTGCCAACTTTTCGAGTTCAATTTGTGCTCCCAATACTAGAAAATTATGCTCCTTTTCACAAAAATATGCTGCGCTATTTTATTTCAAAGGAATAGTAGTAAAAGCTTCCTTCAATAGGAGATCCCTTAAAATGGGTATTGTTATAATGCCTTACTACAATCCCATTCTAAGCAGTCCCTTATTGAAGGAGGCCTCAAGGAAGCACTATGAATACAGACAATAGTGCAACAATATTAGCTAAAAAGTTGCTATTAAAAAAAACATTTACTACTTACTAATTTAGTGGTTTAATATATTATATTAGCTCTGTGAGCCTTGACAAGCCCATGGTCTGGTTAGTTAAGTCCCTCCATAATTTCCTGTCCTTCGCTTTTTCCTTCCATCTGCTAATTTTCAACTGTTTAATATCATTCTCCACTTCCCTTAGCCATCTTGTTTTCGGTCTACCTCTTCTTCATGTCCCTCCGATTGCGCTTGCTAATATTAGTTTTGGCACTCTTGCTTCTTCCATCCTTTCCACATGCCCAATCAATCGCAGTCTTTGTGTTCTTGCCATCTCCGTTATTCCTGCTTCTTTGTATAGGTCCTTCAGTTCTTTATTTGTTCTCCTCATCCATTTATCACCTACTCTTTTTCCTCCAAATATCTTTCCCATATCTCCAAACTTGCCATTTCGCCTGTATTTAGGCTGCGTTTAGTTGACGGACGAACCATCGAAGTTTAACGAGCTCGGTCCGACTGTCTTCTAAACGGAACTCATACCCACCGTGGTTGCCTAGTGGTCGCATCTCAAATCACGACCACCGTGACCACTCAGCTGATTAGTCAAATAAAACTAACGTAAAATAACTACGAATTCAACGAAACCGACAACGCCGCCCATGAACTAAACGCAGCCTTATGGCCGTATGCACAAACAAATCTTTAGACTTAAGCCAAAGTAAACCTTTACTTTGAACAATGTAACTATACGGCGAACAGTTTGATATGAAGTTAGCTTTAAGTATCAAATCCACCTTGAGATTTGTCTGTGCATACAGACCTCAGTGTCCATGCTTCACATACATACAGTACTGTCGGTCTTATGACTGTCCTGTACAGCTTTAATTTTGCCCCATTCGAGATGTTTTTATTCGTTAATACTCTGTTTAGCGCTCTCACACACCGATTTCCTATCATTATTCTCGCTTTTATTTCTGTTTCTACACTTGGTTTCCTTGGAAGTGTCGTCCCCAAATAGTTAAACTTATCCACTTCTTTGATTTTGTATATTTTTCCCGCATCAGTGTTTATCGTCGGGCAACTACCTTTTCGAAATTCTTTATCCGACCATTCCATATACCGTGAATATATCTTATTCTGAAACATGCAAAATGCACGTATCCGTTTGTTGCTAGAGTAACGTAATAATTAAATGACAGCAATGTATTAAAGCGTGTATTTTATTTTGAAACATATTTTGTTCCATTACTTTATTTCTCCTACGGGCAAGTTCGCGTTTACCTCGGAGTACGCTCTGATCAAAAGTGTGAGGGAGAGCGACTGCGTTTCACTGCATGTAAGGTAAGAGCGAGAAAAAGAAACACACGCTTTAATACATTGCTGTCATTTAATAATTACGTTACTCTAGCAACAAACGTATGTGTGTGTTTTGCATGTTTCAGAATAAGATACATTCACGGTATTTTGTTTTGCTCTCGTTTATAACCAATCCCATTTTTGCTGCCTTTTCTTGCAATCTTTTGGTTACCCGTATTAATTCATTTTGGCTTCTTGCTAGGATTACAAGGTCATCCGCAAACGCTAAACACTGATGCTTTTTGTGGTATATAATTCCTGTCCTATTAATATGTGCGTCCCTTATGGCTTTTTCTAGCACTACATTAAAAAGTGCCGCTGCTAGTGGATCCGCTTGTCTTACTCCTTCCTTGACTTCAAACGTTCCTGAAATTTTGCCATTTATTCTCACCATACTTCGTGTTTCTTCCATTGTCATTCTTATCACTCTTCTTAATTTTCGACTAATTTTTAATTCTTTCGATGCCCTGTATAATTCTTTTCTTTTCACTTTGTCATCTGCTTGTTTGAAATCAATGAATATAGCCATCGTTGCTTTTTATACTCGTGACTTTCCCTTAACGCAAAAATCTAGTCTATCGTGCTCCTACCTTGTCTAAATCCACATTGATATTCACCTATTACTTTTTTCCTTCTCCTCTATCAATTTATTCTTTATGTATGTATGTAGCCAATATTTTATACGCTATGTTTAGCAGTGATATGCCTCTATAGTTACCACGTTCACTTTTGTCACCTTTTTTGTGTATCGGGTATATGCTCCTTTTCCCACATTTCTTTAATTAGTTTGTGCTCTATTACCCCTTATCCCCCCATATTTTATTTTATTATTTCCTCTATCTGTTCTTTGTTTGGCGGTGATTCCACTTCCCGTGGTTGCTGTTTTATTTCGTCTTCTCGTTTCATCTTCAGTCCTATTTTCTCCGTTCAAAAAATCATCGATATATTCTCTCCATCTGGCCAGAACTTCTTCATCTCCTGTCACAAATTCTCCCTTGTAGACCACCTTTGTCTTTCATTTTTACTATGTGGTACAAGTTCCTAATTTGGTTGCTTTTAAAATTTTCCTCTAGTTCTTCTGTCATTTTTTCACTTTATTTTCTTTTCTTGTTCCTTAGTATCCTTTCTTTCTTTGTTGTTCATATTGGTTTTTTACTTCTTCGCCCCCCTCTGCTAGCATTCTTAATCTTAGCTTTCTTCTTTTTTCTATTTCATTATTACATTCTTCATCGAACCACCTCTTTTTTTTTCGGCTTTTCCTTGGTATTACAGGTTTTTGAGATTCTTTCTATTATCTCTTTAAACCCCCCCGATTTTTCTTCTATACTGCCTGTTTCTATTATGTTCTCTACCTCTCCCCCGATTATTTCTTTGTATTTGTTTTGTTCTTCTGAATTTCTTAGTCTTATTGCCTTATTACCCCTTCTCTCCTTTCCTCTATGGTTTCTGATTTCCGGTATTATCTGTGTGATCTTCGCTCCTACCATAAAATGGTCCGTATCAGCGTAATTTTTTATGGCTTTTCCTTCTGGTCTTTCGATTTGATTTTTGATTTATTGTTCTTCCGTCTGGTGATCTCCATGTCCCTTTGAAAATTCGTACTTGCGATGACCATGCTTTTCTCCTTTGCAAAGTCTATTAGGAATATACCGTTCTCATCCGACACTTCATGCTTACTATACATTTGTATCGTTGGTTTATATATTTCCTCCCTTCCTATTTTTGCGTTCGCGTCACCTAACATTATTTTCATATCGTATTTAAGTATTTACTCGTAAATCCTAACTAAAGAATGCTGAACATTCATGAAATGTGGAATAAAATTACTTATTTACTGTCAGGCTTAAGCTTAAGCTAAATCGATAGATTTGAATATTCTCTTTCATATTTTGCAAGAAATTCGTTTGTGCAACATTTGCATGAAAAGTTATGTGCATTTATAGTTAACGTTGTCTTGAATATCTGAAGTGTCGGAGCGTCCGTTTTCAATCGATAATTAGTCAATAAAATCGATCAGCCAAAACTCAGAAATACCATAAATCAATAGGTTGGATTGTTCTCTTTCGTATTTTGCTAGAATTTCGTTTGTGCAGCATTTGCAAAAAAAGTTATGTGCTATTGTATTTGACGTCTTTTAAGTGCGTGACATTAACTATTTTCAATTGATCAGTAATCAATAAAATCGATCGGCCAAAACTTACTGGTGGTATCTTTCGATATATTTGATCATTTGCTACCCGATTACGTGAAAGTTTTCATCAAAAATTGTTTCTTTAAAAAGTTATTTATATAATTAGATACTGGGATTACTACTGCCAATAATTCGGGTTTCGTTTTTTCTCAACTGTGATACACCAGAGACAAACTATAGTTAATGATCTTCGCAATGCTGTTCAAA
Organism: Dorcus hopei; assembly: GCA_033060865.1. Lineage (NCBI taxonomy): Eukaryota > Metazoa > Arthropoda > Insecta > Coleoptera > Lucanidae > Dorcus > Dorcus hopei. The sequence goes on from CM065425.1 coordinate 61,646,661, forward strand.
TTATCGTTCTGTGATGATTAGGACGGCTTTGGCAGCCAATTTAAATTTTGAAATTTTGTTGATGGAGGTTTGCTGCTAACTTCTCACCTGTGTATGATTCGGCCGAAGCTTCGCGCTGAAATGTGGCCGATTCGAGAAAAAGCCGCTTCGGCACATCCCTACATTTGACAACTGTGCAATTTTTGACGTAAAATAAAACAAAAGACGATCGAGAAATAAAGAAAATTTGTAAAATTAAAAAAAAAATACATCAAAATAAAAAAATTCTCATTTTTAATTTGTTCAAAGTTATTAACGAAGCGCAACATATTGTTTTCATTTAAAAATATCCAAAAAGATTTTTTTATTTAAATCAGTGATTTTATAAACTTGCTCATAAAATACATTTCGTAGGCAACTCATTGGGTTTCTTTAAGTTGAAATATTGTAGGCTGAAGGGCGGATGCCCCCTTTACTCAATAGCTAATTCCGTTCCTGTCAAAACATCGAGAATTATGCAAACAAGTCGTCTGTTTATATGAAAGATTATTTTCCAACCAAATATTTGTTGACAAGATCCATTCTATTTTTATAATCGTCATTTCGAACAGATTATTTTTTGTTATTGTTTTCCGCCAAGATTTTTTTTGTGACAGACCCATTTCGTCTGTACAGTACAATTAAATATACGTGATCGTCAAAGGAGTAAATACATTTATTTAAGTCGCCATCTTTTGAGGGAGAGCCAAACCTTTTTTGCAACAATTTTAAGAATCGATAAAACCAACAAATGAGGTGCAGTATCATCACAATTTTGTTAATGCAACATGATTTTTAAAAGTAAGGCGTCGCTATAAAGTGTGATCGAAAAAAATTGGATTCTAATTCATAAACATAATGTGGGATTTAAATAATAAATTCAAATGTCTACACGAGTAGATTTATCAACTGCGATTGAAAATAAGAATCTCTTTGTAAATAATGAGGTAAAGTTCCTCCTCTTGCCAACCAGTTTTAAAATCAATACTCACGAATAGGAAAAGCCACGAAGCATAAATCTCAGTTACCTGTGCACGTATGACTCACCGGTGGGAGGAGAAAGCTGGCCGTGAACTTTAATGTAATTTCATTGTTTATTATTTAGGCCGGCGTTTCGGAACGTGGTCCGGCCGTTTATGCGCCCTCTACATGACCTACCGCACACAAAGAGCACTTGAACGGGTCAATACTCGGCGCGTAAAAAAAAGCCCGCCGGAAACAATACGCTCGGGCTCGCATCGCAGACACGCAACCGCACGTCCTTTCCAAGCCAATTCCTTTCAAGGAATTTTTATTTCACAATATCACGTGACCGAAAAAAAGAATCCTACTATATTTCTATGTATAATATATTATAAATAAGGTTTTCGATTAATACCATGTGATCAAAAAAAAAGTGCACACTTCATTTCTAATCACACGATATATTATGCGAATCGATCAATACCGGGTGATAAAAAAAGATTAGAATGCTCTAAATGACACAGTGTGATAAAAAAAATGAAAATAAATATGTATTTAGAATAGATCAATGCGGGACGTTCTTGAAACTGTAAAGGCACTTATTACCTCACCAAGCAGGTTGGTTGCAGTGGTCACAAGCAAGAACAGTTTTCACATTCATGAATTTAACTCTCGATGTACGTATTGAAACACACCTTTTTAGTTGACATCTCGAGCAATTAATTTTGAAAAAGTTAATTCATGGAATTAGTTATTACCCAAATTGTGCTTTTGCGCGAAAGGTGGCCGATTTTCCTACCAATTTCGGTCTTTTTTTGTTTTCTGAAAAACACGCTGAAGTGTTTACTTCGTTATTTAAGAGGAAACTGATAAAAATTATCATCGACGACAGATTAAACGTTAACAATGCAGTCGCCAATAAAATTACCCACGTCACGGTTTATCACTCGCCTGCAATTTGCTGATTACAGTAAACACCGTCGTTTATAATTAAACGGGAACGTTTCTCGGTTTGTTCCATCAGTAGTTTCCGACTATTTCGAAACCGTACACGTTTCAACATGGGCAACTGTTTTTAACCGATTCCGAACTAGTCAAAAATTGCTGATGGAACAAACTGCAAGCGATAAAAGAGAAGACCATGAATAGGATAAGGAGCAGATTGCAAAATGTAGCAACGAAGTGAACTTTAGAGCGGATTTGGAGAGGAATCCCAAATATGCAAGGGAAATGTGGATAAGAAGCCAATATATTTTCGGCAGGGTAACATGAAAGAAGAACAAAGTCCCTATGGTTCGATAAAAAATAAAAGGAAGGAAGCAAAACCAGAATGAAAAATACGAAATCTAAGAACATCATGCGATGCATGGGGTACGAGAGAAAATGAGAAAATAAGAAGAAATATACAGAGGAAAAACATACAAACTATGGAGCAGCACTAAAACAAGAAGAAGAACAAGAAGCCTGAGAGAAGACCAAGAAGGATGCAGTGCAGTACCACAGAAATAAAAAAGACAAGACAACTTTCGGGAGTATAAGAAGGACGCTGAATAGAGGGGCGCAGTATTTCGAAGAACTTTAGAGTAAACCGGAGAGAACAAGGAATAGAGGAAGTACATAGATGAAACGAAACTTCAAATACGAAACGTTGAACAAACACAAAGAAGAAAAAACCATCAGAAGAAGATGTAGATTTAAAGAACAAAAGTGCAGGCGAAAATAGAACGGCCAAGAAGAAATACCCAAACTCTGTTATACTGTGCCCCGTACATAAAAAGGGGATAAAAACGATATGTGAGAATTATCGATAGATTGGATGTCACATAGAAGCAGCAATAAAGAATGCCAAGAAACTATCACTAGTAAATATTGGGAGAGGCGTGGAGGTTAAAAAAAACGGGACGGTTAATGACAGACCAGATCTTCCTCGTAATAAATATCAATAGAATTTAATACTTGGACCTCATAGACCTCAAGAGAAACCTTAATAAGAGGTAAACTATACAAGGCATTCCAAAACTGGGAGTATTGAAAAAGATAAAAATAACGCCGAGCAAAACTGACAATAAAGTGAAAGCAGAAGGCTGTTTTAACAAATGAGATTGTAGTAAACCTTTGTTGACGTTTTATCCTGAAAACAGAGATGAGAGACAGCGGGTCTAAAGCAACGTTTCATGTAACAGATAGTTCGGAAAAGTCAATTATAAAGAGTAGATTCCAGAGAAGGTCTCGAACTTCAGACTCAAATAAATAATTGTTAGGAAGATGAAGAAGTTTGTAAGAGGATGGCCCTCCTACAAGACTCTAAACCCAAGACGTTGGCTAGAACAGGATTTATGACACGATAGTTGAAACTTCCTATAAATAGACTGCGAGGTTTGGGTTTTATATGTATACCTTAAACATACATGCTGGTAGAAGAAATTTTTAAGGAAAATCCTTGGACGTGTAAAAGGAGAGGCGTAGAAATAGAAGGCCAAAGTGGAGAAGGAGGTAACGGAATTATACAAAGGGTACAAGTACTTTCCAAAAGGGATTTGTATGACAGTAAAAAATGCCAAGAATGAATTTTTGGCAAGAGAAGAAGGAATAAGTAGACAGATAGTTTAACTACCTGCAGAATGGGAACGCTTTAAATCTAATCTTTGTTTCTAACTTACCATAAGCTGCAATGGTTGGGGGGTAGGTGATTTTGAAAAAGTTCTTCCTGGAAGAAAAAAAGAAAGATTACATAAGAAACCACATTCAATTTACTACATCTGGTGAGATCTCTTTTGAATTAGTCTCTATGTATATCATTTCGTCTTCCGTAAGTACAGTCGTAGACAGTTAAAAGAGAACTCTTGGAACTTTGCTTAATACTAGCGCATAATAGATTTTGCCTTTCGTTCCCTTATAACTGTCCAACACCCCATATAGATATTTCATTTACAAAGAAAATTCTTGTACTTTTGTTGTCGATTCATTTGCAATTCCAGGCGAGCAATTTGCACGCCCCTAAAATCAATTCGTCGCCAATTACGAGCGGCTCTTTGAAGACCCAACTTTCGAGAGGCGCGAATCAATTAACGTGGGCAGATAAAAGCGCATTCTTCTACGTAACACAGATATATAGATAAATATAGAGAGAGATCCGCGCATCTGCACGAGGCCTAATAATAGCGACTCTGTGTTGTTGCATGCAGGGCAAACAAATATAGCAGTTAGCCATCGGCGTCGGAGATAAGGAGGTTCGCAAGGAAAACAGGAAACGACTTTGTTGCTAGAATAACGTCTATAAAAATTTTAGGAGATAACAAACTGCGCGTTTCGTAAAATTAAAACTCCAGTGAATAGGAGGGCTATGGCGTGAAAGTTCTTTTCACTTTCTTTTTATTAGTTGCTATAATTAATTTAAAACTAAAGGAATATGTCAATGCAATAAAACTTGACGCCTACGTTGTTTACTGCTTAGAAAATGAATGCAGAAATGTTATAGTAAAGTAGTCAAGACAAGGGAGAGACATTTGTACTCTTTAGTTATTTGGTCACAAACGAAGATGGCGTTCTTTTAATGGCAGGGCGTTTAGATTACATCATACATCATTCCTCTCTGGGGAAGAGACAGGCTTTTCTAGAAGCGAAGCAGAAATGTTACAGTAAAAGAGTCAAGACAAGGGAGAGACGTTTGTACTCTTTAGTTATTCGGTCACAAACGAAGATGGCGTTATTTTAATGGCAGGGCGTTTGGATTACATCATTCCCGTGGGGAAGAGGCAGGCTCTTCTGAAAGCGAAGCCAGCAAGCCAAATGAAGACTTTCATACTCGACAGAGTGTAAATTTAATTGTTGGTGTGAAGTTACGAATTGGCCGAATGGTACCGCAGAGGTCTTCGCAGCCCTCGAATATTAGAAGCATCAGCATCACTTGCCTTAACACATCTCTTCATATCGTATCACAATCTGGTGCTTCCTCCGTCAATCCAAAGTCGCCTTACTCAGGGGTACTTCATTGGACCGCGTAGAAAGAAATCACAAAAAAATTGGTTGAATACGAACACGCAACCATCTGCATAAAACTCCCCTTTAAATTTGGCAAAACTAAATTAGAGAAACTACATAAATAAAAATGGTGAAAACAATAATGACACCATGGACCAAAAAATAGGGCAAAGATGAAGCGCAACAAAAGTAGAGCTCAATAGATGGCGTGATGTGATATGAAGACTCTGTATGTAGTGATCACCACGAGATGTCAGCTATTGTGTAATCATATTCATCTCGTAACTTCGTTTCAGAAACTCCTCGTGAAATACATCTATTGTTTTTAAACAGCACCCTTAACAGAGAACTTGATGACTTTCGACCAAGAGCTTGTCTAGGCCATTTTCACTCTATTAATGGTGAGGTACAATTTCGCACTGTCTCTCCCCGGAGGCCTAATAGATCTTTGCCAATCTTCTCAGATTGCAGTCCTTGCACTTTTTTCTTAATGTTGTTCTAACTATACTTCCTCGTATCTTCATTTTTGTTGTCCTCCAATTTACAGCTTGTGCTACATTCTTCTTGTTCATTCGACTAGCTGCTTGTCCTGTTTGTCTAGAGTCTAGTCTTTTCGCTTTGTGGTTGATGAGATTGAATTTTGCAACATGCCTGGGGGGGCGTTTTTTCTACAGCTTCGAGACCTTACGGATCTTTGCCAACCATCTCCCCTTTTCTGATTTGCGTTCATTTTAATTCATCGTGCACTTTTCTTTATAATAGCATTTACTTGTGCTACAGCTGCCATCTGGTTGGTGACTCTTGCATTTTCTTCTTTCCCCTAGAAGCATGTCTTGTTCGACTTTTCAGCCTGCGTCTAATTTTTTCCATTCTGGTAATGAAGAGATTCAATTTAGCACTCTTTTCTCCCGGAAGGGTATTTTTTCTACAGGTTTCGAATTCCACCCTCCTGCATTACTTGCAGATGTCCATTTCCCCTAATTTTACCAAGTCTTGCGTGTTGCAGTTTTTCAGTCGATATCTTAACGTCACTTCAACTGCACTTCGCTTCCTTTGTTCTCATGTTGTTCTTATCTCGCTTGCTTTTGTCAGTATGACCTTATCTTTTTTTTTGTATATTTTTATTTACTCTTTACGATCATGTTTTTATTGTATTAGTCTTAACTGGACCACATCTTTTTTCGTTTGAATGGCCCAGAAGTGTTTTGTGGCTTTATCAAACGAGGCTCACACATTCCCATCCTGATTTCGATAACAATGACTCAACCAACATGACGCAAGCGAAAGAGATTACTTTTTAATTGTAAACTTACGCCATCGCCCAATATTAAAATTATCGTTGCATCGAAAACATTGCGTGATACTCGCCGATAAAGAAAGTACACACTTACATGCAAACGTCGAGTGCACAGAGATACATACATACATACACACAATCGAAAATTGTTATGTGTAAGGCGGCGAGGATTCCAAAGAATGTTTCATTGAACGAAATTTGCAAACAGTTCTTCAACCCTCAGACTGAATGGTTAAACGTTTTCTCCTGGGTTCTAGGAAAAGCTCAATAAATATTTTCGGTGTACTTCGATTTTTCTGAATACTTCTCATTTTTACGCAAATAATGGAACCCTCTGTATCCAAAATAATAAATCTCTCGATAACACGTACCTACTCCAATAATAAACCTACTAATTTGCCCTCGTCTAAATTTAGTATCGATGCTAATATTTATGCGTTTGCACTTGAGTTTCAGGTGAGGATTCGAAATTCCGCGATTCCAACAATTCCTTGCGTAAAACCTCAAGGATGGCGAAGTCAAAAATAAAACGGAAAGAAGCATCTGCACGTCATCTGTCATTCTGCCAGATCGCGAACGGGCTCGACTGCACTTTGTATCCCAGATGCACAATGTCAGCTACAAGGACGAAATAATAAACCTATTTTGTTTATAAAAGTTCGCGGACTCCATACGTGAAGCGGGACTATTTTAAGGCGTTTGTTTTTGCTTGTAATTGGGAGAAATTGGAGGATGTAATTCGGAGCTATATAGCTCTACGAATGACGTACGAAGTTATTTCATCATCACAAAAAGTGTTATTAAATGATTCTGTTTTGTTTGCGAGGCTTAGATCAAAACATTGTTAGTACAATAGGTCTTGCACCTAACCACTTAATTTTCTTGTTTAATCTTTGAAAAATCTATTACAGCCAATTCTAAAACATAAGCATAATTATTTGTTGTTTAATATGAAAAGAATTTTGATCGAATCCTTGGCATAAATTGCAAAGTCACAAATAAATTTAATTTCCACTTTTTCCCTTGCAATCTTTTATATAAATATGTATGTCCAAATCTTTTTAAGGTCGTCGGCTAATTCTTTCTTTTCCTCTTCAACTTCAACTACTTTTCCTAGGTCTTCCCTTTCTTCTTTTCCCTAATCTTTAAGCTTCATAATAATCTTCATCGCAAGACTATCGTCGTGTGGTTTTCGAAGCAGCCTCGTCTTCATTTTGAGAGCTTTCGGCTTGGCCTTTTGATCTTCTTTTTGTTTTTTGATGGTGTTTTTCTCTCGTTGGCCACAATCACTTTTTCTTCATCGAGGCGACCACAATTTTCGATATGACTGCTGGAGGTCTCTTGAACGTTTACGAGCCTTGGGCTTCTTATACGATCACCTTTTTAATTTTCGACGATGCCTTGGAGACTTTGGGAGCTACGGCAGAGGCTTCCTTTTCGCCTACCTATTTCTTGATCTTCTCTTGGAATGTTCCTTCTCTGTGATCAAATGTTTTGCCTACATGACGTAGCGGCAGAAGAAACTGTGACCTCCCTCGATGTCTTGGACGTAAGACCTTCTTGTCTGATTATTTTGTTTACCTTTCACCGGGTCGGTTTACTAACACCTATCTCGCGAAAACGGACTTCCGCTTCGGCGGAAGCTTTCGGCCACTGCTTTTCCCTGACTATTTCTTCTCCGCTAACCGTTTCTTTATCTTCATTGTGGCGATGATGGTGAAAGAGGAGGTGATGGTTTGTCGACCCTCAACTTCAGTTAGTTAACTTTTCTCCCACTCGGCCAGCTCGATCATTTATTTTTCGCGAAGACAGGCAGGGTTTCGGAGCAATCATCTTTTGGCTTGGGTCTCAAACTTTTTTGCTTTTTACTGGGTCGTTTGGTCAGCCTGGTCAGCTTGATCATTCTTTTTTCGCGAGGACGGCCACGGTTTGATTTGGGAGTCTCGGTTTGTCTCGGCCCTTCGGTCTCCTTTTTGGTTTTCGACGACGCTTTAGACTTTAGAAACTTTGAGCGTTGCGGTGGACGCTTTCTTTTCGACCGTCCATTCGACTCGAACTGCTTCTTCTCTGGGGTCAGTTTCTTTGCCTCGTAATTATTTTATTTCCCTTTATGGCCGACTTACTAACTTCTTTTGCTGGAAATGTCCGCTTTTCGGTCGCCGATTCTTGGATTTCCTTCTTGTTGCAGTGGTCAGTTTCTTTGACTTCGTAGCCTTGGCGGCCGGCGGGGGATACGATACGATGACCTTACTGGGAGTCTTCAACTTAGCAACCCTCTTCACTATAATTTAGTATCCCTCCCGCCTGGCCGGATCGATCACTTCTTCACTGAGACGGTCGCAGTTTCTGGAGCGTTGCCGGAGGTAAGTCTTCATCTTCACCTTTTTAACTTTTGATAGCCTCTTGAACTTGGAGACTTTGATAGCCCGGTAGAAGTTTTCTTTTCTGTCGTCGGTTTCTTGGCTTTCGTTGAGGACTGCCTCTTCTCCACAGGACTTTGCCTTTACAGTGGCGTCGACTGGAAAGAAAAGGACATGTTCGACTTGACCCACCCGGCCGACTTGCTCAATTCTTCTTCGAAGGACGACCTTCTTTGCTACGAACGTTGGAAATCTCTGATCAACTTCGGTTTGAAAGACTTCGGCTTCTTAGTCGGTATGGTACCGATAGTGTTGGAAGCGTCTGTGATAAAACTCAAACTTGTTTGTTCTGATGGGTCTGCGAACAGTGTGACTTTTGTGAGTTGGTCTTTGCATTGTTTGAAAGCAAGTTCTGTTGTTTGATCCCATGTGACAGGTGTTTTGTCATGTTTCCTTGTACATGTAGTGATTGCGTGGAGAGGTGTTTGTGTTTCTGCTGCAAACTCGGGGCTTGTTCAGATCTATAGATTTGAATGTCCTCCTTCATATTCTGCAAGAAATTCTGGTGTGCAACGTTCCAATAAAAAGTTACGCTCATTTATATTCGACTCAGCGGCCGTTTCCTATAGAGAACGGTAAAAATTTACCATGCCTAAAAATCTGCAGAATTCTGAAAGATGGTGCGTTTTGGGAACTCCAGAATGCTGCGAACTCGATGTGGTAGCGGTCTTGTACCTTACCTTCGCTGGATATTAGATGTCCCAGATATTCCACTTGGGTTTTGCCGAAATGACATTTGTCCAATTTGATTGTAAGCCCGTACTGCTGTAATGTTTCAGGATTTTCCCAAGGTGTGGTCGCCTTTTTGGCTTTCGATAGCGCCTTGAATTTAGAGTTCTTGGAATAGGTTCCAGTCGTCGATTTCTTGACTTTTATCTTACTTATATCTTTCTTTTGCGACAATAGCGACGGGGGAAAAGGAGGCCTGAACGTCTTCTACCTATCCAGCTCCTTCGGATTCCTTGGACACCCACAATGCTCTTAGAACGATCCGCAGTACACGCCCCTCGCCGCTTCTGGTCAAGTGAGACCTATCTAATCTGTACTAGATATTCAGGCCAGTGCCGGAACTGAGATCAGCAATTGAAACGTCGGGATGGATGGACATCATCCCTATCCCCGCATGCGGGCTATTAACAACTACCCCCGTGAGTCCTAACCAATTGACCGGAGAGACATCCCCCCAACTTCAATTTCAGCGGGGACCGTAGGGTGGTCCCTGGGCAACCGGTCCCCACGGTAGAAGTTTGCATTACTGATAGGATGATCGGGCTTTCGCCCTTCAGATGCAAGCCAGGGTAGTGGTCAACCAATTCAGGTACTGTGGGCTTGTCTTACCCAAAAGGCCGTAGGGATCACGTTCCAGGATCCTTCCTTCAATTAGTAGTGATTAGTAGAGAACCTCCCCTACCGGGCGCCAGAGGTAATGTCACTTTTAGGTATTCCTCGATCTTGCCATACACTTTTGATCATTTCTGATTCTTTGAGACTTTACTCCTCTTAAATGATTCCATCTCTGTTACGTTGATTTAATAAACAATTAAACTTAAAAGGGAGTCGAGAGAAATGATAAGAGAAGTTGTAATAACATTGCTTCGAGCGATTGTTTCCGAAGCTTCTCAGAAAACTGCAATTAACTTTTAATGTTTCTGTTTCACGTTGTGCAAGACCTTGATTTTCCGTGCAATTAAGCGAGGTCAACGTTTATTTATAATTCGGTATCGCCTCATTATGTTGTTGTTGCAGCAATTGTTGTGACAAGCGAGAATAAAAGCGCTATCGCCGGAACGTTGCGAAAACGAGCGACGAGCTTCTTTCTCCTGCCCCAATTTAAATCGCATGATGGAAACGGCGATTTAATTATAAATTTAATTACTTTGGTATGGATATAAATATAGCGAGGGGCGGTTCTGACGTCTCATTCTCCCAGACCGACATGCGTTGGTGGTTTCGGGCTCAGACTAACGAATCTTGAATGAGTCGTTAACCACCCGCGGATGGCGAATTATCCGCAGGGGAGCGCGCGTGTACCAGCTTTTTTAAACGGCGCTCAAGTTCGTTGTGACTTGGCAAAAAAGAAGCAGCGCGAACGTGGGCTGATGCTGCTTTTGATTCTGATTACTCTGTAACGAACAGATGGAAAAAAAAAGAACGCAAAAACCCTTCTTACACTTTATCAAACAGCACATGCCCCTTACCAATAGAGTTAGCACCTTAGCACACACTTGACTAATATTTTAATAGCAATCTCATCGTTTTCTAAAAGAGAAACATAACTTTATTAAACCTACTAAAAGACCTCTGCCTTTTCTCATTTGGTCCACAGTTGACTTTCTAATGGATTTCAATTTGTTGTATACATATAATTTTCCAAAAAATAATTATTTTGTTTTTGCTGGTTTTAATTAGCATTTCCAACAGATTTGAAGGTGACCCAATTTGAGTAAGATCAGGGTTCGATGAGTGGAAACTTTTCCTCGCAGGTTACACGTCGAGGGAAACCTTATCTTCGATTTTTCCAGGCGTTTCTTTCTCAGTAAAAACGAGCGGCAAACATTGCTGGGGCGTTACGTGTTTTCCTGCATTGAGCAATGCGTTTTATTTACATTTGTGATTGTCGCTTTCGAGTTATCTCCGTTTCGCAACGCGATATTTATCCAATAGCAGCGAGTTCAATAAATATTTGTTTTTATGGAGAGTGTATTTATTGCGAAGGTCTGGGTAGGTAGGCACGCCATGTTTGCCTACGTATTGCTTGCACGTTGCGTTTATGAATCGAACGGTTACACGCCCAGGAAGATGAATTAATGAGTATGTATGTGCCTTGGGAAATGCTAGGCGAATCGCAAATAGGAATCAATATTTGTAGAGTTTATGTGCACTTTATCCACAAGCAAAAGAAAACGGTGGTAGATATCGCCGTGGTTTTGACAGGATTTAAAAATTTCGGGTTGCACCATCGAATCTTGAATAATTCACCTGTTTGGAACAATATTTACTTTGCCAAAAATATCTGCAAAAGGAATTTGGTGCAAGTGCAGAGATAATACACACGTAGGTAAATAATAAAACCAAAGAGGAGCACAAAAGAAGTTAAAAGTTTTATACAATTCATGCTTTTTTATCTTTTCCTTTTTACTGTAAGTCAAGGTCTCAAGGTCTACAAAAAAAGACGTTAAAAAATTTCAAAAGAAACACGAAAATGAAACTTCCAGAGAAGAAGTTGATGAGCCTCATAATACCAGAGAAGTAGGGAAACCAAAACAAGATGATTTAAAGCCAGCGTATGCTGTGCCAGAATCAGATTCAGATATTTTGGAGGAGTTGGAGGGAAGAAATAAAATAAACAATTCGAATTAAAGTGAGAGAGGAGGCGAGACCTCCCTTTACAATACAAGCAATCTGTTCCACCGTTTCACCATTAACATATGCCTCAAAGCTTCGTCTGATCACGTTTTCTGTATTTCGCGATTTTCAATCTACATTAGTCTTAGATGAGGCTTTGGTACCCCTAACTGGGCTTTCCTCAACATTTTCCTCTTTTTAAGGATTATTTTAGCTACTCTGCTTTCTAAAAGCCTTCTAAACATGACCCAATCATCGTGCTCGTTGGGATTTACTAAAGAGAGTAAGTATAAAGTTCCAGAACCACCCTCGGAAGCTTTGACTGCAAAAGCGAAGTTCCAAAATCTACTCGCAAACGTTCCGCCCTCGTAAGAAAATTCCAAAATCTACCCTCGAAAGTGAGCAGCAATCGAGAGCAAGTATGAAGTTCCAAGTCTGTCCGACGACGACAAATACAATGGTCCTAAATCTACCCTTCTAACTGCCCATGGTTTGAGAGTACGAATAAAATTCCAGGTTCGCCCTCGAAAGTTTCCGAAGAGAATTACAAGACTTCAAAATCTGCCTTCAAAAGTGCCCAGTATTAAAGAACAACGATAAAATTCCAGAGCCGCCTTAAGAAGCTTCCAGTATCAAATCTACCCTGAAAGTGTCCAGCGTTCGAGAGCAGATATAAAGATCTAGGTCCGTCCTCGCAAACATCCAAAATCCACCCTCAAAATGCCCAGTATCCAAGAGTGAGTGAGCCCCCGAAAGTTTTCAAAGCCACCCTCGAAAATGCGTAGCATTCGAGTGCAAGTAATCTGTGATTGAAAGCCAAATACAAAGTTCCAAACTCTACACTCAAAAGCAAGTACAAAATTCCATATCCGCCCTTAGAAGATAAGCAAAAGATTCAAAACTGGGGGGTGTGGTTTATAAGACCTTCCTTTTCAGTGCAAAAAATCGTAAAGGGCCAAGACAAGACTGGTGCTCCCTCTTTCATAGTTTCCTCTCAATTTTGAACTTGCGTCTTAAGCTTGTCTCCAACCACCTCTTTTTGCAACTACCTAGCATTGATTCTTCCTTTACTGTTCTATCATCAGAGAGTGATTTGAAAAGGACAGGTCATCGTATTCTCTGGAACTTAACAAAGAGACATTCGAGGTCTTGGTGAAGGATAAAAGATAATTTCCTCTCAATTTTGAACCTTTAACTTAACTCTGGCTTAAGCCTACCCTCAACCACCTCTTTCTGCAAGTATTGATTGTTCTTTTCAAGGTTCTTTTACTATTCTATCATCAGGGAATATTTTCAAAAGGAGAGGTCATCGAATTTTCTGGAACTTAACAAAGACACTTTCAAGGTCTCGATGAAAGATCAAAAGAGAATTTCGTCTCAATTTGGAGCTTGTGTCTTAGCTGTGGTTTAAGCCTGTCCCCAACCACCTCTTTTTGCAACTATCTACCATTGATTATTCTTTTCATCGTATTCCCTGGAGCTTAACAAAAAGACATCCGAGGCCTCGGTGAAGGACAGAAAGATGTGAATAAAATTGGTACTTAAACAGATCTCAGCTGCTTAAAATATCATCTACCGACTTTCTTTTCTATTTCGCCATCTATTAATTGCAAATCCTACAGACTTTGACTTGTCGGGCTCTATGACCTCGTACTCCTTCAATTCCTTTTTGTATTTCAAGGCTGGTGCTTTTTACTGTGTTAGCCTTTACGTCTTTCTGAGGTTATTTTATACCATTTGCCTCAGCTTATCAGCTGGGGAGATCTTACACCCAATGACTTCGTACCCCTTCAACTATCCTTTGGCTTCCCTGCTGGCATATTTTGGCTGCGTTAGATTTTACTGTCTCCTACATCTCTTTCCGAGGTTATTTACCACCACTGGTTGCTGCACAGTCTTCCAATACGGTCAAGTCAACGTGTCCATTGAAATTTAATGAAGAGTAAGTTGAGGTGTTCGTGAAGAACAGAAAAAGACGAAGGGGTGCTGATGAATATCTCCATCCTCAGTGCTACAGGTCTTAGATGTCTGCGGCTCTTTCGCAGCATCTTTCAAATTGTCTTAAAATTAGCTTTACTGTCCCCCAACATCTCTTCTCGAGGTCAGCTTTTATAATCAATATTGTTCCGTTTTAACAATGGCCTACTTTGCATCTAGTTTTTCCTAAGGATTAAGTTTAACAAGGTTGAGAAAACTAAAGCGTTGCTTGGACAATGCCTTAGCACTTATGTCATTTTGATTCAGAAAGCATTCCGAATCACGTTGAGTATATTGGATCACGTGGTATCCAACTTAGCTACTACGGTCCGCTGAATTTTCTAAAGCTTTACATTTCTCACTTGTAATAATCTATACAACCCAGTTCAAGTACGAAACGTAAAGTTTATTACTGAAGACCCTTAATAACCCGAGAGCTGTTTGCTGGAGAACGTGACAAATGAAATTATCGGATTTAATGCACTTGTATGTCCCACGCAAAAAAAAACTTACGTGGGTGCAACAGTAACTGCAAACAAAAAAAAAGAAAGCGGAATTACGGTGGCCTAGTATTTCGTTATTTATTTACGAGAAAAGTCCGCTTAAGTGGCGTATTTTAATGGCGACCTTCGGTGTATTTCGAGTTATCGTAAATTTAAATATAGAACACGTCGGCGAAAACAATGTTGCTGCACGGAATTCGAATTTATCTGACTTCATTTTTCACCGAAAATTTGATTTTGCGAATCGAAAAAGGCCGCATCGAGAGCAATTCGATTTGAATAAACAACTAAATCGGACAAATAGAAAATTGGAAACTCGAGGGATGGATTTTCGATCATAATTGTTTTGATATCCAATCTTGCAAACAGAAAAGAAAGAACCGGGAGGGTTCCTCAACAACGGAATACCCAAGGTTTTACCAAAATAGAAAAGATCTTACCAATTTCAGTAATAATTTGAATGTAATATAAGGCTAACACCAGAGGATAGAGGTAAAGGGGATGTACTAAGTAATCAAAACGTAGAAGAACTAGAGAAGCAGCCCTAGACAAGTATGGAAAGAAGAACCAAGAAAGGCGATGTAAAGCAGAAGAGCCAAAACTAATGGAAAACAAAGGAGGAAATGACCTTCAAAGTTAACTCTAACGCAAATCATGAACTTAATGTAAACTTCAGCCATCGGCTATTGTTGTAAATTTATTACATTTGCAATACAATGCGTCGTTCCCGCTATTGCGTTTTTGCGCAACCATAAAAGATTAACTGTAATTAGTTCGCGTTGGAACACAATAATAATACAAGCAGATCACGCTTTTTACGTTGACCAAGGTTATTTCTGATAATTGATATGCGGAAATCTGTTACGCGCGTTTCATTATGTGCATGCATGCACACGTTCTCAGAAACGCAGCAATCGAATTGCACATCTGCGTGAATGAAGGCCAACGGGAGGATTGGAGGCTCATCATCGCGTTCGCGTTCACGGCCAATGGAAGCATGAAATCTTCGTTTATTTCAGGTTTTACGATGTGGGATTATGCAAGCACGCAATCAATGTTGAGTTGCGTAATTTTGAGCATATGCAAGGCGACCCACATCCGCATCTGACTTAAAATATAGCAATAAAGCAGGTAGCAGAAAAAATGACATTATTTTTGACAGCTTTTAGATAATATCAAAGCCTTAAAGATCCACAGGGTTTAACTGAGTGACTTAGCCCTAGGGTGGTAAACCCAAAGTTTTACCTTCAAGCATGGAACCAGAAACTCTTAAAAGATCTTACTGAAAATCGCACTAAACGATGCAAAAGTAAAAATATTTTATGTTAAAATTCACACAGTAAGATTTAACAAGCGTGAAAATTCACTCTTATGCCGGTATTCAAAGTGGTTCCTCGAGGCTTCCTTGAATGAGGAACGCCTTAGAATGGGATTGTCGTAAGGCATCTGCATTATAACAATCCCATTCTAAGGGGTTCCTCATTCAAGGAAGCCTCGAGGAAGCACTGTGAATACGGACATTAGACCCAGTTTTACAATCGTGGAATAAGGACGGAATAACTGTTCGCCGAATATCCTTTAATGTTCGTCCATATCTACGTCACACCTACGTCACGTTATTCTAAGAATAATGCTTATCCGACGATTGTAAAATCGGGCCTAAATCTGTGTTAAAATTCACACTTAATCCATGTTAAAACTCACAGTAAAGCAATGTCAAAATTCTCACTTAATCCGTGTTAAAATTCACAATTAAGTTGTGTCAAAATTCACACTTAAACTGTGATAAAATTCACACTTAATCTGTGTTAAAATTGACACTTAATCCCAAAGTTTTACTTTGGTACTAAAGTTTTACCTTCCAGTAGTTACATACTTACTTTAATCTGAGATCAGAAACTTGCCAGACCTCTTAAAAAGGTCTTGAGGTGCTAAAAATTGCACTACTCGGTGTGAAAGTAAAAATATTGTATGTATGTTAAAATTTACACAGTAACATTTAACCCGCGTGAAAAATTCAGACTTAATCTGTATCATAATCATACTTAATCAGTATCAAAATCATACTTAATCTGTGTTAATATTTACAGTAAACTAGTGTCAAAATTCGCACTGTGTTAAAATTCACAATTAATCTATGTCAAAATATACCCTTAATCTGTGTTAAAATTCACACTTAATTCTCATTAAATCTGTGTCAAAATTCACACTCAGGCCCAGCTGTGCAATGCCAGCTTAATTTAATTTAAATTTAAGCTGAAGCTTGACCCCATGACAACGTTTATTTCAACAATTTATGTTATGGGTTTGAGCTTTGGCTTAAAGTTAAGCCGGAATTGTACAACTGGGCCTTAACCTGTGTTAAAATTCACGCTTAATCTGTGTCAAAATTCGCACTTCATCTGTATTAAAAATTCACACTTAAACCGTATTAAAATTCACAATAAACTAGTGTCAAAATTCACACTTAACCTGTATTAAAATTCACGCTTAATACATGTTAAAATTCACAGTAAATCAATGTCAAAATTCACAAGTAATCTGTGTTAAAATTCACACTTAATCTGTGTTAAAATTCACACTTACTCTGTGATAAAATTCACACTTAATCTGTGTTAAAATTCAAACTTAATCCGTGTTACAATTCACACTTAATCCGTGTTAAAAAAATTCTCAGTAAATCCGTGTAAAAATTCACACTTAGGCTAAGTTGCACCAACGTCGTTGTTAACCAATCCTAGATTAAACTTTAGACTTTATTCGCTCTAATTCGAGATTAACTTTAATCGATGTCGGTGCAACTCAGCCTTAGTCTCAGTTGTACAATGCCAGTTTAATTTACTTTAAATTTAAGCTAAAACTTAAACCCATAACAACATTTATTCCAACAATTATTTTTATGGGTTCAAGCTTTAGTTTAAAATTAAGCAAGAATTGTACAACAGAACTGTGCCTTAATCTGCGCTAAAATTCACACTTAATCTGTCTTAAACATACACACTTAATCCGTGTTAAAGTTCACAGTAAATCAGTGTCAAAATTCTCATTTAATCTGTGTCAAAATTCACATTTAATTTGTGTCAAATTCACACTTGATCTATGTCAAAATTCACACTTGATTTGTGTTAGAATTCACATTTAATCTGTGTTAAAATTCTCAGCAAATCTGTGTCAAAATTCACACTTAGGTCCAGTTGTACAATGCCAGTTTAATTTAATTTAAATATAAGCTGAAGCTTAAACCCATGACCACCTTTATTTCAACAATTGTTGTTATGGGTTTAAGCTTTGGTTTGCTTAAAGTTAAACTGGAATTGTACAACTGGGCCTTAATCTGTGTTTAAAATTCACACTTAGGCTGCGTTGTATAAAAGATTTAAGCCAGAATTAACTTTAGAATGTGACACTTCTTATGACGTACAGCATTTTGTGCTACACATTCTAACTTAGGATTAACTTTAATCCTGGCTTAAACTTTTTATACAACGCAGCCATAAACTGTGTCAAAATTCTCACTTAATCTGTGTTAAAAATTCACACTTAATCCGTGTTAAAATTCACTGTAAACTACACCATTTGCAATTGTAATTCAGAATTCAGTTTCAGATTGCATCAATTGTAATTCAGATTTATCAATTTAATTTCAGAATTCGTCAAATGTAATTCAGATTAATCAGTTTAATTTCAGAAAGTGTTAAATGAATTTCATATTATATCAATTGTAATTCAGAAATCTTCACTTTTAATAGAGAGAATGCTTTCTGAATTACAATTGATATTTTCTGAAATTAAACTGACTAATCTGAATTACAAATAACGAATTCTGAAATTATATTGATTTATCTGAATTACAATTGATGCAATCTGAAATTGAATTAACAAATCTGAATTACAAATGATACATTCTGAAATTAAATTAACAATTCTGAATTACATTTGACAATTTCTGAAATAAATTTGATCTTTTCTGAATTACACTTGGAAATGGTGTAGTGTCAAAATTCACACTTAATCTGTAATTCACATTTATGGTCGATTTCTTCACCGTGTTTATGCTAAGGTTAATTTATCTGTCAGTTGGAATTTGACATACAGTTGGCTATATACAAACTAAGGTTCGGTACTTTCGTCACTGATTAACTTTAACCTTTGGTTTATTCCCATGCCTACAATTGTTTCTATGGGAATAAACTAAAGATTAAAATTAACCAATGACTTAAGTACCGGCCCTAAGTATCACATTTTAACTGACAGATAAATTTAATCTTAGGATAAGGCGGTGAAAAAATCGGATCATAATCTATGTTAAAGTTCACACTTAGTCTTTGTCAAAATTCACACTTAAGCTGCGTTGTATAAAAGGTTTAAGCCAGGATTAAAGTTAATCCTACGTTAGAATGTGATACAGAAAATGCTGTACAGCATAACAAGTGTCACATTATAACTTAGGATTACAGTTAATCCTGGCTTAAACCTTTTATTCAACGCAGCCTTAATCTATGTTAAAATGAACACTTAATCCGTGTTAAAATGCTCAGTAAATCTCTGTCAAAATTCACACTTAAGGCCAGTACTTGACTAGTTAACTTTAATCTCTGGTTTATTCCCACAGAAACAATTGTTCATACAATTGTAGCCATGACAATAAACCAAAGGTTGAAGTTGATCAGTGACTAAAATCTATGACCTAAATCTATGTTAAAACACACTTAGGCCTGATTTTACAATTGTCGTATAAGCTTTATTCTTAGATTTACAGTTGGTTCTTGTCCGATGAAATTTGTATCACAAAATCTTCTAAGCGGACACTAAATCGCGCAACTATACACTTTACGTTTCGCAGTCGTTCGACTGCTTCGTCAGAAGTGAAAATTATGTTGTCAAACTTTATTTATTTTGACAACATAATTTTCACTTCTGACGAAGCAGTCGAACGACTGCGAAACGTAAAGTGTATAGTTGCGCGATTTAGTGTCCGCTTAGAAGATTTTGTGATACATATTTATTCTTAGAATAACGTGACGTAGGTGTGACGTAGTTATGGAGGAACGTTAGAGAATATTCGGGGAACAGTTATTCCGTCCTTATTCCACGATTGTAAAACTGGGCCTTAATCTGTGTTAAAATTCACACACGTGTGAGTGTGTGTAAAATTTCACTACCAATTGTGTTAATTTTCACACAGCAAATAACACGCCGATTTCATTAATCCTAACACAGTTTTTTCAGCAGTGCTTGGACCCTCAGTGGATCCTGCATCATCATAATTTGAGAAATACTGACGTAAACAACCTATTATTTAAATATCGGCAAAAAATGTTGGAGTACAACAAATTTTAGACCCACTGATATACACTTGAGAGCAAAAGTATTTGGCCACCTAAAAACCTTAATGGTAAAAGAATAAATAGCATGCTTCCTTACATTTGTGAAATAGTGCATTAGTATCGTTTCGAAGCCCGACTATTGCTCTCTCAAGTGATACTAAATTAATCTCTGATTAGCTCTTGTTTATCGTGTTAACAAAATTTTTGTTATCGTAGTCAGAATAAGTAAGACAAAAAAAATTTTAATTTGTTTATTAATAACAGAAACAAAAACAAGTTTGAACAAATGCGGTTTACTCAATACTTTGTATGACCCCTCTTGCTCGTATAACAACAACAACATCCTGAGGGATATTATCCCACTCTTCTTGAGCAGCTCTTGTTAGTTCCTGAAGCGTTGTTGGAGCTGGAACCCGTGATCGAATTCTTTTCTTGAGTTCATCCCACATGTGCTCAATCGGATTCATGTCCGGACTTTTGGCTGGCCACTTCATGATTCGTACACCAACTTCGTTCAGGTAATTTTGAACAATCTCAGCTGTATGCGGCCTTGCATTATCCTGCATAAGCAAGAAATTATCGCCAATAAAGGGACAACATGCTCATCTAAGACTTCATCAATATAGCGTTGAGCAGTTAAACCGCCTAGGTTACCTGTGGCCTGTGGGAATATAGGCGAGTTCGGTTTTTGCATGAAGAGAAATGCCGTCCCAAAACATGCATGAACCTCCTGCAAAAGCGACTTGCTCCACTATGCAGCACTGTGAAAATCGTTCTCCTTGACGACGATAGACTCTAGCTCTTCTATCGCTACCATATAGACAAATTTTGGTTTCGAGCACAGAGCAAATTTGGTTTCGAGCACAAGAGTTCCATTGCTCCAACGTCCAGTTTATGTGCTCACGAGCAAAACGTAGGCGCTCTGCACGATGCGCTACCGTCAATTTTGGACCCGTTGCAGGTTTCCGGCACCTTTGCCTATTTTCAATAAGTCTTCTTCTAACAGTTCAGCGACTTATTGTTGCTCCTCTGACGTCTCGAAGTTCTTGTTTAAGCTGGACAGCATTTAACATGCGATTCCGCAAGGAGGTCGTTGTAATAAAGCGATCATCCAGTACTGAAGTTGCTCTTGGTCTGCCTGTTTTCGCTCTGGCCACGTACAGACCAGTTTCTAAAAACCTTCTAAAAACATTTTGAACAGTAGAACGTTTCATGTTCAGTTGCCGAGCTACAGATCGCTGACTGTTACCAGCTTGAAGCAGAGCAACAGCTTGAGCTGCAATTTCAGGAGGTGTATTCATACTTTCACTAATTTTAATACTGTTGGAAGCAAACTTGACAGATACTATGCAAACAAATTGTAAGTGCCACGCATTCAACTGTTTCATGGCACTCTTGAAACAATACATTGTTTGGAGCTGCAAACCATCCCACATACTGCAATACTAATAAAAGAAAGTTGATGATCTCTTGATAGTTGGTGACAATTTCTTTTTAATAAAATTAATTAAGCTGTATTTTTTTCTTTAATTTGAGTGATTAGTTAGTATTGTACAAGATGCATTTTAATATTAAAAATCACTTTTAATTGAAAAGTAATGGGTGGCCGAATACTTTTGCTCTCAAGTTTAGTATTGTGTAACCGCACGATAACGTGGGAACTTTATACTTGTGCATTTGCAAAATCAAAATAGATTTTTGATAGTGAAAAAAAAGTGACACACTTCTTATCATTGTTCAAGTACATGGCCTTCTAAATGAAAAGCGTGTTCTATCTGGCCTGCGCAAAAGTGCAGTTCAGGCGTGCTCCGCCAAGCAGTGCTTACAGGGCGCTTTCTTAACCTAAAATCTTGACAGTTCTGTCACATGTGAATGGTGGATGAGTTCGTGTAAGAGCAATTAATCTTATTGTTGTAAAAATTTGAGCATACTGGATATTATTTACGTTGGAATAAGGTGGAGTATTTATGTCCAATTTCGACAACTTAATTTAGCATTAAACCATTACGGTTTTAGATTAGAATCTTACCTGTGGTAAGTTACAACATGTATAATAAAGCTTTTCTCATTGTGCGTAATTATCAACGCCTTTTTAACACGTTTTACATTATCAAAAGTCGAAACTCTTTTATATAACTTGTTGTAATTATTCATAACACGAAAAAAGTGCCAGTCTTTCTTTATTGCGCAAGCGTACTTCACTCCGACGAGATCAAATGATTTTTGCATGAATCTATAAAGTTTATACCACATAAATTATCTTGTATTATGATAATTACAATATTAATTAATTTTGCGTGAATTCACTTTGATTGACAGTAATGACAGTACACTTCACTCATTGCTGTCAGTGCCCCATAACCAGCGCCAAAGTGTCGACTTTTGGCGTTTTCTCGAGCACAAAAATTCAATGTAAATTTTTCAAAACGCCCAGGCCAGTTAGAACTCGCTTTTGATTTAGAAGGCCATGTTCAAGTATTTAAATGTCAACAACATAATAATGATCTGTCAAGTTTTAGAACGGCTGACGTAATCAAGTGTGAATTTGTCAAATCAAAATAGTTTCTTGATTGAACTCCATACATATTTAAACACCAACAAAAATAAATTCTGCTAGCCAATCGATTATATTAGAGCTCTGACATAGCAATGCGTGACGTACAGTGCATTGCTTACTTATGGTGGAAATTCATCAAAACTTTTAAAAATCAACATGCTTTGCGCAAACAAAACGCTGACACATTTCTTTTTAATTGCAAGCAGTGACGCGCTTACTCTCATTGGTTGACAATCCTCGCAAAGCGCAAACAAAACAGTGACGTGCTTTCTAATTGGTAGAATTTCATGTTTTGTGTTAAGACTAAAGTAGCGATACACTTCCTAAATGGTGCAAGGTCACAAGTTTTGCGTGACGTCTTTCCTAATTGGTGCAAACGCGGTTGATTTTTTTTTATTTTCAAAACAGAGATTTGTTTTTACTGCGAATTTATCAACACCGATCTAGAAATATATACAGAGTGTCCCGTGACGTAATGTTACCACTCCATATACATACGTGACAAGCAATTCAAACTAATTGAAAGTAAAAAACCCTAATAAAGTTTCGTTCTAAAGGCCGCTTTACAGTTCGCAATTATTAATTGCCGACAATGAAAATTGCAGCGATTTGTATTGCATGCACGCGCAGTGTTGTATTTTTATACAAAATGCAAATACCGCGCATGCGTGCAATACAAATCGCTGCAATTTTCATTGCCGGCAATAAATAATTGCGAACTGTAAAGCGGCCTTAAAGCAATCAGTTACATTTTCATTGCCGGCAACAAATAATTGCGAACTGTAAAGCGGCCTTAAAGCAATCAGTTACAATCAAAGTGTTTCATTTTTATTTTCGCTATTTTTGAACTTCACCTAATACCACCTCCCCCCATTCACGTAAGAATCAATTCAAACGAAGTGAACAATGTAATAAATCAAACTATTTCAAAAATCTCAGTGTGAATTTTGGCTGCAAGTCGACTGGATTGCAATGGGGCCCCCGAGCATCCTCTGTATAGTTATTTCGGCCGTATTTGGGGTCTCATCAGCAGAAGAGTAGCTCGAGAACTCCATCGCAATCCTGACGACCGACAAGACTTACGCAAAGATAGCACGTAATTGCAGACATAGCCGCGACACCGCGCGACAATTTTCTGACCCATGGCCTTCTAAATGAAAAGCGAGTTCTAACTGGCCTGGGCGTTTTGAAAAATTTACATTGAATTTTTGTGCTCGAGAAAACGCCAAAAGTCGCCACTTTGGCGCTGGTTATGGGGCACTGACGGCACTGAGTGAAATGCACTGTCATTACTGTCAATCAAAGTGAGTTCACTCAGAATTAATTAATATTGTAATTACCGTAATACAACATAATTTATATGGTATAAACTTTATAGATTCATGCACAAATCATTTGATCACGTCGGAGTGAAGTATGCTTGCGCAATAAAGAAAAACTGTCATTTTAAAACGCTTTCGTGTTATAAATAAAACGTGTTAAAAAGGGCTATGATAATTACGCACAGTAAGAAAAGAAGCTTTATTATACATGTTGTAACTTATCACAGAAATTTTGAGTATGTGCAGGTAAGATTTTAATCTAAAATCGTAATAGTTTAATGCTAAATTAAGTTGTCAAAATTGGACATAAATACTCCACTTTATTCTAATTTAAATAATATCCAGTATGCTCAAATTTTTACAATAATAACATTAATTGTTCTTACATGAACTCATTCACCATTCACACGTGACAGAACTGTCAAGATTTTAGGTTAAAAAAGCGCCCCATAAGTAGTGCTTGGCGGAGCACGCCTGAACTGCACTTTTGCGCAAGCCAGATAGAACTCGCTTTTCATTTAGAAGGCCATGTTCTGACCTGTACAAGTGTCACCTGTCAGTGTGTCAATTTTTGAAAATTTGCATATCACCTCATAGTAATTTTAATAACTGTTAGATTTCTAAACACGTCCTCTAAGAGATAATAAAGTTCCAAAAAAATTAAATCATCAGATAATAAAACGTAATATTTTCGTAGAAATATAATAAATATTTCAAGAGATATTTAAAGGAAAATGTCATCACAAAGTAAGCTAATATTTTCTTAGGGTACCTACTGTTATTTGTTGAAATATTTGAATAAATAAATTCCAGACTTTTCTCATCACCATCTTCTACTTACTGAATTATATTTTTCAGGCCGCAGAATTAATTAAAAATAGTAATGATATGCTGCTAAGTATAACCAAGTATAAAACGAACTAGAATATGTTTTAGTAAATAACGGGGGTCATGTTGAAGTGAAATTTAAAAATTGTAAAAAAAATTAAACATCATACACCTTGTATTTCTGAAACAGATTGCTTTATGCCCGTTTTATACGGTCATATTTTTGTATCAAATTTATTACGAAGTGAGTGAGAAGTGCTAATTCAACCAATCAACATTCACTGTGGTAGCTTATCTCTCTCACTTCGTAATAAATTTGATACAAAAATTTGACCGTCTAAAGCAGGCATTAGAACGGAACTTTATTATGAGTTTTTTTTTTTAACTTACAAGGGAAGTATCCGAACCCGAAAATTCAAAAAAATTTGAAACTTTGTGGGTTAGTAGTTCACCCTAGGGTAAGCACGGAGCCATTTTTT
Organism: Dorcus hopei; assembly: GCA_033060865.1. Lineage (NCBI taxonomy): Eukaryota > Metazoa > Arthropoda > Insecta > Coleoptera > Lucanidae > Dorcus > Dorcus hopei. The sequence continues at coordinate 61,671,678 of CM065425.1, forward strand.
TTATCGGCCCAAAATCGCTTTAAGTGGGGAAAAGCACCCTTCGAAATTTCTGCGATTTTCGGTTTTCTGCGAATAACTCGGTAACCAGCAGAGATAAAAATTAAAATTATATGGCAAAATATTTGTCTTTCAATGCTCTATCACATATGTAAAAATTGTCACCCCTTATAGTTTGAAAATCAAAACTTACCCCCTACCACCCCAATCTGAGAAGTCAAAAAAATAATTCATTGCTCTGGGTGAGTAGTCCACTTCGGGTGGAGTGCAGCTAAATTTTTTTAACATTCAGAAAAGATTTTTAGGGGGGAAAACACGTCTCATACGTTCTATGATTTTGAGTACTTGGCGATTTTATTAGTGGAGCGCTTAAATATTAATATTGCATGTCAAAGTATTAATTTAGAAGTGATTTGTGAAAGTCATATTTAAATATTAACATCACAGGTATGTACAAAAACAAAATGTTGACAGTTATCGTCATTTGTTTGCCTATGAGGAAGTACTTATAGACACTACACTATTTACCGTAAAACAGATATCATTTATTGTTCAGCAACTGTTTATTACGTCATTTCATGTTAAGAATTTATTTATTTCTTTTTGTTTTTTTCTGTTGTTTTGAAAAATAAGTGTTTATTGCAGCACATCATTGAATGCAAAAAAAAAGTTCTTTCGAAATTTATTACAGTAATTATACCATTGTATTTAAAAAACAAAAGTTGACAGCTGTCATGCAGCTGTTTTAAATGCATTAAAGACGCAAGGTATGGTATATTGTAGAGTTTTTTCTGCCATTTCATTTGATTTTTTGATCACCCAAATACGACAATAAACACCGACGCTATTCGCGTAGGCGTTTTTTTGGACTCAGCCTGTATATTAACATATAAACAGGGAAAAAATGTTTAAAAACTTCTAAATCGCTATTTTAGTTAGTAAATGACAACGTAAATTTGAATATTTGGAACGATATAAATTAACAATAAAAACATTTTTCCAAGCCCTGATTTTTTAAATATTCATTTATTGATATTTTAGAATCAAATATCTCACAAACCGCTCATCCAACTATCAATCTTATGATTCTCGATTTAAATTATTGTTTTGCTAAATCAAAATTATGTATTGTTTTTTTTTGTTTTTGTATCTTTAAATACGAGAATAAAGTTTATTGTTATTATTAAAATATTATATATTTTTGAAATTAATGATATTTCATTGTATTGACCAATGTATAGGGTATTTAAAAAAACAAAATTTATAATTTTTTCTGCACTTTGCGATGCGCTTTTGTTTTTTTGTGAGACCTCTAAAAGATATTACATACAAAATCCCACAACTATTGTATTTAAAATTTTTCTCTATCTCTTAAAATAATACTTCTAGGTAATCTGGAGTATTTAAGAAACGACAGTCAATTGACGAATAACACAAAAACTAGCAAACCAATTACACGATATTTATATACGTTATCAGGGTGACTCAAGGCTTAAAAATTTGTAAAAATATACAGAGTGTTCCGTTTAAAAACATTAATTTTTTGTCCACCCGATATATATAAAACGCTACCGCAAAACTGACAGAAAAAGTGAAATCTACTTAAAAATCCATATAATAGCAATTTTTAAATTTTTTGAATTAGTTAACAATTAAAATAATAAAGGGGGGTTAACATTAATAAAACTAACTCTGTATGTACCTATACGTGCGTTAGAATAGTAATGTGATAAAGATATGCCTAGATTTCTGAACTGTAATCGATGTTAATATTTAAATATGACTTTCACAAATCACTTCTAAATTAATACTTTGACATGCAATATTAATATTTAAGAGCTCCTGTAATAAGATCGCCAAGTACACAAAATCATAGAACGTATGAGACGTGTTTTCACCCCCTAAAATTTTTTCTGAGTGTTAAAAATTTAGCTGCACTCCACCGAAGTGGACTACTCACCCAGAGCAATGAATTATTTTTTTTGACTTCTCAGATTGGGGTGGTAGGGGGTAAGTTTTGATTTTCAAATTATAAAGGGTGACAATTTTTACATATGTGATAGAGCATTGAAAGACAAATATTTTGCCATATAATTTTAATTTTTATCTCTGCTGGTTACCGAGTTATTCGCAGAAAACCGAAAATCGCAGAAATTTCGAAGGGTGCTTTTCCCCACTTAAAGCGATTTTGGGCCGATAAAAAAAATGGCTCCGTGCTTACCCTAGGGTGAACTACTAACCCACAAAGTTTCAAATTTTTTTGAATTTTCGGGTTCGGATACTTCCCTTGTTAGTTTGAATTGTTTGTCACGTAAGTGGAATGATGACATTACGTGACGGGACACCCTGTAGACAAGTAATTTTTAATTGGTTTCTAATTAATAAAACAAAATAGCTTTTATTTATTTAGCTTTTTGAACAAAACAGAAACTGATTGTTTTTCATTGGTTTTTATTTAAACAAAATACCCTACTATATTATCATTACTTGAAAATTAATGTTTTCAACAAACAATACGATGATGATTGGTCGAAAATTCACTCAATATGTAAATAAAACTGTGACGTGCTTTCTAATTGGTTGAGCATCAAAACAAAACGGTGACGCATTTTCTAATTGGTGGAGGTCCACACGTTTTGCGTAAACAAAACAGTGACGTCCTTCCTACTTGGTACAAACGCGACAGAATTTTTTAAAATCATCAAAACTGAATATTTATTGTTTCATCTACGTAGTTAATTTATTCATCTGCGTCACCGTTGTTTTCGCTATACGCCATCTCCTGTTTATCGACGATTCTATGATTTATGAAACTGCATTAATGCCGGTGCACGAAGTGAAACGTGTGGCAACCGCGCATGCATTTTTATCCGAAAATAAATTGTTTGCGCGCGTATATTGCTGATTAAATAAATCGGAGGTGGCGCGTTATTGCATAATGAGGCGCCGGCGACATCTAACGCTCGACTTTCTAAGCGCAACCAACACACATAGCACCCTGAAAAAGACTAAAATGTTATTTAGATGTATACGTACATCTGTTTCCCCTATACCCCGCCCTTACTCAATATACCAAATGGGTCAATGACCTGGGAACGATTCTGTTTTTGACCCATATTATGCGTTTGTTTAGTTTGAGCCTAGGGTGTGGGCGCAACAAGCTGTCTTTTTACAAAACCTAGCAAATACAACCCCCCGGCATGCCTTCAAAAATAATCGGCGTAATTTTCTTCAAAAAAATAAAATCAAAATATTCTCCGCCAGCCTAGATCACACTCATAGCACTAGCCCCCATAAACAACTTACAACTCACCTATTTTCTGCCTCGCATGGACTCGATCCAGTCTTATTAGAACAGTCTCATGGTTCCTAAAGCCTAAGTGAAAAATCACAACGCACTGATTCGTTGTATTTAGTCCGGGTTACAATTACGCCGAGTTTTTTTACCCGATTTGCTTATCCACCATACCGAACTACAGTCAAAAACAACGTTGACTAGAGGGGGGATATGAAACATTTAACGCGTGAAAAAGCGTGCCGCACGCCCGCACCGTTCTCTGGACGCGTAGAACGGAAAAAAAACGCCGGATTTTAAAGGAACTCGCCCGCACAGCTTTTAAATAAATTGAATCGAATAAAAAAAAAATATAAATAAATGTCGTGGCGACATCTGGTGGTCGTCAATTGAAACTACGGTTTAAGTCTGGAGGCGCTTTTGATACCAACTGGAAAACAAGTAATCTTAGCGCCTAATTGATAGGCAACTTGTTATACGCTTGTGTTGACAGCGTGTATAAATCATTTGGATTTTTGTTTTTCTTGTATTGTAGAAATTTCGTGAAGCCTACAATTGCACTTGTTTGGAACTTATTTATGTATTTAATATTTTTTTGCGTTGCAGAAACAAATTCCCAAGGCTTCATTTGTATTTTATAAGTAGATTATATACAGAAACTAGAATCTATATCTAACAATCTTTCCTAGTTTGATATTATTGTACGCTCCATCCCTCATTTTCTATTACACTTTATATTAATCAATACTTCCAAGATATAAAAAAACTTCGGTAACTAACATAACTGTTTTTTATTTAATTATAAAATTACACAACATTTTATATTACAATATTTAAAGTAAGTTATAATATTAATAAGTTATTTATATTTTGTTTAATTATAGTTTACCACAATTTTGGACGAAACCGGTTGTGGATACTTATAAATAAAAAAATTGTAGGAAGACTGCCTTTAAATCTTCTTCGATTAATTATCTATTGAAAACGGGAGCTGCGTCAACTTTAAATGCACATAACTTTTTATACAAATGTTGCATAACCGAATTTCTTGAAAAATATGAAAGAGAACATTCAAATCTATCGATCTAAGGTACTCCCGAGTTCTGGCAAGGCCGATTTTGATTGATTAATTATCTATTGAAAACGGGCGCTGCGTCAACTTTAAACGCACATAACTTTTTATGCAAACGTTGCACAACCGAATTTCTTGTAAAATATGAAAGAGAACATTCAAATCTATCGATCTAAGGGCACTGCGACGCAGGATTACTTACATGAAATAACCCATCTAAATGTCCGGTCAATGGTAAATAAAATGTGTGAAATTACTGACTTAGTAAGATCACATAATTTCAAAATTTTTGGTATTATGGAAACCTGGCTCCTTAAGGAAATATCTGATGAAAACTTGGTCATTCCGGAATACACAATTGTTAGGAAAGACAGAGGAATTAGAGAAGGTGGAGTTACTGCTTACATTTCAACTGAAATTAAGTTTGGTGTCTTGATATAGATATACCATCCAGTGATCATATCGAACAAGTATGGATAAAAGTTTCCTTGCGCGTTACAGATGTTGCGATCAGTATTTTAAACAGAAAACCCAACACAGGAAATAATTTACAAGGTCTTGAAGAAACACTGCAACAACTGTTTCAAGGAATCGAAAACATTGTTATTTTGGGTAACTTAAACGTAAATATCTTACAGAACTCTGTAGCTAAAGTAAGTTGGGACAACCTAATAAATGACTTCGATCTTATACAACTGATAAAAGAACCGACCTGTGTCACTGCGAACTCTGAAACCATTTTAGATTTGATTATTGTTAGCCAAAAATTTTAGGGCGTGTACCGAAATTACCAAATTGTAACCAGGTTGGTTGTGGTTGCTAAATATTGCGTTCCATAAATACCAGATTCCATTTACGAAACGCAATATTTAGCTACCACAACCAACCCTGGTTACAATTTGGTAATTGCGGTACACGCCCTAAGTGTAGCTGAAGCAAAAGTAGGTATACGAATGTAACCTATCCGACCATAATATAGTTTCTTGCAAACTTGACTTAATTCTTGAAGATTGCACTAATGAGACCAAGATATATCGATGCTTCAAAGGCTTTCGTTTAGTGAGCTTTTTGAATGATGGTTCGCAAATAGATTGGCATGAATTATACTCCACACAAGATATCAATAAAAAAATAAACATATTTAATAATGCTCTAATAGCCCTTTTTGACCAACGTGCCCCCCGTGTCTTTGGAGGATCATTTAAGAGAAAACATCAGCCGTGGTTTACCGATATATTGAGAGTATTGAAAAATCTGAAGAGCAAAGCTTGGGTACGTTATAAACATTCAATTATTTCTATCAGTTAAGAAATGATTATAACATTGCTTTAAAAAACGAGAAACGTAGTTACTATGAACTTGATGTTCATAGTCGGCAACGTCGATTGATGTAGCTATTTCGTTTACTCATGCGCTTTCTACTATTCTATCCTTCATTTACTCACGATAAACGCATAGGTAGTGCTGGCCAGGCCAACTGTGTATATTTCTTCACTTCTGAAGAAGCTATCAAACGATAGCGAAACGTAGTGTTGGTGCGCATATTTAGTGTCCGTTTTAAAGATTTTGTGATACATTTTTCATCGGAGAAGAACCTGCTTTAATTATACTATTAACAGTTGCAAACCACGCCAGAAATCTGGGAATCTTTGATTCTCATCTGCGATTTAATGAGCAAGTTAATAAAATATGTCAATCAGCTTAGATAAAACTGAAAATGCTCTATCAGTTTAAAGGTTCTCTCTCTGTGCAGGGGAAGATGCTACTATTATAATTGAATCTCTAATCTTCTCTGTCATAGGATATGGAGACATTGTTTATAGAACTCGCCTTAACGTTGAAAACAAACATCGCTTGCAAAGTATTCAACATAGTTGTACTTGCTTTATCACAAACAAGCCAAAATATGGAGATCACATCACTCCTCAACTTCGTGGGCTCAACACTATGAAATAAAATGAGAGACGACTTGTCCACTACGCGTGTTTGTTGCAAGCCATAATTAAGTCTGAATTATCTATTTCCTATTTGGTAAATTGGAATTCAGAGAAACAACAGCGGCTCGTGAACTCGGACCTGTGACAACTTTAATATCCCGGCGCATAAAACTACTAGCTTCCAATGTTCCTTTTCATATCAGCAACGCACCTGCAGTGAGCAGGCTACAACCACAGTCTACACACCACGGCCGCCTAGATTAATGAAGCACCAGTGCTTTATACGGCCGGTCGCGTTTGAAAAAAACCTGTTCCGTGACAGTTGTCATTAGTGTGGCTCCCTCTGCACAGTTTTCACTTAAACACATACCGTTGCTATAGTTACCACGTTACTTTTGACATCTAATTTTATTCGCATTATTTGTTAACACCTTTTATCTACGACTAAAATATAATGGAAGTATTATATGTGTGGTTTGTGAACAATAATGCCATGCAATATTCTATTAGGGAATAATGACGAGGGATTAATAGTCATTATTCCCTCTTGCTCACCAATTACAAAATTTCTCTAATCAAATAATACCATGGCAACAAAATACACAAACTCAAAACTGTCATTGTTAAACGCGTAGTGTTTGTGAATTTGTACTGTTCATTAAAAATCTCTTAGTCGTAGATAAAGTAGAGTATACTACTCGCAATAATGGCTATTATTCTCTCGGAGTGTTACTTCCTCGCGCTGCGCGCTCGGTTCGTAAATACTTTTCCTCGGGAATAATAGCTATCATTATTGACTCGTGGTATAATCTACTATTATCATAAAAAGTGCGAAGGTTTGTATAATTAGGTAATTGTAATCCAGAAGTTACTGTTTCCTATCACAGTTTGCCTGCAGACTTTCATTTAAATTTGAAATGGAGAGATATTTTGACAAATTACACACATACTGGGTGTCTCATAACGTACGGAGGAGATTGAAAGGGTGAATAGAACATCAGAAAATAAGGTAATCTCATCATATAAATTTTTTTCCAAAAGTCAATAATTAAAGAATTATAAGCCCTTCTGGATCCTTTAAGTTAGGGAATTAACATTTTAAATGCAGATATAAGGCATATAACCGCGCCTTTACAACGTATTTATTAGATCCTCCCTCCTTTTTAAAGGGTAGTTTTAGGAGATAACTTTTCAGTATTTTATTCTTAACTTTTCATTTTTACATATTTCATCAAAAATTTACGAAGACAATATTTTTTAGATTATTTGGCTTAGAAGGCTCTCTTGTTGCATTTCGATAAATCGGACCGTTTTTGAATAATCGAGGTTCATTAGTTAACATATGTCCATTGCATTTTGTTACCATAAAATATTGAAAGTAATCCCCTTAAACTAGCCATTGAAAGGGAAGAAATTTCTAACAAATGCATTGGAAGTGTTCAGTTAGGTGCCTTATATCTGAGTTTCATATATTAGTTCGATAACTTAAAGGATTCAGAAATGTTGCCAAAAGAAAAATACGTTTCATCCCTCTTTCAGGGAATTATACTCCCTTATTTACTTTTGGAAAAAGCTTTCAATCTTCTCCGTACGTTATGAGACACCCACTATAATTAATTCTTTGTATTAGTAAATAGGTAAAAATAAAGCTTTTCATCCTGTAGATGCTGCACTCTTCTCAAATTATTTGCTGGTTTGCTGCAATCACTTTTCTGAAGATAGTTTTTTCTTCACGTGAAATCGAAAAATGTTAATTGCAGGGGCTGTACCTTCTATATTTAAGGTCTAATAATTGTATACACAACTGTAATATTAACACATTATTAACTGTATTACAAATTATTTTAGCTTCCTAACGGAAACCCAAGTCTTTCTGAAAATGTAATTCCTCGAATTTCTGATGCAAGCGCAACACTTTCGTTATTTAAGGTTTAATTAATACAAATACAATTAAAATATTTATTATTAACTATATTACAAAACATTTTTTCTTGGTAATGAAAACCCGAGTTTTTCTGAAAATTTATTTCCTCAAATTTCTGACGCTTCTACTCAAACTACAAACATTACAACTGCAATTAAAGATCTAGCTTATTCTTTAAAGACTGCATTACAGCAGTTACATTATATGGAAAATATGTACAAATATTTCCAAAATTATGACGTAAGCAACAGAATCCCTCATCAGCGAGATCCCAATTCTGCTCCATATACAGACACAGATGCACGCCTATCATACTCAATTCTGCAATTTCCTCATTTTTTTGCCGATATTCACTTTAGCTCAGCAAAAGCAGACCTTGCTGGGTTAACAAAAGAGGCAGAGGAAGCTCTGGTTTTCACTGCTAAAAGCACACATCTTTGCATCCAATATTTAATACGAGACTTAAATTTTTATTATATATTAACAAGAAGTTTTAGTTCAAATGCGGTTGAATCAGTTTTTGCAAATATTCGGCTTCGTGGTGGTTCAAATGACTTGACAGATTGTAGATCAGCTGAGTATACACTTCGGCAAATTTTGAGAAGTGGTTTCATGAAAAATGTCACCAATAGCAAGAGCATGTCTGAAATAAAATATGCCAGCACTGCAAAATTTGTAAACACTGAACATAATATTGACAAATTTAAAATCGCTATTACCTTAAATGAGGCCACTATTAAAAAACTCGAACGAATGAGTATATTTGAAGGCAGTTACACAGGTTTCCATCAAATTGAATCTGCAGCAGTTGACTTTCTTTGTGGTTATCTAATAATGAAAATTCGCGTATCTTAGAACTGTGAGACATGCCAGTTACCTTTATGAGAGAATTCCTGCGATAAAACTAACACCTTGCTTGACTTAATTTATAATCAGGATCATGGTACGTTAAATTATCCCACTGAAAAATTTGTTGGCTTAGTTCAATTTACATATATTACAAGTTATTTTAGAAGTCTTACCAAGTGTGCCTAAACAAGATGTGGATTCAATTTTAAAAAGAGTAATTGGCTCATATCTTCGTGGTAATCCCATGTTCAAATGCAAACTCCACAGCAACACTGTTTGCAATATTGTTTTAACCAAATTAATACCTCCACTACACTATTGATAAATTTCTTTAATTTGCGGACACAAAATGTAACAGTATCTATACGAGAAAAAGGAAACTCCTAAAATTAAATTGATTTATACATTTTTCCTTACCATGTTTCATTTTCAACTTTGGAATTTCAGTTTTAGTACTATATGCAGAAAAAAATTATTGTTTTGAAAGTATTGTACAAATTTAACAACATAATGCCACATAACAAAACTCCTAGATTTGAAAATAACTTGACATTCTTGATTTGGATATTATTTACTTATGGTTATTGATTGTGCATTCGTAAATTTAAATTATTATAACACAAAAGTAAAGGACCAACACCTTGTTGACATTTGCGATTGAGGTTATGTACCATTGACAGATGTCTGTAGTGTGGCTCCCTCTTCGGAACGGAAAAATGGCTCTGAACTGAGAACGCGACCGGCCGGATAAGCACTGAGTGCTTCATTAATCCAGGCGGCCGTGCTACACACAGTCTGTTCACTTGGCGTCGGTACCTTTGATCTTTGTATCTTCAATGTAACCACTGCGCATTCTTCCGCGAGTTGATTCTTACGTGGCGCAAACAATTTAAATTTGAAATCTTGCAGTGTTTGCAGTTGCCCGAACGCAAGGTTACTAAAGAGACATTTCAACGTCATCACAACGTCACTCAGCAGGCCCATTTAATGCATTTACACTAGGGATGCGCATCGAATACCGATGTTTTCCAAACATAAATACATCGATATTTTTACATCGATGTTTTTCTGTCGATGTTTTTAGAACATCGATATTTTCAATCGATGTTTTTATAACATCGAAGTTAAGCGACAGTCATCTAGCGGTATGTTCAGTTACTAAAAGAAGCGAAAATGTCTTCTTTGATTAATTTTTTTTTTGAAATTCGATTTAAAATTAGGGCTATCTCCGAACATTTCATGTGTTCCGAGGTTATAAATACGAGTTCAGACAATTTTTGGGTCATGACTGTTGCAAAAAAGTGCATTAATAAGTGTATTCATACTAAGGTATTGTCTTTTGGTATGTTTATTTAACTACTATTTCATTTTTTAGATAAAATTTAAATCAAAATATGTTTAATTACTTATCATCTTTGCAAAAATTATAAAACCATTACCTGTTGAATTAAGTAGGCAGCAACAAAAAATTCCTTGGCAAAGGTCTAGTAATTATACAGAAAAATCGATGTTAGAAAACATCGATATTTTTATTACGATGTATTAGTGAGATCGATTTTGCTTTTCGATGTTACCATCGATGATCAACATCAATGTTTTGCTATTCGATGCGCATCCCTAATTTACACAAATAGATGGCCTACTGGATGACGCGTCACTCCACGAGTTACCAAGCAACCTTCTCTCTTTAGTAACCTTGGCCCGAACGTGCCCGAACCAAGCCGGTAAACCAAACCACGAATAGAAGCAGCGAGCCAACGAGACAACTACGCATTCTTCCCCGAGTTTCCAAGAATTTTGTACGCGAAACTAGCGCTAGTGACAAGATTGTGTGTTGATATGATTGGTGGTGACAGTAGGTGGTGTAGACTGTGGTTCTTGACATAAAAAAGCGCCATCTGGCGGTTCTTGGTTTTCTCCTATAAAAAGTCAGCCTTCTATTGGCAACATTGTTAATAACTGTCAAATTTAAATTTGTTGGTAAACTAATAATAATTTTACGATTGAAGACTAAAAGTGTACGTATCATTATTTTTTTACAATGTTTATAATTCTTTCACGTTTGCGCCTTAGATTGCCTTGAATCAACGGATTAGAAAATTAAACACTTGTGCAAGTCTAACCGTAAAAGGACTTCAGAATGTCCACAAAACAGCAAAGGGAACTAGAAACACGATTACACGAGCAAGTTTACAATAGCGTCTTTCTGCTGACCTTTAAGCATACTCCCCCAGAAAGCTTCAACAAGGTCTTCAAGAGAGACATGTTTATGAAAAACAACAAAGTCGCTTTCCAGCAGGTCGTCCACTACCTCCTGAACATATTAAATCCGGTCACACTGGCTCAGAAAATCACAGTGTGGCCCATATATGACCCCCGAAGTGAAACCCAGTTTCGCAATGAGGTCATGAAATACCTGAACGAGTTGAACTCGCTCTACGAAGACGCCGACATACCTACGGTTTTAGTATCGCATTTAGTTTCACCCGGCGGGTACAAGTTCATGAAGTTCATGCTGAAGTTAATCCAGCTGGTCACGTATGAAGAACTGAAGAAGGACCCCGTGATTTCAAAGGAGATGCTACATAGAATTGTGCCGAATAAAAGTCCGCGACGCACGCAGGTCAACATGCAAACGTTAAAGGAGAAAACACGTGCCGTAGATGAGGTCTCGCGTGGTTTACTGAAAGAGTTTGAATGTAATTTAGCAGAGAGTAAGGAAAAAGCTGAGCGTATAACGCAGAAACAGTCGCAGTTAAATTCTGAGTTGCCGGGTCTGGTGCGTAAGCTTGCAACCTTGCAACAGACGATCCAACACGAAAGCTACGATTACAACGAAATCAATGCAGATATTAAGTCGCTTCAAAGTGAAATTAATCGTATTAATGATTTCGAAGTAAAGCTGGAAAGCTTGCGTGGTTCGGTGATTTTACTGTGCAGCGGTGATTTGTGTTTAGATGCTCGTACTAGCAATGAACTAAATCTGCTGGATTCGTTGTGCAAATTCAATGATCTGTTGCACAAGAGATGTCTAGAAATGCGGGTTTTAACTAAAAGTGAATTGTCGCAAGCTTTCGATAAGTACTCGACACTTAACGAAGACATGCAGAGGAATCTGAATAATTTGAGTGATCTTCGTGTGAAACTGAGTGCAATCTTGATGAGTCTAAGAAAGCAAGGGGCTAACGCTGAAAGTCAGTCTGCTCAAGGGTGTATACCTCTCAGAGTAGTTACTGAGGATGATTCAACTATTCTTGCCCTACCACTTGATGACACATAGTTTTAAAAAAAATTGGTTAATTATGTGATTTATCATGCAGAGGGTGCGCCTTTTTTAAATGTGTGACATCCTGTATATGTGTTAAGGAACAATTAATCACTTGCTTTTATTTGTATGCATTGAATTGTGGTTGTTTCCAATTTAAGTCTAAAATGATGCTTTTTTTATACCATGCATTAGGTTTTAAGTCAAAGAAGTTTTTCAAAAAATATATATTTTTTAAAAATGAGTTTTAAAATTTGATTTTCATGTGTAACAAATTAGTACTTAATAATTTAATTAAATGATAATAAATGTTTATTGTGTTCACTTTAAACTCAATAGTTGTCATAAACACAGTATACATATCAATCAGTATGGACTACCGTCCAAGGTTTTTGCTTCTAAATTTTTTGTCTGAAAACTTTCTGAAAATTGGCGGCATTTTTTAATTCAGCATTTTGAGGTATGGATGCGGAGCGATGAAAAAGATTGAACATCTTTGTTAGATTATAATGGATTTATGTTGTGTAGAAAGCCTGAAGTTGTGTGGTAAATCAATATTTTCCTAAACACTTTGCTGGTGCAGGTATATTGCTAAAATATTTATGGGTTCTGTAGGTATTATTAATTTATTAATATAATGTCATACGTAGAATCTGCTTATCATGCCTTAGAATTTATAATCACTTACCAGGTAGATTCAAAGTTGGGTAAGCATCCATCGATAACTTATTATTCGGTCCATAGAATTTATTTTCAAAATGTTTGTGGCAAATTCTGTTTGTTATATACACTTCTTCAGGACCCTTTTCCTGTAATTTAATGTCACCTGTAGCCCTTAACCACATTTGGAAACGTTTCATATTTTTTTAGGTTTTGGGAGACCATACATAGGTAACATTGCGTCACCACAATTCACAACTGCACACTTTCTTCGGCTCATCTTTCTAAAAAGTTCCTACCAAACTAATTTCTAGTATTTAAACAAATTTGTAATAATTACTTTTTGGAAAACTTTTAAAATACTCCAAATAACTTGCATTGATTGTATCTGCAGCACAACAACGTAGGTAATACCTACATATTTCAAATGAATTAAAAATTGTCCGAAAACAATTATTACAAAATATGTTAAAAAGTTTAAACTTCAAATACATATGCCATGAGTTTTTTTTTAACTTTGAACATGTAAATATCACTATGTTCAGTTTAAAAAAAATATCCTGTAATGTACTGACATGTTTTCTTTTAAACTGAACATAGGAATATTCAGAATATTTACAATATGTATGTTCAGAGATATAAAAAAACGATATAACCTAGTATTCTTTCGAAATATTCGACTCTTACCTATATGAACTTGGTACATACAACCTTCTATTACACACAAATACAAGTCTGTATTTTTTAATGCTTATAACTACGCACAAAATTTTTCACTTTTCAAATTTCAAATGATTCTTACAAGAATAAAATTTATTCACAGTAACTTCTTCTAAGGTCTCCCACAAAACACAGAAATGACCTTAAACTGCAAATAAACGTTGTTTCTTAAGCCTATTCTTAAGTACTTTTACGTCGTTGTCAATCAGCTCGGGTTTTCAAAATTATTTCTCTCAATTCATAAAGTAGGTATCTGTAAATTTGTTAAAATATAACCTATTTTTCAATTTATCACGGTTGTTACAGCGCCATCTTTTAGAATTGGCGGGCTTTACTAAGACTACATATCGTTCATCTGGGTTTGATCCCCATGATGTATACCACATGTATACTTATCCCAATTGTGATGATTACGTCATTATCACGGAAGAACTGCGTCTGACATTGGGCAGATTCAGCAGAACATATCAGTAACAGATCCCGCTCCAACAGTTGAGACTGAGCACTTATTTCTGCTGAATGAAGTTCACTCATCATAACATGTTCCAGTCAGATAGCGGAGAAGTTACGCTACAAAAAAATGGCGACCGCTCCAACTTATCAACTTGTGAGAGGTCGCATTCAGCAGAAATTTGGTCAACAGTTGCACAACTTTCGGGTCTGCTGAATGCGCCCATTGAAATAAGAACGAACGCTTTTTCTTCGTTCGGAAGCGTTTTATTTTTTACACTTTGAGAACATTCGCATATTTTTAAGTTTCTAGCCCGAAGTGTGAAAAGGAACGTTTTTCTGAAAATGTGAAAACAGATCAGTCAAAATCAATTAGGTAATAACAAAAAATAAAACAAAAGGCAATGGATGTCATCAACAGGAATATTGCAGGAATGTATACTTGCCACGAATATGTCATAATGTCGAAATGAAAACTTGCAACCACAGCCTTTTGCCTTTTTTCTTCGTCGAACAACAAAATTAAAACGACCGCCTTTTCTTTGCCAAAAAACACAGAAACAAGCAGAAAATAAAAGATCATCGGCTGCGTACCATTATAATAATTTTGTTTTCTTCTTTGTCACCGAAAGAAAAATGAATAAAATATCTACCGGCTTTGATTTTTTCTTTGTGAAAAAAAACGAGCAAGGGCAGTAAACAAAAGACGATCAGCTAAAGCAGAACACTCACGATACGTTTAGGACGCAAGATGTGATGCTTTCGGTTGACATCGTAGGCAGAATTTAACCAAACCTGCGCTTAGTGCAGGTTTGGTTAAATGCGAAGTAATAAAATTTCGTCCCGAGGTTACGAACGCATGATATCTTGCGTCTTGAACGTCATTAAGGTATTTTTGGCGAATAACCGGTTACTATAGCGTTGGTTAACGGTAGTGACGTCACGGTTACGTGGTGACGTCACGGTCAGTAAGAATCGCCAAAACGAAATAGTTACGGAGTAAAGCAGATTTCTATTATAAATTACGGATATCTTAAAATTTTAAATACTGAAATAAATAATCTTAAATAAATAAAAAGTTGAGTCTGTGGTCCAAGTTAACACGCATTGACAGATACATACAACAGTTGACAAAAGGCCAAAACTAATTGAACAAGAGAGATAGCGATGTTCCACAACTCTGACCGGGTTAGGAAAATAGTAACCGGAGTAACGTATGTGACGTCATAACAACAGTTACCGGTAACTCACAAAAATGGAATGGTTACTTATTTCACCACACATAACCGGTTACTCGCCAAAAAAACCTAATTATCAGTGTTCTGCTTAAGTGTTTTTTCTTTAAAAGAAAAAGAAATGAACAAAAATGTCAATAATCTTTCGCATTTTTTTTCCTTGTCAAAGACAAAAGAGACAATCCATTGCTTTTTTTCTTCTGAAAACAAAAGATGATCGGTTTTAAACCTAATTAAACTTTTGTTTCCTTCGTCAAAGAAAAAATGAACACGTCTCTCTCGCCTTTTATTTTTTATTTGTCAAAAACAATCCAATGTGAAAATGGGAATTTCTGTGTATTGTTTTGGCAACATTGCTAAAGTGCTAACTTGGCCAGAATTTGGCTAACTTCACCGTAATTACTATTTACTCAGCTGATTTTGTCAACAAGAAATCGAACCGTTTCGTAAGAAGATGGTTTGCGAAAAATGTGAAAAGAAATTAGGCAAAGTGATCACGCCGGATCCGTGGAAAAGCGGCGCCCGCAACACGACGGAGTCGGGCGGAAGGAAAGTCAACGAGAACAAGGCGTTGACGGCGACGAAAAACAGATTCAATCCCTACACCTCAAAATTTGAAACGTGCAGGTAATTTTGAGTTTAATTATCACAAGGAAGGCGGTGAGTTTTGGTTTAACTTGAAGGATATGCCGTCAGAAGGTGCACCAAGTCGGGTCACATTACTGTCAGTCGTGTGCGTACAAGAAAGGAATATGTGCCATGTGTGGGAAGAAGATGATTAGCACAAAGAACTATAAACAGTCTTCAGCTTAGATGTTGTATGTATACCACGTGTGTATTAGGTTCAAGTAAGAAGAAGTAGGTGATGTGTTAAGTAAAAACGTGAAAAATACTTCAGGTATTTCCTTAGAGTTAGTTGATTATTTAATGTAAATAATATTTAATTTCGCTTAAAATGTACCTAATGATTATGTTTGATAGAAATTAAAATGTTCAATTTTTTTCAGCCTGAATCATATGCAACCAAATACACCTTTTCTGTCCTAGCACAGAGCGGCGTTGCCATTTAAAAGACGACATTATGGTTATTGCTAATTAAGTAACATGGATAATATAAGTACAGCTGCGGAATCATAAAGCGGGACAAGTCTTATTCACGAGATCAAACAAAGTAGGCAACCTGTGCTGGTACCATCGAACAACAACAACAACAACAACATTTCACGGATTGGTTTAACATTGAAAACATTCACTTCGCAACTGCAATGTTGTTCACCCTTTTATCGGCCATTTTGTGATTAACAGAGACCTCTCGCGTTGACAATTAAGTTATGAATAGCAAAATTTTGTATTATTTCGATAGTGTAAAATTTCCTTAGTAACAGTTGTCAATTGTAATTATTTTCCTAATGTCAAATAACTTCTCAAATTAAATTCGCAAACATCATGTATCTTCATGCTAGCCAAAATGTAACAGCAAGAATAATACAGGGTTTCGAGGATAGCTGGTCTTTTAGATGCATAGGAAAAAAAATTTACGTTAGTAAGAGTACTGTGGGAAGAATTTTAAAAAAATGGGAGGCGGAGCAGACCGTCAAAAGAAAAGATGGAACGGGACGAAAAAGGAGCACGATCAACTAAGAAGATGTTGAATTGTTTAATCTTTTAAGAGAAAATCCATCAATGCCCAGACATTTAAACTCGTTAATCAAGTACAACTTAAGTTGTACTTTATGCTAATTGATGCCCATATGCACAGACAAATCTTAGACTTAAGCCAAAGTAAACCTTTACTTTGAACAACGTAACTATTCGCGACTTAATTGTCAACGCGAGAGGTCTCTGTTAATCGCAAAATGGCCGATAAAAGGGTGAACAACATTGCAGTTGCGAAGTTTGATTGGTGCATGTTTTCTAATGTTTTCAATGTTAAGGCAATCCGTGAAATGTTGTTCACCCTTTCGATGGTACCAGCAGAGGTCGCCCACTTTGTTTGATTTCGCGAATACGACGCACAATTGATATGAAGTTAGCTTTAAGTGTCACTTTTTTCTTAAGTATACCTTGAGATTTGTCTGTGCATACGGGCATCAGCCCCTCTATGTCTTAAGTCATCCTTAACAGGTCATTTCAATTGTAGTACTATTTTGTCCTAAATCGAGGGTAATGAGTTTTCTTTTGCATTGTATGCAATTTTGATTAATTGTGATTTATGTAGCTATTATTAATTTTAAAAATGTCAACAGTACCAATGCAAGTCGAATCGGTATTATCTTAACCAGACCACAGCATAAGCAGCATGGAAACTGTTTGTCGGCATCTTTGATCTGGCGGGGCAAGATTTTTTGACCTTGGCGCCATTTTGTGGATGGGTAAACCAGTGCCGCAATAGAAATATTTTTGATAATCCAATTATTTAGGTTATTTTGATAATCCGATGACAGATTATTTTTAATTTGAATTATCTCCTCACTACTTGAAAGCCTAGAGTTTAAGTTTACTCAGTGCTTTCCAGCATGCATAATCGAAAGCACCTATTATGCTGCTAATTACACGAGACACCACTGATCGTATTCGCACAATTTAAGGGCGCATTCAACATATTGCTCGATGCACGCAATGAGCAGAAGTGTGAGGGAGAGCAACTGCGCTTCAGAGCATATAAGAGTGAGAAAAAGAAACACTCCGTGCGTCCAGTCGAATGCGCTCTAACAGGTCACATGACAGATTATCCATCCGGAATATGGCGACTCAATTTGCGCAGGAAATTTTCCCGCCAAGGAGAGTGAACCTGCTGTATTTATGCTCCCAGACTGGTCTCACTCTGGAAAATAACCGACAAGTAGTTTAAATATGAAACATAACCCAGCAATAAGTTACACTTTGAACTTAAGTGAAACTTGACGTAGGTAGGTATAATCTTTTATAATTTGATAAGTATCCTCGAGTGACAGATGGAAATTAATTAAATAAATATGTAGTTACTTCAAGCATTTAAAAGAACTGAAACAGTTGGTAACTCAAATGTCAGATCTCTTGAATTAAAAATTATATTCATAATTTCGGGCAACCGTTTTTAGATTTCTATGCGTTTCTGGCCATTTAAACCATTTTAATAATTCTCATTTTTAAGGATTTAAGACTAATAGCGTTTTCGATTGATCGCACTAGTGCGCACTCAGAGTATCTTTATCTTATGTTATTGCATGAGGTTAAAAGAAGATGCAAATACACTGAGTGTAAGGGATGTAGGTAAATCGAAAACGCTATAAGAGTTCTCTCCAGTCCAGTCTACTAGACGGTTGGCAACATTGCGTGATGCTTGTTTTCATTGATATAATAATACTATGGATGGCACGTACGCATATACCAGAATACATGTATTGTGATGGCCTGATGTGGCACGTGACTGGGGTCTACATTGGCGCACTTTTTAAATTCAAGCAGAGTAGTACATAAAGCTATATGTTGTAAAGAAAAACACACAGTGATCAAAATATGTGTATTTATTATTGTAAGTAGTATAAGATAAAAATAAAACGTAAACAGTAAATAAAACCAATTTTTTTAACCTTTATTTACATTCAAAATACGATATTAGATTTTTTCATTTTTTGACTTCTTGAATAATTCTTCCATCTAATCACAATTCACTGATGTCTGAAATGTATCAATTTAGAAAAGGAATGTCTTATCCTGTCTTTTATTTCATTGAATTCTTGATTTCTATGATGGAACCTAATAGTAAAATAATACTTTAAAATTAGATAAACAAGTTTAATCAAATGATTATGCATTGGATCTTGATCCAATATGTGATCCTGTAGTTCTGTAAAAACTAAATTAAAATTAATACATCTTGTGCCACGGATAATTAGACTATTAATTATGTTCTTATCAGAAAAATTAACTACACTGCGAAATAATGTTTCTGCTATCTTGCATATAATAATGACGTTCCGAGATGCTTTCTTTAATCCTCCTCTGTTTTTTTTATTAAGGAAACGATAACTTGCACCTTCACTTATCACAGCAGATATGCATACACAACAGTTTACTTTCTTCATAATTTTTTTTGAAATAAAACCTGCGATATATTCAATAATATCACTGCAATATGCAGGACCATCAGGTACAGGTAACCATTCATCCGTGCACTCTACATCTTCTAATGAGATTAAATAATGTAAACTTTCACTCTCTGAATTATTAATTTTCGATGTGCTGGTAATTTTCAGGATACTTGTGTCATCTTGGACCAAACAATTTGCAGAGGTTGATGATGTTATCTCTGTATGAATTAAAAGTCTTTTATAAGCGCCTTCAAATTGAATTGCAGTTGGATTATTGTTAAATCCTCCTCTTGCTCTTATATTGGAAAAAAATAATTCCAGATGATCTTGGCTTAATTTGTACGTAAGAAGATATTCCAAAGCATTTTCAGATTTTAAATAATGAGTTACAATACCCTCAACGCTCTTCATTGTGATTAAAAACCCTAAAAAGCCCATCTTTCTTCTGGAATATAAAATGTTGCATTTTGAAGAATCCTGCAGTTCTGTGATATAGCGTCTCATATCATTAAAAGAAGTTTTAACAAAATTCAAATTGCCCACTGATAATGCACTTTTAAACTGATTCTTGCTTAAGCAATTTCTTGTATTTAGGATATCAAATAAATTATTTATATTGCGACAGAATAGGGCTGTGTGTTTCGCTCCCAGAAAATCTTTATGTGCTAAATCTTCACACAAATATTCTAAAGCATCTGCTACACTCCCACTCAAAGTCTGGACTGCCAACTTCACTTTCATTTTTTCTTTGTTATAATTCTGTATAATTCGGTATACTACTTACCACTAAAAGCTGAAGAAAGTTTTTTCCGTAAATGCATGCATATAAAAATCTAGCTGCGCTAAAATGTTAACTTTATCTAAATTATCACTACTACATGAGCCACTACTACATCCTACCTTTTTATCTTTATCTTACCTTTAATACATCAAAACAATTCTCTGAAATGATTTTTTTGTTTTTCAAATGAAACATTAAATCATTCAACGATTGAATTTTATTCAAAAGTCTTCTATTTTTATTTTGGAGACATTTAAGCTTTTTCTTCTGACTTATTATAGTCTTATTTGCTAATTGCCATATTTGTAATAGCTTTGGAGTTTTCAAGTCCTTTGGATTAATATCTCCAAAATAAACTGGTACCTTTCGTTTCCTAAAAATGAAAGTTCTTAAACTTACACATACAATTACAAACAAGAACCTTTTTCCAGCAGGAGATTCTGTTATTCTTAAGCTATCATCAGAACCATTATTGTCCACAACAAGAACCGGGTTTCTGAAAAAACATTTTAAATATTATACAACTGATATTTTATTGTATGACCATTTAATCATTATAGATTTATAATGTGTAATGTAATTATGTGTAATGCTACTATATGTACTCACATATTCTCACAAGACGTCGAAGGCAATGGGCTCAAAGATGTAAACTCTAATCGTCTCGATAATCTCTTCTTTTTTGCTTTTGGGGTTGATGTGATAGTATTTTGAGCAACTGTAATGCATGGAACAGAACCATGTTTCAACGAAATTTTTCCAAATTGTCTAACTATTTGATCGCTTGAAAAATGCTCACTGCAAATTCGAGAATTCATAGAAGGCATAAAACTTATTTTTCCTGATGCACGAACTACTTCTATCCATTGTTGTTTCACCACTTTATCAGCAGGGAACCTGTTAGTTTGAAATATAAATACGAATTTAATGTTTGCTTGTATGTATATTTGAAGCGTATAGATGCAAAAGCAGACATTTGACATTTTTTTTTAAATCAGTTAGTTATGAAATCCTCATTGTAAAAGTGGCCAGGAATATGATTAACTGACCCTCAAAGGCAGAAACAGACATTTGAATCCGTTAATCGTATTTGAAATTTAGCAAATGGTATCTTATCTCATAAGATTTGGACAGGTTTTTTGCGTTTTACTCAGAACTACTTATGCGTCAAATGTCTGCTTTTGCATCTACACGCTTCATTTGTATTTGATAAGGTTCTTTACTGTAATTTTATACTTACGAATGGAAAGATTTTTTGCCCTGGTTCACTGATCTGCCTTTACAAATACAGCATGTGTGCACCATTATTGTTAAGGAACAACACTATTACACAAATCTAAATGTATTTAAAATACCTTTTACAGTCTTTTACTTAAAATTGATTAAAATTCGCTTGCCAATTAGTTTGCTCTGTTTGACATTGGTTTGTTTACCCCAGTCAGCTGATTTACATATGCCTGTCTCTTACTAATGTTGGCATCTCATTGTCTCTGTTTACATTTCATCCACTCTCTTTTAGATCCATGCTTGTTTTGAAAGTTGATGCGGTTTCTAACCTACAATTTTCTCATGTCTATTATTTATTACATTTTTTTATAATCGTTTAAAAGAACACGCTCTAATGAAGTAAGTGTTTCTAAAAAGACTATCAGCAACACCTAACGATATACTTTCAGGTTAAGTGTAGACGGGTTAATCGTGTACTTCCCTTACGATTACATTTACCCCGAGCAGTATGCATACATGTGCGAGCTCAAGCGAGCCCTCGACGCCAAGGTAACTCCCACCTTTAATATAAAACGGAAATGACGCGCTGTTATTTATTGCAGGGGCACTGTTTGCTGGAGATGCCTTCAGGTACCGGTAAGACGACTACTCTGTTATCGCTTATCGTAGCTTACATGTTGGAGCACCCCCACGACGTGCGTAAGCTCATTTATTGCTCACGTACGGTGCCCGAAATCGAAAAAGTAATCGAAGAATTGAAGAAACTATTGGATTACTACGAGAAGCAAGACGGCATGTATCCAAGGCTTACTGGTTTGGTTTTGAGTTCCAGAAAGAATTTATGCATACACCCCGAGGTAAGCTGAGCATTTATATAGAATTACAATCACATGTATTTGTTCATGATAGGTAAGCACAGAAAGAGAAGGCAAGATCGTGGATGGAAAGTGCCATTCGCTCACTGCGAGTTACGTGCGGGAAAGATACAATCACGACGACACCACCCCAATTTGTCAGTATTACGAAGGTTTTAACACGGATGGGAAAGAGAGTACGATACCCTATGGAGTCTACAGCATCGATGACTTGAAAGAGTACGGTCGGGATAGGAACTGGTGTCCGTATTTTCTGTCTCGGTTTGCTGTGAGTCTATTTTGCAGACTCCTAGAAATTATTACATCGCCGTGTTCTTAGATTATCCACGCAAACATTGTAGTATACAGTTACCACTATTTGTTGGATCCGAAAATCGCAGACGTCGTCTCAAAGGAACTCGCCAGAGAATCCGTCGTGATTTTTGACGAGGCCCACAACATCGACAACGTTTGCATCGATTCTATGAGTGTGAAAATTAACAGGAGGATTCTTGATAAGTCATCCGCTAATATACAGGTTCTTGAGAAGACGATCGCTGAGTGAGTTACTCG
Source organism: Dorcus hopei (assembly GCA_033060865.1). Lineage (NCBI taxonomy): Eukaryota > Metazoa > Arthropoda > Insecta > Coleoptera > Lucanidae > Dorcus > Dorcus hopei. The sequence goes on from CM065425.1 coordinate 61,694,590, forward strand.
TTAGTGTAATGTGCGATGTGAGGTAATTATTTTATTGTTGTAGAATGAGGGAGGACGATCAAAAGAAGCTTCAAGAAGAATACCAGCGAATGGTTGAGGGCTTGCGAGAAGCGAGCACCGCGAGGGAAACGGATGTGATTCTAGCCAATCCCGTATTACCCGACGATATACTAAATGGTATCAAACGTCCTAATTTATTTATTTTTATAACTGTGAAAAAGGGCACAATAATTAACAAAAGTAGTTAGTAATTCTTTTATTGTGTTTATTAACTTGTAGAGGTGGTTCCTGGTAACATAAGAAACGCCGAGCATTTCGTCAGTTTTCTAAAACGCTTCCTCGAGTACTTGAAGACCCGGTTGAGGGTGCAACACGTGGTCCAAGAATCGCCAGCCGGGTTTCTCAGGGACGTTCAGAGTAAAGTGTGCATCGAGAGAAAGCCCCTTAAGTTCTGCGCGGAACGACTCGCCTCTCTTCTTCGCACCCTCGAGATATCCAACGTCACAGACTTCAGCCCCTTAGTTTTAATAACGCATTTGGCAACGCTCGTTTCAACCTACACCAAGGGGTTTACTATAATCGTGGAGCCTTTCGACGATAAGACCCCCACCGTATCGAATCCAATTTTCCATTTTAGGTATAATAGGTGCAGGATTTAAAAGCCTTTCATTGTTTTAAATGCCTCGTTTTAATAGTTGTTTGGATTCGTCGATTGCGATCAAGCCTGTGTTCGACAGGTTTCAGACGGTTGTCATCACTTCCGGGACCCTATCACCCTTGGATATGTACCCGAAAATATTAAATTTTCACCCCGTGATAATGTCGTCTTTTACCATGACTTTAGCTAGGCCATGTTTGTTACCAATGGTAAGATAAATAACTTTCCAAGTTTTTAATCTTTTCATTTGAAACGTCGTGGATTTTTAGATAGTATCAAAAGGGAATGACCAGGTGGCAATCTCTTCGAAATTCGAGACACGCGAAGACATCGCTGTCATAAGAAACTACGGCCAACTCTTGGTTGAGGTGTTGTTGGATGATGAAGTCATTTGTTCTTATGGCTCTATTTTTGCAGTTATTTTTAGATTGCTGCGAATGTTCCTGATGGGGTGGTCTGCTTCTTCACGTCGTACCTCTACTTGGAATCGGTGGTTGCAAGTTGGTACGACCAAGGAGTCATCGACAGTCTCCAGAGGTACAAGTTACTGTTTATTGAGACTCAAGATTCGGCTGAGACGAGCTTCGCACTCATGTATTATATTAAAGTAAGTTAACTTTAGCCATCTGGCTAGTTCTATTATCTGTGATTTTACACGCTTGTAACTTGATGGTAAACCCAATTGCACTTCAGTAGGGCTGCCAATTCAAAGTTATTCGTCTTTGACAGGATACAGTTGCAAACACTAATTAATTTTAAGGCATGTGAATCTGGAAGAGGTGCAGTCCTTTTGTCCGTAGCACGAGGGAAAGTCTCCGAAGGAGTCGATTTTGACCATCACCTCGGTAGAGCGGTGCTTATGTTCGGCATTCCTTACGTCTACACCCAATCCAGAATACTGAAAGCCCGTCTGGATTACCTAAGAGATCAGTTTCAGGTACTCAAGTGCTTACCCTTCTTGATTTTAATGACTCTCTTGATTTTAATAAATGTAATTTCGCTTTAGATTCGCGAAAATGATTTTTTAACCTTCGACGCAATGCGGCATGCGGCTCAATGCGTCGGGAGGGCGATCCGAGGTAAAACGGATTACGGAATCATGATTTTCGCCGACAAGCGTTTCTCCAGGTCCGATAAACGCTCGAAATTGCCCAAGTGGATCCAGGAGCACCTCAAGGATTCCCTGTGTAATTTATCCACGGAGGAAGCCATTCAAGTACACTTCAGAAAAATCTTTCAACTCGAGCGAATTAACTGTTTCGATTTTTGTAGATTGCCAAGAGATGGTTGAGGCAGATGGCGCAGCCGTTCACCAGAGAAGACCAACTCGGTGTTTCTCTGCTTACTTTGGAGCAGTTGCAGAACGAAGAGGCCAGCAAGATCGAACAGCAAGCTCAACAAACTTAGTTCGTTGTTAATTATTATAAGAATAACATATACTTATTTGCCAGTGTTTTTAATAAAAGTAGAAAATATTAAGTAAAGGTTTTGAATAACAATCGAATCTTCCTGCGGGGTAGGCAACCAATGTTACACGGTCACGTGACGCACAACTAAGTGCCTGTGAAGCCGCTGGGTTCACAATCATCACATTTCAAAACTTCTTTTGTTTGCGTTATTTCCATAACAACGGACGCACTTTTCACATCCCACTTTTAAGTAGGTTGCTTGGAGTGCACCCGTTGTCATGGAAATAATGTAAACACAAGTCGTTTTGAAACGGATGTGGGTGCTTTGTTTAATAAATAAAAGAAATTCACTCATCATCAATTATGACATGAGACATTCAGTTTTCATTCACATATCGTGTTTTGTTTCGACAACGGTATGTTTTCCATGCTTTCCTTGATGGAAAATCATTATTGCGGTGTTTTGTTATTTTTGCAATAAACATTTAATTAGTTTTACAGTCGTTCGGTTTACTATTATGGAAAAAAAAAACGCGAAAAACAATGACGTTCGTTTGTTTATTTTTAACGAATGTGATAAATTTAAACTCGTCACAATGTATGTATGTCCCCGTATGTATGAGGTATCTGTCCGCAGGAGCACTGTCATGAATTTTATTTTTTATTGTCCGTATTTTTTTCCTTTAAGATGTCTACGCTTTGAAATTTGTTCCGTAAATATCTGCAGCATTGTGTAAATAAAAATGGTGGTATTATCTTTATTATTTTCTATATTCTGGGGGTCTGAAGCAAATATGCACACAGTTACCCCAGTCTCCCCTACTCCTGTCTCTTGGCAGAGCGTTTCTGATGGATACAAACGAGGTTTGTAGCAAATAGTTTTCATTTAGATTCATTTCTGCGTAGTTTCAATATCGCTGATTCTACCATCATATGCTCCGTCCCATCCAATAATTCCATATCTTATTTGGGATTCAAATAATGCATAGTAAATGGTCATGAATGAGTTGCTTCCTGCTGAATACCTCTCTCATTTTTTTGAACATAAATGATAGGTATCTAGTTTTCCGGACTAGGTTGTCTACACTGAGAAAAATAAACTGTTCGGTCAACCAAAAACACGTTCAGTTAACAATATTTTTCGTTTACCTATTAGCAATCACGCGTTGTCATTGAACCAACAGCCAAAGAATGTTAAATATTTTAGATTGAATCAACTCAATATTTTGTTTGAGGCAAGCATACAATGAAGACATCGTTCTTGTTGTTTTAATGCACAAGAAGATTGATACAAGAACTTTAGATTGTTAAAATTGCTAAATATTTTATTTGTCTGAATGCTGTTGGGGAATTAAAATTATATTTTTGATATATTTAAAGTAACTTTTCAGTACGATTATTAATGGATCGTTCGCGACTGAACCGGTTCACTGATCCGGGTCTTTTAAAAGATCCGCGTGAGCCGAATTAGAAAATTTTGGGATCCGGTTCACAGTTTGAGTCGTTTGAACGACCGGCTAAACCGACTGATACACGAATCATAGACCCTTTTCGGGAACGTAAGTGAAGTCTGTAGCTTTGTGCTGACATATATCAGTATTAGAAATTAATATTAAGAGTATTAAGTTTTTATATTCAGTTGAACGTTTAGTTTATTTATTCAGTTTGTTTCTTCTGATACGAATTCCTTGATTTGAGTAAATATTTTCTTTTGTAAGAAATAGTAGTTCCAGTTCGTCAACAAATTAAAAAAAAATCCACAGAAGCTGTAATTTTAAAAAAATGTATAACAGTTAGCGGTACTACTGTACACATATTATCTTTTATTTAAAATTTAAAAATTATATTTTAATACTAAATGAATATATGTAAGTACCTACGAGTGTTTACAAAAATGTTGTATTTTTAATAATTAAAATAAATATGGTGATTTAATTTTTGTAAAGATTTTTGAATCCGAGATCCGGCTCTATTGATCTGGATCTTTACACTGATCCAGATTCAGTGAGTCGGATCTTGAAAATGATTCGGATTGCCCATCTCTAACTATTAATGAAAGCGTAAAGTCAATTCAGCTTAGGCAGGCTTAGACTATCGTTTCGGGAAATATCAATTAAATGTTCACCTCTTTGCGATACTGCCAAAGTAAGGTATCTTTCTTTATCTATGAGTAACCCTTCAACCTTTGGTGAGGTGCAAGAAGAGCTGAACAAAACCTCTCAACGAATTTTATAAGGTCGGACACATTCGAAATACGAAAGACTTTTATCCATTTAATAAACGATTTCGGGACAGGCAGTAAATATATGTGAAGTTTTAGCAGGCGCCATCTGGAACTCGATAGCAAAAATTTCAATAACTGTTTATTTCTGCAAACATAACACGTAAATTCGTATATCATTCTAATGTTACATGACTAAGGCCCAGTTTTACAATTGTGGAATAAGAACGGAGTAACTGTTCGCCAAATATCCTTTAATGTTCCTCCATATCTACGTCACACCTACGTCACGTTATACCAATAATAATACTTATCCGACGATTGTAAAATCGGGCCTAAATGTATGACGTCTTATTAATATGGGAATTAACCCTCGCTTTTACTGGGCGTAGGCCCAGTTTAATAAAATGTAGTTAACCCCTCGATCAAGTTAATCATGTGATTAAGCAATATCATTGGTGGAAATTTAAACTTTCCTTCAATGATATTGCTTAATCACACGATTAACTTCATCGAGGGGTTAACTGCGTTTTATGAAACTGGGCCTTAGGCCCGATCTTTTCATCTCCAATTAACTTTATCTGACGATTAATTCCCATAGTAACGATATTTTGGATATTCGCGGTGTACAGCATGTCACTCATGCAAATAGAGTTGCATGAAAAACATTTTTTCACTTAGATTCACATTCAAGTTATGCAACTCTATTTGCATGAGTGACATGCTGTACACCGCGAATATCCAAAATCGGTTATCCGTTGCCAGCTCTAGAATAAACCGTCAGATAAAATTAACTGGAGATGAAAAGACCGGGCATTAACATACATATATTCCGTTAAATAAAAAATCAAAACAGACGCATAAAAGCAACAGCACTTTACGATCATTTTGAAATTTCAACTTTTTGATTTAACATACAGGGTGTTTCGGTGATGATGCACCAAACTTCGGGGAAACGTTTCTGACATTATTTGGAATAAAATATTTTCATACAATTTTGCAATCGGAGCAACTTGAAATTGCATTATTTTGAGTCAATGTTTTTAGAAGTACCATAGCGATTTAAATTTCTACCGCCGTGGAACAAGACGAGCGATTTAAATTGTTTTATGAATGGCACGCGGCTGCAAGAAGACAATAAATATCTATCGTAAATGAAAAAAATTATGAGAGACTTTTAAATCATTTGCCCTTGACCGCAAGACGTGTTAAAGGTGAACACTTTGAAAGAATGTGCATTTAGCGTGCGTTTTCGTCGAACTAACATTTATGTAAACCGTAATTACATCAAATTTGCCGAGTCTTAATAATGTACGATAATTAACGCTTGTAACGGGTTTTATTTATTCAACGTTTACATAATATGACGTACACAACTAAGTAATTGAACAGTTAACTAAAATCGGTACAATTAATAAATTGATAACTAGAATTAGTGCTTCCGCCGGTCTGCCAAATTATTTGCCTAACTATCAGACTGAACTTCGTCACATGAGGTAGAAACAAATTCGAAAGCGGGCGAATTACGAAACAATTACCTTATAACTTGTGTTCAAATAATCTGCGCATTCTCGAAACGTGAAATCGCCCATCGCAAACACACCAACACATACACAAACACACTTACACACACTAATAAACTTAAAAATGAAAAGTATAAACTACACCAATTAATTACTCCTTACTACAACGCTAACCAGAACGGACTAAATGAGTTTCATCATATCATCTGAGGCGCGACAGTTTATGGGGTAATAAAGCAATAAACCGAAGGTTAAGGCAGGTTTCCCTTCGATTTTCTCAAAACTTATTCATAAAAAAAATATAGAAAACTTTTATTTCTTTTTACGATATCTACCGACATACCGAGTTTGGTGCATCTTCTCTGAAACAGCCTGTATTAAACACTTTCATTTTAAGGCAAGACATTTACATCGTTCAGTCAAATGTAATAGTAGTTTAACATTTTCTTAGTATTACTTCAACAATTTCCAAGATGTTCAGTTAAGAATATTACCGTTGAAACAAGTACACGGAGAAAAAAATATTTGTTGAATTTGTCATTTTTATGGTTAAATAGGACCTATGAATTTGTTTATTTGAATGAACAATATATATTTTTGATTCAACAAATACTTATTATTATTATTATTAACGCACAAAAAATTGACATTCAAAAAGTTGTTGACTTAACTATTTCATGTTCATTCGTGTTTCACCGTAGGTGTCTGTCTATATAAATTCCCAGATACTTGATACAACTAGTGGGTTTAATGACTTTGCATTTGCAACCAGACTTTGCAACTTTGCATTGTGCACTTGTTTTCATGTAATATGAGGTTTTCGGCACTTGTGATGCTATCTGCGTAACAACCAAAAGGTAAATATTTGGTTTTAGCGAGATTTATCGTGAGGGCATTGGCCATTTTATGAATTGTTTCATTGCATCAGTAGCCACTTGGAATAAATTTTTCCACCACGCGTCGGCTTTTAAAAGGAGAACTGTGTCGTCTACGTAAGCAATGGTAGTACATTCTGTATTGACTTGGAGCTTGGAGTAAGTCATTTATGAAGAGTATGAATAGTATGGGGCCTAAGATTCCGTAAGTTCCCTGTCGCATTCCATAGCTGATTTTCTCGATATCGCTTAAGTGGTTACCGATTTTTACCTTTTGGGTTTTATCACTTAGATAACTTTTGAACAGGTTATAACATTTTCCTCTAAAGTCCAGGTTTTCCAGTTTTTGAAGTAAGATCTTATGGTTGAGGGAGTCAAAAGCCTTAGATAGGTTTATAAAAATTGCCATTACCGGTGTGTGTGATCCAAGGCTCCATATGCTTCCTTAACTAAAGTTGCTATGGCATCTTCTGTAGATCTGTGTTGTTGAAATCCAAAAGAGAATTTCCGGTACCGGGAATCGAACCCGAGCCTCCTGGGTGAAAGCCAGGTATCCTAGCCACTAGACCATACCGGATAATTTACTAAACTTCCTTTCCTTGAGCCGAAAATTTAAAATTTATCATTACACAATCGATCGTCTTTTGTTAAAGAAAAAAAAATGAAAATCGTTGAGAAAACGACCGTCTTTTGTTGTTGTTATTACGCAATCGATCGTCTTTTGTTTCTCTTGAGTTTGGTAAAACAAAAGGGAAAACCGTAATCGACAATCAATTATCGAAAGGAAATCGACCTTCGGCTTTGCAGTTCATCGTCTTTTTTTTCTCTCATCCTAAAAAAAGTCCTTGAATACTTATCACACACTCCAATCCCTATATACTAAAAGCGTTTTCGATTGACCGCTCTAGAGTCTAGAACACTCTCAGAGTATTCTTATCTCACTTTAACCTTATGTAATAATAAGGGATGGAGACATTCTGAGAGTGTTCTAAAGCAGTCATTCGAAAACGCTATTACATTTTGCACGAAACTAGTCTTGATGCATTACAAGAAGGCAGAAGTTTAAACGAAACTGATTCAAGAGTGCCTTGCCCTTTTCGAATTTTTGACGTTTCCACGGATACCAATAACAAACATCAAAAGAAAATTGATGCTCATCAAACCGTACTCCAAGAAAATTAATCGAAAAAAATCTTTACCGAATAAGTACCTAATAGCCGATTAAATCGGCGAGAGCCAAAATAATGGCTGAAGATCGGAAGTCGGAAGTTAGCAGAACCAGCAAGATTAAAGATAGCGACCTCCCCAGAGACAGCAAGAACGTCAACCCTAGAGATAGTGAGCTCGCCAGAGACAGGAAGAGCGTCGATACTAAAGGCAGTGACGTCGCCAAAGACAGGAAGAGCATCGACACTAGAGATAGTGAACTTACCAGGGACACAAAGAGCGTAGATACTAGAGATAGTGACCTCGCCAGAGACAGAAAGAGCATCGACACTAGAGGTAGTGACGTCACCAGAGATAGAAAGAGCACAGACACTAGAGATAGTGCCCTCGCCAGGGACAGAAAGAGCGTTGATGCTAGAGATAGTGTCCTCGCCAGAGAAAGAAAGAGCATCGACGCCAGAGATAGCGACGTCACCAGAGAAAGAAGGAGCACCGATGCTAGAGGTAGTGACTTCGCCAGAGAAAGAAGGAGCACCGACGCTAGAGATAGTGACTTCGCCAGAGATGACAAGAGCAAAGAGAGTGACCTGGCCATGCTCGTGGACGTAACGAAACGCATCGCCAGCTTGGCAGAGAAAAGGAGCAAAAGCATCCAGATGGTTACCTACGGCGAAAGCCTGAAGTCGAAAATGGTAAGTCGGGAGTAAGTAGAAGGAAAAAAAGAGTCCACTGGGTTTTGCCTTTTGTAGCTAAAGGCAAAAGAAGAACGCTCGGAGAGATTATCACTATTGAGCTTAGTACATAGGCACATCATTGATATGGTGGCCCTGTATTATAACATCGAATCAAACGAAGTTATGGACGGCGTACTGGATGAGTCAATTCACCTTTATTATCTAGATAAGCTTGTATCTTTAGAAGGTAGGAACGCACTCATCTTTTATTATCAAGAGGGAGATCCCCCAGATATTGGTACGTAACTTGCATCCTTCAAACACTTCAGCTTCAAGCCTTTTTTTGTAGAAAGTGGCAGGTATAACCCGATCTTAAAGGACCCAGTCAAAAAAATCATTGTATCGGATGGGGGGATGGTTGATGTCTCGGGAAAGGCGGTCGTAGTCTACAGGACCAGCAATGATAAGGCCATCGACATGAAGAACGTGAATGAGGTGCGTGTTTTAAATCAGTTGAAAGCCAACAGATTTGAACACTCTGGTTTTTAGGAGCTCATGTATATGCCTTTCGACATGCAAGACTACCCTAACGTGGTAGCCATGGTGTACGATAAGATTTCGACCTTGATTAGGCCCTTGATACTACTGTCGAAAGACTGGGGCGATTTATTAAAAACCGAATATGGAATTCGGATTAGGGACAACTTCCTCGCCGACCTCGAAGTCTTCATACAATTTCTACACTGTAGGTCTTCTCCCCCTTTGCGATTCTACAACTCTCAAAGTGCTTTGTAGCTACCACCATTGATCTCGAGGGGGCCGTCAAATTTGTTTACAACCAAAAAATCTACGAACAGAAGTTATCAACGATTGGGCTAATCAAATCCAGCGCGCAAGAATCTGACTTCGTCACCAACATACAATCGTTTGTTAGGATTTGGGCAAAACAAATGGAACGGGTACGGATCGATGGGGAAAAGTTGCCCTTGCTCATTTTCGCATGTTTTAGGCTTTAACCCAGTTCCAACAGCTAAGAAGAGAAAACGAATTCGCCGGGCCCACGGTCGAAATCGAGTACTGGCGAAGACAACTGGCCAGGTTTACCAGCATCGTCGAGTTCATCAACTCCGACGTGTGCATGGCCTACGTTCAGTGCTTAACTTTGGCCAGGTCCAAATTGATGAAAGTGAGACGACTCCTTACTCCCTACGCCGGGATAACCCGATAAGCCCATTTCAGATTTGGCGCAAGCACGATAACGAAGTAACAAACGCACGCAATGAATGTCAAGACAATGTGAAGTACCTTTACGCCCTCGAGCGATACTGCGAGCCCCTATATCGCCTGGATCCACCGGAAATCATGGACCACCTTTCTCCCTTGCTGTTTACGATACGCATGATCTTCATCACCTCGCGTTATTATAATAACACGGCGAGCGTCACAGCCATCCTCGTCAAGGTCTCCAACCAAATGATTTCGAGCTGTCGCAGGTATCTGAGCTGTGAAGGGACCAAAACCGTTTGGCAACAACCACACCAGGAGTTACTAGAAAAAATCGAGGTACAACCGCAATACGTGACGTAGTTAAAAAACTCCCACGTCTCGTTTTCTTGCTATCCCAAGTCATGGCAAACTTCAAACGTGGGAGTTTTTATCAATCCTTCGATGATTAACAAATGAATTCCCGAACAGCACTGTCTGGACCTCTACCTCAAATACTACCAGTGTTTCAAGGGCACGCAAAAGAAGATGGAGGAAGCCTGCGAGCCCCCTTTCGACTGCTCCGAGATGTACGTCTTCGGAAAATTCGAGACGTTCAAGAAGAGACTGGAGCAGGTACTTAAGTCGGATGTGGTGACGCCCTGCGCCGTCTGATGTCGGTTTCAATCGTAGATAGTCGACGTCGTGCGGACCGTTACGAAGTACTCGATCCTGCAGAGCAGCAAAATCGAAGGCATCGACGATTTCGCCGCCAGATTTCAGGAATTCTACCACAAGATGTCTTCGCAGACGTACGACGCATTGAATCATCGCCTGGAGGCGTTCGACATCGACTACGCGGACTTCAAGCAGAAGGTGGCGGATACGGAGTGGGATCTGGAGGAGTTCGTGGGGACGTCTTTGGAGAACTGGTCGGACGTTGATAATGTGCTTAGGCTCTTAAAGAGGTAGGTGATGCTTTCGAATCATCATCCCATCGCTACCAACTTTCGGCAGCAAGGTGTGGGATGGAAAAATTAACTTACATCCCACGGCGGCTAATCAATGGGATGGGGTAAGTTCACATGAAAAAAAAAAAGGGGGGGACACAAACAAAAGAGTCACCAGTTGTTACACACTTGTCTTTATTTCATAATTGAAAATAATCTCCGCCCACAATAATTTTACGTGAAATATGAGCATATTTTATTGCTTTTCGAAGCCTTACGACTGTAATGTAATCAAGTCTGTCTTTCTTCATTACTTGATTACCTGCGAGCAAAGTGTGTGCGTAATCCAGATCGTAACGTCGTTTTCGTTCTTTTGTTAATTAGACTCGTTGGTGGTATTTCATTTAACGAAATAAAGACAAACTAAAAAATAGTAAAGGAGACTGTGGTTTAAGAAATAATTGAAAATAATCTCCGCCCACAATAATTTTACATCCGTAGATACGTATCTACGTAAAATATGCTCATATTTCACGTAGAGTGCTTATTTCCAGAGCACGGATTAATACTTCCATTCGGCTTTCACACAAACAATACAATTTGATGAAATAACAAAATGACTCACAACCAGCAATATAACGAAGTACACCCTGACGAGTCCAATAGAATAGTCGAGCGATCCTGCGCGCGACCATCATACCAGGTACTGACGGGGGGTCACATGAAGAAAGACAGACGAAGAAGGGCAGACTGACGAAGAAAGACAGATAGACGAAGAAAGAGAGACCTGATTACTTTGCAGCCGTCAGGCTTCGAAAAGCAATAAAATATGCTCATATTTCACGTAGGGTGCTTATTTCCAGAGCACGGATTAATACTTCCGTTCGGTTTTCACACAAACAACACAGTCTGATGATACAACAAAATGGCTCACAGCCAACAATATAACGAAGTGCACCCTGACAAGTCTAATAGCGTTTTCGATTCTCTGCTCTAGACCATTCTCAGACTATCTCCATCCTCTGTTATTACATGAGGTTAAAAGAAGAGGCCCGATTTTACAATCGTCGGATAAGCATTATTCTTAGAATAACGTGACGTAACTGTGATGTAGATATGGAGTAAAGTTAAAGGATATTCAGCGAACAGTTATTGCGTCCTTATTCCACGATTGTAAAACTGGACCTCAGAGTGCTCTAGAGCAGCGAATCGAAAACGCTATAATAGAATACTCGAGCGATCCAGCGCGCGAGCAAGGTACCAGGTACTGAGGGGGGTCACGTGATCTAATATTGAGCAATCACAGAAACCTTCCAGAAAAATCAATACAAACGAACGACATGGCGCCACGAATTTTTAGCGGCCATCTTGGGGAAATATTACGACGAAAAAAAGGCAAGTGTTTCGAGGTGATGAAAAGGTAGACGAATTTGGACGTAGATTTTGAACATCTTTGGTGAAGTGATCGATATTGGCAAGGTACTTCTCTGAGGTAGTTTATTGTTTATGGAAAGCATTTGAGAAGAGGCTCTAAAAGAGGTTTTTGAACTACTCCACAGTTCTCGAAAGGAGATTGAAGGAATATCTAGGGTTCCACAGTTCTTCTTCCGGATACTAGTTTCTAGGAGGTTCTTTGAAGAGCAGCCAGTCCTCGATGTCCTCCTTAAAGTCCTCGAAGAGGTCTTGGAACTTTTCTCACATTCTTCATACTTTCTGCGGGTTTGTGGGAACTTTAAGACATCAAATCTGTTCAGGGTTTTGAGAAAGTAGGCGAATTTAGGTCTATACTAGCAGTTTATGAAGAGACGGGTTTGGATGTCGAATTGCGCTTAGGTTGTCGAAGACGTGGCTTCTAACGAGTGTTCAATTGAAAAGTTCATCAAGTTGGTTTTGATTTTTTGTTGAAAGAAGAAGGATGACTTCCTAAACCAACTGGCGTTTAACGGATGGCAGTTGTCAAATAGTTGTAGTATTGTGACATTGCTAGCCCCTGAAGTGTATTTTCGATTTAAAAGATTCGCCGTTCCGTTATTTTTGGTGCGATCGGGTCGAAACCTGTGGCGTCGCGAAGGGGGAGGAGGAGGCTATCCTCCGGCTGAAACACTTCGATGATATCTCTTCCGGTTCCGGAGAGATTTTCTTTTCCGGACCGTCACCTAACCGGAGCCAAATTGTAAATCCTGTCGAGTCGGCCCTGACCGTCCTGCCGAAACGGTCGGGGCCTCAAAAGAAGCATCAGCGACTAATCTAACCGGCGTCAAAAGCGCGTCAGTCTAGATTTAATAGGGAACCGTCCAGATCGAAAAAACCTCCAAGTTTCTGATCAAATTACCATTTCTCATTTAAAATACATTGGGAGCATCGCACCGCTCGAATGCTTAGCGTCGGTTTGCTATGTGGCCGAGCCGGAAGTGACGGATGGGCTAGGCGGAAACGTGTCTCCGGCCAGATCGGTCGGTAATTTTGGAGGAGATGGCCCCCGAAAGTTCCCCTACCCTTTTCGGGGTGTACGGACCTGTAAAGGCCTTCCCGGTCGTCCGATCTCCAAAAGCGCGACGGCATCGTCTTCCTCGTCATTTTCTGCCATAGATGACGTGCAGCTCGATTCGATCGGAGTCCTCTAAGGTACCGTAAAAAACTCCGGGAAAAAAGCTTGCAAATTTCAAAAAATTATATCTCCCCATCCGTGATATGGGGCCGGACCGGACCCGGTGGGTTACGTACCCGGAAGTGTGTTGTGACCTGTGAGAGAGTTTAAAAAAATTCGGGCGTCGAATTTTTGAAAAAATGGGAAAATGTGTCAAAATCGCGGTTTTCGGGCTGCCATTAAAATCCAGGACCGGACTCGGAGCCGAGCGTTGGCAGATATAATGATATTACGGCCTTACACCTACGTTCCGAGTTCGGTCCGATTCGGTGCGTAAATAAAGGCGGTGGAATTTTTTGAACGGTCAAAAACGACCATTTTTTTTAAATCCCCATACAAAATCTTTTTCCCTCCGCGTCCAATCGCAAAATCGACCCCGTCGTCGATTTCTCCGGTATTTTCTGCCATAGATGCCGAAAGGCTCGTCGCGATCCGACCACGTTTCAGGAGCGAAAAAAATTCCAAAAAAATGGTCTGCAAACTTGCACCCCCGGACGTTTCGTTCCCTGGCTCCCGACAACGCGGGCCACCAAAAATCATCCGAATCATCATTTGCGGATTTCTATGGAAAAATTTCTAGCGACCGCAATATCGAAAAAACACGCAAAAACGGGCAAAAAGGGTGTTTTTCGGGGTGCATTTTGAAACGGGGGCGAAATCGAAAAATCCGTCAAGCAGGAAAGTTGGCAATCAAAATTCATAGTCAGATTTACTCGGATCATTTTTCGATATTCCTGCAAATAAGGGCTGGAAAATTCGCTGAGTGCACTTGGGAGGGATGGCTCCTTACTTTGTCTATGCGGACAACTTTGAGAAACGGTTGCTTAGGGTTTTGAAGAGGTACATCTCACCACAGGTAAAAGTAATCGGATGTCAATAACGGTTTAGGCCCTAAAAGAATTAGATGACATATTCTATACCTTTGATGGTTTGTAGAAAGGTTTTTGGAAAATCGGAGGTCCTGCTCCTGCTTAACGGCTCGAGGAGGTAGGTTACTTAGGACTTCCCCCAAGCATCATAGGGTTTGTTGCAGATTTGAGAAGCTAAACTTGGAATGCCTCCGACTTGACGAGCGCTACCTGGAAGCGTTGGAGATGTTCCAGAATGAGATCGCGATACTGAGGGATCGATACAACGAGGAGAGGCAACACCCGTCCATACCCCGAAATATGACGCCGGTCGCTGGTAGAATCATGTGGATCAGACAACTGTACAAACGGATCGAGGAGCCTATGGACGTATTCAAGGAGCGCTGCAAGGTGAGTAACAAACTGATTTGCGCACGACCCCACCTCCCCGAAACCATTTCTCCAGATTATGAGACACAGGAAGGCCCAAAAATGCATTCAAATGTACAACGCCTTAGCGACGGTATTCGTCCATTACGAGCAGATATACCACAACGCTTGGTTCAATTATTTGGGCCAGGTGAGGAACACACGCGAGCTCCAGGACCCAAAGTACTAATCCTCGGTATGTTTTAGATACGCTGTGTACTGAGCACCCCCATTCTTATAAAGCACGACAAAACCAGGAGGTTCGTCGTCAACTTTGATAATTACATAGTCGAAGCGATTCGCGAAACGGAATACATATACAAGTTGGAGCTGCGTAAGTTGGGGGGTGTGTGGAAGGAATCAATGGTATGAAATGATTTCTTATAGCCGTACCTGATGTTGGACAGATCATAGTCTTCTGCAAAGATAAAATCATGCATTCATACGAGCTGATCAAGAGCCTCGTGGAAAGGAACGACACCATAAGGCAGACCATTCCGAAGCTGTTCATACCTCTCATGAGGTCTCAAATGCTGAAGATGGAGAACGCGTTCATGGCTGGGTTCTCCGCCATAACTTGGACGTCGATGAAAATACCAGAGTTCTGCGATGAAATCATCAAGTGCCTTGACGAAATAGAAATGTTCGTCAAGGAGGTGTGAACCCCCCCATCATCTTTCGACAGTTAAAACTCTTTCCAATTCCAACAGGTAACGGACATGAAGGAGGCGCGCATCGACGAAGTGTTGGATAGCATCGCCAAAATGTGTTTCGTGTATCTACCAGACACGCCTGTCAGACCAAAGGAGTTACTGGAGTTAAATCTGAAACATCGCGAGAAAATAGGTGGGTCCTTCTTTTTTCTTTTTGGCCTTCAGGATCAACGTCATGGTTGGTGATTTACAGCCAAAGACCTCGAGCTAAAAACGACCACCGTTGAGAAGGCGGTGATTGACCTGATAAACAAGTTCATGGACACCGTAAGTCAGCCGGACCTGCAGCAAGAGAAGTATAATTGGATGGATCCCGATCGCGCGATTAAACCAGTTCAGTCTTCCTCCAAGCTGCTCATGAGTGAAGATGCTGGTAAGCCATTGATCTTCCGGGTATCTACCAATCGTTCAAATTCGTTTGGCGCATGCAGCTTTCAGAGAAATAGATCGCCACCAACTCATCGACCAGTCCGCCCTCCAATCGGACTGCATCGAGATGTTCGCCTTCTTCAACATGAAACTCATCGACAGCTTGGTGAAGGCAACAAAACTGTCTTTGGAGCAACTGAAACGGCGAGCTTCGGCCGGAAGGTTCCCCCCTACAAACCCCCCATCAGTATTCCACGCATTAATCGGTGGCCATCTTTTAGCTACGAAGACATGAAAAACTGCTTGCCCCTGATGACGACGTACATGGAACTTCAAATACCGTTAACCCTCATCAATCCAAGCTTGGATGAAATACAAAGTTACTTCGCTCAAGTCTTAAGTAACATCACGGACATGACCAAAGAGGTAACCATGTGGGGGCAGCGCAATTTAAACAAGAAGGATAACAGGCGGCGTACTTTATTCATCTTTGAGCGTGAGTCCAGTACTTTTTGACTTAACCCAAAGCTTCAGGTTCAAGCCAATTTAATTCCAGCGGGAAAACTTGACACCCAAGTCAAGAACTACCACAAGAACGTCTCGGAACACAAGGAGATTCTACGCATGTACATGGGGCTCCAAGGAGCTATGTACATGCTTAAACCAGACGTGGTGAAGCTACTAGAGGTGATAGGTTTCGCCCCCCGCCTCACGAATCAGCCGCTGATTTCTTTTTAACCCCCCAGAGCTACCTGGACTATTCGTATTTATGGGCGGAAGACAGGGAAGCCCAGATACAGGAGTTTTGCGACACCAACCCCCTGATCGTGGAAATTAGGGAGCAATTCCAGAAATTCGACGATAGGGCCGAGATGATCAGGAACCTACCAGAGGAGCACAAGATCGGCCCCGTTACGATCCTCATGGGTAAGCGACCGACGAACCCCCTCGACCCCAAACTATCGTCGAACTTTCGTTGTTAAAGAGAAATTCAAGCTGGCCTTGCTGGTGGAATCTGATGCGTGGAAGCACTTGCTCGGGAAAAATTTGGGCTTGAGGTATAAGGCGAAGCTAAACGAAATGGTGGACTTCATCAAGCAGCAAGAAAAAGTGCTGGGCAAACCGATCAATGACCTAGACGACTGCAGGTGAGTCAAAAAAACAAATTGGGGGTGGGAGGGTCACTTCGAACTATTGTGCTTTAGATTAGCCATGGCTTGCTTGGAACGCATACGAGAGAACTTCATCGAAATGGACCTGGATTTGGGGTTGATGGAAGAGGCTTACGCCACGTTCTCCAAATATAAAATCGACGTGCCCAAGGAAGACATCGAGAGGGTCGACACCCTGAGGTTTAATTTCGACAATATGGTGAATAACGTAAGTTTCGCCCCCAAAATAAATGGGCCCCGGAACTAATGCTCGTGTTGCAGGCGAAAACTGTGCAAGAGCAAATATGTGAGGTGCAAGGGCCCCTACTGGAGGAGCTAACCTCGGGAGTGGAAGAATTCCGGAAGGACGTCGAAGAGTTCAACCGTGATTTCGATTTGAACGGACCAATGATACCGGGACTCTCCGCGAGGGAAGCCAGCGATCGGGTACTTTTGTTTCAAGCCCGCTTCGATGAGCTATGGGGGCGGTTTGAGATGTACAGCAGCGGCGAGAGGTTGTTCGGGCTCGAAGTCAACGACTACCCCATTCTGCACCAGAAAAAGAAGGAGTTTAATCTTTTAAATAAGTTGTACGGCCTTTATATTATGGTGAATCACAGCATCGATGGCTACTTTGACTTGCTTTGGGCCGACGTCGACACCGAAGTCATAATGGCCGAATTGGCCGAGTTCCAGAGCAGATGTAGAAAGTTACCTAAGGGCATGAAGGATTGGCCCGCGTTCTTAGAATTGAAGAAGAAGATCGACGACTTCAACGAGACCTGTCCCTTATTGGAACTGATGGCAAATAAGGTAAGGCTTCTATTAATCAATCAGATCGCCTCTTTTGGTCATCCATGGTGGTGTGTAGGCCATGAAAGACAGGCACTGGAAACGAATGGCGAACGTTACCGGCTACTATTTTGACGTCGAGTCTCCAACTTTCACGCTGAGGAACGTAATGGAAGCGCCCCTCCTACAATTCAAAGATGACGTCGAGGTATGACGAACCCACCCTTATGCTTTTGCAGACATAATCTTTCGTTTTCATAGGATATATGCATAAGTGCGGTCAAAGAAAGAGACATAGAGGGCAAGTTGAAGCAAGTCATAGCCGATTGGGCCCTGGTGGAGCTTTCGTTTTCCCAATTCAAAAATCGAGGTGAGCTCCTCCTCAAAGGAAACGAGACGGCCGAAATTATTGCGGCACTTGAGGACAGTTTGATGATTTTGAATTCGCTATTGAGTAACAGGTCATTACCACCTCCACCATTTTCTTCCATGACCTTCATTGATTCATCTGTACCCCTAGGTATAACGCCCCGTTCAAGAAAGACATACAGCTTTGGGTGAGCAAATTGGTGAACACGTCCGAGATTTTGGAGAAGTGGCTTCAGGTGCAGAACCTATGGATCTATTTGGAAGCGGTGTTCGTAGGCGGTGATATCGCCAGACAATTACCGGCCGAAGCCAAGAGATTTTCCGTACGTTGCCAAAAAACGACGCGTTCCAATTTGATCTCCCCGGTTTTCAGAGCATAGATAAATCTTGGGTGAAGATCATGACGAGGGCGCGCGAAATGGTCAACGCGGTCGAGTGTTGCACCGGCGATGAAACCATGGGGCAGTTACTACCACACCTCTTGGAACAACTGGAAACATGCCAGAAGAGCTTGACTGGGTATTTGGGTAAGCCCCTGTTACAGCTCCGCGACATTCCAAACGACTCATTTGCGTCCTTGCAGAATCGAAAAGACTATGCTTCCCTCGCTTCTTCTTCATTTCCGATCCGGTGCTCTTGGAAATTTTGGGGCAAAGCTCAGATCCCCAATCGATACAGCCACACCTGCTCAGCTTGTTCGATGCCGTGGCCGAGGTCCAATTCGATGAGACAGAAACTGATCACGTCATCGCCATGAAAGCGCAAGTTGGGGAAAAGATACCTTTCGAAAAGCACGTAATTTGCACGGGAGGGGTGGAAATATGGTTGAACTCGCTGCTCAACGTAGTGAGGGAAACAGTCAAGAACGTCATAGCCAGTATGGCCCAGAGCCTGGCAGATTCGGATTACGACTTTATAAAGGGGTTCTCCTCGTTCTGTGGACAAGTAAGGCAACCGGGGGGATCTTTGGGGGTTCATAGTTTGAAGCGATTTGGTTTTAGGCCGGACTTATTGGTATACAGCTGCTCTGGACTAAGGAAGCCGAGTATGCCTTAAAGAGATCGAGGGTCGATAAGTTCATCATGAAAATTACCAACCAACGCTTTCTGGACTTGCTAAACGCTTTGATCGATTTTACCTCTTTGGAGCTCACGGCGATGGAAAGGACCAGATACGAAACGATGGTGACCATTCACGTCCATCAAAGGCAAAAAAAACTAAATTGGAAATCAATGTGTAAAATTGAACCCCCCGTTTTTTCGCAGGGATATATTCGATGAAATATGCAAGCTTAAAATTAGAACTCCGATGGACTTCGAATGGCAAAAGCAAGCGCGCTTTTACTACAACGAAGAAAACGACGACGTAATCGTCAAAATAACAGACGCGATTTTTTGTTACCAAAATGAGTACTTGGGTATAACCGAACGTCTTGTCATTACTCCTCTGACCGACAGGTGTTATATTACGCTCGCCCAAGCTATCTGTAAGTACCCCATACTTTTTTGAAGTGAACCAATGAGTTGCATTTAGGGATGAATATGGGAGGAGCTCCTGCAGGTCCGGCAGGTACTGGTAAGACCGAAACTGTGAAGGACATGGGGCGTGCTTTGGGGAAATTTGTGGTGGTCTTCAACTGTTCGGATCAAATGGACTTCCGCGGACTTGGACGCATTTTTAAGGTTCTCTCTAACGCTTGCCCAAATCTGCCCAAAATATTTCCAATGCTTTAATAGGGTTTGGCCCAGTCAGGGACGTGGGGGTGTTTCGACGAGTTCAACCGGATTGACCTACCCGTACTTTCGGTGGCCGCCCAACAAATTTACATCGTGTTGGTGGCCCGGAAAGAGAAGAAAGTCTCTTTCATATTTAGGTAGGCGTAAGCTCGCTGGTGACCTATCCCATAATAAGCTGATTACAGCGATGGTGACAACGTGACAATAAACTACGAGTTCGGAATATTCTTGACGATGAATCCGGGTTACGCCGGTCGCCAAGAATTACCGGAGAACCTCAAAATCCAGTTCCGATCGGTAGCCATGATGGTCCCCGACAGGCAGATCATCATCCGCGTGAAGATGGCCTCGTGTGGCTTTAAAGAAAACATCGTTTTGGCCCGGAAGTTCTATACGTTGTACATATTGTGCGAGGAACAGCTGTCCAAACAGGTGGGGTGTTGAAATATAAAGCGGATAAGGGTGGTGGTAAATAACGCCATACATTTTCAAGGTGCATTATGATTTCGGCCTGCGCAACATCCTCGCGGTGCTGCGCACATTGGGGGCGCAAAAGAGGAGTCATCCCGGTGACACAGAGGACACCATAATCATGAGAGTGTTGAGGTAAGTTTCCCCTACCTCTCACCCATATGCAATGCGCAAGTTTTGGGTGAGAAATGGGGATTTGGCCGTTAACATTACATCACAATAGGGACATGAACTTGAGTAAATTGGTGGACGAGGACGAACCCCTCTTCTTGTCCTTAATTGAGGATATGTTCCCTGGCATTAAACTGCAGACCCACGCGTGGAAAGACTTGCAGAGGGCCATTTCCAATCAAAGCGCCGAAATGAAACTGATTAACTATCCCACCTGGAACTTGAAAATAGTGCAGTTATACGAAACGTCGTTGGTCAGACATGGTCTGATGGTTTTAGGTACAAATACATCTTCCCCGTCAAAGGTCAGTTTCAAGGTTAGCCTTTGTACACCCGCAGGTCCTACGGGAGCTGGCAAAACTGAATGTATGCACTGTCTCATGCGTTCCATGACGGAAAATGGGCTTCCGCACAGAGAACTGCGAATGAACCCCAAGGCGATTACTGCACCCCAAATGTTTGGCCGACTGGACGTGGCCACCAACGATTGGACCGACGGGATCTTCTCCACGTTATGGAGGAGGACGCTCAAGTTCAAAAAGACAGATTACTGCTGGTAGTCGTTGGGCAATCGAATCCCATCGTAACTGACCTAATAAAACGTTGCCCTAGGTTGGTCCTGGATGGTCCCGTAGATGCCGTCTGGATTGAAAACCTCAATTCCGTCTTGGATGACAACAAGACCCTTACGTTGGCCAACGGCGATCGCATCGTCATGTCGGTTAATTGCAAGCTGGTCTTTGAGCCGGATAATGTTGATAACGCCAGTCCAGCTACCATCTCGAGAATGGGGATGGTGTTCATAAGCGCCTCGGCACTACCCTGGGAACCCATATTAGAAGTACCGCTGCTTCCTCAATTGATTCCCGTGGATCTAAGCCATGAGGTTTTTAGGCATGGTTGAAATCGAGATCCCAGCAAGAATCAGATGTTTTTAAGACACTCTTCCATAAAATCTACCACGACCTTCACAGTTTCGTGCAAATCCGTTTGAAGCCAAAAATGATGATACGCGAAGCCTTGTACATCCGACAGTGCTACGACGTCCTTCAAGGGATACTCGACACCGGAGAAGAAAACAGTAAGTTCTTATCTGATATAAGAAGGCGACAGACTACGTAGCGAATACTTGCAGAGGTGTTCACTGACAAACAGTTGGAACGTTACTTCATCTTTGCGATCATGTGGTCATTGGGGGCCGCCTTGGAATTGGACGATAGAGACAAACTGCAAGAATTTGCTTTAAGCAAAGCCCCCAAGATGGATTGGCCGAAGTGCAACCCCGAGGAAACCATTTTCGAGTACGTGGTCGGCCCCAATGGAAAATGGCAACATTGGACGGAAAGAGTGGAGGAGTTTTATTACCCCCCGGACAGCGTCCCGGAATACACCAATATATTGGTTCCCAACGTCGACAATGTGAGGACGGTGTTCCTGATACACACAATCGCCAAACAAAACAAAGCCGTCCTGTTAATAGGTTAGTTGGGTAGTTGAACCTCGGCAAAAATAAACTTGGGGGTTTACAGGAGAACAGGGCACGGCTAAGACGGTCATGATCAAGGGCTATACTTCGACCTTCGACCATGAATTCCAACTCACCAAGAGCTTCAATTTTTCGTCGGCCACGACGCCAAATATGGTTCAGGTAAACGCGGGAGGGTGAGTTTCAGATTTGCTTCGAAATTAAAAAATTATTTTCAGCGCATTTTTGAGTCGTACGTCGATAAAAGGGTGGGGACGACTTACGGTCCTCCAGCGGGCAAAACGCTTACCATTTTTATTGATGACATCAACATGCCAGTGGTAAACGACTGGGGCGATCAGATCACGAACGAAATCGTCAGGCAGTGTATGGAAATGGGGGGTAAGTTTTTTCCTTCAACTTGTCGGAAAGAATTTGGTTTGCCACCAAGTCAATCTGACCGTGGGCGTGGCTACGAACGCTATGGTTGGTCCAACACAATTGGTGAATGTAGGTTTCCCTCATTGGTTTGGGATGATGAGAGGTAACTCGTGTCTCAATAAAAACCTGGTCAAGTAGGCTACATTTAGTAATTCTGCTATGTAAATGCAATGGATAAATTCTCAATCACAACCCACTTGACCAGGTTTTTATTTAAACGCTCGTTACCATGTTTGGGAGGTACTTTGGTTCTTTTATTTAAAAAATTTAAAGATAGTTAACCTGCTTTGATTTGTTCTGATTTCCAGGATTCTACAGTTTAGATAAACCAGGCGATTTTTCGGTGATCTTGGACGTTCTCTTTTTGGCGGCCATGATTCATCCAGGAGGTGGACGCAACGATATCCCCCACCGCCTCAAGCGGCAGTTCTGCATTTTCAATTGCACCCTGCCCAGTACCCACTCCATGGACATGATATTCCGTACGCTTTCCCAACAACCCCCACCGATTAAAGGCGCTAAGCTTCCTCCAATTTTCAGAACAAATAGCCCAAGGGTATTTCTGTTCGACCCGATTCAACGAAGTCGTCGTCGAGATCATCCCTAAATTCGTGCCCCTCACCCGCCACATTTGGTCTCAGACCAAGAACAAAATGCTGCCAACCCCCGCCAAATTCCACTACGTCTTCAATCTGCGCGATCTGTCCCGAATTTGGCAGGGGATACTGACGGTCGAAGGACCGGAGTGTAAAACCGTTTCGTCCGTGTTAAAATTGTGGAGGCACGAGTGTCAAAGGGTGATTTCGGATCGGTTCGTCAAGAAAAGCGATCGCGACTGGTTTTACCAGAACTTGGCCCGTCAGGTCGAGGAGGAAATGCCCGAACATTACGACGAGCTCCCGCCCGAAGAAACCTTCTGGGTGGACTTCCTGCGTGATCCTCCGGAACCGACGGGAGATGAGCCCGAAGACTTTTGCTTCGACGCGCCCAAAGTATACGAGGAGATCCCCAGCAACGAATTTGTGTTGGAGAAGCTGTATGGTATGGACGGATCGCGCGAACTTGCTTTGGTCCTACTGTAGATTTTCTTTCAAGGTTTCATGGAACAGTATAACGAGCAGATACGAGGTGCGTCGATGGATCTGGTGTTTTTCCACGACGCGATGGTTAATCTGATTATTATATCCAGAATAATAAGGACTGCAAGGGGGAATGCCTTACTGGTCGGGGTTGGAGGTTCGGGCAAGCAAAGTCTTACGCGATTGGCTTCGTTCATAGCTGGGTACAACACGTTCCAAATTCAGTTAACTAGGTACCACCACCATCTAAAGGTGTACCCGCTCTGTCTAATAGTTCTTTTTGGTTAGAGTGTATAATTTGAATAACTTGATGGAAGACATGAAGTATTTGTACCGCGTCGCCGGAGCTGAAGGTAAAGGTATGACCTTCGTCTTCACGGATAATGACATAAAAGATGAGACCTTCCTGGAGTCGATGAACAACGTGCTGAGCTCGGGTGAAATCGCGAATTTATTCGCCAAGGACGAGCTCGATGAAATCCAGACTGAACTGATTCCGGTGATGAAGAAAGCCCAACCGAAAAGGATCCCCACCGTCGATAATTTATACGACTTCTTCATCAGTCGGGCGCGCTCCAACCTGCACGTGGTGTTATGTTTTTCCCCGGTAAATCAAATTACTTGCGATTCTGTCGCCACCTAATTGCACAACCATTTCAGGTGGGGGAAAAATTCCGAAGCAGGGCCATGAAGTTCCCGGGGCTCATCTCCGGGTGTACCATGAACTGGTTCTTCAAGTGGCCTAAGGACGCGCTCACGGCCGTCTCGAATCATTTGCTAAAAGAATTTGACATCGTCTGCAGCGATGAAGTTAAAGACCAGGTGATTGATTTGGTGGCGGACGTTCAAGCGGAAGTTGGGGGGATATGCGAGAGTTACTTCGACAGGTGGGTGCCATTTTTAAACGCGCGGTTTAGGGATGCCCTAATAAGCTTTCGATAGGTTCCGGAGAATGACCCACGTCACTCCAAAAACGTACCTCTCGTTCCTCGGCAATTACAAGTCCGTTTACGACGCGAAGCACAAGCACATCGATGCCCTATCCCTGAACATGTCAACTGGTTTGACGAAATTGGTGGAGGCCGAAAAGAGTGTTGATATACTGAAACAGGAGCTGGCTGTGAAGGAAGCGGAAATAATCGTGGCCACCGAGCAGGCCGAAAAAGTTGACCGACCCACTTATCCTCTTTTTCCCCCCGATATATACAATCAAGTCAATTACAGGTGTTGCAAGTTGTATTGGCATCGACAGAGGTTGCGACTAAAATCAAGGAGGAGGCGTCCATCGTCAAGGAGACAGCTGAGGTTCTGGTCGCGAACATCAGCGTCGACCAAAAGGAAGCAGAGAAGAAACTGATGGCGGCCAAACCGGCGTTGGAAGCGGCCGAAGCTGCTCTACTGGTACACCTGCTTGTCGCGACCTCTTAAAAATGAAAATAATTCTGTTTGCCACAGACCATTAAAGCAGCCGATATAGCCACAGTGAGGAAATTGGGAAAGCCGCCGTACCTCATCATGCTTATCATGGACGCCGTGCTGATTTACTTCAGGAGAAAACTGGAGCCGACTCAACCCGATTATGAAAAGAAATTCTTTTTAACTTCTTGGTCGGAATCGCTACGGGTAAAGTCACCGCTTAAACGATACCTATTCGGTTGTAAGTTACGGTTTCAGGTCATGACTGATACGAAGATGTTAAATAAGCTCCAAGACTACCCCAAAGACACGATAAACGCAGAAATGCTGGACTTATTGGTGCCTTATTTCGAGTGGCCCCAATACACCTACGAGGCGGCCAAAACTGCCTGCGGTAACGTAGCCGGCTTGATATCATGGACGATAGCCATGGCGTCGTTCTATGAAGTCAACAAAGAAGTTCTACCCCTCAAGGTGATTCTTGACCGTAACCTCCAAGCTGCACTTTACAAAATCCTTCTAGGCCAATTTAGATCGGCAACAGGCCAAATTGGATAGGGCCACGCGGGAACTCAACGAGGCCATGACGTTGCTGGCGACTAAAGAAGAGGAAGTCCGACTTTGCCAGATTGAGTACGATAAAGCTATGGCCTTGAAACAGGTGACATCTTCCCCTATAAACCCGTAAGGCCCGTCTTGAAAACTCGTTTCAGGAAGTTCTGGACGACGCGGCGAAATGCAAAGCGAAAATGGACGCTGCAACGGCCCTCTTGAGCGGCCTAAGCGGCGAAAGAACCCGTTGGACGGAGCAGTGCATCCACTTCAAATCGGAAATCGACCGTCTAGTGGGAGACGTCCTTGTTTTGACTGCCTTTCTGGGTTACACGGGCCCTTTCAACCAGGAATTCCGGCAGAGGATGCAAGAGGATTGGATCGAAGAGCTCACGACGAGGAAGATCCCGTTCACCTTGAACTTGAACATCATTGAAGAACTGACCGATTCGGCAACGGTATTTCCTACCCCTACCTCTTCCAGCAAACGGACTTAAATTCTCAATTGTAGATAGGCGAGTGGAACCTCCAGGGATTACCCACCGATGACCTCTCGATACAAAACGGGATAATAGTGACGAAAGCAGCGCGCTTCCCCCTGATGATAGACCCTCAGAATCAGGGGAAGATGTGGGTCAAGAACAAGGAGAAGGAGTTTAATCTCATCGTGACGACTTTAAACAACAAATACTTCAGGTGATTGTCCAGTTGAATCGGGATGGGTTTCACGAACCGAATTCTTGCAGGAATTTTATCGAGGACGCGGTTTCAATGGGCATGCCAATGTTGATAGAGGACATCGGCGAAGAACTGGATCCCGTCTTGGACAACGTGCTCGAAAAGAATCACATCAAGATTGGAACGACGTTCAAGGTTAAAGTTGGTGATAAGGAAGTCGACGTCCACAAGGACTTCCGGCTTTATATCTCCACTAAGCTAGCAAACCCGCACTACACTCCGGAGATTTTCGCCAGGACCTCCGTCATTGACTTTACAGTAACCATGAAAGGTATTTGGGGTCGGCTTGCGACACTTTTGCATGATGGGCTTAATTGATGCTTGACAGGGCTGGAGGACCAACTCCTAGGGCGAGTGATACTATCAGAGAAGAGGGAGCTGGAGTCTGAACGCACCAACTTAATCAAGGACGTCACAGAGAACAAAAGGAAGATGTTAGAGCTGGAAGAGAACTTGTTGCACAAGCTTACCACAATCCAGGGGTCCTTGTTGGAAGATGAGTCGCTGCTTAACGTGTTGAACATAACCAAAGACACGGCGACGGAAGTCAGGGAAAAGCTGTCCATCGCCAAGGAGACCGAAATCAAAATTAACGCCGCCAGAGAAGAATTTCGGTAACGGGTACATTTACGGAAACTTCCCCAAAATCCTCATGACGTATTTTATAGGCCGGTGGCCACCAGAGGGAGCGTCTTGTACTTCCTGGTAACCAGCATGGCGTTGGTAAATTGTATGTACCAAACGTCGTTGGTCCAATTTTTGGAACGCTTTGATATTTCTATGAAGAGGTCCGAAAAGAGTCCCATTACGTCTAAGTACGTATGGAATAAATTTTTTTGGGTTTACATTCAATAAATGCGAGTATTCTCCAAATACTTGACTGCACATTTGCTTTATTGTGAGGTGGTTAAAAATGATAAAAGAAAGGGGGTGAATTATCCTTCACACACTGTTACGGGTGAAAATCTCGTTCAAATCATTTTCAGTTTTTCGAATCATCCTGTATTGCGTAGGAACACAAAGAGGCCGTTATTTGCCGACGCGCGTTTTAATTTGTTGCGCCATTAAACACGAGCCTTCACTACGCATCACGGAATTGTTTTGTCTCCCTCATTTCTCATGTGAGTCAACTGTCTTCTTCTATCAACCCCCTCTCTTTACTTTGCCCGTCGATCTTTAGATGCGTCGAAAGTCGATCTGTCCCGCGAGTTCTTAGATAGAACACATATTTACCGGTTTCTTACATTATTATCGACGAGTTAACTTTATCTCCCTTTACTGTTACGTAAACAGTTTGTGTGACCTTGACTTTATTTACAGGAGACTAAATTACATCGTAGACTATCTAACGTACGAAATATTCCGGTATAAATCGCGAGGTCTCTACGAAAAAGATAAGTACATGTTCGTTCTGTTGATGGCGCTGAAAATCGACCTCCAGAAAGAGCACATCACGCATGAGGAGTTTCAGGTCTTCATAAAAGGCGGGGCAGCTTTGGATCTGAACGCTTGTCCTCCAAAACCAGCCAAGTGGATAATGGACACCACGTGGCTCAATTTGGTAGAGCTATCAAAACTGAGGCACTTCCAGTACATCATCCAACAGGTCAATTATTAATCAAAGTTGAATTTCGTTAAGGTGACTGGGGGCGTTTCTCCACACAGGTCTCAGCGAGTGATAAGGCTTGGAAGAATTGGTTCGACAAAGATGCGCCGGAAGAAGCGAATATTCCCGATGGTTACAACAACCTGGACACCTTCAGGAGATTACTGATGATACGGTATTCCTCCTGAGACCAATAAGAAGTCTTCGCCTCTTCATAGATTTATGTTTCAGCGCCTGGTGTCCTGATCGAACTGTCACGCAGAGTAGAAAGTACATATCTTCATCGCTGGGGGCGCGCTTCGCCGAGCCTGTGATCCTTAACTTTGACGTGTTGCTAGCTGAGAGCCGATCGCTTACTCCAATCACGTGCTTCCTGAGCGTGGGCTCAGATCCAACCCCCAACATCGAACAGCTGGCTAAGAAAATGGAGACCATATGCAAGCCCATTTCCATGGGGCAAGGCCAGGAGGTGCACGCCAGGAAGCTACTTGCCGCCGCGCAAACGGAAGTACGAAACATCAAAGTATCTTGATTTGGGTGCTTTAGGTATTATATTTTAGGGTTATTGGGCCCTCCTGCAAAACTGCCACTTAGGGCTCGAGTACATGATGGAGATTCTGGCGCAGCTGATTGATCTAGAGTTAGGTTTTGGGAGCGTCCACTCCGAATTTCGCCTGTGGATGACCACCGAGGTGCATGACGACTTCCCCATAAGCTTACTGCAGCTGTGCATCAAGTTTACGAACGAACCCCCCTCGGGCATCCGGGCCGGTTTGCTGCGAACATTCACCTCAATGAACCAGGACATGCTGGACTACTCAGATCAACCCCAGTACATCCCTATGGTCTACGCGATTTCATTTCTGCACACGGTGGTGCAAGAAAGGCGAAAATTCGGGCCGCTAGGGTGGAATATACCCTACGAGTTTAATTCGGCGGATTGGCTGGCGAGTTGTATGTTTGTCCAAAATCACCTGGACGACATCGACCCTAAAAGAGGTATAAGCTGGAATACCGTGAGGTAAGTTTTAATTTCCCTCACTTCACCAATTAACCCCCCAAAAAATGAAGGTATATGCTTGGTGAGGTCCAATATGGAGGGCGAGTGACGGACGATTACGATAAGCGATTGCTGAATACGTTTGCAACCGTATGGTTCAGTGAAAACATGTTTCTGGAAAACTTCCAATTCTACAAGGGTTACAAAATCATTACCTACAAGAACGTGAACGATTACATCGAGGCCGTCGATAAATTTTCGACGAATGACCCACCCCAAGTTTACGGTCTTCACTCTAACGCGGACATAACGTATGTACCACTCGCTCCCAGTTGAGACCCATCCCTAACTTCATTTTAGATATCAAACTAACACGACCACTGATATGTTGTTCACCATAATTTCGATCCAACCGAAAGAATCTGCCGTGGGCGGTGGTGAAACAAGGGAAGCTGTGGTCACCAGGTTGACCAACGAAATGATTTCAAAATTACCACATGATTACGACGTTTACGAGGTCAAAGAAAGGTGCCGCCCTTTAGTTGAGTTGGGTGCCCATATTCCATGCGTGATTTTATCTTCAGGTTGAAGATAATGGGGCACCTCAATCCACTGAATATTTTCCTGCGACAGGAGATTGATAGAATGCAGAAAGTGATTACAATCGTCCGGTTCACCCTCAGGGATCTTCTTCTGGCTATCGAAGGGACCATCATCATGAGCGAAGTAACCTCCCCCCTCCACCGATCACATTCCCAATAAATTAATTTTGGTATCTTCTGCAGGCCTTAAGGGATGCTTTGGATAACATCTACGACGCCAGGGTTCCCGCAGTTTGGCTCAGATCCTCTTGGATATCCAGCACTCTAGGTTTTTGGTACACCGAGCTTTTAGAGAGGAACGAACAGTTTAGCAATTGGTGTTTCATGGGAAAACCCTCTGCGTTTTGGATGACCGGTTTCTTCAATCCCCAGGGTCGGTATGGGTACGGCGTTAGGTCTTTTTGGTATGTTTGTTTTTAGGTTTCCTAACTGCTATGCGGCAAGAAATTGCCAGGGCCCATAAAGGATGGGCGTTGGATCAGTGCACCTTGCACAACGATGTCACTAAGAACACCCGCGAGGAAGTCAAAACCGGTCCGCCGGAAGGTGTGTACGTTTATGGGTTGTTCTTGGACGGTGCCGGTTGGGAGCGTAGACACGGAAGGCTGGCTGAATCGACCAATAAAGTGTTGTATACTCTTCTGCCGGTCGTTCACATCTTCGCCATAAATTCCGTGGCCCCCAAGGACCCTAAATTGTACACGGTATGGCGCGTTTTAGCGACGACGTTTTTGGTTTGTTTAATAATAAAGTCTTGGGTTTCAGTGTCCGGTTTATAAGAAGAAGAGGCGGACGGGTCTGAATTATATCACACCGTTGTGGTTGGAGAGCGTGAAACCTCCGGAGCATTGGATTTTACGCGGAGTTGCCCTTTTGTGTGACACTAAATAAACTTGCCAAATTGGGGGTGAAATTATTATGTACACGTAAATATTTTTTTAAATATATTTAATTTTTTCTTTCCGTCTTCTCCTACAGGGTACAATTTGTTGATTACATCCAAAATAAATACAAAACAGAGGTAAACTTACTAACTTACCATATTAAAGTGCGTCCGAAAACTCCCACGTTTGGAGTTGATCATGACTTTAGATGGCAAGAAACATGGTACGTCTTTACTTATTGCATATGACAGAAATAAACTGCAAAGAAATTGAGGTTCTTCAATACATTTTTCTACTTCATTAACCTCTGCTTCGTAGCGAAAGTAACTTTCGATTAGCGGCAAAAAGCGACAATCTTACATAAAAATAGCAGCTTTTAGTAAATAAAGTGATAAATAACTTATACATGAGGGAGAATTAATTTAACCTTAAAATGTCAAAAGTAGTGAGATCAGCCGCAACTGGTTATGACTAGAGCGCCGACATGCGTTTACCGAACCAACGCCGATTCCAAACGTGGGAGTTTGTGAACGCGTTATTTATTTTATCACTGAAACAAAAAGGTTCATTTTAGTCACTCAAAAATTCGAAAATTTTAATTTCCTACACAAATTTAAGAAAATGACAACTTTTGTGCAATTCTTTTGTGGGACACCTATATCTTTGATTTTTTTTAGTATCCTGCAACTTATTATTTATTATTATTACTAAGCAACTTCAGTGTTGACAATCGGCAATATCAACAGTGTTCCTAACGTGTAAAAAGCAGAAATTCTTCAAGAGTTACCAAACTCCTTTACACTCTGCGAATAAAGATTATTATTATTGTCATTACAACACAGTGTAACGTTCTTTTTTTACTTTCGGTGTAGCTCGGTGGAAATTTTGAATGAGTCCAGGGTTCTAATAATCACTTATAATACCACGAGTAGTCAAAGTTATGTCGAATATTTTTGTGGTGCTCTCACGAATGTCTCTCACGCTTGCATTTGAATACTACGACTGCGCAGCAGGAGTAATATTCGCAAGCGTGAGAAACATGAGTGAGACCACCAAAAAAAATATTCTACTTAACTTTGACTATGATTGGTATTCGAGGGACTATTCAAAGAACCAAATCAATGATTAAAATAAAATATTTCAAAAGCTAGTTCGCAAATCTGCGTTACACATGATTTCATCTTCATAGCAACCGGTAAATAAAGCAGTTTAAAATACTCACTGCAACCACTAGTGGAATACCCAGTTATATTTTCACTAATGAAATACTCGGGTATATTCCATGTATCAGTGATTAATAAACACGCTTTTAACCACCTTTTAAACATTTTGCTATTCCACAAGCGCAAATGAAATTGAAAAGGATATGCAATTATGTTCAGTGATTATATTTTACAAATGAAGTTAACTAATGTTTGATATTGTTCTCCTACGAATAATAAGATGTTCGACGAGGTCCTCAAAGATGTAGAGAAATTCTGGGGCCTGTAATCTTAAAGAACCAGAATTAAGTTCTGAGACTCCTTTCCTTGAGAAACAGTCCTACGACTTCAAAGAACCTGTTCGAGCAAATCATGTTTCACAGGGAAGCTGTTCACTTTCCTCTACTGCTCTTCTACTGCTCTAGAAGATGCCATAAGGAACAAACCTCGAGACTATTTCTTTAAGAAGAATGGTGGAAGGCCCCGCATTCTTGTAAAGTTACAAAATCAAAATAGAATACGTCTTTCGAAAATCAAAGCAGTGCGACTAGACCTTTTTAAAATGTGAATTTATATTTAGAATCTGAAAGAGTAAGTTAACATCAGTGCAGCTTATTATGGAGGTACATACTTAGAACGACTTCTATATCTTGCTGTTGTAAAAGTTGCAAAATCTAATCAGGAACGAAAACACTTTCGATCATAACTACAACGAGAAAACGAAGAAGTTATATGGTAAGTCATGATTTTCGCTAGAGAATGGATATGAAGGACGTTTTGTTAAATACAGCTGCGTTTGTAGTGCTTCTTATGACAAAATCAATTAATAAAAACCAGTAATGTGCCATGTAATTTACGTTAATTCTTTATCCAATTTTTTTACATTATTGTAAATTATTAATTTTTACTCAGTGTATTGTTTACGTCAAGAATGTAAAAAATGTAAAGAACGTAGACATATTTTTGATCTATAACCAGAGTGCGAAAGAAATGGCGAATTAATACTACATTCAGCGTTGCTAAAGGCGGTTACAGAATGCATTTGCATAAAACATAAGACATAAGTCGTAAGTAGTAATTCGACCTATGTAAATAAGTGCCTTGTAACACAAGCTGCTTTTCCGTTACCCACTTTGTGCACGCAAACGAGCCCAAAAGCCCAAGAATTCGCGAAGCGCGCTTTCCAGTTGACGTTTCGATGTTCGCGTTTTACGCTCAATTTGTCCTTCCCCTGCCCTCTCAAGCACCACCTATTATTTTCGAAACACATGTTCCCCCACCTTGAATTCTGCCCTCATACGGTGTCTATTACAAGATAACTACAAAACAAATACGCATTATTTAAAAATAATTAATATCAAATACTTTAATAAAAAGCTTAATTAAACAATTTTTGAAATTCATTTTAAATTTGTTGTACGTCACACCTCTACAAATACGTTCCCGTAAGTTTATACTCGAAGCTCATGGGTTTAAAACTCAACTGTGTTTAGTGCGCAAAATTCAAAACTAACGGGAAAACGCCTACAATAGCTCCGTAACCGAAATAAAGCTTAAGGCCAGTACACAATGGATTTGCATAAAACATAAGACATAGGACATAAGCCGTAACAGTAATTCGACCTATGTAAAGCAGTGCGCTGTAACACAATAGCTCCGTAACGAGAACAAAGCAAATGTGTTTCTTATGGCTTATGTCTTAAGTTTTATGGAAATATATTGTGTTCTAGGCTTTATGTGTTTCTTACGGCTTATGTCTTATGTTTTATGTAAATGCATTCTGTAACCGCCTTAACCCAGACGAGTAACCTTTCGGTAGATTGTTCTGGACAAATTCGGTAGATGGCGCAAAATGTCGGTAGAAATTAAGGTACTAAATCAACACTTCGTTCAGTTAACGCAATCCCATTTCTCTCGTGAGAACATTGAGAAACAAGGATAACAAATACAATTGTCGCAAGTGAAACAAGGAAGACAACAGTTTTAGGAAATTCTGTTTGTCACAATTAGGGGCGTGTTCGAAAACTCAGAGCGTTACTCTTGGGTAATATTCTTTCTCTCTCATATAAATCATTTTGTATTAGAGCTGGCAACGGTTAACCGATTTTGGATATTCGCGGTGTACAGCATGTCACTCATGCAAATAGAGTTGCATGAAAAAAGATTTTTCACTTAAATTCACATTCAAGTTATGCAACTTTATTTGCACGAGTGACAAGCTGTACACCGCGAATATCCAAAATATCCAAAATCGGTTAACCGTTGCCAGCTCTATTTTGTATATTTTGCTTTTCACTTTATTCACTCTGTTGGTATAACTCTTATACTTACTCCCTGTATTCTCGAACACGCCCCGATAGTTTGAAGTCAAAAATGTATTAGGTTATCAATTAGGTTATGATTAGGTTAGGTTATCAATTAGGTTATGATGTCCCAATTATCCTATTTATCAATCAAAAAGGTATTGTAGTAAAATGTGCATAATAATTATCTTATGTAGAAAAGCGGAATCATTTAATTTTGTGAAAAAACTTTGGATGCTGACATTTGTTTTTTTTATAATTATAAAGATCTCAATGAAACGGAATTACGAGAGACGATGGACATTCACCATATTCCATAAAGGAAAAGAAAAACGACAATTTATTAGAGATTAATCAGCATTAAGAGTGTAATTAAAAGATAACTTACCATTCGGTACAGAAAGCAATGGACCGGATTAATGTGACGTCAGAATAGGCGTGAAATTTGAATCCGAGTCATTCCCAATTTGGTATAATATAAATTGAACCTTAAGACATAAGGCAATAAAGGTCACTTTATAAGGATCAGATTTTGAGCTACTCTTACGCAAGCATTACATATATTTAAGACATGAAGTGTCCTAAAATGGATACCTAAAAATTATTTTCAACTTTTTTAGCGCGATTTTTTATAAGCAGTCAAATTCTCGCAAAATTTCATTGCAGTGATTCACTTTTCAAGCCGTATATTAAGGCAGAGTCATTGAATAAAGCATACCTACCTATGTATTAAAAATGAAGGGTAATAATTTATTAAAGAAACATTTTAAATAAATCAAAAATAAAATTCATACTTTCAGCGTAAAACTGAACCATGCGATATTGTTAAATTGCGGTTAGTGGCTACGTTGTTGCATCGAACGCACGGTTCGAGCGAACGGTACTGGGAAGTCGATTTGTGATTGTGGAGGGAGGTGTTTCGTGACGTTTCAACATTTTTAGCATCTCTCTAATGATTATTTACATTTTTTACATCTTGCGACGATAGAAAGAATTTTAAATGTGCCGCTCTTAGCGATCTTGCGATAGCAGCGCCTCGCGCGATTTGCACCAGCGCAGAAGAACGTGGCTCGCTTAAAGAGTTGCCTATCTATAAGGGATAGTTTGTAGTTGATCTGTGATGGGTTGGACCGTTTGACATTTACTGACGCTATAAGTAAACTACTCATTTTAAATGTACCCAAGAATTTAACCGACGCTGATAAATCCACGTAATGAGTATTAATTAATAAAGCAGCAAATAAAAATGTCACTGAGTGCGAGCGCAGAAAATTTAGCGAGTGACTCACAGGTATGCCATAATAAGTTTGCACTGTAAACTCTTTTCTGTTACGCAAATAATACTGTATAGGGATACGATGGGTCCAGTAACATGTGCCTGGAGTTGGCCCTTGAAGGCGAGAGGTTATGCAAGTCGGGGGACTGCAGGGCTGGAGTTGCTTTTTTTCAAGCTGCGATTCAGGCCGGCACAGACGATCTCCGTACGCTAAGTGCCATTTATAGCCAGCTTGGAAACGCTTATTTCTACTTGGGAGATTACGGAAAGGCTATGCAGTATCACAAACATGATTTAACATTGGCCAGGTAACTAAAAGTATAGGTTGTGATTAGTGGGCGGGCCAACCGACCGTTTTCCCCTAATTTAATTCAGCCATTTACTTAATTAACTACAGCTTTGGGCACTAAAACTTGATTAAAACTTCCCTAGGATTTGACACTTTTAAGGTGGACCATAAACTAAACGCAGCTTTAATCTAATACGGTATAATTCGGATATAACGAGGGTTCAAGGGACCACAATTATTGCTCGTTATATGCAAGTGCTTGTTATAAACGAAAAAATATACATATGAACAGGAGACACGGAACTTTTCAAGTTTCTCGCTATATCCGAGATCTTGTTGTAACCAGTGCTCGTTATAAGCGAGTTTCACTGTAGTTAGAAGTAGGCTTTGATTAGGATCTCTAGATTTGACTTGATTAATATAATGGGGTTTGGAAATGACCTATCAGATTCTCTATCCGTTTGACCTTGTGCTCACTTATGAAATAGATATACAGTAGAGCTTCGATTATCCGAGGTAAGGTGATTTCTTTTTAAATGTTTTATTTAACGAACTTAATGAAATGTACACACATTATGTATTCTTACGTACAATATACATAAAATAAACATAATATGTGGACATTCAGATAACTCGGACAGCTCGGATAAACCAGACAACTTTTAATGCCACCTCGAATAACACGGAATTCCATTTTAAAACGACTTTTGGTTCAATAGCTTGGTTAATACGGAACTCGGATAACTGAGACTCTGCTGTACTGTACTTTATTCTACAAACATTATTTTTTTTTTTAATTAAAAATTTTATTTTGAATTTTTTTGACTTGCATAAGTATGCTATATGTATTGTTACAATTAGGAAGAGCAGATATACAATGTTTTGTCAAAAAAATATAGTGTTGCCATTTAAAAAAAAATCATGGATGACGTCATACCCGCTACTTCGCCAACGCCATCTATGAAATTTTCATATCAAAATGTGGACAAGAAAAAAATTAAATTTATGTCGAAAATGAACATTTTCCAAAACACTGAATTTATTTTAGACTTTTCTAAGGTGCTGTATGAAAGAGATTAATATACAAAGTGGTCAAGAATCTCTGTTTGAGTTGGCAGTGCTAAATTTTACTTTTAGATGGTACAACTGGAGTAATTTCTGGTTGTTGACGGCTTGATACTGACGTTTGTCACTTTACAAGTGTCATTTGACATTTCAAATTACTTTTTATTCTCATAACCTACAATCTTGTTGCTGTTCAGATTACGTCAAATAACCGAACAAAACATATACACAGAACATATATCTGGTAGCAGTGTTGCAATAAAAAATGTTTTTAATTATATTGCCAACTCAGTTATTCTTGACCATTTTGTACTTACTATCAAACCTAGAGTATAGTTTCTGAACGCACCCCTGCTTTTTTTTTCTTTTAATTAGGTTCCCATAATTTATGTATTCTCAGAGAAATAAATTATAACTTTGAAGAAAATTGTGAAAAATAGACCACCTTGATTTTTAAAATAAATTGTAAATTTCAGATTTACTTCTTTATTCTGTAACTCATAACGACAATCATTAAGTGATTGCCAACTCTAGGGAAATTTCCCTGTTTTAGGGAACCCTAGACCTATTTAGGGACAAGGGGATTTTTTTCAATTCCAGGGAAGCTTGCACTAAAATTGAAAGAAAAAAAAAACAGTTTTGTTTGATATATTTTCATTCACTTGTTAAATAAAAAATAACTGTTTGTTACTTTTTGTATTTTTATATATTTTCCTAAATTTATGTTAAAAGTCTTTTTTTTTTTCATTTTCCTTTCTCTGATGATGATAATTTGAAAGTATAATTTAAATTCTTTGTGCCTCTTTTTAAACCCTATTAAAAAAAAATAAACAAATAATTGAAGGGATAGGGATATTGCAAAAAAAAAAAGTTGGCAACACTGAGTGATATGTTTTGACCAATGAGCACTTAGATATAACGCATTTCTATGTCTAATTGGTCAAAATATGTCACTTGACGATTGTTGTTATCAGCAGTGCTGCCATTGCCATATAATAATAATACAGGGTGTCCGAGAGTTTTGCACTTATATTTTATCTGTAGCTTTAAAGTCTTTTGAGATATTATTGCCTGATTGTTTGCAAGTCTTGAAAATTTAAGGTCTGAATCGACAACATGCGTCTTGTATTCGTAGATTTTATGAATTAAATCATTAGGAGCATTCAACAAACAAATCGATTGATTACAATCAGATTGAATCGATTTAAATCGATTCATGAAAACACTGAACGGTGGCGTGACCGGTATAACCCTACTTTCTATAATATTTGGTATTTAACTATTCAACAATAGCAACAGCACAATATATTGGCACTGCGGTTATTTCTCAAATAATTCCCTGAGATAAACAATACACTGTTATAAACAACTCGCACACATAACACAAACTGCAACGCCACATTCAATCGTAGTCGAATCGTAAAATTTTTACGATGGACATTTTCACGATCGATGTTGAATCGATTCAGATGCGTTGAACGCTAAACCGTATGCAATCATAAATCGACTGTGAATCGATGCGCCCCTTTGAAATGAGCTGTCAACTTGACATTTAAAATGTTATTTGATATGAAACCTTTGAATTTAAAATTTCCCTCTTTTTCAATCAATTTCACAGAACCATGGGAGATAAATTAGGAGAAGCCAAAGCTTCGGGCAACTTGGGAAACACCCTGAAAGTAATGGGGCGATTCGATGAAGCCGTGGTCTGCTGCAAGAGACAACTGGATCTATCGAGGGAACTCGAGGATAAATTGAGCGAAGGCCGCGCCCTCTACAACCTGGGAAACGTCTACCACTCCAAAGGTAAGCACATCGGAAGGGTGGGGCACAAAGACGCAGGCGAGTTTTCCGACGAAGTTAAAAACTGTTTGAACCAAGCTGTCAGTTATTACGAGTAAGTCGTACCATGCTTGTTCATAATGGAAATGTTACTGGGGTGCTTTTATGTTCAGGGAGAATTTGATTCTGATGAAAGATTTGGGTGATATAGCCGCTCAAGGTCGAGCCTGTGGCAATTTGGGAAACACCTACTACCTTCTGGGTGATTTTGCGCAGGCGATTAAGTACCATGAGGAACGTTTGTCTATCGCTAGGCAGTTCGGCGATAAATCAGCGGAGAGGCGGGCACACAGCAATTTGGGAAACTCCCATATATTCATGGGACAATTCGAAGAAGCCGCCCATCACTACAAGTACAGCTTTAAATAACTGTTTACAAAAGAAAAAAATATGCGATACGTTGTAGGAGGACTTTGTCGTTAGCCCAAGAGTTGAAAGACCGAGCGGTTGAAGCGCAAGCCTGTTACAGTCTGGGCAACACTTACACGTTACTGCGTGACTACGAAACCGCCATTGAATATCACTTACGTCACTTGTTGATCGCTCAGCATTTGATGGATCGTGTAGGTGAAGGCCGAGCTTGTTGGTCGTTGGGGAACGCTCACGCAGCGTTGGGGAATCACGAGAAGGCATTGCACTTTGCAAGCAAACATCTGGATATAAGCAAAGAGGTTTACATTAATTCTGTTGTTTTCGATTTTCTTAAACCCTACGTTTTTTAGTTAATGGATCCCATGGGTGAAGCAACGGCAAAAATGAACATCTCAGATTTGAAAAAGATTCTGAACCTTCCGGAAAGTCCGGATAGCACAGATAGCAACAAGAACAGTACGGAAAGCACTCCGAAAATCGAAAACCATCCGCACACCAGGATACAAAGGGTGAGGCGTGAAAGCATGGATCAACTTGATTTATTTAAGGTAGTAGTTGTCTTTATTTAATTTTCGTTGTCATTATCATCACCGTCATCTGCTTGATTGGTTTCCATATTATCTAATTTGCTCGGGGATTATCTGATTATGTGCTTAACTGAATTAATTAATTTTCCAGTTGACACCAGATGGAAAGCAAAGGCCGGGTGTTACTTTGCTGCCTCAACCGATGACAGCTACAGCGCCTTCTCCCACAAGAAACGAAGATGAAGACTCGTTCTTCGATCTTCTATCTCGTTTCCAATCGAAACGCATGGATGACCAGCGCTGCTCACTCAACATTGATAATAAAGAAAATACAAACGTCGTAAACTTACCTAAGAATGAGGGACCTGATGATTTAATGGATATGATCGCCGGCATGCAGAGCAAGAGAATGGACGAACAAAGAGTTGCTCTGCCGCATCTACCTGGTGAGTAAATTGGTGTAACAAATCAATTTGGTTTAAGCTAAGCTGGTGATTAGGTTTGCAGTCGAATTCTTTGCATCGCCTGACCGAGTCAGCCCGCAATAGCATTCCCGATGATTCATTCTTAGACCAACTGGTACGTTGTCAAGACTCGAGGTTAGAGGACCAACGATCTCCACTGCCTGCTTCTACTGTCGACTCGGAATCTGATCCCCCCATACCCACCGGTAGCGCCCCCAAAAGTGGCGCTACGGTTCCCGATGAGGACTTCTTCAGCCTCATCATGCGATTTCAATCTGGAAGGATGGAAGATCAAAGAGCTTCGGTTCCACGTATTGTACAGAGGTACGTTTAAATAACATTTAATTGAAGGTGATGACTAGAATTTATTGCAGAATTGCGAATGGTAACATACCTCATCAGCCATACACTTCGAATAACAATTTTAATAATAACAATAGACCGAACGGTAAAAAGAAGAAATAATAAGAATACAGTATGTACTCATCCATTCCGACTGCCATTCATATTCTATTGTATTTTAAGACGTAAGTTTTAGGCCTAAGAGAGTATATGTATTTTATTAACCTTTTTTTTTTCTATTAATTTTTATATGTTATTTTATATTGATATTTAATTTAAAATTATTTAACACTTATCACACAGATGGGATGCACACAGGATTTTTCTTTATTTATTTAAATTAAATTTCAACCAATTTTTAAACAGTTTCCACTTCACTTAATGCATGTCATGTTTTTATTGTTCACTTTAATTGTGTTATGTATTTAAAAAAAAAGAAAAAAAAGAATAGGCTATGATATTATGTAGTGCCAATGTTGTTAAGAAATTAAACTGTGCCAAGAATTAGTGCACGGTAGTCGTGTAATTCCGAATCGATGTAGTTGTCCAGCCACATAATAATTAACTAATTAATTAACTTCCTGCCATTCATGTGCTCACGAAGCTTACGACGTTAGAGGAAAAAGTCTTTTACTGGCTGTACCGTACGTAGCAGCGCAAAATGCATCTCACCAAAGAAATTGTTAAATATTATTATCAATGTTGATCGAATAGCAAATACTTTATTGTACTATATCGTGTTTGTAAAGTATTGTTGTTGAATATTAAACGAACCGTTCGAAGAAATTTTTATTCAATCTGTTTCCAAGTTTTATGTAAATGATACAAATGTGAAAATAAACGTTTACTTTGACGATAGTTTATTTTGCCCTAACTTACAATGATAATAATTATTATTATGGCTTCTTATTCCAAAACGTAAACAAAATTATTATTCTAAGGGCCAGTTTCATAATCGAATTTAAAGGAGGCTTTAAAATTGAAGTCACTTTCAGATGTCAAAACAAATATGAAAACACATTTGTTTACACATCTGAATGTGATTCTAATTTTAAAGTAACATTTGTGAAATCTGCCATTAGCAAAGTTTGCAGTATAAGAGTCTACACAGTATCGACCACTCGAGTATAACTGTCAGATTTGCCATTTTGTTTGATATCTACCAATTTGCAAATTACATTAAATTTGCATATACCGTGCTTTCAAATGAAATACAGATTAAAGCAAGCCATGATTTCTTTTTATAAAGTTGGCGACACCCATTATGAGTGAGAGGACAGTTATCAATAACTGTCAATGCCAAATTAATTAATTCACTTCAAAATAACTCCAAAGCTTAAAGCAGATGTTGAAAGTGCTCAATACACAAATACATCCTGCGCTTCGTTTTCAAACGCGTTTGCCAAGTGCACCCAAGTGTTGGGACGGGGATATGTTAACACAAACAATTAATTGGACAGGCACAGTATAAGAATCTACACAGTAGCGCCACTCGAGTATAACTGTCACATTTGCCATTTTGTTTGATACCTACCGATTTGCATAAGGTTATCAAACAGTATAGCCGCTTTTTTTGATACTAACGTTTAAGTAACGCCACTGGATAATTAAGGCGTTTTCGGAAAATAACTCTGATTGGAAAGATTAACCCTAGCGGGTTAGTAGTCAGGTTGATGAATTTTCGAACGCGAATGTGGTTGTCAGGTCAGTATCACAATAACCACATCTGGCCAAATTTGGCA
Source organism: Dorcus hopei (assembly GCA_033060865.1). Classification (NCBI taxonomy): domain Eukaryota; kingdom Metazoa; phylum Arthropoda; class Insecta; order Coleoptera; family Lucanidae; genus Dorcus; species Dorcus hopei. Next base: position 61,736,173 of record CM065425.1, read on the forward strand.
AATCCGTCATTTTGTGCAAAATAATTCACAAATAATTAAACATTTTAATTAAAACAAATCAAATTATATGTTAGTACATGTCATACATTTCAAATTACCCAAACTTCAAAAAAAGGAAACAGATGAACATAACCTCATAACTGAACCTATGTAACTCTACTCAATGACTAGAGTTACTTGGGTCAAGTACCTGTACTAATTTTCGAATGCAGAACAAGTAACCAGGTTTAATAAACGAACGCTTTTCCAAGAACCTGACTGCTCCGACCGAATTTCCGAAAACACCTCTAGTTATGCTGTGACTGTGGGACAGGTGTCACAGTTGCAAACCTTTAGGAGAAAAAACATTAAAATCATAGCCTACTTTAACTGAATGCACGGTAGGTATCAAACAGTATGGCGGCTTTTTTTTTAACACTGACGTTTAAGTCAGTCAGCGTCACCACTACTGTAAAATTCAAGGTATCGTCTTTATTCGAAAAATGTACTGAAATTTGAAGTTAACGTACTTTTAATTAACAGTGGCTTTCATGGATAATCACTCCCTTATTTTTAATTTTTAATGATTTCTGGACTTGTTAATGAATAAAATTGACGGTAAGTGGTACTTTATGAACTAGATTTTATTATTATCTACACTAATCTATTTAAGAATGCTCCAGCCAATGTTTTTTGACGTTGTTTCCTGGTTAAGTCGACCGAATTATTTTCAATTCAAATTACTAGATTTGACATCGGTCATAAGATCACTAAATTTTCAACTTGACATGTTTGAACTCTGAATTGCAAGTTGCCTGAAATTTCAGCAGAGTCACCAGAACTACTGACATATCACTAAATTGGTAACAATGGCCAACACAACAACAATTAGTGTTGCCAACTGTAGCGATTTGTCGCTAGCCGGTAGCGAAGTAACGGCGCCTGCAACGAAATGAAGCAAACAAAAGTAGCGACTTTTTACGAATCTGTTTACAGTCGTTTCATTTTGGTTTTCCCCTTTTGTCAATTATGTTTCCGAATCTGTCAAATGACTCCAATCCGCAGGCCTACTATACTTTGAATGGATTGGAAAGGCATTTGACAAATTAAGAAACACATTTGACAAAAGGGGAAAACCAAAAGAAAAAGACTGTAAAATTAATTAAAAATCGGGTGGTAGTCAAGTGAAATGGCAAAACAATGAAAATAAAATAATATTAAAAATTCAAAAATAATCAAATTAAAAAAATAATAAAAACAAAAGAAAACAATGTATTTTACAACCAATTTAACAGATTAACAATTTTTTCTAATAAAAAGAACTATGAAAAAGCAAAGAAAAGGAAGTAACAGAATTTTTTAAAAATACGAAATTATACCGAGTGATTTTTTAAATTTTTTATCTACTCTTGCCCTGAAATCAGGACAGCAAGTTGCTGTTTTACAAGTAAAGCTAAGACATGCCATCCAAATTCCATGGCAAGAGTTTAAAAAAATCACTCAGTACATTGTAAGTAATCCAGTAAAAACAAAAGACAATCGGTTTTACAGTACAATTCAGTAGATTAATGAATTAAAAATATACTGGAAGGGAAGGTGACAAAACAAGGAAAACAAATCAACAAGACTTTTAAGTAGTTACCAAGTGATTTTTTAAATTTTTCATCAACTCTTGCCATGAAATCTGGACGGCATGTCTTAGCTTACGTGAAAAGTTCATCATTGCACTCCTTTATGCTGTTTTACGGTAAAGCTACGACATGCCGTCCAAATTCCATGGCAAGAGTTGATAAATAATTTAAAAAAATCACGCAGTATAAGTATGTATACCTAACAATACTGTTATAATAAAATAAAAACAAAAGACGCAACAAGCAGAATTCAGTAGATTCATAAGTTAACACAAACGAAAAAGAAACTTTCGACATGTTTCAACAGATGGCGGTGTTGAATATCTTATAACAACGCAATCATTTCTTGTGATTGTCAACTGATACTCAATGAATTGTAGTGTTTCAATATCCTAACCCGTCAATAACCAGTAAATCACCCTCACAGAAACAAATGAAAAGAACACTATTGACAAGCTTCAAAAGATGGCGATGTTGAATATCTTAACGCAATAAATACCGCGTGATTATTTAAATTTTTTATCAACTCTTGCCATGGATTTTGGACGGCATGTTGTAACTTTACTGTAAAACAGCATAAAGGAGTGGCAATGACGTACTTTTCACTTAAGCTAAGACATGCCGTCCACATTTCATGGCAAGAGTTGATAAAAAAAAATTTAAATCACTCGGTAGTTTTAAAAACATACACAAAGGTTACTTTCAGGGTTGGGAAAACTACGTGTAAAAAATATTTTCTACATTACATTACGCCTGGACGTAGTTAAATGTAATTTTTACTCGACATACAGCGTTTTCGATTGACCTGCACCGGTTGCACTCAGTGTATTTGCATCTTCTTTTAACCTCATGCAAAACATGAGATGAATATACTCTGAGTGCGCACTAATGCGATCAATCGAAAACGCTAAAGCTAGGTTTTCGATAGCGCGAGCGAGCGAGCGACAGCAGTGGTGAACCAATCACGAGTGAGCATTCATTTGGCGCAGCGAAATCGCACGCGATGGTTTTGAAGTGATTGGTTCACCACTGCTGTCGCTCGCTCGCTCGCGCTATCGAAAACCTAGCTTAATAGTTTATGTGAAATGTGGTGAAATGTCACATTTCTAACCTCAAAATGAATATTATTTGACAAGTAAAATAAATAAATATTGCGCTTTTCATGTTTCTTAATTCTTGTATATAACAATTTTAGCTATTTTAAATAAAAATAAGTATTAATTTGTGTATAAATAATTAATTATGATCTTAAAATGAAGAAGTAGAAAACAACGTAATTTTTAAAGTAGTTAATTCATATTTTACGACGTAGATAATTATAAAATGTACGCGTAATTAATGGGTATTTATACGTCTCATTTTCTACGTCCCAACCCTGGTTACTTTAATAAACATTTTGAAAAATTTTGCAGAGCGTATTAGTATTATGTAGGCTGCCCATTTTAAATCGCGTCTCCTGAAGATTTTAGAAAAGGCAACCAATCAATTAAATCAGAAATAACTTCGTGTTTCCATAACGTACTAAGGTCACGAAAGTAGAATGGGTTGCCTATTTTCAATTTCAATAAATGTATTTGTTTCTGAATTTTATTTAATGTCAAATACGTTAAATATTTATTTATAATAATTCATTTCACACAGGCCTAAGAAATTGCCTATACCACATAAAACTAGTAATTCCACACAAACTATACCACGTAACAATGTACGAAAAGTGTTCGTTTCTTAAGGAAATTCTCGTTTGCCCTCCGATCGGACCTTCGGGTACATCAAACTCATTCGTCGCATCTAAGTAAACGGGCGAAGCCCCCGTAACTTGAGACATCTGTTGCAAATCTCTGCAAAGTGAAAACTACTAAATGAAGCGGCTAACTAAGCTGTGCACGTACCTGTAAAGCCAATTTCCGCTCGCCACTTGATTTTTCGGCATAAAAGTCGGCCTATTCTCGTGGAGACGTATAGTCCCGATTACATCGGTGACGCCCTCAATTTGGCCTTTCGGTCTAGTGCGCGGATCTTTGTATTTCATCGGGACCCAGCCTCTATTTACCAGGATCGTTTCACTGCACACAAGACGCATTACAAGTTTAAAAAGCGCTCGCATGCCCAACTCACTCTCTATCTGCGAGTTTAAACGGAGTTATGACCAGGTAACCTTGAGAGAAGCTTTGTCCCTTGGATATAAGCGAACTTTTAGTCGCAGCGTCCCCCTGCATTAATAGAGTACGAGGCCCCATGTAGATCTCCCTGTCGTTCAAAAATGTACCTCTTACATGTACTGGATGGTATTCAAGTTGTTGCAAGTCGTCGAGGTTGTCTGGGAGTTTCGTCGGTTGTAACCTGCTTCGCTCCTGAAGTTCTTTGATGAGGTTTTCCTTCCATTTCTTCCTCTGCACTTGCCACGTGCCTAAACCGAACGTGGATACCGGCACAATCTGCAATGAAAAAGGACTGAGGAAGCACTTATAGCGATTGCTCTACCACACTCTCATCCTCATGTAATAATAAAGGATGGAGATACTCTGAAAGTGCTCTAGAGTAATCAATCGAAAACGCTATAAGTTTAAAAAGCTTACCAGAAGGAACCATCCAAAGGGGCCGATTTCTTTCTTTGCACTACGCAGGCGAAGGTCAGGTTTTATTTTAATCTCAACTTGCGTCCTCAAAGGTTTCGATTCGTAGAACTGCCTTAAATTAAAAAAACTTCCGTTTCGATTACATTTACTTATAATTAGCTTCGTAAATTTAAACATTTTTAGGTTATATTTTGATAAATCAATGTTGCCAACTTAATTTTGGATTCGGACAATACTTCAATTCTGAACATTTTGGTGAATATTAACGGTTTGTATTTTACTAGTTTGTTAAAATAATTATAATTCTATTACATTTGCTTGTAAATACTTCAATTAATTTTATATTTTAGGCTGTAATTATATTTGAATACCAGCGAGGCCAACGTAAATTCCCAAGAAGAATTTGGCGGCAAATTTGAATTTTAACTTCCGTCATTGTTTCACTGAAATTGAGTTAATAAACAAAGAGTAGGACGCAGAAGTGTTCAGGATAGGTTCAAAAATCCGTCAAGAAACGACTGTGTCTTTATTAATGGGTAAATTTTGTTTAATTAACCAATTAATTAAATGAAGTCCAAAAAACTGGTGACCTCGAAGGCAGTCTGACTGCTCGAAGGCGTAATTCTGTTCCAACTCGTCGCTTCATCACGCTTCTTTAGACTGACGAGTTCATCTTTACTGAACGCAATAACCTGCTCCTCAGATTCCTTCATCTTTTGCGCGCGACTGAGTGACACCTCCACCTCGGATTCCTTCAGCTTTTGGGCGCGTTCTTTTCGCTTCTTGCGCCTGAGTTCTCCTGCAGAAAACAACAAATTTAAAAAAAAGAGTCACCCGAAACCTTTCCTGTTTCCGATGTTACTCTCTATTTGCTCGGGAGTGACCTGGGGCTGCGGCAAACGTTCGATGGCCCCAAATAGCTCATTGTGGACGATCCTCAGCTGACGTTTCTCTCTCTTTTTGATGCGCTCTCTTATAAGTGCTTTCGCCACTTCCGGCAGAAGGAAGTGATGAACTAGCTCCGCTATGTAATCTTCTTGTTGACCGAAATCTTCGGTGCTAAAATGATGTAATCATGAGGGAATCAGATAGAAACTATTGAGCCTACAGGAATCTCTTCTGGTAAATTTCCACGTCTAGTTTTGCAGCTAACTTAATGATGTATTCCTTTGTTTCTTTGGCGGCCGCCTCGTCCATGCCTTCATTTATTATGTCTTCTAAGTAGATATCGACGGTCTCTTGATGATACTTCACTACCTAAATGTGGGTTTAGTGAACGCCCCCCTACTGTCTGCGCCATTTTATTTAAATACCTGTCGGAACATCTCATCGTGTTCTCTACGCCTTCTCAACTCAGCCTGTCTTCTTCCGGCCTCCGCTGCTTCACGTTTCTCCCTCTCTCTCTCGGCCATCAAGCCAAGGGCGTGCGCTTTCCTTTCGTCTAGAAGCCTGCGAAGTTCTTTGTTCAAGAAATCGAGAAGGGTTCCAACCACGCCTCCTTGAAGCCTGTTGAGTGCCTCTTGTACCTTTTTAGTCTAAACGGAAGGAAAATTCATGGGGTTTGCCAGAGAACGTTACAAATTTTTACGTTTTCTATGCATATAGCTTCATCTCTCTGGTCGTATTGCACCTCGAGTTTTTTCTTGTATACTTCAAACGCTTGTCTGCTTAAGACGGCGTGGGTACTACGAAGCTCTTGTATGAGTTCTCTGCAAGTATCTCTACCTTCAAATACCTACAACATAATAGCTGTTTTAGCTACGAACATTCCCTGGCGCAGCCGGGAGGATCGTGAGAAGATCTGTTTACTTATTGTTAGATTTTTTTAATAAAAGGTTTCGCCCTATATTAGGATTAGGATTTAAGGAAGAAAAAGGGAACTTAAAGACTGTTTTTGAAAAGCCATTTCTTATTATACTTAAACCTATTTAAAAACGTAACTTATTTTTTACGAGCAAGATTCAAAAACCGTTCACACACCAAAATTTGCGCGGCCCTGCCTCTAATCGTACTTTGTATCCGAATGCAGCCCTGCTCGGCCGTCTCCTCGTTCTCGTCGACTTCGTCAATTTCCGGCGTCGGAGGTGGCGTTTGTTTCCTTTCAATGAGCATGCGGATGGTGCACCTCTTGGACACTTTCCGCAAATCTGAAAACTCAGAGTTAATTAAAGAAAGTCTAAAAAATTTCAAGAGCGTTCACATTTGAGCTCCTGGTGGAGCGCTTGCAGGACCGGCTTCGTCCATTTCGTCTCCCTGATGCACAAACGCGTGCCCGGCAACTTAAGGGAGCGATCGGAAATTTTGGTCGCGTGTTCCAACCAATTTGGCGCAGTGTCATATTTTTCGACGCCTAAAATTGCAAATTAGAAAAAAAAGGAAATGCTAAAGAGCGCCAGTTTTTGAATTACCGATGTATTTGGCCTTGTACTTCTTCATGTGCTCGTCGATGACTTGGTGCCAACGTTTCGGATGCGACCCATGTCGCATCATCGGAGCGTACAGTTCAGATTTGAAGTCCGCATGTTCATCTATGACATTCACGGGGTGGTACTTCATTATTATTCCGCGATGGTTGAAGTCTAACCGTCGCTTCTCTGCAGTAAGTATACAAAACGTAAGATATCCAAACAGATATACTAAGCCACATTCTTATGGAGAATTAACATTACTAAATACTTTGATATTATTTACACGGACCACGGCTGAAACAAACCGATACATTAATCACATTTAAACGGACCGCGGCTGAAACAAACCGATACTTTCATAATATTTACAGGGACCGCGGCCGAAACAAACCGATTCTTTGATCATACTTATTTGAAGTCACCAAACGACCCATCGAAAGTTCGTTTTTAGATTCTGAAATATCTTCTGGAGCCAATGAAAATTGAGGAATAAATAAAAATATTTTGTGGTTCCCTATAGTCATTCTGACAGACAGACGCTCGGTACGGGAAGCGTGTGGGAATGTGGGAAGCGAGCAAACTGTCTCTGTTTATTAAAACTGTTGCTGCCATCGCCTCCCGCACTCGCCTCATGTCAGCACGCCTGTCAGAGCGACTATAGGCAACCATACATACACGTTTAGTGCATAATGTTAATTCTCCATAAGGATGTGGCTTATATCTGGGACATAGCGTAGCTGCTTATCTATAATTTTCAAAACAAAAATGTTTGCGATTACCTCTGTCAGAATCACGGCGAAGTTTACGCAATTTTTCTTCTTTATTGGCCAGCTTCTGCATGCAGAACATTTGCATTTTCTTTTCGGTGCGGGTTCTCGTGTTCTCGAAGAGTTCCTTCAACATTTCCTCAAGGAGTTGGTAGCGTAAATCCTGAATGTCTTGGATTTCCTGTAAAATGATTTTAAAGGAGAGCGCAAATTGATTTAAAAGACAAATAAAGGGGAACGTTTTGGGAAGGAAAGACTGTAGACGGTTGAAAATTTTAAGCTTTAAATTATTAAATTGAAATAAGAATTTTTAACTTAAACATTCCCCAGGGGATAACAGGCGCGAGGAAATAGTCTGCACGAAATACTGACTCTCCTTGAGATAAGTGATCATCACTCTCAAGACCTATCTGCGCAAGCCCCCAGGGGAAAACGCTAAAGAAGGCAGCACGTCTCAAGGGAGGCGTGGCTTCTTACTTTTTGAATGTAAACAATAAGCCAACGTGGTTTCAGGAGGGATTCAGTAGGGTTCAACCCTTTTTCCGAACGGTTGCAATCAAGGAAGCAAAGAGAACTTGAAAGAAAGGAGCAAGTAAAACAATCACTAAATTGTTAGAACTTGGGTCGCCCGGTGGCTTAGCGGCAGCCTAGCCGACTTTGTAAAGTCGTGTCGCTTGGCGGCGTAGGTTCGAATCCTACCATTTAGCCATGGTTGTTTGTGCTGTGCAAGGATTTAGACCCAGCTTTATCACACTATGTGACTGGCAAAATGAGCCTTAGTAGTTCGGCCAGAGTTGGCGGGTACTGCGCAAAGCAAAAAGCAAGCAAGCAAATTGTTAGGACTCGTGGAAGGAAGACGATGGCCAAAAAAAGGTAATCCAATGAATATCTCCAAAAAACTGAAAAGAAGAAGACTAAATCTCCACGATATGAAGGAACCAAGGAAAACATTACAAGATGAAGCAAGTGAAGATATCTTCAGAAATTAAAAAAAGAGAGTTTTTTTTTGGTTGGACACTGAACAAGGAAACAAAGAGAACATGAAGGAAAGGAATAAGTGAAACAATTACGAAAAGGTTTGGACACATACTGACGAGGGCAGACGATAGTCAAATAAGATAATCTCCAGGAAACAGAAAAGGAAAAGACCAAAACCCACGTGGTACGAAGGAAAACATTAGAAGAGGAAAGTAAATGGAGCCCCAATATAAAGATGACCTAAAACGTGGACGAACCAAATTTGAAACTCTTACTTGTTCCCGATGCAACCAAGCGTCCCTTTCCATAGCTTCGAGTAGTTCTCTGCGTTTCGCCAAGCTTCTTCCATCGGTGATTGGTGGCAATGTCTTCTCCCATTGGTGCTTCATCCTCATGCGCTCTATTAGTCTAGCTTCGTGCACACCAGCTGGTAGCCCACAACCTAGAAAAACAAGCCAAATTTTCCCGCGGATCTACTTGATCGACTAGAAAACCCACCCCATTTTAGGAAGTCCAGTTTCAAAATTTCGGGGTCGCTTCCATCAACCACTTTATAGGGCGGCTGCCACGGTGAAGTCTGGGCTGAAGATTCCCTGTACTGCGTCTGAATTTTCTTGTTAACAAGTTTTCGCTCGGGCGGTTCTTCTGTGACTTCTTCCAAGGGTAATTGCAATTCTAGTTTTCGCGCGATCTTTGAAGTGAGTGGCCTGAAAGAGGCTGCCTTGAGAGAAATGAATGCGAAAAGGAGAATGGGTCGATTACCTTCGAAAAAATCTGTGGCGATCGACGCCCTGCACATCCACGGGGGCATTGGCAGCAACTTCCGATCTAGCTTGAGCGGCGGCATCGGAAATGACGTAACGGGTTTGCCTTTTTATTACTTGGAATTTCGGCACGTGAGCGGCGCCGGAAAACATCGTTTCGAATATTGGGCAGAGGGCCTAAAATAATGAAGGAATGTTTTTGGGTAATCCGAAAGTATTATTTCTTACATATCCTTTGGAAAGGGCTTGCGCGGCATTTGTATTCCTTCTCCCGAATTGTGTTTGGGAAACAGTGGCAAAGACACCTGAATTAAAAATGAAAAAACACGAAAGAATGAAATGGAGAGGAATAAAGAACGAGCGTGCTTGATACTCACCGGGCTGATTTATTGCATTAAACTTCATTTTGTAACTCAAATGCGATGTAATTTCAGGTAATGCGTCAAATGTCACAGATGCCAGCGGTTTTCTGATTTGTTTGTTAGATCAATATTAAAACTAAGGAAGTGCACGATCGAATTTAATTATTCGTTCTTAAATTTTATGCTTTACACCTACATACCTAAATTGGAGATTTTATTGAACAAAATATTTTAAGGTTTTCTTTTTAAAAGGGAATGGATCAATGAGCGAATATTTTTCTGTCGTTTTAAACACTCGCAATTAAGACTGGTGGATGAACCGTCAAAGTTTAACGAGCTCAGTCCGACTGTCTTCTAAACGGAACTCACACCCACCATGGTTGCCTAATGGTCGCATCTCAAATCACGACCACCGTGACCACTCAGCTGATTAGTCAGACAACATAAAATAACTACGGACTAAACGAAACGACAACGTCGCCCATGAACTAAACGCAGGGTAAATAGTCAGGATGTTGTAGGTACTTACACGGATCGCGGTTAAAATAAGGCGATACCTTGATACCATTTATTATTACACGGACCGCGGCTGAAACAAACCGTACTTTGTTAATATTTATAAAAAAAATATACGGACCGCGGCTAAAACAAACCGTTATTTACTCGGATCGCGGCTTAAACGAACAGATTGCTATTGCGGTGAACCTGGTAGCGATTTTTTTAGTCTTTCGTTCTCGCAACGTGATTGGTCGACGGTAGGCGCGGCTTTCGTTCACGATCAGCGGTAGAGCAAGAAATCAACATCATGTAAAGTTCTTTTCCAAAGTCCGGGATAACTTTATACTGTTAAATAAGAGAGCGATAATCAGCAACATTACAATCTGTGATTACAGATATAAAAACGAATCAGAACTTCGTCTCAGCTGTACACTGTCTACTCTCGCCTCCATCATCGCCTCGTCGCTTTCTTTTATACCCTCCGCGAACTTCTCCAGGCCAATTATCACGTCGGATTTTGAGAAGGGAACAAAAAACTCGGAAGTTAGAGTAATGCACGTTCTTAAATTAAATTTTGCATTTAATTTCGCATGGAAACACGATACTTTGATAATATCTACATATTTACATGAACTACAGCAGAAACAAACCAATGCTTATGTCTAACAGGATTCAGCGTTTCAGCAATGTGACTTCAAGCACCAAATGATTTGCTGCAAACGTATTAGACGGTTTAAGTGAACGCTGACTTCACTCCAACCTTATCAGATTAATCTGAAGTTTCAATAAATGCGCATTTCAAAAAATAACAACTTTACAAGAAATAAAATTATCAGCTCTAACTAATTTTCAGTACCTGCACATATAAAAGACCTGTGATACTAAACAACACTCTGGTACAAAACGTATTTAAAAATATAACCTACAAATTTGTTCCTCGAAAGCGCTTTAAAAGTAGTCAGCGCAATTTTTGGCTGCAATTTTCTGTAGTCCCTTTATGCAGTCGCTGCATGCAGCGCTGTCGTCTAACGTCAACGCTGTAGAAAAACATGCAGCGGCTTCAAAGGCTGGATTCTGTTAGATACAAGCATTGCTTTGATAATATTTACACGGATCTCGGCTGAAACAAACCAATACTTTGATATGATTTACACGAACCGCGGCTGAAACAAACCGATACTATCATCATATTTACACGAACCGCGGCTGAAACAAACCAACTGTTACCCACGCCATTCCGCGGACCTTTAGTTATTATTAATTTTAAGTTATTTTATTATTACATGTAGGTTAATTATTTCTCGTGCGGAAACGGCTAGGCACATAATTAATATCACTCTTTCAACTTTATCGCTTGCAGCATCACGTTGCGATTTACATTGTAATCATAGACAAAGGCTAGTTTCCAAACGTCAGCCAATCACCGCCCGCGCTTAGTTAAGTTCAAATAACTTTTGTTTGTACCATCAGATCAACTTGAAACTTTGTAAAAATATTCAGAGTAGTATCCCGGACAATCCTACCAAATTTCATCCCGATCGTACCGCTAAAAAAATAGTTACGCGACCGGAAGCACTCCCGCGCTTCCGTCGCAATTTCAGGCGATTCCGCAAGTCGGATTTCGCCTGACGCGACATCAAATTAAAGCCCGCAAAAAGCGCTTTCCGATGACATAAAAAAAACCCTGGGTCGGCGGGGAAATAAAAAAAATTTCTTTGTTAAAACTTTTCAACTCCGAGTGACTCAGAGGATTATGACGTCAGAAGCGGACGCCCGACCGAGCCGGTTCCAGGAAACACCCTCGGTCGACCAAATAAGAGATCACGGGACGGAGTAGGCAGATTGAGGCGTCCCCAACGCTCCCTTACCTACCTGCCTTATTGCCTTATTTCTTGCGATTAACACGGATCGAATCTCTGCCTGACGGCGGAATCGGTCCTTGACGAATTGTTCTTTTCTTTTTAGCTGCATATTAATTCAATATATGTGTTTTTTTCCTTCTGCTATCTTCGTGTTCACCATTTATTGTCCCTCGCCCCAAGAAACATGGAGCTAGCCGGACACCCCAGAATCCGCTTCCGTGTTTCGAGGAGCGCCGTTCGGACGACACGGAACCGCCGAGAAATCTACGCCACCGCTGCGCTAGGGCAATCGGTCCGTCACCTCACCGGCCTTCCCGCCAATCTTCCACGACACGGTGGTAACACAATACTTTGATATTATGAACTGATGTGATGATGATATGATGAACTGCGGGTGAAACATACCGATATTTTAGTAGACTTACACAGACCGCAGCTGAAACAAACCGATTGTTACCACCGTGTTGTAACGTTTGGCGGGGAAGGCCGGTCAGGTGACGGACGTATTGTCCTAGCGGTGGCGTCGTATCTTCGGTGGTTTCGTGTCGTCCGAACGGCGCTCCTCGAATTCCGGGAAGCGGATTCTAGGGTGTCCGGCTAGCTCGATGCTTCTCGTGGTGAGGGACAATAAAAGCTGAACACCAAGACAAATGTTCAAGGAACGATTCCGCCGTCGGGCAAAGATTGAGTTGAAAAGTTTAAACAAAGAAAACTTTTTTTGTTTTCGCGACGAGTTAGAGTTTTCTTTATGTTATCGGATAATGCTCTTTGCGGGCTTTAATTTGATGCCGCGTACGGCGGAATCCGGTGGGCGGAAACGCCTGAAATTGCGACGGAAGCGCGAAGGTGCTTCCGGTCGCGTAACTATTTTTTTAGCGGTACGATCGGGGTGAAATTTGGTAGGATTGTCTGGGACACCGGATATTTTTACAAAGTTACAAGTTGATCTAACGCTACAAACAAAAGTTATTTGAATAATAAATCTAAAATTAATAATAATTAATCTAAAATTAATATAATAATAAAATACATAAAATAAGAAAAAGGTCCGTGGAACGGCGTTGGTAACACTTTACTTTGTTAATATTTACACGGACCGCGGCTTAAACAATCTGATTGTTATTGCGACGAACCCAGTAACGATTTTTTTAGTCTTCCTTTTTTGCGACGTGATTGGTCGACGATAGGCGCAGCTTTGGCTCACGATCAGCGGTAGAGCAAGAAATCAACTTCATGCAAAGTTCTCTTCCAAAGTCCGGGATAACTTTATATTAGAGCTCTCTATTTCACGTATATGTCAGTACACGTGTATACGTGTAATACACGCAACATGATCTTAGTCCGTGTAATTTTAAATACACGGGTACCCGTATATTTTAATTTCACGGATATACGTGTAGTTACATTACACGTGTATTTAATACAAAAACACATCCGTTGCTAGGTAACCTGGATTTGAACATACCGAACGGACCCGTGTATTAAAATTACACGTGTAATTATATCCGTGCACACGTAGAATAAGAGTTAATTACACGTGAATTAATAACACGTGTATTAAATTCGCGAATGTCGTTACACGGATTTCCGTGTACCGTGTACCTTCAAAACACGTTCAAAACCGTAGACTCTACTTTATATGGTTAAAGAAGATAGCAATAATCAACAGCATTACAAGATGTGATTACAAATATAAAAACGAGGCAGCCAATCAGAACTTCGTCTACTCTCGCCTCCGTCATTGTCTCGTCGCTTTTTTTATGCCTTCCGTGAGCTTCTCTAGGCCAATTATCACGTAGGATTTTGAGAAACGAAATTAACGTCTTTTATTGGCTAAAATCAGCGTAGTCAGAGTAGTGCACATTCTTAAATTGAAATTTGCATTTATTTTCGCACGGAAACACGATACTTTGATAATATTTACATGGACCGCGTCTGAAACAACCAATACTTTGGTATTATTTACACGAACTGTGGCTGAAACAAACCGATACTTTATTCACATTTACACGGACCGCGGCTAAAACAAACCGATATTTTAATCATATTTGCACGGACCGCGGCTGAAACAAACTGATACTTTGGTAATACTTACAGGGACCGCGGCCAAAACAAACCGATTCTTTGATCATATTTATTTGAAGTCACTAAACGACCAATAGGAAGTTTGTTTTTAGATTCGGAAGCACCTTCTGCGGCCAATGAAAACCGAGGAACAAAATAAAACAAACGAAATATTTTGTGGTTTTCTTTTTAAAGAGTAACGAATATACAAATATTCATTAGGTACACATATGTTACATGTCTGGAAGTATTAACAATCAAGTATGTATAGTCGTTTATCTTATATAATACAAAATACGTGTACTATATACATCATAGGTACACTAATATGTAATTAATACAACACCGCTCGTGTAGGTGGAGGTTATCATTTACTAAAAACAAACACGAACATTCAGACTCTATATGTATATGTGACAAGTCACTCTCTTAGATTGTCGGAAATAGAAAAATAAATCGCAATCATTCTAACAACTGCGCGTTAATAAAATACGTCTGTTAAGAGACAGGATTTAGCTCCAAGCAGGATTATGTTTAATAGATATAAAAAAAAGAAAATTTGAGAGAGAAAGCGAGAGAAGAACAAACGAGGAATTTTTAAATTTAAAACAAAAAGGGAATATTTTAAAATTCATCATTTTTAAGACGGTTATGGCAAGCTTTTTCCACTTCGTGTTTTGGAAGGACAACACAAAAAAAACTAAATCCCTTTTGTATTCCATTTGGTGTTCCTGGCCCAAATCAATTAGACGTTGGTTCTGAAGATGGCGTCTCCAAACTTGCCCAAATACGAAGGCCACCTTTGATCTTCGTAATTCAGAAATTTGGCGCATCGCCCCGCCCTCTTGGCGATCTCGCACGTGCACTCTAACCTCACCCGGTACACCGTCATCTGGCCGAGATTCAGGCGCGAGATTTCGTTGTAATAGGGGAAGTTGTCCTTGACGTCGCCCCCATTGAGCGTAGTCGATTGTTGGTTTTGTTTGATCCGTTCGGCGATGCACTCTTTTTTAAAGAGCTCCTCCAAGGTCGATTTTTGATAGTCGAGGATTTTTTCTGCAAAGCAACCGGTGAGGTTAGACAGAATTAGGACGCCTTATAAAAACTTACCCTTGGAGGGGAGCGCGTTTTTAATTTTCTCGCTTATGCACTGCACGTCTTTTTCCAAAACCAGCTGGGCGCCGTTGATCGGAGGAAGCCAATAGGTTAGGAAAACTAAGTCGATGGTGTTATTGGCGGTGGTGTTGATCGATTTCACCAAGGTCCCTAAAAGACAAGTTTGAATCCGTTTGCATCGGTCCGGTTGGGCAAGCACCTACCAACTGATGTTAACCTGGGAATTCCCACGATGGTGGTGTTCGCTTCGCGTTTGCCTCTGTAATATCCGTTCTGTCGGTCCTCCTGTTCTTTATCCGATTCCAAATCCCACAGGTTTTCCGATACGTTGAGCGAGTTTGCTTTTTCGCTTTCGATGTAACTCCTGATTTCCTCGTTTTCTTTCAGCTTGTCCCTGTGCGAGAGCAAGTCCCTCTGCTCGAAGCGAGACTTCTTCAGTTGCCTCTCGCGGTTCTTGAAGTAGGTGTCCTTCAGTATTTCATTGGGAAGATTGCTCAAGTCGTGGAGGAGTCGATTTTTCGAGTTCTTCACGTTCTTGTACCCGTAGATGTCGTACTGGGCGGTTTCGGCCAGGTTTTTCTTTTGGGTCTTGCTCGCCGGCGTCGTGGCCCCATTCTCTTCTTGTATCCGGCTTCGCGTGTTGCGATTTGTACCCTTGGCTTCATCGTACTGCTTACTCGGGGGGCCGTACAGGCTCATGTCGTCGTCTAAATACGGGTCGACTTCTTCATTCTGGAGGTTGTCGATGTTTTGATGGTACTGGGATGGTTTTTGTGGCCCCCAATTATCTTGGTCGTAGTCATCAACCTACAAAAAAGTTGCAGGTAATTTTTGGATACGTCGGGCGGTTTAAGGGAGAAATCTTGCCATGCTGTTCTTGCCTCGCTCGTTCCCCAGGAACTCATTCATCAGGCCTTGGTTGTTTCCTTTGTGTCGGAAAGTGTTTCCGTCTTTGTATTTAATCCGGAGGTTCTCCGGGCTTGTTTTGTAAGGCGTTTCAGTATCGGCGGTCATCGTCGTATACGTTTGTTGTTGGCTTGGATTCAACTTGAAATACTCCTTGGCTTCTTGAAGGGGGGACTTCGTGTTGTTGTACTCTACATCAGATCTATTGTCTAAAACGTTTTGCTTAATTTGGCGTTTGGACAATGAAGTAGTACGTACCTGAAGAATAGATTTCGACGCCTGGTGGTTGGTCATAGTGATTCAGGGCAAACATTTTGGCCACCATTGAGGAGTTGAAACGCAACTTGCAAATGTCGGCGTGGTTTTGCTGCTTGGAGTTACTACCTGGAAGATGTGCTATATTACGTTAAAGACGGAAGAAGAAGGAGGGCCATACCTGATATGAATTCGTACATGTCTTGGAATTCCTCATAGTTTTTACAATCGGCCTTCCAAAACAAGAACCAATCCAGCCCTCGGTTTTCCATGGATAGGGTGAGCCCGCCCATTTGCGAACCAACGCTGTCGATGATTGGCTTCTGATAGATCGGCTTTCCGGTTTTGCCGTCAATGATGAACGCCTAAATCAAGTTATTACATCACCGTCGAAAGACTTGCAATTTAAGTACCACCTGGCTGTAGTAATAGACCGGAAATCCCGCTCCCGTTTGGTACTTGATGAAGAAGTCGGTGACGTTGTCGTCGTTGAAGTACCCCGGGGTGGGTACGCTCAGCGTTTCGGAATTGGGAACCGAGAAGTTCCAAATTTGCTTGAAGGTGTTGCCATCTAACGCCACCGTCGTCGAGTTGAACATGGATATGACTATGTCCGTTACGTTATCGCCGGTTATGTCCACCAACACAGCAGGGGAAATGACGCCCTTGAACTTGTCCTCGTATATAGTTGTGATGTTATTCTAAAAGCGTCAGTGTCACTTATTTTGTTTGGGGGGGTGGCGTTCCATACCATAAATCCATTGACCAATTCGCCGAGTGAGACAACAGATAAATTGCCGGGGTAAGTCGGGCTTCCAGTTCCAAAAATCACAAAAACATCCCTCTCGTTTAAAAGCAACTGCGGGGTGTAATAAGTCTCGACGTTGCCGGGCGTCAAAACCCTCCTCAATTCGTTGCCTGTGCTCCCCGATACCAATATTAAATGCCCCAATTTTCCGCGATCTACCAAAATCAAGAGCCCCGTCATACACTTTGCCCTGTCCGCCCACGTATCAGAAACCCACCGGTTCTTGACGTGTGGGCGGCCAGGACATCGCTGATTCCATCATTATCCTGATCCGGGATGAAGTTGGCCATGTAAATATCAATGAGGAGCGGTTGCTGTTGATTAGACTTATCCGTGAATTGCCACAGGATCGTGCCGTTTTTGGCATTGACGACGCAAAAAATCTACAACCCACACAAATATAAAAACTCGCCCTTAATAATCGCAACCAAATAATAAGTACTCCTCCTTTTCCTGTGGCGAGGCAATCGTAAATTCCATCCCCGTTTACGTCCACCGTGCAGTAAATCGTAAAAACCGCGTCGGGCAACCACCTCCTCCAAATAACATCGCCGGTGCTTCCGTTTAGGGCGATGAGTCCACCTCCGCAAGGTGGTGGGACCCCCAGGAACATGGGGCAGAAAATATCGGGGCTTATGTTGTAGTTATCGCCTGCGGAAGTGAGGGGGTTAAAATCGAAAGGGACGGCGGAGAGGTTTACCTGTTCCGAAACCGAATATGACATCTTCAACCCCGTCCTTATCGATGTCCACCGCCCTTATCACCGACTCCGATGTTAATTTGGGCAAGTTGATCGTCCACACGTCGGTGACGACGAGGTCGTTGCAGGGCAGGAATTTCGTACTGATTGTCGGGGTGGTTTTCGAGATTAGCCAGCTCTTAAGCTTGTCCAAAGGCAGAGGGAACATCGAGACTAATACTACCACGAGGGCAATCAAACCTAATGGGAAACAAAATATGTGTAGATGTCCATCGTCTCGACTGACGTAAACTTTTAACCATGACCATAATCATAAAAAATAGCCTATTTTTATTTGGGGCATTAAAACTATCTTATAAAAGTTGTTCGAGTAACGCACGTTTCTTTTTAATTCAAACATTAACCGAGATAGCTATAGAATACTAACGAATTTGGGGCACCCTATATATACGTATACCATTTAAGCAGTTTGAAGATTTGTTACGTTTGTGTGTAGTTGTTACATCTGCAGTAAGACTCGACCTAGATGTCTGAATGTGAAAGGATGCTATTTTTTACTTTTTCTTTACATATTACGCCACATTATTGTTCTGGAACTTTTCCAGAGTTTTCCGTGGGCTTAAAACGGCTATGAATTTTATGAACGTATGAAACAGTTCGGAGTCTCGCGAATCTCGTTATTTACGTTCTTATTCTTTCTGAATTTCTTTCATACAACTTACATCTACTCGTTCCTTAGCTCACATGATCCGTGCAGGATTTGTGTGACAAGTAATGAATTACTCTGTATGTACTTCTTTTAAACATTTATTTTGAAGAGTTACGCACAATTAATGGATAAGGCTTTCGCTTTTTGATAGAAGTATGAAAAGCAGAAGAAAAACAAGTGGAATTGATAAAATAAACAAGAGTGTCTACTTAAAGAAAAAAAATGAACGGAAAATAAAATGCGGCAGCTGATATAAAGTTGAAAAAAAAAAAAAAGAAAAACGAAATAAACAACCGATGTGAAGTTAGCAATAAATTTCCAGCAACAAAAATCGTAAACTTTATCACCGGACGGCACGAGCGTAAATGACATATTGAGATTATTCCATACATTTCAGTAATTATTTCGCCATATTAATACAAAAGTAAAATCCTTTATGAAACTTTTCCAAAAATTACATTTAAAAAATACACAGTTTACTCAAATCAAACGTAAATTATTGCTACAAAAATAGCACTTCTATGAGCAGTTGACGTGAAAATTCTTAGGAAATTTTTTCAGGATATTAATTCCCAATGGTTTCTACACAACATATAAAAAAATTGCGATGTAACCCCTCCTAGTTTATCTTTAAAAAAATCTTACACCTGAGCGTGCATAGATAAAGTAGGTAACGGTCTGGCATTAAAAACATTATGGCTGGGTATTTGACGTGAACATTTTTAGGTAACACTTCGAAAAAACGAAAAAAGAGAAAAACTAAATGAGGTAGGTACTGTTCTGAAACTGAAATACAAAGCAAAATATTACAAAACCACACGTAAAGTGCTCGCTTGTTTCCGCGGTCAGGTCCTGAAACAACAGGATTACCTAAATTTCTTTTCGGCTTAAAAGAATTTACATTTTATGACCCTAGAGGTATATCGTACACACAGTTGGCCTGACCAACACTATCTATGCGTTTTTCGTGAGTAAATGAAGGATAGAATAGTAGAAACCGCATGAGTAAACGAAATAGCTACATCAATCGTTTCCGATTGATAACACGGGCCACGCTCCGGCCGCCGGCGCCGACCGCATTCCTACCTTCGCACGCAACATTGTAATATCTCTATTTCATTTCCACACAAGTTTCAATGAGCCTCTCCTTCATTTACTCACAAGAAGCGCATAGATACTGTTGGACAGGCCAGCACAGTATACCCATCCCAAGTCGGATTTGATTGACAGCTGTCATGGCTTTCGTAGATCTTTGTGTGCAGGGATACATAGGCAACGAATTTCACATCCAACGAGACGTTTTATTTGACTCCATTAGGGCCTTAAGCGCAAGGAACAAAAATCTGAACTGTCTCAGAACGCGAGAAAATCCGATAAAACCAAAACGCTTCGTTCAGTTTATAAAATAGTCTGTAGATGGCGAAACTAAAGGGTGAACTCGGCAAAATCCGAACACTTAAAAAAGGCTATAAAACAGAAACCCCAATATTTTTGAAAAAAACAAATATCTATTTTTAAACTACTCAACAATACCAAAAATTATAGTACATTAAATTATTCCGAATTTGTAGCATATAGTTACGATTTTAAGGGTTCTATTAATTTTTATTTTAAAACAAAACACGGTATACTTAATAAACTAACTAATTTATTTATAAACTCACACTATACACTAATTTATTTACAAGCTTAATTCTTTTAATTTATTTTAATAGCCGAGCGAAAGCCTAATGCCGCATCCAGACGACATGGCCAACGTCAGCCAACGTTGATGAATGCATCGGTAACAAAATTTTTAACCAACGTTGGGCAAGTTTACCATTTGCACATTGCCTGTCCACATGATTGGATTTGCTTGTCAAACTTCAAAGATAAAAAAGTTCGGCTAATGTATAGCGAATAGCTACCAACATTTGTCAAATTAAAAAGATATGGAGAATGAAGAATATGATACGGTTGTTGCAAGTGCTTGTGTAGTTCTTTCGGATCCCAAATGACTGGGTTTTTTTCATAAAGCTAAGGAATTCCAAAATTAACGGGTAATTCATTCGGTCTCTGATGACGACATGTTTCTGGTCAAATTTAAAAAACAGTAAACCGAAAGCAGACCCACTTTGCCATCAAGTTAGTACAACTCAACGCGCATAACATACAAAAATAAATAAATAAAATAAAAATAAATTCGAGAAATATCTTGTGCAAATTGTTCAAGTCGTCTGGACGTAAAAACAAACGTGATGGCATATTGTCGCGAACGAGGAAAGTATTAATTTAGTTTATGTTAACGAATTACGATTATGAGAATTAAGATACGGAAAATGTCCTTAAATTAATTTTATTCAATCTAACTTAACACTTTAAACTATAAATTATTCGAAGCCTTTTAAATTATAACTTAATTTAATCTTACGTTTACTGTTGATCACTATGTACCATTGCGAGATAAATATTTGGTACGGCAGATTTTCCCTATTTAAATAAGACTTTCTAGCTTATGCGATTTCATACTAAAAATATAAAAATATTATAAACTTTGAACTTGTTACTATCAAAAGTCAGTGTAAGTCATTAAAATACCTTACACCACCTTTACTCTGGTGGCCGGGGTTCGATCAAAGTCCAAAGTTCTAAACCGCATCAGCATCAATTGATCCTTGCCAAATTTGTTTTTCTTCAAGCGTTCTAATTGCCTCGATCTTAATTGGCACATGTAAACAACACACCTGCATTCCGCATAGCTTGCGTTTATGCAAGTATGTGTATCGCGACATTGTTCTACTTAACTTTCAGTGAATGCTGATTCTGCATAATTTTGAAATGCACATGATTGCAATAATTACGAAATGAATTTAAATTTACTTATTTCCTCAGATAATGACATCGTGACAATATGAAGGCCAACGTTGGTTAAACTCTTTGATGTGTGTCGGAAAAACCGCCCTCATAGCGAATGCATTCCAATGCCAACATTGGCGATTGGTTGGCGTTCATTGGCCATGTGTATTTCGTCCACACAGCAACTACTCAATAGCCAACACTGGCTAACGATGGCCATGTCGTCTGGATGGGGCCTAACGCGAACTTTAATGCGGAACTGGCTCATCCCCGGTCGGCCTGCCTTTTATATAACTCGGGCTGATCGACGCGAAGCTTCTCCGCGGTTCCAGAATGTCTGATGTTTCATTCCACCGCCGGCATTATCTCGAAGGCGCCAGAAGTTTCTAGACCAAGGCGCGCCAGCGGTGACGCACGAAACAGCCTGGCACCAAGCAGTAAGGAATTGTCACAATATGCTACTAAGCGAACTTTACGGCGCACCCATCGCATAAGTTTTTGTACGATGGCTTTACCAACTTTTCGAGACGCCCAAAGCCACTTGTATCGGAACTGGTCGATGGTTGTGACCGTTGCGGCATTCTTCTTCAAGATTGTCTTCACAATAGACCAGAATTCTTCACTTGGCCTGAGTTCTTGGTTATTGGGTGGGTTAAATTCTTTATTATCAAGGTACCATTGGATCGTTTCATTCGAGTAATGACACGTTGCCAGATCTGGCCAAAATAATGGGTTACTGTCATGTTTATTAAGGAACGGCAACAGGCGTTTTTGGAGACATTCTATGCGGTACATCTCTGGGTTTATAGTTCCAGAGGCACTAAAAGCATGAAGGGGGTGGTTTTCAAGCCACAGGTGCAAATGGCCTGCCAAACAAGAAATTTCTGTGAAAATTTTGCTTTTATCTTACGCTTGCAAATTTCAGGACCATCCTTGCGACTGCGGGCTGTATAAAAAACCTGACCAGCGATATAATTAAAGTTTTTCAAACAGTAGGTTTAATCGTCCATAACAATGCATTTGAATGTCGTTAATTTGTTTTCATAAAGCTTTCTACAGCGGGATTTTGCTTTTAAATTTTCTTTTGCTCTGGCTTTAACTTTCTGCACATATGTCTGGGATTTTTTTTACCTTGACCGCAACTTCATGGGATGAAATCTTTGGATTCTTTGTACATGCTTGAAGAACCTTTTTGGCCAAGTTATGTTCAGTTTGACCATGTTCACCCCCACTTCCAGACTTTCTTTGGATAGTCGGGCGCAGGCCCGTCCAACTTCATGGGAAATACGGTATCACTTTGAATGTAGGCCAAGGGGGTGAAAGGCAAGGAATAGGTATGGAATTGTTGATATGATCGGTGGTCGGGCGTTCTTTGAAACGTTTGATGACATCTGCAACCGTAGATTTGGGAATGTTTAAAGTTTTACCGATCTGACGAAAACTCGCGTTTTTATTTTGCATATGTTCGTGTAAAATCAGTTTCCTGCTTTCCCATTCCAACGAAACCATTTTGACAACTAATGACACGGCGACAATAGTACTGTCAGATTTTGTTTTTGTATATTCTGGCTATCTTGATGCTAAATGGTAGCTACCTTGATGCAAGGATTGCTAAGATATGCTCCGTCAAAGGGGTCCGGATTTTGCCGAGTTCACCCTTTAGATACGCCAACTTTTAAATTCTTATTTCCTAAATGTTCTATAAATTCGGCTTCTCTTCTTCTGTACCTACTCTCTACATATCCCTCAGTTTTTGTGTGGAAATGAATTACTTCTACTAACTCTTGATAATTATCAACGCAGCTGCATTAAATTCAAAATGCGCGGGCGGGCGTAGGCGCCCCAGAACCAATTCTCAATCGTCCGCACTTAGGTTTATGATTTTTTAAAGATAAACTAGGAGCGGTTACATCTCAATTTTTTTATATGCTGTGTAAAAACCATTGGAAATTAATACCCTGAAGAAATTTCCTAAGAATTTTTACGTCAAATACCCAGCCATAAGGTTTTTAATGACAGACCATTACTTATTTATTTGTGCACGCTCAGGTTTATGATTTTTTTAAAGATAAACTAGGAGGGGTTACATCGTAATTATTTTATTTATTGTGTAAAAATCTTTGGAAATTAATATCCTGAAGAAATTTCCTAAGAATTTTCACGTCTAGTACCTAGCCATAAGGTTTTTAATGCCATATCGTTACTTTATCTGTGCACGCTCAGGTTTATGATTTTCTTAAAAATAAACTAGGAGGGGTTACATTTCAATTTTTTATATGATGTGTAAAAACCATTGGAAATTAATATCCTGAAGAAATTTCCTAAGAATTTTCACGTCAACTGTTCACAGAAGACAGAAGTGCTATTTTTGTAGTTTACGTTGATTTGAGTAAATTGTAGTGTATTTATTTTTAATGTAATTTTTGGTAGAACTTCATAAAGGACTTTACTTTTGTATTAATATGACGAAATAATTGCTTAAATATATGCAATAATCTCAATATGTCATTTACGCTCGTGCCGTCCGGTGATAAAGTTTACGATTTTTATTGCTGGAAATCTATTGCTAACTTCACATCGGTAAACAAACAACGTGGAAATATGAAAAATGAATCGATCCAAATACAAAAGAAGATCGATGATTCTTCGAGGAAGTACATAAAATGAAAAAAAAAAAATAGCAGACAGTGTAAGAAGAAATTGAGACATTAAAAAAAAATAAGAAAATTCGTTAAAATAAAAACAAAAAAGAAAATTCGAAAAAAGAACTCTTCCCTCCGGAGAACTGTTGATATTCATTTGTTTTTCGCTCATTCTAGTTTTAATATTTCATGTTATTTTTCAAAATTATTTTCTTGAAATTTGGTTGAAGAAGTAAGCAACCAAGCAAGCAAAGTGAAGTCACTTTGCTTACTTTGTTACAGTTTAATTTTCCGATTGTGTACGAACACAGCCTGTATAGTGCACATTTCAACGTTCCGGTCTATTTTTAACACGTTTCGTTTTGTTTCCCCCATTAGGCGTAGGAATGTGCCATTCCGCGTCTACGTAATTCACCCAAAACCTTCTTTTTAACATATTCTCGTTAAAAGCTTCAGATCAGTCGAATAAGTTCATTTTATAAGAATTAACCCCATCCTTGCTTAGGGTCGAAATCGTGTTTACGCGACATTTAATTGTCCAATTTAAATGGTTCTATTTTGCGACGCGGATGTTAACGGATGATCGAGTTCCGGGCCTTTACGGAAAACAATCGCACTTGAAACCGTCGCGTATGTCTGTAACCCTTGCCCTTTATTCTGATTGGTTTCCGCTGATGTCATAAAAATCGGCCATTGGCACATTCGAATACTTCTCTCTCTTTTGTTCTTTTCTTCTTTTCCGCCGGTCGAGGGAAGCGTCATTTTTCAGTAGTTCCCTATTCGCCCTGGGAGCCGCATGTTGTTGTCTTTCGTGGGAAGTTTTGTGTTAACGAGTTTCACTCCACCTCACAGTGGGGCAAATTTGTGAAAAACAGCGACAAAATTATTTATCATAAAATTTATTACTTTTTATGATATTAATTGGTTGAATAATGTTTATAATAAATAATAAAATGTACTAAACGTGAAATTAATTAATTACAGCCCAAGGATTTAGCCATTTTTCTCTGATGCCCAATTTCTTCATCACCTTACCTTGAGATTAAGTTTATCTGTCAGTTAGAATGTGACACATAATGGGTGGTATGCATAAAACGAAGTAGATGCTAATACTTCTCAAATTAGTATATTCTTCGAAGTATCTTCTATTACATAAAGTACTGCAGCTCTGGAGCATATACTACGAAAACAAAGTTTATACTAAAACACGTAGTAAGTACTACGCTGCAGTAGTATTTACTATTAAAATGAATCTGAGGCTTTGAAGTAGATACTACAGTAGGTGCTTCTACAGCGAAGTAAAAACTTCTATGTGCTCTTGATCTCTAGTATCTACTAGATCGCTTAGTAAATACTACGTTACTATAGTAGGTACTTCACTTTCGAAGTAGGTGCTTGAAGTATTAGCATGTACTTCGTTTTATGCATACCACCCATTATGTGTACGGCCAATTGTACGTCACATTCCAACTGTTAGATAAATTAACCTTAGGTTAAACACGGTGAAGAAATCGGCCATAAAGTTTCATAATTTCGTTTTGTTAATCTGGTCTCTACAAACATGGCTAATGCCTCATCTTCGGACATTTGTTTATGATGAATTGACCGTTTTCCCTTATACGTTTGTAATATTTTCTTGGCCCTTAATGGTGATTTGCTGGCTTCACTTAATAATTTTCCAATGTGCGGCAAAAGTTAAATGTTCGGGCGAAAAAGATTCTCTTAGTAACTTAGTTTTTCTATATTTAGTTCTACTCGTACTCTCATTAAAATCTCTTGGTGGACGTCCACGCATACCAGTTATACTTGGAATTTCAAAAAAGAATCTAATAATAAATTCATTGTTAATCCATGTGGAATATTTGTTAACAAATCGCGCTTTTATATATGTATTTGCACTGCTTTAACTTCTGCTTGTATTTATATAAGAATTTCAGTAACGCTTCGTTAAGTTTCTTCTGACCATTAATTCCCATAGTAACAATTGTGATCAGAATTGTTACTATGGGAATTAATCGCCAGATAAAGTTACTTGGAGATGAAAAGACCGGGCCTTAATCTTATGTTGCTAGTGTTACTTGTATGAAAACCATTCAACGCTCTGAAGAAGCTAATAGATTTTTGCGAAAGCTTAGCACTGAAAAAAGGTTTTCAATCTTGCTACCTGACCGAATACTCTGAAATTCTCTACTTTTTGTTAATTTTAAATACAGTCGAACCTCCATAACTCGAATCTCAAGGGACCGGAAAATTACTTCGAGTTATAGAAATTTCGAGTTAAAGAAAGAGATTTCAGTTACACACATTGTACAGGGACATCAGTAAATTTCGACTTACAGAAAGTTTCGAGTTGTGGAGGTTCGAGTTATAGAGGTGCGGCTGTATGTCTTCTTCATTTGATTAAAAAAAATCTTACATAGTGTTATTGTTAATCAAACAAATATGAATACATCAAATTTGTTTGTTTGTTTTCAGCTTTGTGATTTGTTTAGAACATTTTCTTGGGCGTTTGACTTTTTGCCTATTTAATTCCTGTACTTTTAGAGTTATTTTTATTTTATCAATTTTTATTACTCTTATTTAATGTACCTCTTTTATTTATTTACAAATCAGGCTTGACAACATTCTATGCTGATGTATCTGTTTAAATTCTCGCCAAATTATAACTAATGTATCATGTGTTCAAAAACTCCCAGGTTTGGCAGTGCCGGATTAAAGAATTTGCCGCTTTACGCATGCTAAAATTGCCGCCCCGAAATGAAGAAACTAAAATTAAAATTTGCCTTTACTTGGCTTTGTCAAAAAATAATTATCAAGTTTATAAGTCTTGTCTAAAGCACTCTGTTGTGCACTTCGCTTTTTCTCTGAAAGTAATTTATACTGAGCACCACTCAACCTTTTTCGACCGTCACTCATAATTAAAAATTAAAATTTTTACTCTAATTTTTGGACGTAACAATTTGTTTCAACAAACTACTTACAAAAGCAAAGATAATTAAAACACCTTTTTGAACACATCTGTACATCCCTTGGCGCGATTAGTTATTTACATACTATGCTACTGGCGCAATAGATGGCGTTAAGTGTCCTGTTCTACCCTGGTTCTACCAACTTTGTTATTATAAATGAAAAAGCAAGAACCCTCTTTCTTTACATGAGCTAAAAGCTTTTGAGAAACGGAAATAAGAAAACATCAAATTGTCTTCTAAGTTTGGAAGACAATTTGCCGCTGAGAAAAATTTTAGTCGTCCTGTCATGTTAAATTAATAGTCTCAGATTTTGCCGCCTCCAGAAATGTGCCGCTGTACGCACGTGCGTATTTTGCGTATAGGGTAATCCGGCACTGAGGTTTGGAGTTGTCGTCGGTTCGGTAAACGTACGTCGGTGCTTTAACCATAATCAACTGATGTCACTTATGCCTGATTGCATCGCATTTTTAATCATAGATTAAATTTAAGACGTGTTTAGAATATGACAATCGTGAATACATGACAGCATATTGTCAATCACCATCTAATTGACACTTAAACTTCAATTTAAGTGCCTGACATTATTCTGGTTCTACGTAAATATCACATTCTAAACAAGACTTAAATGTAATCTCTGCTTAAAAAAGCAGTGCAATTGGCCATAACTTTATTTGACGTTTTAATATAAGAAAAAGCATAAATCATCGTAAGTCATGGCCAACTCCAAACGTGAGAGTTTTTGAACGCATGATATTAACACGTGCCTTTTAAAAATTTCTTCTCGTAGTTGGCCGTGAATTATTAGTTGTGAACCAGCCTCGATCGACCTGACGTATGAAAAAGCATAACCCCACTTATAAACTAATAAAAGCAATGAATAGGCGCTTTCCAAGTTAGCGTCGAAGTAGCTCTGAGATACTCTGGAGTAACTTAGAGCTACTCCGGTATAACTCAGAGCCTCTCCGACGCTAACCTGGAAAGCACCTAATAAAAGAATGAAAAGTGAGGTTATGATATACGTCAACTTATTAAGTTTCCGGCAAGGCTGGTTCACAACTAACAATTCACGGCCAAATACCAGGAGGAGTTAAAAAAAGGCACGTTACTTATTAGATCATTGATTAATAAATATTTAGTTGCAAAACAGTTTTAGAGCAGACCCGTTAATTTTTTATTTGTTTAATCTCCATTTCATTTTTAAAACTTTTTTTTAAATAAAAATAAATCTAAAAATGATTCGCTTAAGTCTGTAAAGCAACTTATTACGTCAATCGGTTTCTAATTTCTTTTTTATTGTCGATCTTAAGGGGGCGTTCGCTCAAACCCTTACCTAATAAAATTACAAGGGCGCCAAACACGTAACAACAAGGCTTGCAAAGCGCCCTACACGTGGGTCTATTCTTAATTCTGTTTGATAGATCGGATCTAGCCAGTTTCCTGCGAGGCGCCATCAGGGGCCTTTTAACCCCCATTTCTTCGGCAAACTGCAAAAAGACAAAAAACGGAACGCAAAAGTTTTGTACATAATTTAGGTTGAAATTTTGCGAAATACGAAGGCCGCGCATACCTTATAACCATTTTTACCGTCTCGTATGAAGACCTCGTCTTCAACATCGCTCAAGTCGTCCTCGTCCAGGGAGACACTTTCTCTGACTTCTCCGCCTAAGCTCATACCTGGATACGTTGCCATTTCACCTGAAAAAAAAATTATCTTCAGGAATAACATAAAAGGATGCCGAAATGTTTATGATGGACATGTTGCTCGCGGGATGAACTTTATTTGCAATACAATTTAAATTAAAATTAACGAAAAATACAAGGAATTCTTAACTCGGAGATTTGAATTGTTTTCGTGTTGTAGTGATTTATTTGTTTACCTGTCAAAGCAGGTGTTCAAAGTGTTACCTATCCTTATTTTATACAATTTGTACTTGATGTAATTTGCATGTATTCGTCAAGTAAATATTTTGGAGTTCGTGTTTCAGCTGATCACGTCAATTCCGTTTGAAGGTCAAGTTTACACCCGACGCCGCGCCGTAACAATCATAAAAATATAAAACACTTTTTTAACTGTATTTATTAAGTTCATCTGCTGCTCTTTCTTAGCCAGGGATGTATCGTCGTTTTGGGGATAATTTTTCATTAATTATTATTATTTTATTATTATTATTAACATTTTCCCACGATCCATGGTGGTGATCACCACCATGGATCATGGGACCATTTTTCAATCTTATGTCAAACGGAAGCTGAGGCATTTGTCCTTCTACTATGTATAAGTAATTTTATGTTTCTTTTAATAATATTCGCTTAAATTGACGACTTTTTGAGTTTTCGAAACGTTATTGCCTTTGTTATCTTTGAGGCCAATCAAATTAATTATAATAAAACAGTTGTCACTGAAAGGTCCAGGGTCCAGATCATTAATTAGATATTCCAAGCGTCATACATCAATACAAAAAACCAACTCAAAATAGTTTAATGATCGAAATTGTCAGAATCGATTCTGCAGTGTGCTAACAGGTGTTTCCATGCTTTAGCCACACACCAAATTCTAATATGTATTTACGTAAAAGCAGAAGCTCTTAACTTAAATTGACTGTAATTAAAATAAAAATCAATTAAATATAAATTTATTTGTTCTCACGTTGATTAAAAAATAAATACTTATGTGAAAATTTTTTAATAAAAAACTCTATTTAGAATTAATTACATCTGCAAGTCAAAAAATTAGATTTTAAAATTGAATTTATTATAAAAAAAACGTGATTTTCAAAATTAATTTGTAAACAATTTCCCTGCACAGGAAGTAAACAAATAGCATCTGCATTCACTTTCACATACGTTCAGTCGCCTACCTGGCTTTAAACTCGAACCGGGGAAGACCCTGCGCCGGTTGCGCCGGTTTTTAAATAAACAAACTTTCACTTCGCAGCGATATTTATTTAAAAAAAAAATATGTTCACTCCGTTTTAACTAACGCACGCCAGTGAAAACTGCAGGCTTGTCATCACATAACCATATGGCGAAATGTGAAGACTGCTCATGAGCGCCTTTATTGATTTTTAGGTTTGCGGCAGTTCGGCGATAAAACGAATAGAACCAGTGCGAAGGTATGACTTGTCCAAATACACTCTTATCAACTGTATGTAAATAGTATAAAACGTTGACTTTCCTTGGAGAATACAAAAAGATCTCAAGACTCGATCGATTTTAGCATGGGAATAATTTCAATAAATATTCTTGAATAATTTCCAAATCACAAAATTGTTGACTTCTCCTTTCATTCTTTGCTTTGCGCAGCAATGCTGCTTGTCTTACGGCCGTATGCCATTCCAATTACGAAGTAAATGTTTAGCTGGGTTTAAGTCCTTTAAACAGCACAAACATCCATGGCTAGTGGTGGGATTCGAACCCACGCCGCCGAGCGACACGACTTTCCAAGTCGACTAGGCGACCCCAAAGATTGTTGATTTGATAAGCGAAAAATAAAATCTTTTAGATAACCGACAAACTAACATTTGGCAACGCTGCCTCGCTTATCAGCTTTTATTTTTCAAGCTTACTTCGTTCGTTGAAAATGCAACAGGTATCGTCGCTCAAAGTAATTTTGGTGCTGCTTCAGAATCTAATTCGCTGTGTTGAGTAATTTCCAAACAATCGTTAAGCGCAAAATTGTTGATCTGATAAGCGAGAAATAAAAGGTCTGTTCGTACAGCATTTCTGACTAGTTTGAAACTGTCAAATATATTCGCCCATCGAATTAATCACCGCTTTCAAGAGCTGCATTTATTATGAAACTTAGATGGGCGCATGCTTCTGATAGTTTCGGACTAGTCATCATCATCATCATCATCTTTATTTGTCATGGCTTGTCAGAAATGACATTGACATCGTCAGGTTTAAAACTACGCTACAATAATATATAAATACATAAATAGTATACACAAATAAATAACAGTTTTACAGTACCTGTATGGTTCACTCCAGTATTTCGTCAGTATCATATAAACAGTTCAAGGTAAAATATTGTTTTACTACTCTTTTAAATTCTGGGAGTAGAGAGATTTCTCTTATCTCCGCAGGCAAGCAGTTATAGGCACGGTTAGGCGGATCGGATTCCGCTCGCGCTGTCAAGAGCGTCACGTTTAAGTGCACTCGATACGGGAATAGCAAATAATCGCATGCATAATTTGCAATAGCAAAGAACGTTTAGTGTTTAATTTAATTTATTTAATTTTTAATTCGGAAATATGAAATTTTGTTTAAGTTTAATAATTTCTTACGCGATGAAATTAAAATTTCGTCCGATGGTTATAGAGAAATGAGCCAGCACAATGATTGTACATAAACATGCACAGTATAAGCGGCGACCCAGGCGGACTGTTGCACGCGGAATCTCATCCTCCTAACCCTGGTTATAAGCCTTTAAACATACATACCAAAGGCTATTTTCAAAGAACGCGGTTCTGTGCATTGGCACACTAATAAGATTTGCATTTCTGGTTGGATAACTAGTATTTACTTCACGGTTTAAAATGAAAGTCGATAAGTGTTTTTTGCAATAAACAACACATTCATATGCAAGTAGTGAAGGAAGAGACATTATCTTATTTCGAATAAAGACCGGCTTACACGATTCCAATCTATCAAGGGAAAAGATGCATCTAATAACCCTTTTTTGTAGTATAAAAGCTCTTTTGAAATACATAGATTTACCCCAAAAAATAATACCGTATTTTAGACGAGACTGTATATGTGCGTTATAAAATGTAAGTTAACGATTCCAAATGGACACATAGTTTTATCTTTCTCAAAGCGAATAATGACGACGAAAGCTTCATACAAAGATCATCAATGTGAGCTTCCCAGGAAAGAGTATTGTCTAAAATACACCCAAGAAATGAGGTTTGAGGTTGTAAATGAATCGTTGAACCATGCAATCGAACAGAAACACTAACATCGCGGAAGGATCGAACTGTATTATATTAGTTTTTTGATTATTCAATTCAAGACAGTTTTTATCACACCAGGTTGACATTTTAGAAACGTAAGAGGTACCGGAAATAGAAAGTTCACTACAGAATCAGCTGAAAGGGCAATAGATGTATCATCAGCTAATTGGTAGATACTGTTATTTGGAAAACCACAATTTAAATCGTTTACATATATAATAAATAAAAGCGGTCCAAGTATAGACCCTTGTGGAATGCCCTGTCTAACATTACTTGCCTGAGAAAACTTAGTAAAGTATTGTTTTGGGAAACACGAACGTATTGATGCCTATCTGAGAGATAGGATTCGAACCACTGCAGGCTAGTACCTCGGACACCATACAAAGAGAGTTTTCGTAGAAGTAGAGTATGGCTAACAGTGTCAAAAGCTTGACTTAAATCAAAATATATACCAGTTGTAATTTCTTTTCCGTCTATTTGTTTATAAATTTCGTTAAGATAATTATAAACCGCATCTATTGTAGATTTGGAACGCATGAACCCATTGGTTGGTAGTGATTATAGAGTACTTTTCAAAGACACTAGTTAATCGTTTGTACATTACTTTTTCGAATATTTTTGAAAAGCACGATAAAATTGGTATTGGTCGATATTGACTAACTGAATGCCTATTTCCTTTTTTGAAGACCGGAATGACTTTTGCGGATTTTAATAGAGAGGGAAAAACATTTGAAGAAAGCGACTGATTGATTAAAAAAAGCAAGAGGTTCTACAATTAAATGAGCAACACATTTTAAAATATTACAAGGTATTAATATCAATTCCGGATGATGGTTTCTTGCATATAGACTTAATAATACAGTCAGAACGTCAGAAGCTGCTGTATGAACAAACCTATTGTCTTTTAGGTAACCGATAAATTATAATGTTTGGCAACAAGGCCTCACTTATCAGCTCTTGATTTTCACAACGAGTTAAGAATGAACAGGAGGGACTCATACTAACAGTAGTTTATTGTCCAAAGTGGTAACTAAATCTGACCGCTGTATGTCCTAAACCCAGGCCCACATAAGCGTTTTACAAAATTCTGGAACGACCACAAACTACACAGTTCACCATTGCTTATAATACACTTAATGCATTAAATTTAACAAAATAAGATCCTAGAAGTGGCAATTGTATTTTAGACACTGGAGTTCTATCACGTGCTTACATTACATGCTGCGCCACTGATTATCGAACAATTCCAAAAGTAATCTAAAAGACATTCACTTTTTAACTGAAGTGTATAACAACCTATCAATAGGTCTGTTCGTTTGTTCTGCACTTTCTACGCTTTTAATGCTCTACCCTACGTTTCTCACTCCTGCTTATAATGGATTATAAACATCTCACTCTCTGAGGAGCGGTTGGTGCAAAAAGTGTAGAAAAGTGCAGAACAAGCGAACAGACCTAATGTTTTGTATATCGTTTGTAAGTACATATTAGGTAATTTTTAAAATCTTTCATCAACTCTTGCCATGGAATTGTAAAACAACATAAAGAGTGCAATGACGTACTGTACACTTAAGTTAAGACACACCATCCAGATTTCCTGGCAATAGGTCCGTTCCATTCGTCAGGATTTCAAGTTCTGAACCGTTCAAAATCGTACTGAGCACAAAACTGGATATAAATTTCATACTGCGCATGATTTGAACGATTTAGAGAACTTGAAATTCGGTCAAATGAAACAAACCTAAAGCCCGTTTTAGACGGTCACATTTCTTGTAACAAATTTGTTACGAAGTGAGTGAGAAGTGCCAATTCAACCAGTCAACATTCACTGTAGTAGCTTATCTCTCTCACTTTGTAACAAATTTTTTACAAGATTGTGACCGTCTAAAGCGGGCATAATAGTTGATAAAATATTTTAAAAAGTCTCTCGGTAGGTACTACTAATAATCACAGTTGCTAAATGTTGGCACTCTAGTACTCTAGTTAACGTTGCGCCATAGATAATACATAAATAGATGGGACACTCAATAGAAAGTTTGAGTACCTTGTAAAGCGGCCTCTACAATTAGGGGAAAAAGTAACCGTAGTTCCAAACCCAAATATAACCTTTCATATTTCAATATTTAATTTTCATTTATCATTTATCAGCACTAAATAAATATAATCATACGTTAAAAATAAATATTGTTATGATTTTACCATGTGTAACCATAGCAATATTTACTTTTAGTCGATGATTACATGTATTTAGTGTTGGTGAAACCCAGCAATAACTTGTAAAACCGAAAATAAAACACAGTTTCATAAAACAAATTATATTTAAGTACATTTCAAATAAGTACAGTGCATTATAATACATACAACCACTATAGAATTAACGTCAGAGTAATATACGAAATTATAATTTTTATGTAGTCTACAATTGGACCGTATAATCCCAAAAGGACAAACAGATCAGTAAAATTCACGATCATCCTATTATATGTTCTACACTAAAACTACGAACTGTGATTTCTCAAAATATGGTTCATTGGTCTGTTCGTCGTTTTGAAATAACAAGGTCGACTTAATAGTCTGCTTAGTTTTAATAAAAATAAAAAATGCTCATCAGTTCATCATCTAAATGTGAAAACGTTCAGGTTAACAATTGTGAGAGAATCAGCTGTTGGTACATCACTTTTCAACATTCAAATCGATTTATGCTAATAAAGATTCTGACCTTTGTTTTCAAATTTTCATATCAAATTATAACCTCCACAATCAAACAGCTAGTGCTCAAACAAAACAAAAAATTACTACGGAAAACAGCTAGTGTTCAAACAAAACAAAAATTACTACGGACTAAACAATGTCGACAGTACTGACCATAAACTAAATGCAGGGCAACGAATCCAAAAATATTCTCACCTTCTGGAACAGGTATACTCTTACCTTCCGGAACAGGTTAATCTAATTGCTGGTTCTCTTCATTTATCATCTCTATTTGCAGGGGCTCTAAATAACATAATTGAAATTAATAATAATGGTTATCTACCAAAATTTAAGACAGATTACTAGCTGGTAAATGTTCAGTGAGAACAGCTGTACGAAGTAAAATATTATTTCTGCCGAAACAGTTTTCCATAAAATGTTTAAACGATAAAACTTTAAAAATAAACGATAACTTTAAAATAACACAAACCACAACAACGCCATGCCACAAAGAGCATAATCGCATAACGCTATCATAAAACGCTTATAACTTGCATTCGATTGGTTGGACAGGTCGGTGGCGTTACGGAAGTAAGGCGCCAAATTTAAATTTATGCACTGCTGCGACCTCTACAATTAGGGGAAATACTACTACCTCATTTTGCTAGGTACCAAGTTCTCCAATATAAGTGTCCACCCCGTGCGTTGCGCAAATACTATATCGCAGTGACGTTGACATATAGTTACTAGAGTAACAAAAGTTAGATGTAAAATAGCATATTACATAAGCTGCTTTCCATTTACATATTAAGTAAGGAAAAATTATCTGATGTACGGTATTCAGCCTCACTTTACATCAATAGCGTTTACACGTTTGGCGCAAAATGTCACATTCAAATCAAAGATAGATGTAGGTTATAAAACGCGAACTCAGGCAAGTGAGGACGAACAAAAGTAAGCTCATGAAGACGAAAGGGGGGCGGTAAATTCCTCAGATCATTTTCCTTAGCAATTGTAAATGTAACACGCAAATGAGTGAGGTGAGGTGATGTCATTTGATAAATAGGGTAAAAGGAAAACAGCTATAGTACGAATGTTCAAGCTGAACGTATAAATTCGTTCTAAACTTAGATACAATCACAAAATCCGGCAACGATGTCAACAAACCGCCATATTGCAGAAACTTGTTACGGATGAAAAATGCATTTAAATTATTTACAATATTTGCCAGTCGCCCTGTATTTCTGCAGGAAACAAAGGTTAGCTTTGGTCTATGTGACGTTTGTAACGTTGCACCAGATTGCAACAGAAAACTATACGCCTCTAGGTTCCTAAGCTCTGCGGTATCAGTCCATTTCACTCTTTCGCCCGGTTAAAACTGAGTTTATCTCGTAACGATCTTTTTGCTTCGTTTCATGTGAATCTTTTGATTGAAGCCTGAAACGGAATTTACTCCGAGATTTGCTTAAGTGCACGCCAAGTAAAATTCAAGCTCTTTATAAGCTTTTCTAAGCCTGTTCCTGGGCCAAAGAACAGGTATAGGTTTTATCGGCAACTTTGTGTGTATTTTCAGTTTGTAATGCGTATCTTTCCTTTGCTACTAGGCCTCCAGTGGTAACCTTATCCCTATTGTTCTGATAATTAAACAACGACCTTTGGTTTGGAAAAAAGCCGTAGTCGGAGTTATAGCTGCTAAACGTCCTGGCATCATGGTTCCCTCTTCGACAGGTAAAAGTTAGACTTGACCTCGAACGTGTCATCACAACCGGAGAGTTCGTAACGTAATACTTAACGCCGTTTTACGTCATTGGCAGCACTGTCCTCCGCTGGAGGACGCTCACTTGGATTCTTCCACTCTACTTTTGACAATTGATTGTCTAAAGCTGGATTTGGTTTAAAAGGTCGGAATTATTTTATTTATTTGTTTGCGCTTGCCTCGTCTAAACGCTATGTTGGGTTAATTTAATTTTAATCGAGTCACTTTAGATATTTATTTTAAGCTTTCCTGTAAACGAAAAGCAGATCTGTTTCTCGATCAAAGTTTTAATGAATCACTAGACTGATAACAAGTTTATTTATTTTCTTGTTCAACTCTTTGTGACCCCTTCTGGGTCGTATTGGTTACTCATTTTATTCTTTTACATTTTTGAGCATTATTTGGGTTTCGTTGAACCCTCTCTTCTCCAGGATTTTAGCCGGCATTGCTGGAGATCTTTGAAGTTACTCGCACAATTTGCTGCCCTTCAGGTAGGTAGCAAACTTATGTAACTACCGCAAGTGGTAACTTTCAGTTTGCTCTGCCAAATATTACTATTACTCTTTCAATAAAACACAATTTTTTTCATAAACAATATATTAATAGGCATTAAAATTACGGTTGTATCGCTTAATACTAAAATAAGATGTGCAAAAATATATCAAAAACACAAAAAAGAGTTGTCTTCATCGATCATTCCTTAACATCTTAGTTTTCGCTTAGGACATACTGAAACGAAACACAAAATTACAGGTGCATTTAAAATCAGAGAAAATTTTTTTAATCTTTACCTTTCAATCAAACTGGCTCTCATCGAGGTGGCTATCGTCGAAGGAACGGCTTCGTTTAAGCGGAAAACAGATTCGATTACGGTCAGTTCCGTCGACGTAGTGTCCATGCCGCAGAACGCAACCCAGTCATTGACCACCATTCCGGCAGAAACCACTTCGCTTCCTCTATTTACAGTTCCGGCCTACGAAAATAAAACACTCAATTCAATTAACTCGGTTTTGTATTACCGGCGTGCTTCATGGTTTTTAAACGTGGGGCCTTGAAAAGATTATTTTCACATCTAAGATTACATTGGCTTTGTTTCTCTTATAATAAAGTTATCAATACTTTTTATACATGAAATAATTCTAAATAGAAATGTAGATGAAACAAACAGAAACTTACAACAAGTGGCACTTGCAATAGCGATGACAGTTCTTCTTGATCGACCACGCTTGTGTTAGGGTGAACAAGCCCACCCTGATTGCTCAAGGCGCAGTACGAACCTACTAAAACGTTGCTTGCTATCGTTTGCCGGAACACTTCCACTTTCAAAATGTCTGCGATAATCTCTTCTGTCTCCTAAACAAATAATAAATAACGTTTGAATCTCATTTCGACTGTGTATCTATTTTGAATTCCTCAATTGCTCGTTTTTCTTTTATATCTAATTTATAGAAGGAATTAAAATATTATCACAAAATAACAAAATCTTCCACGATTTCGGCTTAACTTTAAAGCCAGAGTTGAATGCAACAAAATTACTTCGAAAAGTGACATCTATTGTGTTCCTAATGACGCAAGCTTGAAAAACAAAAACGAATAACTGAGGCTGTGTTGCCAAATATTACAATTTCTCTTTGATTGGAAAGCTTTCCCCATTCAGTACACGTTTTTGTTAAACTTGCCGAGAATCACAGTTTCAATTAAGGTCTTACCCTATCAAGGTCTGGATGTACCAGAGCAACGTAATCGTTACACGCAACCACATTCCCCAGCGCAGATAACCGCTCTTCAATCCTCTGCACCTTCACGCTCTCGGGTAAGGCATTCCTAATGTGTTGTAGTTCAGTGTCGGCCGTCGAGTTAGGCACGAGCAATCCGTGTTTGTTTCCTACACACATCCTCCCTATGATACGACATCCTGCCAAGGACGTGTGAACCACCGGGATAGTATCAGCCAGTTCTCCTTCGAATGTGCTACGAAATTCGGTCAGAGTTTGACGTTTAAAGGTTAGAATAGAAAGACAATTATCACCTGTAGAAGTTCTCAGAGCCTCCTATGCTCACTAGACAGTATGCGTTTGTTAACTTGGCGAAGACTCCAACCTCGTTGTTATTCTCGAATTGAACGCGAAAAGCCATTTTAGTTAGCTGATTTAAAGCGGCGAGAAAGTTTTAAAGATCTCAAATTGCGCAATGTTGAGCTTACTTTTTAACTTAACCTCAAATAATAGGAATGTGCCTTAGCGACCCTAGCGCCCTCAATCAACTAAACATAGTAATTTTGTTAAGTAAAGTTGGTATCACGCGCCGATCAATATACAAATAATTTGTTGGATAATAGAGCGTATTCTGTAACTTATTAACAGGCCGTTAAAATTCAAAATAGAGTCTCATGATTGGCTGTTACTATTGTGGTTACTATGGTAACAAAATTTAACAGCCCTTTAAATTTAACGTCTTCGATACAGAATAGACCCTAATTTGCTTTAAAAATTATAAAAATGAAATGTTAGATTTATTTGTAACTTGAAAAGCCTTGATCAAAACCAATGCATCACAAGTTAGTAATTTTGCAATGCACTGTTGGTATTATTTTGAAGTATTCGGTGGTTTATTATAGTGCTACCATTGCATTAAAATAGCTGCTTTCTTTCGCTGAAAAGTTTGAATCACGATCCAAATAGTTTGAATCGTGATTCGATTAGTTTTTTGGTTGTCCGCTCTGGATCTGGATTGTTGCAACAGAACACCCCGGATTTGAATCTAAATGAATCGCGAAAATAGGAAGATTGAAAGAGGATTACCGATCTGGATTGAAATTTCGCGAAGAGTGGGGATGATCCATTTGCAAGAGAACATCCATCCTTGAATCTAAACGCGTAATGTTACGTTTGGATCAAACGTAGCATTAGCAGCTGAGTTGCTGGGTCAGCAAATTTCCTGAACCGACATGCTAAGTTCCAGCAGCTGTCATTTCTACACAGCGGAATTTATTTACGCTGACTTGCTCAGCGCTGAGCGTTCATTGGTGGAGGTAAGTATAAACAAACATAACCTTAGCAAGATCTTGTATTACGGGCCGCAGACCATTCAAATCTAGCCCATCGTCGCATAGTAATTCACATAACAAAATATTTTCTGCCATTGCATTTAAATTAATAAATTTCAATTCATAAAACGTTCAGAAACGAGGTTCAATAAATTTTAAACTTTTGAAATGACACAAAAATGGCGTACGCAGTAAGGAGTTAACCCCCCAATCAACCGAGTCGTGACCGCTGACTTTCATCATGCTGAGCGCTGACTTGCAGCAGCTGTGTCACCTGAACGGGCCCATTGTGTATATTTTATACGGTAGATAAAAATTTTATGTATATTTTATACGGTAGATAAAATTTTTTAGTTTCGTTCATTTGTAAACCCCTCCCATTTACCAATCCTGCAACGCCACTGACTGCACAGCAAGAGTCATCAAATGTGTCAATTGTCGTTATTGTGACATTATTACACTAGCGATTACAGGTTTTCAAAAACAAACAGCTAACCCTACTTATTGTTGATTTATTTGAGCAAATATTTATACATTCATTTTGTTAAATAAGAAACAGGTAAATGTATAGGTACAAAATAGTTGAATTAATCTAATGAGAGGGAACATAGTAAGTGTGGCTGTGAAAAATGAACCTTTTGTCACAGCACAGAATACCAGAAGCGACACTCGGCTTCTCGCTCGGAACAGATTTTCGTTGCGAATCAGATTTTGGTGGATCTTCTGTCAACCTCAAAACTTCTTATGTGATTAACGTCATTACTTGATGCAATTTGGGTACGGTTTGTAAAGTTTAAAGCTTTGTTTTTAATTTGTTCAGTGTTTACAATCATTTTACAATTCCCACTTGCTTTTCACAAATAATCACGTTTCAGATTCTTCAATGTCTACAAATTCATATTTCGCGCATTCTTTTGACGTCTAATCCACCAAAACAATGGCGTCAAGGACACAAAATCGAGACTTAAAAACATCAAAGGTTCCGACACAAGTGTCGCTTCTCTTTTATGTGCTTTTC
The DNA here is from genome assembly GCA_033060865.1 of Dorcus hopei. Lineage (NCBI taxonomy): Eukaryota > Metazoa > Arthropoda > Insecta > Coleoptera > Lucanidae > Dorcus > Dorcus hopei. The sequence continues at coordinate 61,776,465 of CM065425.1, forward strand.
TCTTGTCCAGTGTTGCCAGACGTTCAAAATTTAAATCACTAAGTCAGCTGACAAAAAATCATCAGCTACCAACCGAAAAACACCAGTACAAATTTCTATGCTTATTGTAATTTATTGAAATTTTTGACGTTATTATTGAAGCTTTAAAAATGACGTTAAATATTTACGTACAAATTAAATTTACAGTGCAATTCAGTAGATTAATAATAAATTTAAAAAGAAAAAAACAATTTAAAACGAATGGTGATAAAACAAAGAATACAAAATAATAAAAATATAAATAAAAATAACCAAATAAAAAATAATAAATACAAAAGACAATCGATCTACAACACAATTTAATGGATTAATACATTCAAAAAATAAATAAAAAGAACGATTAATAAGGATAATAAAAACGTTTAATACATGTAATAATATTAAGGCTGCGTCCAACTTGTGGTTAAAGTAGTCAAACCATTGCTGACCATCTGTCGGACGATCGAGTGGTTACATTTTAAAATGCGACAACGGCGGCACCCTTGGTCTGACCAGGAGTTTGACAATGAATCGGACGAATTCGTCTGTGTTTGACAACGAGTCGGACGCAGCCTTAATATACATATAAAATATATTAAATTAAATGAAATATAACAAGTTATTCAAAATAAATGAATTTATATTAAATAGTTTAGAATTTAAGATATGTAAAAATAAATAAAAGTTACTAAATATTAAAAAATTTTCTTATTATTTAGATTTTGCGAGAAACAACCAGAAAATCCCAATTTATTAAAAATAATCACGAAGTAATAATTCATCAACAAAAATCACTGGATGTGATGATAAATCACCATCTCTGGCAACACTGGTCTTGTCGTTGATTCCAAATTAAAGATTATACGCAGTCATCAATAGATGGCGTCAAATAAGGTTCGAGGCTCAAAACGTCAAAGCAACAAAATTTTATATGAAAAATTGGAAAATGGAGCAGCCATGCGTGCGTTTCACTTGTTCAAGCAATTATTGCTGCAATTTAAACTGCTCAAACAAGGTATGAATTGGTGCAATTTAAACCTAAACCATAACCTGAAACCTTACAATACAATCGAGAGGGTATATGCCTTTGCAATACAAGATTGGTATAAATTTATACAAACTACTTTTAAAAAAAATAAATCGTGAATTCGACAATATTCGAGACACAAGTTACAACTGACACACGTTTTCATAGGTTATGTTTAACATTCTCCTTCGTTGCGTCATCTCAGGACTTAAACGCGAGCCGTTTTGCTCGAAAAAAATGCTTTTTTTAAATTTATTTGAGCACTCGAGTGTGTGTTCGACTAATTATTAAGAAACATACCCAATAGCAGTGTTGCTAGAAAAAACATAAACTTCGTAATAGATGACTCTTCACGTCTTCACTTTGGTAATAGATTCTCACACTATAGTAATAGATGTCGCTATCATCGACATCGTATTATTCGCGACTTAATTGTCAACGCGAGAGGTTTCTGTTAATCGCAAAATGGCCGATAACAGGGTGAACAACAGTAGTTGCGAAGCTTGATTGGTGCATGTTTTCTGATGTTTTCAATGTTAAACCAATCCGTGAAATGTTGTTCACCCTTTCGATGGTACCAGCAGAGGTCGCCTACTTTGTTTGATTTCGCGAATACAACCAATATTTTGACATTAACCCCTTTATTTTGTAACTCATAACGATAATTGCTAAGTGACATGTTTTTAGCAATCAGTACTTAGACACAACGTATTTCTATGTACTGATTGGTCAAAAATATGTTACTTAACGATTATTGTTATGTAACAATAGGTGCTTTCCTTTTACCACAAATCTCACCTCACATCAGATAAGATTAGCAGGAACAAGTAAGTTTGAACTCACATTTCGACCCCCACCTTACAACTCGAGCACTGCCATTAGTTGGTAGCTCGAAATAACCGTTCAAACTTACTTGTTCGTGCTAATGTTATCTGAGGTGAGGTGAGATTTGTGGTAAAAGGAAAGCAGCTAATGTCGTTATGAATTACAAAATAAAGGGGTTAAGGTCTGTTCGTATGTTCTGCACTTTTTTCACCAACCGCTCCTGGGAGAGTGAGATGTATATGATATAATGTAGGCAGGAGTGAGAAAAATAGAATAAAGGAAGGAAATTCAGAACAAACGAACAAATCTTTAACTGCAACACTGTCAATTTTAAAATGCACGTGTCATTTAGAATAATAAATGGCGCTAAATAAACCAAACCTGTCGATGTATAAGTCCTCAAGTTCTTTACTGGAGTAATTGTAAAAATCAAAAACTCAAAATGTAATAGATTCTACCAATTTTATACTAGCATTCTAGAATTCAGTAAATAGTAATAGACCCAATAGCGTAGATAGAAACTTCGGGGGGGGGGGGCGAACAAAAAAAAATCTAACGAGTACGGATCACTTAACATTTTACTTATGAAATGTAAAACAGCGAACAAAAAAATAACGCCACACGAAAAACTTCTTTTGTATGAATTACGTGGAAAATTATACTTTAGAAAAATTTCGGGTGGGGGGCAAGCCCCCCCCCCCTATCTACGCCACTGAATAGCCATATTACGAGAATAGCATTGCCATTGGCAACGTTGCTGAATGATGTCTATTTTAGTGCAGCGTTCCTTATCCTTATGTCCAAAGTGAAAATCATTTTTGCAACAAAATCAGTTGACAGCTGTCAAATTGACACTTATTTGCTTGGTAGAGCTTTTATGAATCAATCACACAGCCACTTTATTTATTTTCCACGGCCACTTTATAAAAAATTTAAATAGTCAGATGGTTCATATTAGATAAAATTACTTCAAGTTAATGAAAATGAAATTCAGTCTAAAATTTACAGTATTATTTAAATCATAACTAGAGGCCGGAGTTGAGGTGAAAGGTGAAATGCTTTGTTTAGTTCCTAAAGTTTTAAAGATTTTCTTAAAAATATCTCTTCATTTCGACTCTTTCGAGTCATTTGACTCTATTTCTAATGAAACAAAGAGATATTAAAAAATCTTTAAAACCTTGGGAACTAGTAAATAAAGGCATTTTACCTAAAATCCGGCTTCTAATCATAACATATCCGAGAAATACAAATTTTATGAGGAATCAATTTTTGAGATCGCCATCATAAATATGCTTCAGTCTTAAATTCTGTTAACATTTTTTACGAAAAAAAAAAAAAATCTTTTGAATTAAGCCCAAAATTTTAAGCAAATATTTCAAACAATAACGTACAGACTTGCCTGCTTCTTGGAAAACTCCTTTTTTTAAATACTAAAATAAAAGAATCTCTTTAAATATAAATAAAATAAATAAACACAAATTTTGTGTCTAATTTTAGAACTAAGAAAATATTTGAGTGTAATCTCTAACTCTTAAATCCCCTAACAACTACTGAGATTAAATAAAATTCGAAAAATGATACCATTTGTTCCTAAGCTACTCGTTTCAAACTTCCGCCACGTGATATACAGGTTGGTCACAGTTTCTGGCGGTCTGTGAAACTCCTGTATAGGAATGAAACCGGTGATATGTACCTACGTAAAATCAAAGCTATTCACTACTTTTCTCTGTCCTACTTGGGATTACGACGACACCATGATATGTGTGTATAACTTCTGCAAAGACACCACATAATCATCAGCTAAAGAATTCAAGCCGTCATTCATTTGACGATTCAAACCTGCTTCCAATTTCTTATATCTGTTTTCACTGGAACACGAGTACATAAGAAATTTCCCTTCACGAACTGACTACAAAGTTTATTTAAAAATGTTCTGTTACCTGGGCCTTGCTTTTCTGTGCCTCAGCATCAAGTATCTACTAAGCGATGGAGCAAATCTGCAAGGTTTAAACTTTGCAGACTCAAGTCTTCTATACAAGTCATCGTCTTCCCCACCCCATCCAATGTACTCATTCGACATACCATTGATTTGCTTAAACTGATTACCAGTGACAGAAATTACTCCACCGAATAATTCCTCATAAGGCAAATTGTACCTGAAAATACAGGAGAAAAAAATTTAATATTTCATTAAAAAAAGTATTCAATACCTCAGGGTATCCAAAGCACTGCACATGTGCCTAGGCCTTTTCGAACAAGCATAAATATTACCGGTATGTAGTGGTATCAAGTCAACATCGTGCAATATCAAACACGTGAAATTCATTTTCATCGCTTCTTTAGCCCCGATGTTCAACAGCTTCGCCCTGTTGAAGGGTTCAAGGTCGTTTTGCTCTACTATGAAGATCCTGTAGTGGATATACTGTTTCTGTAGGAAATCGTGGATGTAATTTAGAAATATCTTTAACTGGTCTTGACGGTCTCTGTAAGGAACTATAATGGCACTCTTGATAAGGGGAATGCAGTGCCTGGGAAAATGTTCACCGCCTGCAAATAAATGAAAATAAAAAAATTGTTAATCTTTGCTAAAAACTTTTTTTTAATTTATCATTTATTTTAGGAACGCTTTCTTTAATCAAATTATTTTATCTCTGAAAAATTTTTAAATTTGAATTTACCGCCGAAGTCACCAGATTTATGAAGCGTTGCAAATTGCAGCCATTTTGGCTCCAAACTATTTACTATAGTCTATTTTTTTGCTGATGAAACATTATGGCTGATATGCTGCGAATTGCGATCGACTGCGATTTTGCTAATGTTAATGATACCGGCCAACTAACTCGTGTCTAAATAAAAACCTGGTCAAGTAGGCTACATTTAGTAAATTTGCTGTGTAAATGCAATGGATAAATTCTCGATCACAACCTACTTGACCAGGTTTTTATTTAGACGCTCGTTATTAATGACAAGCTCGTTTTTAACGCCACAAAATTTCAAAGTACTCCTCCGAATTAAAAAACAGACGGTGAGCAAAAAAATTCAGATTAGAATAGGCGGCGATTTTGCCGTTCGTGAATGTCACTCCTTTGCCACAGTTCCTCATTCGTTCATTGGTGGATTCTTAATTGGTGGTTTAAATCTTAACAGTTTCTTTTAATAATCAATAATAAAACAAATTGAAATTCCATTTTGCAAGCATTTCAATTTCATCAATGAATTCAAAACTTGCGTTTTCGCGTCTCGCTGTTTAGTTCATTGTTACGCCACTGAGCGCTCGACATCACGACTTGTTCATGTTCAGAAATAATTCAACACCGACTATCAATAATAACTGTAATAATAATAACTTTTGCTTGCAATAAACGGAATTGACACAGCATAATTACCACAATCAGTAAGTAAGGGTTTAGTAACTTTAATTTCTAATGTTTACGCTTACCTTCACTGACTGATTGTGACTGTTCTTACTAGGGAATTTCATTGTTTTAAGTTTGCTGGTGTTATCGTCACTCAAATACAAAACGGAAAACTTCAAATTCGAAAATTCCAAGCTGATTTACCTTTGAAAGGGTCGTCCAAGCTGTGAAACTTGTAAATTTCGGCAATATCAACGTAGCGACCGTACGCGATCACATCTTCGTAAGGGCAAGCTTCGAGGTTAGTTTTGCTGTCATCGGCTTTCTCGAGCTGCAACTCGCCCAGGACACTTCCGACGCCCACGTAATCGTACCATTTGGCGTGGCGACTTGGTTGATACGTGTAAATTACGAAAGCTGCGGCGACCAGGTAAACGCAGAAATTCTTGTACATTTGAAAAGTAACTTTGACAGTCACGCGTGAAGTTGCGTTTGGATTGACGTGGAGGTTACTAAAACTTGCGCATTGCAACCTTACGTGGCATACGTGAATGTGTGTATTTTTGTAATGCCTTTTATAAAATAATTGTGTGTGTTTAGGTGATTTTACAATTCTGTAAGTAAGATTAAATCATCTCTTTAGAGTGTCACTTCGTCTGATTGTGTTTAACAAAGTCCGTTTGTTTGTTGTAACACTAACAAACACAATTACATAAATGGCACAGAAATGGTAAACTGTTTTTGCTTGAGCCTACATATGTTGCTAATTAGAAGCCCTAGTCGACATATCTAATTGATCTAACACTCATTCTTTGGCTAACTTTTAATGCTTTCGATGAGACAAGGTGATGTAGCTACAGAACTCGAAATTTGCTTTTTTTATGTACTAGAGTTGTTGTTGTTACTTTGGTTTACCTAATTTCTATTGCTGGCCTTTGATTTCATTGGCTGTTTGGTGATTTTTACTTTGCACATCAGAATTACTTGTGGCTTTTTTTTTTTTTTTAATTAAATTTGAATAGTCAACTTACAGGCTTACTACATTCACTTGTTTAGAGTTTTTTTTTGACTATTTTTAATTATGTTTATTTTTCAGGAATGCAGATATGAATCCCGTGTACATGCCCCAACAGTATGGAGCGCCCCCTCCGAACTTTCAGCCGACTCGTCCATCACCTGCCCTAACACCACAAAGCGGGTTCCAAAACATCCCCCTGGGGGCTTCCCAAAAACCACCCATGGGAGCACCGCTCTCTAATGGCCCACAGTCATTTCAAAATTCTGCCCCTCCCCAAAGTCAATTTCCCCCGCCGCACTCGAACCCTCAGCCCCCCACACAACACAATTCACGTTCCCCACCGAGTCAGATACCCCCGGGACAGTTGCCCCCTCTGAAGCCATCGCAACCTCAGCAATTCGGAACACTGCCTGCTCGATCACAAGAGAGTTTACCATCGGGACCACCACAGTTTCAGAACGGTCCCCCCCCATCAAGTCTGAACCAGCCTGAACAAATTAGTGAAATGCAGAAGTCTAACTTACCGAGTGTGAATGGGGCTAATGTGAACCCGGGGTCTTTGATTTCGGGCCCACAAGGGCAGTATAAGCCTAATTCTAATATTAATCAGTATGGACAGGGAGGCCCACCACCCTTACCAGGGCAAAATTTGAAGCAATTTAGACAACCTAATCAGTTCGGACAACCACCGTTACCCGTACCTGGTCAGCCGCTTTTACGAGGAGGAAATCAGTCTCTACCATCACAACCCCCTCTTCCTGGACAGCCACCTTTACAAGCGCCACCAATAGGACAACCACCTTTACCTGGCCAACCTGGACAACCTCCGATATTTGGACAGCCTCCCCTTCATGGACAGCCCCCATTTCCTAATTCTCAACAACCCGGACAACTTCCTATGCCTAGACAACAACCACCAAGCCAATTTAACCAACAACCACAGATTCAGTATGGACAAAACCCGATGCAATTTACACAACCTGGTCCGAATCAGTTGGTCAATCAAATGCAAGGGATGAACCTGAGCGGACCGCATTACCCAGGTGGGCCTGGCAAGCCGATGGTCGATGGAAGCCCTCATATGCCTCCCCCGATTAATCAGCAGGGGTATTTAAATGGCCCTCAAGTTAGGAGTCCCCAAGCCCCAGGTTATCCGCCAATGCCAGGGCAACCGCCGATGCCGGGGCAACCGGCGATGCCTGGGCAACCACCCTTAGTGAGTGGGCCGTATCCTCCGGGGGGTTATCAGCAACCGCAGCAGCAAAGAAGATTGGATCCTGATCAAATGCCAAGCCCTGTAAGTAAATTTTTGGTAATCTTTAAGTGTAAATACATCGCTTTAAAATGCGCATGCGCCACAAGCTCCACCTGCTAATATGAACATGCGGAGTGTGTTCAGAAACAGTATATCGGGAGTGTGTATGCATACAAAGTTATTCAAAAATGAAATAAAATTTGTCTGTCTCAAAATTAAAAAAAACACATATGTTGCAAAAAAACAAAATTTCCAAATTTATTTTGGTTGGTACGTCAAGTTGCCACTGTAATTTATGCGCGTCAGTAATTTAGCGATAAAATTTAAAATGTCAGATTAATACTTAATTTGCTTAAACTCTGCTCTTAAGATGCCGGGAAAAAAATTCAAATTGATAAGTTTTAAGAACTTTTATATAGGTAGCTTACGCACGTCTGATACTATTTCTGAACGCATTCCCATTTTCATATTTGTGGGTGGTGTCACTGGAGTCTGTAGCGCATGCGCATTTTAAAGCGACGTATTGGCAACTTAAAAATCCGATGGTGGCGCTGCGATCGCCGGCGTTTTACGTAAAACAAACGTTGAAATCTGCACAGCAGAACAATTCTTGCATTTCTAACTCTCAACAAGCTATTTTCGTATTACGAATTTCATCAACTAAAATGCTACTATCAGTAGAGTCATAAAAGTAGTGTACTGCTACTATCAGTAGAGTCATAAAAATAGTGTGACTTCACATTTCACAGACTCAAAAGATATACTCCGTTTACTTGATATTCGCACTGTCAAACTGATAGTATATTGGCATCACTGCACACTTGTGACATTTCCTGTTTTATTTAACAGTATTTTAAAATCATTCATAATAATTTAAGTAAAAAAATATTTTCTAACGTTATTTATAAGCCGTATCATACCTAATCTGGCTTTTATCAGCTGACATGTTGGTAACTGAATGTACAAGTACAGTAGCCGACAATAAAATCCGGGCACGTCATTTCTACAATGTAAACTTTAGTTAATTTTTTTTGACGTTTTGCGTATACATTTCAGTTTATTAGGTTTGACATTTCAAATCTTTATTTTGACAGAAACATAACCTCAATAAAAGCCTGATTTACCAAATTTGTGTAAATACGTTAAATTCTTGCCCAGACTTTATTGTCCGCTGCTGTACACTCAAAATCACGATTTTTTTTCAAATTTTGACACTGGCAGTGCGGATGTCAAGTAAACGGACAATAAACTCTACTAAATTTATTTATTTAAGTAACTACTATGTAAATTAAATTTAACACAGAATTCAGCAATTTCTATAACTATTGAAGAAGATTGCTTAGAGCGCCTTGGGCGTGCGTGTAATTGCGTCCTTTTAACTCACGATTTTTAACATATTTTGCGTCTCCCTCATCTGTTTCAAAACGTCTTTTGTTTACATTATTTCCCTAACAACGGACGCACTTCTCATATCCCACTTTTAATGCTGCGTTCGGTTTGTACTGTTCTTCTAACACTTTTTACTCTAGCTGCACTTTGGTCGTTCGGGTACGTCACTTGGAGTAAGAAGTTTTAACTCGAAAGCGTTTGGGTAGTATGGAGTGGAGTGATAAGATCTCCCTCTATGTGCACCACCTATTTTCACGGAACGAAAGGAGTTTGTAATTGTTAAGGTTATGTTCTACCTGTAGAAATTTACCAGAATGGCAAAAATTACTAAAGACACTCACGCATTAATCACGGATTTGGACAGCAGACTTTTGTGTCAAGACAATAATGTTGTAGTTCAAAATATTTCTTGTAAGTTTTTTGTAATTTATAATTTCTTTTACATCATTTTTAAATAATTATAGCCGAAGAACTTTTGTATGTCCCATTTAATGAAGCAAAGTTGATTTTTGGACTCGAACTCAACATAAATAACGACAAAAATAACTATGAAAATGAGGAAGAGACTAGTCAGGAAGAGATAAGAGATAAAATTTGGAATACAAATACTGTACTGTATCTTATCCAGAAAGTGGAGGAATGACAAACAAAGTTTAACAACAAGAGTCACTAAAAAATTTGGGAAACCTTTAACATACCAAAACTATGAGTCAAAATGGAAAAGTTTAAAGAGAACCTACAAAAGCATAGTGTTACATAACAAAACGTCAGATAAACAACGCAAACATTGGGAATTTTTTAATGTTATTGATAACTTCATGAACAATAAACCAGAAATAAACCACATCGCTACTTGCAGTAACATAGAAGGTTTAAAAACCAGAGAAACAGAAGCAACTTCTTCAAGGTTTTCATCTTCTGGATTTGAATCATCTTTCATGAAGAAAGGCTAGAGATTCTGCAGTACAACTGAGTCATCGTGAAAAAAGAGTCGTTAGGATCGATTCAATGATTTATTTGAGACTGTCTCTCCCTTGAAGGCCAATGAATAATTTTAAACCTCATATTAACTTTCAAAAGCAACTTACAAGTTCGGTACAGCACATCCCAAAATGTAGATTTACTTATGCCAAATCTGTCTGCTACTGATTTAAATCTTAATTAGCAGTCAATATCTTTTTATTTTCTTGTGTCCAGTGAAGTTTTTGAAAATCTAGCAGGTGCTACAGGATTATCTGCATTTTCTTGCAATTGTACAATATGCAGTTTTCTCAGCAAATCTTCAAAAGTATCTGAATTCATACGAAAATGCATTCTGAATTGATTGTCAGTCTTTAGATATACAGTATGCTCTGCAAAGTTGTTAACCTTTTCAAGAATCGTCTCATGCTCGTCTTCATCAAATCACATCAGATTAACAGTACGTTATATTTCGGGCATATTCCATGACAGATAGCAGTACACTTCCTTTTTCCAGTGGATTCATTTAAATCGTTAAATATTCAATCAAGTTATCTATCAAAAATAATACATTATTTAGTAGTAAATAACTATTTGATAACTTATCTGACTAATTTAAAAAACTTAAATAAAAGTACTTAATTTATATTATTCATTAAAGTTAGTCATTATAAATATCAAATACATATAACTATCTTATTACCTGAAATAAAAATCCTCTCTATGTCAAAACATCAAAACATAACCTCATCATTCTAAAGGAAACTGAAGGAAACTCCTTGCGCCTTCGGTTCGGTACTGATATACACTTTGAGCTCTATCTGTGGCTCTATTGTCACATGACGAAAGCTCTAACTCCGCTCCTCTCTCTCCGCACTTTCTAACCCGAACGCAGCATAAGTAGGGTGCTTAAAGTGCGCCCATTGTCATGGAAGTAATGTAAACACAAGTAATCTTGAAACAGATGAGCGAAACGCAGAATATGTTAAAAATCGGGAGTGAGAAAGATGCGATTACACGCCCAAGGTGCTTTCGCAGGTATCGTTTATGAACGCAACCCAGCTTGACATGCAGCTACCGACGCACGCGCCTTAATAGGCACAACCTCAATCAAAACTAATGAAACGTTCAAAACCGAAACGCTGTAGTCAGAGGGCAACGGTGCCGAATCAGAGAGAGCGCAACGTGTTGTGGGTGGGCCTTCGGACTTCGGAAACATTCGTTTGCCATAAGGCTTCATCTCACTCGGTATCTTCTCTCTCTGACTACAGCGTTTCGGTTTTGAACGTTTCATTAGTTTTGTTTGAGGCTGTACTTAAAACACAGGAATATTGGAATATAGTCACTTTTCTTTAATGAAGAGAACAAACTTTCATACATTTTCTAGCTGGTTTCTTTAATTCAAGTAAAATTTGTATAATCTTCTCGTCACTTCAACAATGTCAAGTTCTAGTTATTGTGGTTTTTATTTTACGTGGAAAACTATGAAAATATAATTCGGGATTATTTCCTGTACGTGAATGGCAACCAGATACACTACAGTTTATATTATTTATGGTATTATTCATAATTTCTTTCAATCACCGTTTAAAATATCAGAGCACATTTACGTAAAACGTTAGTTCCGTAAAATACGTGCAGGGGTCGTGACCTAATTTTGAATTCCCCAATACTTAAAAAAGATTACCAAATTTTTCAGCGGCCCTTTCACGTTGACTGTTTATAAGAAAAACATTGTACACTTCTAGATTCAAGTGACGCAAGACGATCAGCGTTCAAGATCGGGCATATTTTGCACCAATCAAAAGGGTTTGGTCCCGCCTTTAGTCTCCACGAACTTCGTCGTGCAGGATCAAGGAAACGCCAGTCCTCGCTTCATTCGTTCCACAATGTACAACATTCCTGTAACTCAGGTAAATCCGTTAAAAAACTAAGAACTGAACTGATTCGATTAAATCCCTGTAGGATCTGATGAAGCAAACCGCCGTGCCATTCGGGTTAGTAATCAGCCCCCTGGCGAGAACCGTCGGGGAGGAATATCCACCCCCGATAGTCAATTTCGGCGAGCTAGGACCCGTCAGGTGCATCCGTTGCAAGGCGTACATGTGCCCCTACATGCAGTTTATTGACTCGGGCAGGCGATTCCAGTGCCTATTCTGCAAAGCTGCGACCGATGGTAATTCACATCGCACACCCCTTCGTTCCTTTTTTTTTAATTTTTGTACTCAACAGTACCTTCCGAGTATTTCCAACACCTCGATCACACGGGGCAGCGCATGGATCGTTTCGAACGGCCCGAACTGGTTTTGGGGGCCTACGAATTCACGGCGACCACGGATTATTGTAGGAACAACACGTTACCGAAGCCTCCGGCCATCGTTTTCGTGATCGACGTCTCCTACAACAACATAAAATCCGGGTTGGTACATCTGTTGTGCTCGCAAATGAAGGAGATTATCAAGAATCTACCCGTTGACCAGGGGCAAGAGAAGAGCAACATGAGGGTCGGGTTTATAACCTACAATAACACCGTGCATTTTTACAACATAAAAGTGAGTGTGACTTTAATTTGGGGGGGTTGTGTTGATTTAATGTGGTGTTTCACAGGGGTCTTTGGCTGCGCCCCAAATGCTGGTGGTGAGCGATGTACAAGAAATGTTCATGCCGCTCTTGGATGGGTTCTTGTGCGTGCCGGAAGAATCCGAGTTGGTTATTGATGCCCTCATGCAACAGATTCCCGCTATGTTTGGGGATACGAGGGAAACGGAAACTATTTTGTTACCAGCTGTGCTAGCCGGGTTGGAGGCACTGAAAGTAATAGGCGGGTTGGCTTTAAAAGGGTTAATTGTTGAGATTTTTTTTTTTCTTAAGGCATCCGAATGTGCTGGGAAGCTCCTCGTGTTCCATTCAAGTTTACCAATAGCCGAAGCTCCAGGGAAGCTAAGGAATCGAGATGACAGGAAGCTGTTGGGTACGGAGAAAGAGCGGACGGTTTTAACGCCGCAAACCCAGGCGTACAACCAGCTGGGGCAGGAGTGTGTAGGGGCGGGGTGTAGCGTGGATTTGTTTTTGTTTAACAATGCTTACATCGATGTGGCAACTATCGGGCAAGTGTCCAGGCTCACCGGGGGTGAAATATTCAAGTACACTTATTTCCAGGTAATTTAAATTCGGTTTTTTTTAAAGGGCGAAGTTTACTGGGTTTTGTTTTAGGCCGACATCGATGGAGAACGATTGATACAGGATATTATAATGAATATTAGTAGGCCGATCGCATTCGATGCCATCATGAGAGTGCGCACATCAACTGGAATAAGGGCCACGGACTTTTACGGACACTTCTTTATGTCGAATACAACTGATATGGAACTAGGTGCTATTGGTGAGTCAATTCTTTAATAAATCAATGCACCCTTTCGTCTTTTCGTTTTTAATTAAGTTGGAAGCGGGCTCCATTCAGGCCCGCCGCTGGAGTGTAAATATATTTTGGCGCCCTTTTAAAATTCTGAACTAAAACTAATTCTGTTGAAATAAAATTTACAAATAAGGTGCTTTTGAATAATTATTTTTGCTGTTTTAGTCTCAAAAGCAATTCATTTTAGTTGTATCTATTTAAATAATTACAGTCAATTTGGCGCCTGATCAGAGGGGCGCCTTGTGCGATGCACAACGGGCAGTGGCAGGCATGCCTCCAATAATAATTAAATATATAACAAGTAAAAAGAAACTGAACATTTTTAGACTGCGATAAGGGTGTTGCTGTCGAAATAAAACACGACGACAAACTGACGGAAGAAGACGGAGTTTACGTTCAAGTCGCCCTCCTGTACACTTCATGTTCGGGCCAGCGCAGGCTTCGCATATTGAACCTATCCCTGAAGACGTGCTCCCAAATGGCCGATCTATACCGCAGCTGCGAGCTAGACACGATCATCAACTTCTTCGGCAAGCAGTCGGTCTACAAAATCATGGAGAACAACCCGAAGGCGGTGAAAGACAGCATAGTAGCGAGGGCAGCTCAGATGCTCGCGAACTACAGGAAAAACTGCGCAAGCCCCAGCAGCGCTGGGCAACTCATCCTGCCCGAATGCATGAAGCTATTGCCCCTCTACGTCAATTGTTTATTAAAAAGTGATGCCTTGTCTGGAGGTACACAAATTTGAAAGCCCTTCAAATACCCTTATGTACCTTGATTGCTTGCAGGTTCTGACATTACTTTAGATGATAGGTCTTTTGTAATAAACGCCGTTATGATAATGGATGTTCCGAGTTCGGTGAATTACTTCTATCCACGACTGATTCCGATCCATGAAGTTAAGCCCTCTGATGACGGAAACTTGGAGATACCAGCAACGATTCGGTGTTCGATTGAAAAAATCAACGACCAGGGGGTTTACTTACTAGGTAAAATTCACATGGCGTTCACTTTTAATCAGTTTATCGTGTTTGTATTTGCAGAAAATGGCATACACATGTTCTTGTACATTGGCCTTGCAGCGAACCCCGAGTTCGTGCAACAGGTATTCGGTGTGCCCTCAGCTGTTCAAATAAACATAGACAAATGCACTTTGCCTGAACTAGATAACTCGTTGTCAATTGCAGTTAGATCGATTATAGATCAAATTAGAATAGAACGACATAGATATATGAGGGTAAGTACTAAAAAGACAACGATGTTAATAATAAGTATAAAACTGTGTTAAATTTTTAGTTGACTCTGGTAAGACAAAGAGAGAAATTGGAGCCTGTATTCAAGCATTTCTTAGTCGAAGATCGGGGGATCGATGGAAGTCCAAGTTACGTCGACTTCCTCTGCCACATGCATAAAGAAATAAGGACGATTTTAAGCTAGCAGAAACGTTATTAATTTCAAGATCGAACCCAACAACATGTATTACTCAACCTTTTTTTTTTTTTTCTTTTAATTAGTAGTGTGTTGTTTCGGTCAATCTTGAAGGACGTATTTACATCTTTCCCCGATAGGATTTTGTATAATTTAATCGTTCATATCTGATGTAATTTAAATGTGTCTACCCGAATGAAATACTATTATGTGTGCATGTGCGTTTAATTAATAAATAATTTCTGTAGAGAGATGTAAATACGTGGATGCCTGAGATGGCCTGGAATGCAATTACAACAACTAATGTGTAATCTTATTTAATTATTTTGTATCTAAAATATTTTTATTGGTGCCCTTTGATGAGGTTATGTATATTACTTCTAATAAAGTAGGATAATTAATTTGATTTTTTCTCTTTTTTCTTTTTAGATTGCCCTGTAACTTGAAATTAAAGTGAAAATAGAAGAAAAGCTGAATTTTATTATTCCTTGTTTACTTGTTTGAATTGGAGTAATATAAATGAATTCAGCATCAAACAAATACTTGGTTGCAAATAAACTAAATTCTTCCTTAGAAAAATTAATTAATATTAACTAAACAATTCATTGATTTCTGACTTTAAAGAAAGTCGCCAATTATTTAAAAATAAACGAATTCGTTTTTTCACAATTATTTATATTTCAGTCACAGTATAAATATCTTACAGTAGGGACAAACCGTGTCGGCACCTTTGATGTTCAATTCCCCGATTTTTCACCCCAACATGGCCGATATTGGCGGTCCTTCATTCTACTGCAGTTAGATGTCACTAGTGTTGTCCATATTTTTATGCAGTTTTAAAATCGACAGCAGTAAAAACATAAATGAAATGTAGCTTCGCCCACAAGCACCCACAAGGGATGAACGTGTAAAGTCAAACACTTCAGTCTTCCTTTCTTTCCGAATAAAATAATCAATATCATGTACAATATTTAACACAAAATTACACCTATTATGTACAATCAACGACACTAATAACGAAAACCTTATGCCTATGAAAACTCCAAACTATAACCGTGCTATAACTACACTTTCTTACACAACGATGAAATGACGTGTTGCGCCACACTCGGTCGTTTGTGGAAGGACCGCCAGTTTCGAAACATGCGCATTAAAAAACTGTTCATGCAAATACCGGATTTGTCCCTACTGTAAGATATTTATACTGTGTTTCAGTTAACCTGTAGGCAACCAAACTAACAACTGTCCTGCTATCTTGGTTGCATACTCGGAAATCATTCAAATTTATTTATTTTTGAAACAAGTCGTTTTTCATAAACATGTCTCTCTTGAAGACCTTGTTGAAGCTTTCTGGGGAGCGTGCTTCAAGGTCAGTAGGAAGTAAACTTGCTCGTGTAATTGTGTTTCTAGTTTCCTTTGATGTTTTGGGGACATTGCTGAAGTCCTTTTTTTTTTTTTTGTCTGTGGTGATTGATTAAGGGAAAGCAGTGTCTTATCACTGGACTGTTCAGGCGTTTACGTTTTACGGTTGGACTTGCACAAGTGTTTAATTTTCTAATATGTTGATTCAAGGCAATCTAAGGCATAAACCTGAAAGAATTTTTTATTTTATTTTATTTTTATTATATTCGGGAAACCAACAGGACGAGTGCCAACAACGGTTTCCACGAAATATAACAGAAAGTACATAATACATACATATCATGTGCCATAAAAGCAGGAAATTGCAAGAAGTTAATACGTTTCCAATATCATTTACAAAAAGCGTGAATAAAGTTGGTCCTAGATGAGAGCTCTGCGGCACTCCAGATAAAATGTTCGCAGGGTTCGATTTACATCCATTAATTGACCACAGCTTGAGTCCTATGATAAAGATATGATTTAATCCAATGGAGAAGGTTTCCAAGAAAACCCATGTCAAATCTTACCGAATGCCTTTTGAAAATCGGTATCAATCGGTTCTTGACCAGAAGAATCTAGGATAGAATGAAGATATTCGTTATATAAAATCAAATTGGTGGTTGTCGATTTCCCTTTACAAAAGCCGTGCTGCTGCGGAATCAATGAATGTTTAATAGATTCGTAAATCATGGAAAATTTTTGCAAATAACGACAGTTTAGATATCGGTCGGGGGTAATGTAGGCATTTTTCCATACATCGGGAAAAGTATATTCTCGAAAAAATGGAAGTGATAAGAATCATTAGTTATTGCATTTGGAATTAAGTAACCGTCTGAGGCAGTTCAGACAATATTTCCCTTGTTGAAATCCCCAACGACTAAAAATATTTCGTTCGTAAATTCATACAGTAACCTGGCTAACCCCCCTATTCTGTAACTCATAACGACATCGTTAGATACCGATATTCGTTAGGTAGTATATTTTAACCAATCAGTGCTTAGATACAACGCATTTCTATGTACTGATTGGTCAAAATATGTCACTTAACGATTATCGGTATCTAACGATGTCGTTATGAGTTACAGAATAGGGGGTTAAGTTATCAAAAAATAATTCATACTTTGCGCTATCACTATTAGGGGGAAAATAAACACAACTAACGTTAATTTTGATGTTCGCTAAGGAAAATGAGACCCAAAGATCTTCGTTGCATGTAGATCAATCGTCACGTAGAGATGCGTTTAAGTGAGAGAGTACTGCGATAAGGTAACCACCTCCGTCTTTTTTGGCAGAAGTTTCGGGGATGCGATCGCGACGAAACACCTTATATCGGCAGTCAAAAAATTCACTACTGTCATTTAACCAGGTTTCTGTGCAAAGTATTACTTTATAACTGGTAGTGATCACGTTTGAATTGGCTTCCGGTTGGAACCGCGTCACGTAGACCTCTTCTACTGCCGACGTTTCGTTCTTCATTACAGAAGAACTTCCTCAGGACTGGAAATAAATCCGCTTGTCAAGCCATTCAGAATTCATTTAGCATTACAATTAACGTTGTCCGCATTCCTTTAGTACAATCTGCCAAAAGCCTTGGTCTATTGATTGATAATTCTTTGCGTGTCAGAGATCAAATATCTAAATATATTCGGCTTGCCTACATGAATCTCAAAAAGCTTTATTATCACAGGCGTGTCCTTTCTGTGAGCCGAAAAAAGCAACTGTGCGATCTTTTCGTTTTGTCTAATTTTTCCTATTGTTCTCAAATTTATCATCATGCTTCTGTAGACAAATTTACTTTCAACAGAATTCAAATAGTTCAAAATTCTTGCTTAGGTTTCATATACAGTATCAAGAAATACGATCATATTACTTATAAATTAAAAGATGCAAATTGGCTGAATATGTGTAAACGGCGCAAATTACAATGTCTTGCGTTATATCCCTAAATTTTAACTACTAAAACACCGCCATATTTATATTACAAAATCAGATTTCCATCCGATATACATAACATTCCACCAGATTCAGAGGTTGAATTTCACCACCATCCCATAAAACTTCTTTATTCGAATGTTTCACTTACCAAATTTAAGACAAAAATCTGTCTAAAACCTCTGAATCTTGTGAAATTTAAAAGAGTAGTTCGCAAAATTTTACTACAGAATCAATGTTGATGTGTGTAATTAGTATTCCTGGTATTCTTTCTCAAAATTTCTCTTTTTGTAATTATTACTCTTTGATTTTCGTATTTGCTTTCTTTTCATCACAGAATTCCAAATTTTAGTTTAATAATGTAATTAGTACATATGCAAATTGTCTCAAATATATTGCATGGTTAGCTTAAAAAGCAGGCACTGGATTCTTCCTGTTGACGCCATGTGATTCGGCTACTGATTTGAATACTTTTTTTCTGTCGTAGTTTTTTATGTCTTGTAAATATTGTAAGTTATAGTCGAATAAAGACTTGTATTTTTAAATATCATAGTGTAATATGGCTCTAATGGATCACGATTCAATATTTTTACGCTTCCACGAATTACTTCACGCTTTTATGTTTCCATTCCATCAATTTCATTTTGTATAATTTGTTATTCGCAGCAATTCTGTCTTAAACATGGCCGTCGTATGCGGTACTCCCGAATATTCTCCCGCTAGGTGGCGCACTTGAAACAAAAGTTCGCGGGCGGTACGCGCACTGTGCCGTGTTCCTCGCATTTTCCGACGAATTTTCGCTAAAATTCCGCCGAGTCGCCGCATTTTTGCACGAAATAAGTGCGTCGGGACGTCGTCGATTAATTTCAGTGCCCGGGCGTGGTGTCGGTGGTGAATGGGCGTCGTAAAAACGACGTCCAAAACTGCGAGCTCTGCGGAGCGTCGACCGTTGGACTCATGGAAAAATCGCGGGGGTGTCCGAGTAGTGTCGGTTAAAAAATTAAGGCGTGCGTCGATCGCCGTAAAACAAATTAACAAAGTGATGGAGGTTCCCGGTAGGACAAGAGCCCGTTTCCAGAGGAGCCCCTTGGCCCAGGTGGTGAGTGTTAGTTTATGTTTCCAGAATCGAACGAATTTTTGCGAATTTCTGAGGAAAAGAACCGTTATTTTTTGTCCTGATTTTTTCTACTGTCGTCACTTGTTTTAGCTAAAAAAAAAAGATTCTATTGAACGAATTACGGATTTATTAAAATTTAATTTTTATTTAGTCAAGAATTGCCAGAAAATTTTTGTGTGACGGCCTAAATAATCCTTAATTTACTATAGAATTATAACAAGGGTGGTTGGGGTCGGTATTAGAGTAAGTTTCCAGGCATGAGGGATTGTTTGCGAACTTCTAGCGGGTATGCATTTCGCCGTTTTGCGAAGAAAAAACATTATGTGACATTATTTTTCTGTCGCTTTCATTTATGTTTTTCGCGTTTCAAAGATTAACGGAAAACCTGCGAGAAAGCGAATTTCTAGTGATGTCAGGTGGTTTTTTTACCGAAGTAAAAAATGTAAATTATGCTAAAAATCTGGCTAAGTAAAATATGTTCTTTTAGCCGGCTAAAAAAAATTGAAATTCCCGCTTGTTGCCGTTAATTTATGTTTTGGGTTTTGAGTTGCATTAAGCTAAGTTTACATGCATTGCGGATACGCAAAATTTTTATTGCGGATCGTTTCTAATTGGTTCATTATGTATATTTCAATCAAAATGAACCAATTAGAAACGATCCACAATAAAAATTTTGCGTATCCGCAATGCATGTGAACTTATCTTTAGACGCATACGGTTCTGATGTTGTAATTCTACTGTCGGAAGGTTACTTTGGCATCCTGACTGCTGATTTTCATCACTTTCTGCTGACGAAGGCCCAAATACTTGCAACAAAATTTTTAAAATATTTAAATAAAAAAAAAGACATTATCTCACTTATTTTTATTAAAACTTGAACAAAGACCTAAGTATTTGGTATTAAAATAATCAGAATAAATATTGCAATACAAAAATCACATTAAAAAACAATTTTTTTTTAATTTTTACCATTTTTGACCGTTTTTTTTGTCCGGCTAAGAAACCGCGGTCAGTTAAAAAAAAATTTAGCCGGCTAAGTTACATCACTACGAATTTCAACAGGGGTAGGTAAAAGATAATTGTAAATACATAATTCATAAGTTATTTTAAAATGGTACCCAATAATAAATAATTTATTTCGAAAAAGAAGAAGAAAAACGCTCTATATGCCAAATGTCACTTTTCTAACCTCACAATTAAAGTTAATAATTAATGTTTTACTTCTAATAAAGTAATAATTAATTTGATTTTTTCTCTTTAAAGAAAGTCGTCAATTACATCTTTAAAAAGAAGTGAATTCGTTTTTTCACAATTTATATTTTTATTAACCTATATGCAACCAAAGTAACTGTCCTGCCACCTTGGTTGCATACTCGGAAATCATCCAAATTTATTTATTTTTGAAGTAAGTCGTGCAGTAACTTACGAATTAACAAAATCATGAGGTTTATTAAAAATAATTCACTTTTAATCAATAAATATTTTTATAAAACTTTTCTTTTCTTTTATGATAGTTATATACCAGGTGAGTCAAAAATACTGTCGCCTCTTTCTATTTGGCGCGCTACGTACCTGGCGTTTTTTTTTTAAATGATAGTTGGCAACCGCGTTAGCTCTTGTCAATGTTTAGAATTAGAATTCTAGCTTACCTTTGCTTTTCATTTTATTTTTACACAATGGGCCAATGTCAAATCAATTCGTTTTCGAATGTAAGCTCGTTTCGTTGATTTACATTTCTAAATATGCGTTTCTTTCTAAGAACGTGCCCGTCTATAAAAATTGTTCCTTTTAAAGGAGTTGCTTACTCTTCAGTGTTTCTTTCAGAGAATTTTCTCTGGAGGGGCTCCTCGATGATTCGGGAGTGCGTGATACATAGAAACCAAATAAATGTTTATTTATTTTTATCAGTTACTCAAGAGAAATAAATTATTCAAGAATTAAAACCTAGATTTACATTTAACATAATAAAAAACCTAAACCTAAATTCGTTTTACATATCAAGTGAGCAAGCAAAAGAAAGTACAGTTTGTAAAATTGATCTTTTTACGCACGTCATTGATAAAAGGCATAGGTAAAACCAATTTTTATATGTAGCTATTGTACTATGTGTTTTTTTAAAAATGCCATAAAGGTTGGCTATGAAAATTAAAACTCATGTCGTAGCTTGGCATCTAACACATGCCAAATCTGAAAATTTAAAGTAAATGAATGGAGCTAAGACATGAATTTTCTTTTCCACAGCCACCCCTTATGGCATTTTTAAAAAAACACATGTTATCTACGTATCACTCATTCAGATTAAAAAATGAACGTCTTTATACGAATATTTGTAAAGTAAAATTTACGATTTATTACTTGGCCGGCCCAGTTTCATAAAACGTAGTTAACCACTCGATCAAGTTAATTGTGTGATTAAGCAATATCATTGGTGGAAATTTAAACTTTCTTCCAATGATATTGCTTAATCACAGAATTAACTTGATCGAGGAGTTAACTACGTTTTATGAAACTCGCCCTAAACGTTTGAATTTTCAATTTTTGATCAATTTTCTTCGGGGGGGGCTGTAAACATGCTTCGGGGGGCATCGCACCCCCGGAGAGGTACCTGAAAGAAACACTGCCCTTCTTGTCATACAAAAACGATAGAAGCAACACTGGCAACACTGGTGATGTTGAACGAATGTCACAATGTTAACTATGATCAACAATGAATGAATGTGCCGCTTTACAATAATTTTTTACTATCCGTACGCCGTATGGCACGGTGTTGTGTAGAAATTATTATTATATCCTTAAAGACAGTAAATAACTGTTTCAGAGTGATCACAGTGTAGTCTGAAAATGTCTGAAAATTGATTTTTTTCATAGAACGCGTCTTCGCATGACGAAAACTCTTTTACCGATAATACGATAATTTCTTTTCACTAATCTTTAAAGTAAGAACTAACAAAGACAAATGTGATAGTACAACAAAGAATACAAGGCTCCAAAACCCTCTAAAAATCCCCCAAAATAATTGTTTCTAATAAAAAAGATTTTCTGTTCTTATCGGGTATAAAAAATTTCCAAAAAGGGGTAAATTCAAGATCTAAAGATCACTAAGATATAACTAGATAGTTCTGTGAGCCTTGTACCCAAGGTTTTAAGGGTGAGATTTGCATGCAGGAGATGCATTTTAGGTGTGCATGACTGTGCATATTTATTTTCGAAATTAAAAAATTGTTTGAAAGTTCCATATTTCTTTAGTTCGGTTATTGTTTTTTATTTGTTTTTTCTTTTTTGCTACAATTTTGCTTTTTCCTTCAGTTTTTCATTTGCATTTGATCTTTCGTTTGATTTTTTTTCATTCGAATTTTGTCCTTTTATACTAATAATAATATAAAGTGGTCAAGAATCACTGTTTGAGTTGGCAGTGCTGAATTTTATTTTTAAATGGTACAACTGGAATAACTTCTTGTTGTTGACGGCTGGACGCTGACAGCTGTCACTTTACGAGCGTCATTTGACATTTCAAATTCAAATTAAAACGCTAATTTGTTTTTCTTTTGTTTCTTTTTCTTCAAATTGTTCCTATCCATTCAATTTGCCTTTGGTCTTTCATTTGATTTTTTTTATTTTAAAATTTTATTACCTGTCTGGGTTTCATTCTTTTCTTTGTTTTCTGCATTGGTTTTTCTATTACTTTCCTCAATTTTGTTTTTCCTTTCAAGTTGTTTTCGTTTGTAATTACTTCATTCTCATTTTTCATTTGCCTTTCATTTTGCATTTTTTTCATTTTATTCTTGGTTTTTGTGTTTCATCGTGTTTTAAAATACGTAGATAATTTTTTTAATAGCGTTTTCGATTGATCGCACTAGTGCGCACTCAGAGTATCTTCATCTCGTGTTATTACATGAGATTAAAAGAAGATGCAAATACACTGAGTGCAACCGGTGTAGATGAATCGAAAACGCTATAAATTTTTGAAAACTGTAATTTTAAAGCTTTTTCTTCTTTATTTTCTTAACTTATGGTGGATTTCCACACCTCCGGCATATAGCATCCGGCATTCGGGATCCTAGTCGTGATTGGTTGATTAAAAATATCTGATTCAGAAGTAGATGCTGGATGCCGTATGCCGGAGGTGTGGAAATCCACCATTATGAATGTCAAGTCGATTTAGATTTTAAGGTTATTTGGTGAGATATTGAACAGCGCCATCTATTCCAGTTTTCCTTTATAATAATATAATTTTATAATGTGGAAGGCAAATAACTCTTTATTTCATCATTGTTTGTTTCAAACTTTTTAAAAATTTGTGAATCTACTAAATTGTGTTTTAAAATCGAGTGCCTTTAGTTTTTTTTTTAATGTTATTGTTATATATTTTAAAAATTTTGTTCATTTGTTTTCTTTGTTTATCTTCTTTTCTTCCAAAGAGTTTTTTTTTCTAATTTATTAATCTACTGATTGTTTTTTGTTTCTATCATTATTTAAATTCTATTATTTCGTATTTTTTAAAATGCTATTATTTCTTTTATTTTCTCGTGTTCCTTCCATTAAAAAAAATTGTTAATTTATTAAATTGTGTCATAAAATCGATTGTCTTTCATTTTTATTATTATTTTTTAAAAGTTTTATTATTTGTCTTTTGAATTGTTATTATGTATCTTGTTTTCTTTGTTTTGTTATCTTTCCTCTTAAAGAGTTTTTAGAAAAAAATTATTAATCTTCTGAATTGTGCTCTAAAATCGATTGTCTTTTGTTTTTATTACATACATATTTTATTTATTGAATTTTTATTATTTTATTTTCCTTGTTTTGTCATCGATCTATTAAATTTAATAGATTTAAATTTATTAAATTAATCAACTGAATTGAGCTGTAAAATCGACTGTCCTTTGTTTTCGTTTTCTTTAACTTTACGTATTTTTAACGAATTATTTTACGTCTCTTTTAATTCACTTCTGAATCTAGTAACAAATTGAGGGATTTTCTATGTTGAAAATAGATTTCTTGACAACTCTTGAGAGATTTCTTTTCTGTTTTTTGCGCATTGGTAACACTAATCACAAAACGTAACCGAAAAAATTTAGGTATTAATAATAATTGTTGACAGCGTTTTGTAAAATTAAAATAATTACTTGTTGCAATGGATGTAGAGTTAGAAATATGTTCAGAAGTAAAACATCAGCTTCAGATATTGAAAATATGCTTGCTTTCAAATGTTATAGGTTATGTTTCGTTAGTAGTTTAAGTCAACCGAACTCTGCATCGGTGCGACAGTTGATTACCGATCGGTAAATTTACTGGATCAATTTTCGCAAATGAGAAATACTTCGATAGTTCACTTCAAAATATACAACTCCTTTATCTCATACTCTTTGTTATTTGTTCAATGTACAGTTGCGGACAAAAAAAGTGAGTCAGTTTTTTTGTCCGCAAGTTTAAATCTCCCTTCAATATTTTTGACGTTGAATATCTACATACACAAAATGTGATTAGTAATTATAACATTTAAAACAAATTTTATTTATTTATTTTGACAGAAATGTAACCTCAATAAAAGTCTGATTTTCCAAATGTGTTTGAATATGTACGACATGTCGTTGGTTTTATTGGCCGTTACTGTACGTTATCTTGTGATCTCAGGAACTGTCAAAATGAAAAATTTAGGTTATTTTTTGATTGTTATTTGAAGGCTGCAACTTAAAAATGTCTTTTCTTCTTGATTTTCATTCACAACTTAAGGTATGTAAGCACAACTTATTTCACGCTTAAAATTCAATATCTTTAAAAAAAATGGTGTCTGTTGGCGACATCTTCTAGAACAAGCTGGCGACATTGTCTACAAAAAAACTTGGCAACCCTGGTTGTCATTTTTAAATGCGGCGTCATTGGCGTCCTGTATTGGATGATGAATGCATGGCGACACTGTTTTAACTTTAATATTATTAAGATATTAAAAATTAAAATTTCGTTTCGTCGTATGTTGGCATTTACCCCGTAGAAGCTGTCAACGATATGTGTTTTAGGGCCGGTCTTTCCATCTTCCCGTTAAAGTTATCCGGCGAATAACTCGAGTTTTATGAATGGTTGATTGATTTTTATGAATTGTTTCCATGGTAGTTATCCATCAGTTAGTTTATCAAAAGGTGGAAAAACCGGCCCTTAAAAAAGCTTTCCAAAGTGGGTTTAATTATTTATTTATTTAATGAATCAAACTTGAATATAGGAAGTATCACTTTAAAAATGTTGCTTGGCGTAGGCTGAAAAAAATATATAATATTTTGTCGATTGTTTTTAGTGTGCACATGAATTCTTTTGGGCCGAATTCTTCAGTGTTTTGTTTTTGTCTTTATTGAGCGTCAGTCATTTGACTCATCCGTGAACTATCTGTTCCGGGCAAAAAACGAGGGCAAAAAAGTATCCTTCATGACTCGACCTTCCCCCCCACACTTAATTACAGGTAATCGGACTTCGTCGTCGCACTATAATCGTCGGTTTCAAGGCAGATGCACGAGCACCTGTTATGTGAGCCCGAAAGGCGCATGTTCTAACGTCGCAGGATTCGCAGGTACCCGGCGCCAAAACGCACACTGCTATGTTGGTTGCCGTCAGTGCGACGACGGCCGTCGTCTTTTTCGGTCGCCGCGGTTCTTCAGGCATCGCGACGCGTAGTGAAGTGCACCGACGCCGATCAAAACACGAAAGAAGAGACCAACTCAAATCTACGGCAAATTTTTTTCATCGATTCGCCCCAAAAAACTAATTAATTTGGGTCGGTTCATCGATTCAAAAATAAATGCGCCGCTCACACACGTAAGCCCCATAGAAATTATTTTTAGATTTTACAAATTCAATTGTTACGTGACGCAAGTATTTTATTTTTCTTTCATTTTTTTTTTTTGGCAAAATCGACCGTTTTTTTTTCGTCCGTACCAAAAAAGAGATTTGCCTAGTCCATCCAAATTAAATAAATAAATAATTATTATTTTTTTCTTGTATGTGGTAATTAGATCATCGTGCTATATAGTCCCGCCGGTATAAATAACTCGAAAATACGAAATACTTTAAAATAGAACTCGTGTCCGAACTTTGCGAATAAAACCGTTCGGTTTCGAATTAGGAGGAAACTTTCGTCCTGAATTATGTGAGAAATGCAAAAACCCCCTGTGACTGCTTCCCTTCTTGTCGGTTGTGTTTTCTGTGCTCCCGAAATCATGGTGCGAGCAGGAGCAAGGAGCAGGATTTTGTCGCTGTTCTGCCTCGTCCTCGTCGGGTTCTGCGCACGAAATACAGGTAGGCGATTATTAATTATTATTACAGGATTAAATTTGTTTATTATGGGGGGCCCACTCTACCGTGAGTTTATAATAATATCGACCCTCACGTATTTAATTTTCTTAAGCGGATCTTTGTTGTACGTACGTACGACAGCTGGTGAGCAGCTGGTTTTTTTTTACCCTCGTCTTTACGTATGAATTATTCACCACCTCGAATACGGAATTTGTTACCCCAGAGTTTCGCCTTAAAATAACTGAAAATAAATAAATATTTAATGAGGCTGTCGAATATTTCTTGGAAAATTAAGTTTGTTTAATTTTAATTTCATTTTCCTCCACTTACTTTCTTTTCTTATCCTTTTCTTTGAATTTATTTATTTCCTGTATTACATGTATCTTCGCAATTTAAATTAATTTAAAAGTAATTACCAATTTCTGAAAAAAATAAATTTACCTATTTTTTATTTTTCTAATACCTAATTATTACTTCTTTTGATGGAAACACAATTTTCTTTCATCAATATCAAAATTAGTAGCCCTTTCTGTTTGTTTAATTTTCTGAATATACGAGGAGTGACTGATAGGTAAACTAAGTCATTATCAACAAGGCCCGGCAACGTCAAATGTATCAAAATTAATCGCCCTCTCTGTTTGTTTAATTTTTTGGAATATACGGGGAGAGACTGATAAGTAAAGTACTTTAGAGTCACCAAGGCCTGGCAATGTCAATTGTATCAATCTTTTTTAAATGTAAACACAACTTTCTTTCAAAAAGTATCAAAATTTGTTTTGTTTCTGTTTTTTTAATTTTCTAAGTAGGTATACGGGAAATGACTCATAGGTAAAGTACGTGACTATCAACAAGGCCCGGCATTGTCACAAACGTAGCAAAATTGGTCGCCCTTTCTGTTTGTTTAATTTTCTGAATATACGGGGGGGTGATCGATAACTAAAAGTATCTCGGTATCAAAAAGGCCCGGAAATGTAAAATATTTTTTTTCTTGACTCTTTGAAGCGTTAGAAAAGCAGATAATGTACTTATAAGTTCGCAGAGCGAAATAAAACCTTTTGACAAGTTGTGTTTGCCACGATCACTAAATTTGATTGACATTTTATATGTGACAAAATCTGGAAGCAATTTGTCGCATTCCCTTTAATGTAAATACAATTTTCTTTCTTAAATATCAACATTTGTTTTATTTCCGTTTATTTAATTTTCTAAATGTACGGGGAGTGACCGATAAGTAAAATACGTGACTATCAACAAGGCCCGACAATGTCACAAACGTATCAAAATTAATTGCCCTTTCCGTTTGTTTAAATTTTCGAATACACGGGGAGTGATTAATAACTAAAAGTACCTCACTATCAACAAGGCCCAGAAATGTAAAATATTTTTTTTCTTGATTTTTTGAAGCGTTAGAAAAGTGTTATAAGTTCACAGAGCAAAATAAAAACTTTTGACAAGTTGTACTTACCGCGATCACTAGATTTGATTGACATTTATTTATGTGACAAAATCCGGAAGAAAATTCTCGCATTCCTTTTAATATCCTGTTAAGTTTATCGTATTTTGTTGTTTGCGAGTTGGCAACTTATGAAAGAACTACAATCAAACTCACTTTAGCCGACAACGCAAAATCTGGAACTACCATTAACGGTGTAACAATCTACCACGTGGCTATAAATGATCGAAGCAAATTTAGTAGGTTGGAAACACTGAGGAATTGGCAGTACACGTCATTATTTCCACAATATAAGAATCACACAGTAGCGTCACTCGAGTATCACCAGTGCTGTCTACTCGGTAGATTTACCAAGTTTGAGCTCAAACTACACTGATAAAAATTATTCTGTAAAATTACTAAGAAAAACATTGGTTTTTTGTTACCTATGATTTTCCTAGTAAATTTACAATTGTTAGAAGTGAAGTGTAAAATTCAATTTCATATGTTTTATTCAGTACTTTTACACATTCTTGGTAATCTTCCGTGGTATTCACCAGGGGAACTACTTAAATTTACAGAATGCATTTTATTTTACCTATATTTTCCAGTAATTTCTAGTAATTTTACCACAACACTTATAATCATTAAGAAAATTTACACGCGTTCTCTATAAATACACATACTTCAATAGTTTAGTGTAAATAATTCAATATTTTCAAATTAAAATTACATATTATTGTAATTTTGGGTTACAGTTTACTATTAATACATAAAGTGTACAACATTTTACAAGAATTAAGGAAAAATAAATGTAATTTTATGTAAAATTCAAATCGTTAGTCAATCTATATAAAATCACATCAATATTCTATGTAAAAATATGTGTAATTTTACTGCCATTTTTATCAGTGTACGAATCTATGAAGATGAACCAAATTTATTAGGTTGGGAACAATGAGGAATTGGCAGTACACGTCCTTATTTCCACAATATAAGAATCACACAGTAGCGTCACTCGAGTATAACTATCACTTTTGCCGCTTTGTTTGATACCTTCCGATTTGCAAATTACAGTAGCGGACATTAAAATCCTGTATCCTGTCTTGCGTATCTCGACAAATTTGGTAAATCAGGCTTTTATTGAGGTTATATTTCTGTCAAAATAAATAAATAAAATCTAACCGAAATTTAGAGAAAAGGTAAAGACGCACGTTATTTGTACAAACATGAAACACACCTACAAGATTAAAAAATTGACATAATTATCGCTGCGCTTTTGTTTTGGTAATTCAATGAAAATTGTATGAGCGAAAAATTGATAAAAAAGTCTATAAACGAAACCCCCAAACAAATTTTTCATAAAATTGTCGTAATTTTTGTTTAATAACAAATGCACCTTTTTTTATTATAATCACCAACTTTTTAAATTTTTTGTTTTTGCTTATTTTATGAATAAACATTGTTTTACACATGTTTAACTATAATATTTAAACCACACATTTTAATGATCCACCGAAATTCAGCGATATTTTTCACAACTATCTTCGGTCGGTTGGCAGCACTGATTTCCATAGTTTTCGCTCGATTACTTGGTTAATTTTTTAAGTTAGCGTTGGCAATTGTTATAGAACTAACCGACATTGTACATTTTTGTAAAGGTAATGATGAAAGCGTCAGATAAAATAATAAACCGTGATAATTACAACTTTGATTTATTTTATTCTTAACTTGACAATGCGAATTTCAAAACCCAGTGTACCAACATGAACTTCGAAAAGTGTTCCCAGTCTAATAAAATAGATCTCAATCATTAATTTATAGTCACTCGATACCGTCTTTCAAATTATATCAAATTTTGGAATTGTAGTTTCGCTAAATTTAAATGCACCAACAATTTGTTGTTGGAAGAAGATAAAAGTGAAAAATAAATGAATGGCATTACGTTGACTCATTTGCTTAGCAACTCAGTAACTTATTTATCAATCGCCCCTCGTATTCGAAAGTTCTACTCTAAATTAATAGAAAATAAACGATGTCCCTAATTAGAAAAATACATATTTTTTTGAAAAATAAGGTAGCGGTACCCTTGTATTTTTACTCGACGTTAGTGGCGTCTCATAGGGGGGAGGGGTTCAAAGAACAACTTCTCTTCTATTCCATTGATGAGTCCCAGTTGATAGGGACTTCATTTTTCAGTCATTGACCTCTTCATTGTCTTTACTCTACATATTTTCAATGACTCCATTTGTTTCACGAAAGTTACACGTAACAAAGAAAAAATTGGTAATTTAGAAAAAAACGAAAGATTCGTTCAGGCTGTAATTTTGCATCATCCTTGTCATTGTCTCTTGCTTGTCTTTAATTTATTCATACATCTATTTTTTTCATTTATCCGAACTTTGTATATTAAGTTATTTAGTCTGTAGCTGCAGGTCTTAAAAAAGCTCTTTTTAAAAATTTTTTTTTTGTAAATTGATCTTCGAGTTGATTTATAATATTTTTATCACTTTATGCTTTGTTAAAAAAAAACTAACAAACAACAATACTTTGACTTTAAAAAAAGTCAAAAGGATTAAGGACTTGATTAAAGACGTTTCGAAAGTAGGAACGGGAACCGTTCAAAGCTATTGATTACTCCTTTCGCTTTGGATGTATGTTAGTGTCGCCGCCAGTCGATTTCTCCAAGGGAACGTTGTGTGCGATGGAAAATCCGAATTTTCGTGATAAATTTTACATAATTTCCCACGTGGTTCCACCTAGTACATTCCTCATTCCTCGTTATTAGTACGTACACAGAAACTAACCGTCGGGTTTGTGGAATTCGTTTGGAGCTTTGTGGGCGATTCTTGGCAAGATATGAATGGCACAATAAACGTTTGTACAGCAAATAGTAAAACTGAAAGGCCTTCTAATGTTTTATTTTTGGATTTTTGGAAGGCGGTATAAATATTGATGAAGTAAGACGCAGAACTTTTCTGCTCACTTTTTATTAATTATCAGATCATTCTAGAGTAAATTGAAGAAGTTGCAACTGCAATTTTGCTAAACTTTTTTTGTTATTATACTTCTTCTTTAAATAAGCATGAACTAAAATAAATCCTCTGTGTACAGATTCTGTCCCAATTACTATGGGACTAGAAATAGGTCTCAACGGTATATTATTTATTTTTAAATAAATACTAAATGATATCATGCCAGCAGCGTTTTGACTTTGATTTTATTTTTACTTCAAACTTCCAATGCAGTTACTTCAACGTCTTTTTAGCGAGTCGTGGCTTTTGCTTTTGTTTGTGTACTTATTAGGTACTTTTTAATGATTCATCTCATAAGAAATTTATTTAACTTTTCTAAATTCCAACTGTATCTTGGATTTTCACATTTGGTTGAGATACTAAGTTCCGAAATCTTCCCGAACAAGTTACATAAAGTAAACACATTATCATCGAATCCTGTTTGTGTAATAACGAACGATCTCGCTCTAAGCTCGCCTTTATGCACGCGGAACCTCGTACCTCGTAAACACCGTTCAGCATTCGGTTATTTACAAGGAAACTAACCAGGATAATCGGCAGCAACTACACGAAATCCGCAAATAGGCGAGTCCTGCTCCTGTTCGACGGAAGACGCCGCCGCGCGCCGCGCCGCCGGGCAAACCGAAACGTATTACACAAGCGGAGCGACCTGTAACTTGTTTATCCTTAATGCATTAAGTTCCGCCTGAAACCTCCTCTCCTCTGCACAGAACACGTACGGCTCTAATCTTTCATTTGGCTTGAAGGGGGATTCGTGTGATATATAATTTATCCGGGACGAGATTTGAGGTTGAAACTACCGAAACTGGCAGGTCCTTGATGTCCTTATTCGCCCTGAAATGCCGCGTAAAAAGTGGGATCTAGATTGGAATCGTAAAACGTAAAACGAAATATGTGTGGCCATATATCATTATGATATAAATGTAACTGAGTTCAGGAGAAAAATTCTATACAATTGTTTGACTAGACGTTCATGAAATACCCCTGTATGTCTATTATATAACACGAAGACTGCACCCAAGAAATTATTTTCTGTGAGAATAACGACTTCCTTTCCCACTGAATTTTTAATTTCTTAATTGGCTGTTATTATCATTATGTTATAACAAAATAATTTATGGCTGAGCTGCACTGCTTAAAATAATATGTAACTATGTGTGAAATACTCTCATGTCTAAAAAAAATAAACTTTCTAACGCTAAAGTAATAAAATACTTTCAATTGTGTAACATTCATAAGAAAGTATTTTCTTACACGTTTTGTGTTTACGTTTGGCATCCTCAGTTTTAACTTTATAAGTTCCTCTAGGTCAGTTTCGATAGAACGAACGTCTTAAAGCAGAACTAAGAAACTTCACCGTTACAAGTTGTCAACTGCATTGGAGAAGATAAATTGCTTCGCTTAAATTGAATGTAATAAATATCTGCCGTCAGTTCAACAGATTTAACTGCGTCTGTGTTCTGTTAGTACCGCACAGTTCTGCTGCAAAAGTGAGGCCACAGAAACTTTTCTTTTAATGTTTGTCTTTAAAACTTACCCAAGTGAAAGTTATCTTAAAAAAAATTCTTAGGCAAACAGTGTTTTCAATAGAACAAAAAAAAAACTGATTGATAAGTAAAGCACGGAGAAAATAATCGAGCGAAATAGTTGGCCAAATGAATCGACTACATATTTATTAATACACAAGCGGTCCACTGTAATTGTATTACATGATATTATCAACGAAGCTTTCGCTGATGGAATGCAATCTAATCAATCGGTCGTCTGTTCGTTTACGTCACGAGATTTTGTTTTAATTTTTGATGAAAATTTGATAAAAGTTCCTTTACGTTCATAATTTACTTGCGATTGGTGGAAAAAAGTTTGTCTTCCTCCTTTCGATTTCTTTTTTTCTCTCTCTCTGTCAATGGCGAAAACAACTGCACAAATTCCTTTTGACCATCGGAAGTTACGTCCAAGTCTTAGTTCCCCACACACATCTTTTATTCTGCGCTCCGGCGAAACGAATGTCCAGCAATTAAACGCCAGCAGAAGCGGAGACCGGAACTCGTTTATAAAAGTTCCACATCCGGAGGTGCTAATTCGCCTGCTCCGAAAATTATCCCCCGAATTCTTGCTCGCTGCAGCGAGTTCGCCTCAAAAAAAGACATTCCGTGATGGAAAGTACAGATTTTCTTTTGTATACAGGGTGTTCGCCCATTCGGTACATCAGTACCTGCCAAACAGGCGATGACTGCTTCAATATTCAATCCACAACATGTCGCCATTGTTTTAATAAAAAAAAAAACTTTGATCTGTGCATATACAGGGTGATCCATAATTCGTGGCGAAAGAATTAAGGAACGTGTACGCGGTGATGTTTTGGTTAAAAAATGTAAAATAAAATTTTTGCCGGTAGAGCTTTGTTTCCGAGCTATAGGGCTTCAAAGTTTCTGCGTGCGATCAATGTTTAACTTCAAAAAATACATAATAGCAAGCCATGAAATAAATTACAAAAAAAAGTGAGTGAGGTGACGGAGCGAAACATTAATAAGAATTTTCGAGTATTTTTTTTGTTTTGTTTAAATGTAATTGTGTCTTAACTTAATGCTATAAATGAAGGAGCGTAAGGCATTTTTTTTTAATGTGTTCGATCCATTACTAAGGCCATGCAAGTACAAAATTGCAAAATAAATTTATTTGAAGAATTTGAAAAATCTACCTCTTGCGAATCCTAAATTGAAACCGTTTAAGCGTCAGCGAGTGACTCAGCGATTAGCCTAGCCGACTTTGGAAGTCGTGTTGTTCGGCGGCGTAGGTTCGAATCCTACCATGGCCATGGATGTTTGTGCTATCTAAACATTTAGCTACAAATATACAGAGAAAATTGTCTGGAATGGTGGTTGCCGTAAGCCAGTAAAAGCAGCATTCCTGCGCAAAGCGGAAGAAGAAGAAACCGTTTAAATACCTCTGATGACTATTAAAATGTGATACGTGCCGTGTTTATGAAATTGCATAAGAAAAGGCATCGAGACATCTTTTTATAACGATAATAAATTTTATTGGCATAGTCAGCAATTACAAAATACCCAATTATTCTCACCCACAGATTAATAGAAAACTGTCTTTGAAAACAACTAACATAACGAAAAAGTAAACTCCAGAAAATACAATAAAAGAAGTAAATAGCGGCACAGCTGGCAAGGAAAAGTAACTGTCGACGTACGTTTCGGTCTTATTAGACCTCATCAGGACAGTATAACCAAGTTGTAAGTTGTTGACACTTGGAGATAGAAAACAACAAATGAAGCAACAGACCAGGAGACCGAATGCACATTTGCTGCAACCACTGAGAAGACCCGCAATTCGAGGGCAACATCCAGTATAGTAACGGAGGCAAACAAGGTCAACCTGCGTTACTTCAAGAAAAAGCCGGGATTTTTTTTTGAAAACAACTACTACGGTGCACATGTGATTGTTCCGTGAATTAAAGATTCCAGCAAGAGTAAAGGGCTCCACAGACTTCGTTAAAAATCGTGCGAATTGGAATGCGCGGACATGTCCGAACGTGCTAAACACCTAGTGTGTGGAGAAAAAAACGGTACGGTTTTATCGATCTTTTATACAATCTTGTTTCGCGCGATTTGGTCCGCACGGTCCAATTCGCGCGAATTGAACGAAGTCTGTGGAAGTCTTAAAACACGGTTCATCTGAAAAAGAGAATTAAATTGGGAAATAACGATTCCTCGATGAGTTTATGTAATGTTTAAGTGTGTGTTTGTGTCACATTCAGTTGATGCGCGAGAGTACAGGGGCTGCAACCACCTCTGAGACGTTCCATTCAGTTGACGCGCGAGAGTACAGGGGCTGCAACTATCTCTGAGACGTTCCATTCAGTTGACGCGCGAGAGTACAGGGGCTGCAACCACCTCTGAGGTGTTCTATTCTGTTGACGCGCGAGAGTACAGGGGCTGCAACCACCTCTGAGACGTTCACGTTGTCGATGGCGCGCGTAGAAATATCCGAGCCGATAATTTTAGTAAATTTCCATCAATTGAAACACAAGTTAAGCTAACGTTTCGCGCTCTGTCACGAAGTAATTTACACTGACAAAATCATTAACGCATCTACCCCTACTTCGATCGTAAAAAAAAATTGTGTGATTCATTGCTTCCGTCTGCATACACAAGTTCGATGTTTCGTTTACCTCAAATCAACTCTTTTCTTTCTTGGATCTAACCTTATTAAAAAAATGTAAAAACTTCCATTAATTCTTCGCTAAAATATTTTCTATTTTTGCCCGTCTTTTTAATTTTTTTTTTGCATTTCTTCTATTTAATTTTTCTATTTCTTTCACTTGCTTTACTTTTGTTTTTTTTTAAATTTAATTTTTCAAATTTTGTTATCTCAGTTTTCTTCTTCACATTGATTTCCTTTTTGAACTTCTTTATTTCCTAGTATTATTTTCTGAGTTTTATGGTTAAAGTTCACGTGGATATTCGAATTTTACTGCGATTTGCTCCCACCTTCCACTTTTGCAAATTAATTTAAATTTTCATTCAATTCTTCGCTAAAGTTTTTGCTTTCCTTTTTTTAAATTTTTTCTTGGCTCTCTTTTACTTAATTTTTCTGTTTTTCTTTTACTTGCGTTGTCTTTGGACGTCTATTTCGGCTCCATTCCAATTTTATTTCAATTTGTAGTTTTTATTTTTCGTTTACCTCAATCAACTGTTCTTTCCTTTCTCGAACAAATTAATAATTTTCATTTAATTCTTCGTTAAAATTCTTTCAATTTTTTACTTTTCTTTTTTTTTAATTTTTTTTCGCATTTCTTTTAATTAATTTTTCCATGTTATGTAATTTTCTTTCGACGTTTATTTCAGCCCCATTCCAATTTTCCTCCTTTCTCAATCTATTTTTATTTTTACTTATCCCCAGTTCAACTTTTTTCCTCCCTCTCTCTTTCATGGACACAACAATATTCCACCAACAAGCTTCTGTAATTGCATTAATTTTTATTCTTGTCATTCTCAACATTTTCTCCACGTTGATGATTTTGCATAATTCAGTGTATTACTGTAAATTAGACTAAAATAAAAGTACATGTGTCCTAATTGTTTTAATTTAGCTACCGGTTTCGATCTTCTATGATCTTCTTCATGCTGCTATTGTCTACATTTTCTATTAAAATATAAATCGTTGGTGAGGTGAGGAAGAGGAACATCAATCATGCAACCATTGACAATAGTAGCCTGAAGGAAACCAGGAGATCGAAACTGGTAGCTACATAAAAAATAAAAAAAAAATTAGAAATATTTTTACTTTATTGTATTTTTTTTCATTAGTTTTTAAAATCTTGGTTCGTCAATTTTCTATATGTATGTATGCTGTATACTATTTCTCTTGTTTTTTGCTTTTTATTATTTTCTCGATTTATTACTCGGAACAATCTAGAGTTTTTATATAAAAAAAAATCTTCTGTTAAATTAATTAAATTTATTTAAATTATTTATTTCAAATTGATTTCATGCAATTTTTCAGAAACTTTCATCTGTCTCTTATTTCCTCTCCTTATTTCTTCTTTTATTTTTACGGCGTGTTTTAAGAAATTCTCTACTTTTACACGTTACTTTTGTTATTTATCGTACTTTTTTTTTATAATATTTATCGTTCATCACTATCTGTCTCTCTGAGTGATTTAATTGTAGAATTCATATTACTCACATAAATACGTTTATTGGGCTGTTTCTACCCCTTGTTGAATTATCATAATCTTTTTTAATAATCGTTTTTAATTAAAGCTGTAATTAATCAATTGCACTTAATAGTTTTTTTTTTCGTTTAGGTGTGAGTCGAACCCTAGTCGTTTGGTTTTGTAAACCGGATACTTTACCGCTAGGCTATTGAGGCCGTTAATTTCATGTTGCTTTAATCATCTATGTAAACTACCGAACTGTGATCATTAACAATGAAAATGTATTTAAATGTGTTACGACGTTTCATTGAAACATGGAGGAATAAAAAGTGGATATGTAGAAAACACAAGACTTTATAGCTTTGAGGTGATTCAAGAGCACTTTAAAATCTGCTACTAAGTTAGGAGCTTAATAAAAATTGATTCTGATGTTAACACAGATAGATTTATGAGTTGATATTGTAGAATTATATTGTATTTTATGTTCTCGTCGACTTTCGCAAACGTAATAAAACTCTGCCGAAAAATGCAGATGTCTTAGTGGTTTATCCTTCTTCAGCTTCGGTGCGGAATATGAAAGCATTGTTCGCAAATCATATATATATAATCCGAAGTTCGTCATAAACAAGTGCATTTTACTAGCGCACACATGAAAACCGGGGATAAAAGTATAAACTCGAACAAGCTATAAATACGGGGGTCGTTATTTTTAGATCTATGTAACATTACAGGTTGCCGCTGCATGTTTACTCTTCCGATAACTTCGCGACGATGTTGTGGTAGGTAGGTATATTGCGGGGCGCAATAAATATCCGGCGTTTCGATTCGGTCAGAAAAATTGAAATGAAACGCGCCCCCGAAACGTTTCCATCATTATCGACAACGAAAACGCATTACCGAACTAATTTAGTGCGAGCCAGCGCGTAAAACTCCCATTGTTGTTGGCTCTGGCCAGTATTTTTCGAAATAATCAAACCGATTTGAAATTTAAATGTTTATCAAAAACGAATCTGCGATGGAACTAAAGCGCGCGTTAAACATACATGTTCCAGGCACGGCCGTTATTAGTTTTAATTTCCTAGCTTAAATTAATTACTTAATTAAAACTCACCCCGGCGCGAAAAGCGATTTTTTGCTGCCTAGTCGTTCAAATGCAAGGGCGATTCGTTTAGAACGTAAAAATAACTCCGCCGTTTCAGGCGCGCTTTCATTCTTCGATGGAGATTTTTATTTGGATAAACACATTAGACTAATGGCCGGCACGTAAAACAACAAACTTACGTAACGAAAATAATTTGAAAGGGAAATACGGGAATATCAAAAATAATATTTTTACATGAACGTCACGTAACACGCCGCTGTTATCCGGCAGGCAAACATTTTTCTGTGTGTGTTTCTTTTTTATTTAATATGAAAATGTTCGACCCAAACAAGCAGGGGGGATATACCCCCAATTTTTTTGCCAAATTATTACAACCCACAGCGCAATGTAAAGCTAAATTTACGATTTCAAACAAGCAAACCCTTATTTTCTTTAACATTCCTGTAATATTTAATTCTGTAAAAATAAGAATCAAAACAGAACTTCGATGAAACATTTCCAAAATATTTTTTATTGCAAAAGGATGATTCACAATACCAAAATTAACAAAAGGCGATCAACACTTCATCAAATATCTTAGCGAACACCTCATAATGGTGACGAACAAATCACGCGATTAATCACTACAACCCAGCATTAATAAAATAACAATCGTGTCTATGCCAGTGGTTCCTAACAGTGCGTTTCATGTGAGCCCCTGTCTCATACGTAATCGTAAAACTTGATGTGCCGGAACACGATCGGAGACGGACGGGGGGCCCTCTGTAAATAATTCCTAAACAAAAATCGGAATTGGGTCAATTTGGAGAAGGACACGCGCCGAAATTTAAATTGTCCAAATAACTTGGAGGGTGCTCAAGACTTTCCGCTCGTTTGAAGGAGTTCAAAGAGGAAAAGTCGTCTTGAGATGGGTGCTCGAATTTATTAGTATTGCGGGTGTGGGGCAGGGGAACCCCCTGAGCGTATGAACATATCGTTTTAGGGTTGCAGCAATAATTAAGATTGAAAGGGAGAGGGCGGTCCTTTTCAGGATTCACAGCGAATTCAAGCTGTACTGAATTCGAAAAGAAAACTTGACTCATTAAAAAAGTTGTAGGAAATACATCGAATGCCTTTAAGAGAGTTCTGAGACAAGACATAAAGGTATAGTATACCGGCTGTTTCAAATTGAGTGTGCACTGAAGGGATCTTCTAAACCGTAAGAGATACAAATTTGGTTAAATGGAAGAAAAGTTGCACGAATCAATGCCTAATTCGTATTCATTCACAGAATAATTTTTTTCTTATTTCTTCTTGAGATATTGATCAAAATGTAAAAATGTCGATTTTCTTTTTTCCTCTGTATCTCTCGTATTATAAATAATTTTGAAATTTTGATTTAACTTTCTACAGGCACTTTCTTATTCTGCTTCGAATAGAGGTGGCAGAATTGAAGTCAAACGTTTCGTCTCTCCACGACCACCTTCAGTTTCGATTTTTTAAATACAACGTATATCTTTTAATTATTCTATTCGATAGCATTTTTTCTGCTGATTGCAGTGATGTATAACAATTAATACTTTTTTCAAGTAAAGTTAAAATATGATAAAAAAAAAACTTGATACAGTTTCGTCATGATTTATTTAATAAGTAAATTTATTCCTTAGTACTTTTTTTACTTACTAAATATTAATAACTAACATTCAAATGTCGGAAGAGGAAAAATCAATAAAATCAATCAATAAAAAATCAAAGGGCTAATATTTGGTGACCTTAGAGGCCACGCGACAGGTCCATTTGTACCAGGAAAAGTTTGATTCAAATAATTTGTTGTTATTTCAGCATTATGTGCTGGTGCTCCATCATTTTGAAATTACAATTCCCTAATATGATTTAGAGGAATGTAATCTAAAATGTTTTCCAATGCTGTCCTTAAAAAATCGATGTAACATTCAGCTGTTACATGATTTTCGTAAATGATCGGACCATTAATTCTATTATGCCAAATACCACACCAAACATTTAAGCATTGTATCTGTGGTCACACTTGTTGAAATCTTTTTTGATTCTCCCTGGACCAATATCTATGTACATTTCTATTAAATATTCCCTTGTTTGTAAAATTAGCCTCGTCAACAACTATCTCGTATAACAAAGTCTTTCAACGGATACTACAAATGTGCACTATCAGTGTCCGTTAAAAGAATTTATTATACAATAACTAAAGAGACAGATATTAAATAATTGATTGAAATTTACACCATAGCTAAGAAAATGAACTAAATATTTGAAATTATGTATTAAATAAAATTTTCATATAAAAATCTGTATTATTTAAGCTTCAAATTAATATCAACAATTAAGTGTGATATACCATTACAATCAGGAGAAAAAATGCCAACAAATACGATAATAAAAAGGTATACGTTGTATTTAAAAAATCTAAACTGAG
This sequence comes from Dorcus hopei, assembly GCA_033060865.1. NCBI lineage: Eukaryota > Metazoa > Arthropoda > Insecta > Coleoptera > Lucanidae > Dorcus > Dorcus hopei. The sequence goes on from CM065425.1 coordinate 61,816,558, forward strand.
GATTGTCGCGGAGGGGCGAAACGTGTGACCACAATTCTACTGCCCCTATTTGAAGCAGAATCCAAAAGTGTCTGTAGAAAGTTAAGACAGAATTTCTAAATTATTTTTAATAAGGGAGTTACAGAGGAAAAAAGAAAATCGATATTTTTACATTTTCACCAATACTTCAAGAACAATTAAGAGAAAATTGATTCTGTTAATGGATATGAATTAAGCAATGACTGGTGCAACTTTTCTTCCATTTAACCGAATCTGTAACTCTCATGGTTTAGGAGATCCCTTCAGTGCACACCCAATTTGAAACAGCCGGTATAAAGTATATAAATTTGATAATACTAAGCTAGTTTTCTACTCGCCAAAATTAAAACACACGTACCCACCCACTCACACGAGTAAAAACAGAAATAAAAAAAAAATTCAACAAAGAGAGAGAGAAAGAGAACACGTTCCCAACAATATACATTACATAAATTCGACAGCCCAACGTTAGGGGCAGGTGACAACAACCCACGTGTCAAAACATAATTTGGTGCCCAACGTGAGGGGTAAGAATATCACGCTGTAAAATTCTATTACACAAAAATCTACATTCCTTGAACACACATTACATAATTTGTTTACCAACGCGAGGGCCAACACGAATTTCCAAAAAATAAATTAGCACAAATCAACAGAAGATAACATTACAAAATTTGGCCGGCCAACAAAAGGGGCAACAAACCAATCATGACACTACATAATTTGGCGCCCAACGTGGGGCAAGAATATCACATTGCAAAAGTACACTTGCTACCACCAAACTCTAGAATGAATTACTCCTGTATTACTTACTTTTAAACTAAGTGGCAAGTTGGCGCTGCTTTTCATCAGCTGTTGCTCCAGGAAGCTCAATGCAAATGGGTGTAGTTTAAAGATGGTATTATAGGCGCCAGGGCGAACAATTACCCAGCTGAAGATGATAATGCGAAATAGTGTTCTCTTCGCAATAATTTTTGCAATGAATCCAGGAGATTTTAATTTACTCACTTACACGTTGAAGGTAGAGGTACAAATACACAAACAGATTACTAAAGCAATTACTTTAATCAAGATGCACAAAATGTTTACTACAGTTGCGAAATTATAAACGGTTAGTCCGATATGACGGAATGTCGACTAAAACTCTATAACTAGAATTATAAAAAAAAGTTGTGCCCGAGTGTACAATTTGCTTAATCACTCTACTCAGCACTTTAGATTAAATCCGCATTACCTTCACAACAACAATTTAATTCGATTAATTACGGATGCAAAATCTGTCGAAAATTCGCTCTGAATGCAACGTAGCGTCACGCGACTAATTAATAAAAAGTTATTAAATTACACTCACGTAACCCCAAATGTGTTGGTAGGTCAGGATTGTTCTTGTCATCCTACGAGCCAAGCAACCTCCCATCGGGTGCGTTCCCTGGTCTGAGTGACACGAATCCGCAAAGCGAAGGGGTGAACCTCAATAATACCAAGTGGGGGTATCTAGACGTGAGATATCCGGCGATAAAGTGTCCGGCGATAAAGCGTCCGGCGATAAAATTATCCGGCAGTAAAAGCCTAAGTTAAAAGAAGAAACAACATAGTTAGAAATCAAGATGGCGTCAGCCGTTAGCTGACAATACCTAGATTTTTAATAAAAGTCAAGCCTTTGCAGAGCAAAGAATTCTTTCCTAGTCGCGTTCAACTAAGGATTTAATAGAAACTCGACTATAAGTTTCCCGAATTTAATCCTTAGCAAAAGCTTCAATAAATTTAAACACACACGACACAACATCATCAAACTTAAACGAGTAACGACCCTAGAAACAAAGGAAATAGGATGACGCGGAACGATCGCAGATATAGTCAGCTTCGACCAATAGAAATCGTTAGTATCGATTTATGCTCATAAAAGGACGTGGAACGCGGCGATCAATAATCTCAAACCTGCGCTCGGGGATGGTCAGGGTTGCCACAGTAAACTCTAAGTTGACCGAAAGTCCCAAATATTGCCAACCATTCCATGAACATATTACACAAAATTCTAAGTTCCCCCAAGTCGCATAAAGCAGGACAAGTTAAGGAATTATCTTCGCCATTGGCTTTATTGAACTGGACCATCCTCTATATAGTAAAGATATGGTACCGTCCGATTTTTACCTATTTCGTCAATTGTTACGGTTAGAAAATTTCGCTGTAATTATATCTAGTTTTTGGGTCACTCTGTATTTGTGTGGAAGCAGAAACCATTACTCGTTTTCCTTCGTTTTACAAGATTAAAAAACATTGCACAACTAGACAAATGCAATAACTTCCGCCACACGGAGATGCTCTATTTCACTCACTCCCCTGCGAAATTCAGCCGTCATCTTTTAACAGCCCCGCTTGCAGTGTTCAGTCCGTCAACCCCACTCGTGAACGATTGCGCCAGGTCTTGGGCTCTTCAGCCATTTTGAAAAATTCACCAAACTGTTTCGTTTCAAGTGAAGCTTAAACGGAGGATATTATTCCGAGTTTTGATGAGTGCGTTCTAAGCAACAAAAGGCTTTCTTCTAGGCCTTTCGAAGCCTGATTTCTGCATATCAGGTGGGATTTATACAAGCAACTAAGTGCGCAGTCCAGGCTGTAACGCTGTTTTTCATTCTTTCATTTAGGCTTTTTGGAATCCTTTTATCGGAGTTTTGATTTGGGTCCACCCGGCTGTTTTATCTTTGGGCCGTGGTAGAATCGTGGCGATTCATCTCCGGACTTATAGAGACCGATATCCCGTTGCTTGGCATAATCGTCGGAAGATGGAGTTACACAATATAGACAGAAAAATAAATGAGTATATGTATAGGGTGTGTATAAATTAGTGTCATTAGTTTCAAATTAAATAAAAGGTCTGCTTGCTGCTTGATGGTACGTATTTTTTATGTTTTCTAAAAAAAGAGACCATTTCATTCGCGTTGTTTCTGCGATAATAATTACATCCACTTGTCTTGTAACGTCTTGTACGCAAGGGAATGCACAGCGCGCTGCGCTCTCTTACATAACTCAAATTACAGCCATTTTTGCTGCAGCCGGAGCATAATGCGGTCGAGAAAAATGAAGACGTTTTCTTTAATGAGTGAAGAATGCTCGTGGTCTCATAGAAAAATAAAGCAAGTGCGGTCTCCTCCATTATTTTGATTTGCGTCTCAAGCGGCTTAAAACCGTGCTTAACAAACTCATTTGTGTCTCTTTTCTGTTCCTCGACGGATGTCAGTTTCGCTTGGATGATAATTAGGCTGGGTTTTTTAGGTGCTGACCGGGACTACGTATATGATGAAGAGCTACTGTTTTAGTATTTTTTAAGACAAAGGAAATAGGAATATTAACAGAAGGAATAAATCCAGAGTGAAGTTTCTAGAACACAAACTATGTAGATCAAAATGTTACGACTTGTGATATATACATAATAAAATTTAAGCTCGGTATTACCTTGCATATAAAAAAATTCTTGAAATTAAATAAATGAACTCTAATACTTGTTCGGTATTAATAAACATTACAGTTCTTATTAAAAGAGGTAACAAATGAAAAAAATTAATAAATTGAAGCAATGAATATAAAACAAAAAGCGATCCGAGTATGGTCCCTGCGGCACACCAATTTTTCTTTCAAGTTCGACCAACTTACAACATCCAGGTTTCATAAATTTTAATAAATACGATTGAATTCAATAGATAGCACCATTAATAAAAAGCTCCACCCTTCGCTCCGACCTAATTTTCACTAATTTTACAGCAATCACGTAATTCTTCTATTGCTGACATTTCGTCCTTTGTGATAGAAGAACTTCATTCTGGGATAATGGCTCGGCTAAAAAACGAATTCTTGTACATTTAGATTAGTGTGAGTCGATTTACGATATACAGAGTGTCCTAATCTACCGTTTCGGAAGCGATTTATTAAGATGTTCCAGCTATAAAATTCCTAGTCTAATGGAGCGAATATCTGAGATTAAGGCCCAGTTTTACAATCGTGGAATACTGTTCTCCAAATATCCTTTAATGTTCCTCCATATCTACGTCACACCTACGTCACGTTATACCAATAATAATGCTTATCCGACGATTGTAAAATCGGGCCTAAGAGAGTTAAGCTAGAAGAGGTGTTTTGCCTCGTGGCCAAATTGAAAATCAGCGCTTTGGTTTAGATGAAAAGAAGCTTGGGCTTCCATGAATGTATTGGCCATAGTAGCAAAGAGTTCGTAGTATTGTTTCCTAACCTGAAGTAACTCGGGCCAAAAGGGCCAAAGTCTTCTGATTGATTTTGAGCTACAAGTAATAATTGTTGGATGACGTAATAGGTCCTTTGGTGAAAAGGGATTCAAAATCGAGGATCTACTTCTTCACATAATTCGTGAAGCAACTTCTTGGATTAAATGTTCTGAATTTATTTACCTGTGATGATTTGAAGGATTTAGAGAGCCTACAGGCTGATTACTTGGTTGTAAAATTACTTTGGCTTCGTGGATTTTTAGAAGACCATAAAATTTTTGGGTTCTAGGGTTCCGGGAGTACAGACGAAGACTTGATTAAGTTCTGCACGTAAAGCAGGACTGCAATTTAAGAGATGATTGGTGAAGAAGATTTTTTGTAGAATTAAAGAAGACCAAGTACTGAAGATAAGAAGACCAACAACTGAGTGAACAAACGACTTGGAACAAAGAGACTTGAAAGAGGAAGACACAAAAATTACAACCACCCTGTCTTTTCTTCTTCTATTTCTCGCAGTCCTTTGCAGCAATTTTCCACACGTGCTTCCATCTTTTGCACGTTGTTAAGAATTATCCCGTGCTTCCATCATTTTGCACGTTGTTAAGAATTATCCCGTCAGACCCCCTTCAAATTTTTCTTCTTGCGACCCTTAATCCTTTTAATTTATTTTTCGAACTGTGTTACCTTTTCCTAGTTCCTTTAATAATGGGCCAAATATGTCCACAACCGGAAACTATGACAGGTCGCTACCTATCTAAAGACTGCAAATCTTGGGCGGGCAAATTAAGTGCGTCCCACTTGCCGGCTAAACTCAATGGGACGAGTCGAGGTCATAGGTAACCCCGAAGCAAAGGACAGAAATTCAAAATAAATAAAAGTCACCAGTTCGAGCACACTTGTCTTTATTTGTGCATCAAAAGCGAAGATTAACAACACGAGACCACCACGGGTCTAATTTAAATACACGTTAACTATGAACAACGGTTAAGTCGAGTTAAAATGAAACACGAAGCATGGATCTGCTTTGCGCTCACAAAGACGATAAATATCGACGCTAAATAAAGTTAACTCCGCGCAATAAAAGTTGCTCGTTTTAATTCAGCGCATCTGATTACTATTAGAAATAGTCTAAACAGATCCGACTTTAAGATATCCACTCTGTCTTCGCATCAGCTGTCAGAATGTCGAGGAGGTCCTCCAAGTATCAACGTCTGGCGAAGGCATGTGACATCAGTGCTTCCCCACGAGTAGACTCCCTCTTACATCGACGGTGCCAAGCAACAGGTCGGAGTCGAAACTGACCAACCAAAGGTGGGTCTCACTGATGCCACCGGCCCCAAATAACAACTCCGATAAAACGTCCGGAAAAAACCTCCGATAAAAACCTAATACAAATATCGAAATAACTTACAGCCTGAATTTCGTACAGAATTCGTTTGTATAAATGCCTGACTTTTTGTTGAGGTCAGGCTTCGGAAAGCACACACGAAATACTTTAGGTCGCCTAGAATGACGTTCTCAGATCACGGTTTAAGATCTTTCGTTTATCATTCAATCAGACAAATCAGTCTGAAGAATGCACACAATGGCTGGACAGCACAGCAAACAACGACGTGCACTCTAGGCGAGGAGCAGAAACACTGCCCGTTCGTACAGGCTTTGGTGTTGACGAACAAACACTGCAAGGGGGGTTGTTAAGAGATGACAGTCGAATTACGCAGGGGAGTGAGTGAAATGGAGCATTTCCGTGTAGGCTCTTGTCTAGTTGTGCAGTATTTTGAGATTTGATGAAACGAACGTATTTTGGTTCCCATACAATACAGGGTGACTCGAAATACTGGAAATAATTATAATAAGTTTTTAAACCGTAACAGGTCCAAAAATTATTTTCCCTTCTATCATTCTCAGTCCGTTTCTTTCTAGATTACGTTGAAGGTTGAGATGTAAAGTTGGAAAAAAGAAAGAGATGCAAGAAATAAAGAAACAAATGAATCACAGGAATTGATCCCACCCCCCATCCATTTTTTACTTCTGTGCCATAAACCTCAAGTGTGAACGTTCCAGATTTACGCACTTCAAGTAAAAGCAAAAGTGAATTAATTTAATGATCAATTACCTCCGGTGTGCAATTCAGAACTCAAAGACCAAAATCGAAATGAAATGTAAAGTGGCCTTATTAAAAGTGATCCTTCTGTGAGGAACGGTTATCATTAGCACGCCCAAATCCCCTTTGGTGTGGCGCGAGAGCCTCGAGACGGGGGGCACAAATTTATAGGATTTTCGTTAGCAAGCAGCAACAGCACGAGAGGCGACACAATGGATGAGAAAATCGCGGCGTGTAATTACAAAAGCATAAACTTAAATTATGTGAATACAATCTCCATTGTACCGACAAGGAGGAGATTGTGTCGGCGGAGGCTTTCTTCGAACGGGAAATGTTGCAGCACACAAAAAAATGCAAGAAATTGTTTCACATAATTAATACTCGATGTTATTAATTATGAACCTTGGTTCAATTTCAGTGCCTCTCTGAAATCAATAAACAATCGCCGTTTGGTCGACGTTACCGCCATAAACAGCAGACATACGAATTCAAAATAATTTCCTGCATAGGATACAAGGCGGCAATAAAATCTGCAACGAATATAATGGGCCCGTAAACGTTGCAAATTTTATGTGTTTACGACCAGAAGTCGGGGGGCTAGACGGCGCGTGTAATTCAGCATACGTTATAGTCGCAAACCCTCCTTAAACCTTTTTGTTTAAATGCAAGTATAGTTGCAATAAAGTTGGGATGATAAGTATGAGTGTGTTGTTACCTGCGCTAGGTTCGCTTAAATGTTCGGCGTTAATAAAACATGGAGTTTCTGCTTGGGAAAGCAAATTGTACGACGTGTTTCTTTCCTTATAGGGGAAACAATTTTTCTTTGTATTTAACGGGGGATATATCTTGAAACTCAGTCACTTTTATATCGTTTTAGACAGGAAACTCCGATTACGTGGGCCATTTGTCTTATGAGTCATCGTGATTTTCATGAATCGTCCGCTCTTATGCTTGCATAACGCCGGCTTTTTTGATGAGTCACCAATGCAGCTGAAATTCTCTGAATGCAATTTTACTGCAAAGATCAGTCATGACCACGGTTAGGTGGATCGGATTCCGCTCGCGCTGGTAAGAGCGTCACATCTAAGTACACTCGATACGGGAATAGCAAATAATCGCATGCATAATTTGCAGTAGCAAAGAACGTTTAGTGTTTAATTTAATTTATTTAATTTTTAATTCGAAAATACGAAATTTTGTTTAAATTTAACAATTTCTTACGCGATGAAATTAAAATTTCGTCCGACGCTTATGGAGAAATGAGCCAGCGCAATGATCATACATAAATATGCACAGTATAAGCCGCGACCCAGGCGGACCGTTGCAAGCGGAATCTCATCCACCTAACGCTGGTCATGACTCATGATGGAAAAGCAAGTCGTTTGTTTACGTAATTTTTTTTAGGTGGGCAAATTTTCCGCGGTCGCGCATGCGACAAATGTTCCAAATTTTAAATGGACAAATTTTATTTGATATGATATTAGAAACCCTAACGACGACGATCATGCAACGACATTTTTAAAAATTGGAATTAGTTTCCATAGTAATATGAACAGTAATGTTTTATGTTAAAATAATATCACGGTATAATGATAAATGTTATAGAAACGGGGCATTAGCATTTAAATTTTCCGCCAATCTTTTGCACTAAAATGGCGGCTGATTGCGGTACTGTATCATGTCCTACTGCGTATCAGTCGCGTAACAGAAACAATAAAAAAATTGTGCATGTTAAGTTAGGCTTTAAACATGACCTGGCGATATGATACAAAAATCTAATTTCCACTCTTTTTTGTAATTGCATTCTTTTCTTGTAATTCGGTTATTCTTCAATAGATGGCGCACCTAAACTTTCCTTGTTGTTACGTATAGTAGCGGACAATAAAATCCGGGCAAACCATTTGTACAATGTAAACCTCACTCTAATATTTTTGACGTTTAGTACGTATTATATAAAATGTCACTAATAATTTTGACGTTTAATATAAATTTTGACGAAAATATAATCTCAATAAAAGCCTGATTTACGAAATTTGTCTAAATCTTGGAATGAGATCTTCAATTGTAACGGTCCAAATGATAATACAAATACGTTCTTAAGAATACTTTAAAAAATTATGTATGATAGTTGTCCAAAAATAAAAACATCGACCAAACCAAAACGGAATCGTTGGCTAAGTGATGAGTTGGAAGAAAAGTTAAAAATTAAACGTCAATTATATGAAGGTGTAATTAATGGAAAAATTGCAAAAGAGGATTACGTACGGTACTGTCGACATGTTAAAAAATGTATTGCAAACGCAAAAAGGACCTATAATTCTGAATTTATAACAACTTCGAACAATAAAACAAAGTATTTACAGTTGGTTCTTGTCCGATGAAATTTGTATCACAAAATCTTTTAAGCGGACACTAAATCGCGCACTATACACTTTACTTCTGACGAAGCTGTCGAACGACGGTGAAACGTTAAGTGTATAGTGCGCGATTTAGTGTCCGCTTAAAAGATTTTGTGATAATAAAACAAAGGCTACGTGGGAACTGGTAAAAAACATAACTAAAAAATAAAGTACATACCTCGAAATTTGACATAAATAATTTCAAAAATGCATCTGAAGATAGTGATGAAACATTAGACAATATAAATGATTTCTTTATAACCATAGGACAGAATAAAAACATGATGCCAAGCTTCAAGTACAGTGATGCTCGAGTTTGTAATACAAATATATTTTTATGCCCAACAAACAGCACGGAAGTATGGAACACAATTCTCAACTTGAAGGATACATCTTCAGTAGGATTTGATGAAATCCCTACAAAACTATTAAAATTTTGTGCTGATACATTGAGTCATCCATTGTGCCATCTGATAAACCTGGAGTTTTTCCCGATCAGCTCAAAATAACGGTAATAAAACCATTGCACAAACAAGGTAACAAAGAAGACATTACAGACCTATCGCACTGATCTCTATAGTAGCTAAAGTATTTGAAAAGATACTTACTTGTCGCATAATGAACTATATTAGTAAACATAATATAATTACAGACAAGCAAAATGCATACATGAAAGGCAGATCTACTATAAGAGCCATTTACACAGCCATTTGTACGATTTTGGAAGGTCTCTCTGAAAAAGAAAAAATTGCAGCAGTTCTCTTGGATTTATCAAAAGCCTTCGACTGCGTCGACCATAATATATTGATGCATAAACTTCACAACCTAGGATGCAGAGGCATATTAAACGATATTATTAGGTCGTATCTAAGTAACCGTAAACAGTGTATTCAAACAAGTGATCCCAATGGATGTGTGATTCGATCTAAGTTAAAACTCAAAACTCAGGGAATACCACAAGGTTCGGTTTTAGGACCCCTATTATTCCTACTTTATGTAAATGATTTTCCCGATATAATCAACGATTTAATTATAATCTTCGCTGATGACACTTCACTGATAGTAAAAGCACATACCAACAATGAATTGGCTACTCAAATTACAAATAACCTTACACAGATGGAAAAATGGTTCTTGGAAAATAACTTAAACTTGAATATAAATAAAACCAAAATGCTAAAATTCACATTTAAAGAAGAAAATCCTTTCGATATTACACATAACACAAATGTACTTACATCAGAAACTCATGCGTCGTTCCTAGGTATTGAAGTAGACCAAACTCTAAAATGGAATTTTCATATACAAAAGGTAGCGGAAAAAATCAGCAGATTCACTTACGCGCTCAGAACTGTAGCTCAAAGTATAAGCAACGAGGCTGCTCTAAGTGCGTACTATGCGTTCATTAATTCTCGAATAACCTATGGAGTAATCCTCTGGGGTAATTCCACCGAAGCAGTCCGGATCTTCAAACTGCAAAAGTCTTGTTTAAGAAGTATTTACAACCTACGGAGGCAAGAATCTTGTAAAGATATTTTTAAAACAAACTGTATACTGACATTTCCCTGTATATACATTCTAGAGTGCGCGTGTTTTATAAAAAACAATTATGGTGACTTCATATGCCGCTACAAACTCCAACACATCCATGATACGCGTGGTCAAAAAAACTTACAATTATGTGTACCGCAAACATCATTTCGCGTGTGCAGAAAAACGTGGTGACACAGATGATAAACATTTATAATCATCTTCCAGTTGTCTGGAAAACGTTAACAAACCATATGTTCAAAAAGAGGCTGAAACAATATTTTATTCTGTCGCCGAATTTATATCCTACAAATTTGACAATGTTACTTGTACTTAATTTTAATATGTATACAGGCTGTTACAAATTCGAGGCTCACCATTGGGATCTCGGAAACGGTAAGAGATACGAAGTCGGTTAAATTGGGGCAAAGTTGCGTATTTTGGTGCTGAATAATAATCCGTTCTGAAAAATCTTCTACGATTTGTATTTTTTGAAATATTTCCAAAAAACCGAAAAACGAAATTTTCTTTTTTATTTTTTTCTGAAGTTATTATTGCAGGGATCATAATAAAATTAACACATTCTCTTTTAAGGTCTTTACGATGATATCATTAGATTTTACTTAAAACGTTTCGTCTTGTTCTGACTATCATCAACTTCATTTTTTCTTATGGGTGCTACAATAGGTTTTAACACCATTGAATAGATTTATTTTTTCACAGTCATTTTTTCTCTTTTATTACCCGTGCGTAATGAGTAAAGCCTAGAACACAATGGATTTGCATAAGACATAAGACATAAGCCGTAAGAAACACATTTGCTTTGTTCTCGTTACGGAGCTATTGTGTTACAGCGCACTTCTTTACATAGGTCGAATTACTGTTACGGCTTATGTCTTATGTTTTATGCAAATCCATTGTGAACTGGCCTTAACTCTTTTTGATATTGGAACGTAACAGCAAGGTCAAGGAGCAAGCTCAAGCATTTACTGACGTCAGCGCAGGATTTTATTTGGTCGGTTTGCCTCCAGGTATTTCTCGTTTAATTACATAACGCCAGGGCGAAATGACACGTGGGCCGGGAACAAAGCAGGAAATAAGCTAATTGAAACTCTGCTTTATTTTCAGGGAAGAGTACTCATCAATAACAGCATAAGTAACGTGCCTTTTTTAAAATTCCTCCTCGTAGTTGGCCGTGAATTGTTAGTTGTGAACCAGCCTTGCTAGAAACTTAATAAATTGACGTATATCATAACCTCACTTTTCTTTCTTTTATTAGGCGCTTTCCAGGTTAGCGCTGGAGAGGCTCTGAGCTATGCCGGAATAGCTCTATGTTATTCCAGAGGTTTTGACGCTAACCTGGAAAGTGCGTATTCATTGTTTTTATTAGTTTAAAAGTGGGGTTATGCTATTTCATACGTCAGGTCGATTGAGGCTGGTTCACAACTAACAATTCACGGCAAACTATAGGAGAAATTAAAAAAAAGGCACATTATAACAGATAACAAAAGACTACAACAGTTTTGCAAAAAAAATATACTACCTCATTGATTATATTAGTGCCCTTTGTTGATTGGAGTAAAAACTAAAAACACGGTTGAAGGTCAGCCATATAACTTGGTTGCTACCTGATTGATTATATTATGGCCCTCTGTTGATTGGAATAAGAACTAAAAACGCGGTTGAAGGTTAGCTATAACTTAATAAGAGCTTTTGGTACCACCTATTTTTATAACCAGTGTGGTACACCGAAATAATGACGATAAGAATTTTAATAACAAGTCTAAATATGAAAATGTATGGCTTTGTTAAGAGGCGTATACAAACGTAATAGATCATCGTATCGATTTTGCATGTTCCAGGGAAGAATCCGTTCCAATGTTAGGGGGAAAATTTTGAGATGTAGCTTCTCATCGTGAACACATTTGTTACGGACCGATGTTACGGAACAGCGTTACGTGACGTTGATACGATGCTCGCGATGTTGATACGTTACGATGTTCTGTTACATGCCTTTGAGCTGCGCTCTAATGTATAGTAATGCCATTTTGGTGTCGCTGTTGTCAGCATTGAATTCTAATCTAAAGCATTTTTTCTTTCCTGGTCGTATATGATATTTGTATTTAAGGATTATTATTTCATCGAAATACAGTTTTTTTACGGTAGGCCTTCCAAGTCAAAATTCATTTACTTGTAGTGGGTACGGCAGGCGATGTTTAAACGGTTCGCAAAACGACTCCCTCTTGTATTGTGTTAATATTTGCACGTCCCGATTTGAAACGCGCGCAGACGTTGTCGTATAACGGGGAGAGATCGGAAAATATTTTAAGGAGATTTACTGCGGGCAAATCTGAGCTTCGGTATTTAATTAAACAGGGCTCTTCCTACTACGCATAAATTCAATTTCGAACGCGCGTCGTTATTAGGAAATTTTGGGAACGTTTGTCATGTTAATATTTGGACGCGGGGCGAATCTCCTTCGCCGCGAGTTGTTCGAAATCAAAGTAATTTTTTTTTTCGATTTTATTTGGATATAAATTTTCGGGGACCTGTCAGTATATGAAGAGAAAAAAAAGTATCTTCCGGATTTATTTCTTTTTATATCTCTGCTTGACAATTGTAGAAAAAGTTTAAATTGGACGAGTTTCTCCAGTTTTGTAAATAGCTTTGTTGAGAGGAAGATAAAGGTACGGCAGCGATGAGCAATGGTATTGAATGTCACTTTTCTTTTTAGCAACATTCTGTTACGGGGGTTCCATTATAAAGATCTAGTTCTAGTATAATTTAATTAAAAAAAAGTTATTATTATCTTCTTCTGTACACATTGTAAGAGGAAGGATATTTTGTTACGAGGGGGCTTTATAGAGTTTCAGCATTAATTAAATTTAAAAAATATATACGTACTTACATATTCTTTTACCTTAAATTGAAAATAATTTCCTGGTGAATTTAATAAAAAAAATGTATTAAAATGTTGCCTCGTATATTATAAGAGGATAAGCTCCAGCAAAGCCGTCCCTTTTGCTAAATAATTTCAGTGTTTATTCTGCTAAAATAATTAGGTCCCGGTTTCAAGTTCGCGTTACATATTTATCAAGACCGCAGCGGGGGAATAAAAAAAGCAGAAACAACAAGGGGTGGGCGGCGGCGGCGGTGGCGAATTTCATCGGACGTACGGAGGGAAACACGTTTAAAACAAACCGGATTTATTCTAACAAAGTGCAACCCTATATAAACTCGAGAGAAAACACGCGCTTTTTTCCCAGCGGAAAAACATTTTAAAAGATACCACCCCCGAAAATGAAAGAGATAAAGTGCGCGCACCTAAATCGTAACTCACACGCAGCTGTGCGGGCGGCCTAAATTATTGTTTGTGCCGGGGGAGGAACACGATAATTATGAACAATTAAAGACGAGCACGAGGTGGTAAGTTAAATTGCGCCGTGAAAATACGGGGGGGCTTTATTTAAAGTCGCCGGCATATGTATGATGAGCGTCATTAAATCTGCTAATTCAACCTGTACACAGTAGAACAGTTTAGAAGTTATATCGTTAGCGGGGAAACTACACACTATTAAATAATAAACTTAATCACGTTTCGTGGTTTCTATTGGCTTCGTACACACATAAACTTCCGACAGGTACTTAACATTCGAATTATCGTAACTCAACGGTGGTCTTGTATTAATAAGGGTTTTATTACCTACGTTACAGTTTCACCATTTCATTTTCATAAACAAATAAATGACCACCAATATAATCTCAAAAGTGTCATTGTTACAGTTGGTTAACGATGTACACTCGTGGCCAAGTAAATCGTCACGATTCAAAGGCCACGTAACCCTTACCGGTAATAGGATTATAAAGTTTTTTATTGACTACTCGCTGTTTCATTTACGCAACGTAATTATTAGTAATTTTCTAAAATAATTGGAATTGCGTATGAAATACGGGTAACAAATTCGCAAATAATTGTTTGTTAATTCTTGCGGATTATTTACTACAGTGGAATGTACCAGCTGCTTCATCCACAAAAAATCGCAAGGGAGTCAAAGCACGGCCTGTAACATCCGAGGGCGCACGATGTGCGCTATGTATTGTTTGTTCTCTGTTTATGTGCTCTGTTTATTAAGCTAACGCTGAACGAGTATGTCCAGCTTCACCCAATTTCGCTTGCAATAGCTGTCGACGTCGGAGACATAACCTTTTTAAACGTTGCTACTGTTGCAGCTTTTGATCAAATGTACGTGAATGCGTCACAGATTACGAGAAAATGTAAATTGCTGGGATTATTTGGAAAATGTGAAACGATTATTAGACCTGAAATTCATTACCGACAAGTTTTTGTGTTATTAGGCTATAAAAACTTTATTAAAGCTGGTTCTTGAAAATTGTATCACAAACTCTTTTAAATGGACACTAAATGGCGCACAAACACTTAACGTTTCGCGGTCGTTCTGACGATGCTGTCGAACGACTGCGAAACGTTAAGTGTTTGTGCGCCATTTAGTGTCCGTTTAAAAGAGTTTGTGATACAAAAACCTTTATTATTATGTACTGCTGTTTTAAACATAGTTGGTGATATGCGTAGGTATAGTTTATAATCAAATCGCGTACGTGAATGAATGTAACAGATCATATTTAAAAAATTCTATGGAACAGTTTATAATGAATTAAGAATTTAATTCAAAGTGTATAGCCTTCATTGGATGACTTTAAATTGGATCACTTGAATTTGCGTGTTTATTTCATGATTTTTATCTTCTTCTGTAGTAGTATACTAAGCGGAATACTGTGACACTTTGACCTTGAAAAAAATTGCGGATGGCACGCGTCCATCCCAAGTGACCCCTTAGTTTACTTAAGAAATATCGACGATGTCTTCGTTCTTCAGCTGGGGTGTATGTGTCGTTCAAGGTCATCCCATTTAGTTCTTGCATCTGAAAAATTGTCAACAATGACGTGATTTTACCAGAGGGTGGTCCTTGATGACAATTTTTTGGCCAGCGCGTGCGGTCGTTGACTTTGTCGAACATGAGTGGACATAACTGAGCAAAGCAAATAAGTGCATTTATTTCATGATTTTTGACTTCTTCTACAGTAGTATACTAAGCAGGATACTGTGACACTTTGACCTTTAAAAAAATTGCGGCTGGGAAGCATCCATCCCAAGTGACCCCTTAGTTTACTTAAGAAGCATCGACAATGTCTTTGGTCTTCCGCAGGGGTGTATGTGTCGTTTAAGGTCTTCCCATTTAGTTCTTATATCTGAAGAATTGTCAACAATGACGTCATCTTACCAGAGGGTGGTCCTTGATGATATTTTTTGGCCAGCGCGTGTGGTCGTTGACTTTGTTGAGTGGATATACCTGAGCAAAGCAAATAAGTGCATAAGTTACATTTACTTTGCTTTTGCAAGAATTATAAGAGTGCATGTTAGTAAATGCAGCTTATGCATTTATTTGCTTTGCTTAGACACGTCCAGTCATGTTCGACAAAGTCAATGACCGCACGCGTTGATTAAAAACTTTCGTCAACGATCATCATTTGGCAAGATGACGTTATTGTCGACAATTCTTCAGATGCAAGAACTAAAGGGGTTGACTTTGAACGACACATACACCCCTGTTTAAGACCAAAGACATTGTCGATACTTCTTAAGTTACAAGAACTAAAGGTTTACTTCTTCAGCACAAGAAACAATTAGACGCATGTCATCGGCAAATTTTTTTCAAGGTCAAAGTGTCACAGTATCCCGCCAGCTATACTATTTTCTACTACAATTCCGTTATCTTTATATCACATATTTTTACTTTATCTTAGTTGTCAGGAACTTTGTCGCATAAATTGCAGCCAGCAACACTTTATTTATTTCCATCTCAATTGTTTTCAGCGCGACATTTCGTCTTTTATATTTTCATTGTTTTGTATTTTTACCTACATACGCTTACTTTTTTTTGCAATAAAAGATACAGGTTCCAGAAGAGGCTTGTGAGACATTCTATTTAAAGAACTTTTAAAATACATTCTAATAGGTTTCAGTTTAATTTGTTTAAATTACGGCATGCATAATTAATTCATTTTATTTTATTTTTTTTTTCAATCCTGAAGAAGTTACCAAACGGTAGTGAAACGTCCGATTTTTAAACTGTCCGTAATCAAATTATATCGAAATTTTTATAGAATTTTTTAAGTTAGTTCCAATTGAATTGTTTATACGCTTTCTTTATAGTATTTAATTTTTTTTTGTGAAAAAGTCGACGTGAATTTTAAAAGCATAAATTATACGTTATAGCAATGGAACAATGAACGTGTACCAACTGAGAGTACACCCGATAGATCATTTGGGAAAGAATTCAGGACCATAAATCATTTTCCCGGCCGGTGATTGTAGTGAGTACATAAATACGTGTTACTGAACGCGCCCTTATTTATCCATAACTCAGGCGGGGCCCGGGCGCTACAACAGCGAATAAATCTAAAATGGAAACTTTATCAGCCGTATAGTTCTGCTCGCGGCATAATTGAATTTAAAAATTTATTTCGTTTTAATGGGGCCACTCCGCGCTCTGGGGCGGGCCCCACTAATATGTCACGGGGCGGCGCCCCGATACGCACTATTTTAGCGCGGAATTAAATTAGGCAAAAGTGCTCGCTCGTAATAGAATATCGAGTCAATTTGCTTCAAATCTCTCCGTCGCGGCGCCGCTTTCGTTTTCCACCTGTTTTGCGAACGCGCGCCAGAAAGAGACAGACGCGGTGTAAATAATGAAGTTAAGAGTGAACCGGGTATAATACGCTATGCATACTTAATGTGCGTAAAATGTTTTACTCATAATTTTGTTACACGAACGAGAATATGTTCAATGATAATAATTTTACTAATGGATCTATAAATATGTAATGTCGCCAGAACTGCTTGTTACTTTTACAATTATTTAAGAGTATGTAGTAGATAATACTATCCAAATAAAAGGAAAAATCTCCGTGTTTGGTCGATTTGATTAATGGGCTCATTCCATTCCCTCTCAGTCTGCGAAACTATATCTTAATTAGGTCTGAACGAGAGAGTCTTTCAATTGAAAATACCTTGGCACTCTCGCAGGTATTAGTTCTTTTTGTACATTTAATCCGGTGCTTAACGAGCTTATCCTCTGCTTACTCACAAGTGCACTTTAGGTTCTTATTTCGCTTCCAGTTCTTCCCAATTCAATCATTTTTAAGCGGCCGTGCTAATCTAATCTAAGCTAATTTATAGTAAAGTTCATCATCAATATATTATTGATTGCTTAGCTCAAAGTCATCTTGAAATATTTTGACGTAATCAAAATAGTTTTTTTTTTATTTCTGAAAGAAATCTCTTCCTTTCAATAAATTACTATGTTAGTCTGCATAATTAAAAACATTGTATGTAGTTGTTGAGACATCATTTAAATACCAAATAAATACATAAATAGAAGTGGTCTCAAAATATTCTCCCGTGGTACACCAAGGCATGTTTAATGACTCACCTGTATATACAGGGTATCCCAACAGTGTGTTCTCGAGTAATATCTCGATAACTACTGAAGATAAAAAAAAATTTTCAACACAATTTCTTTTTTAATTTTAGAGGTCTACAACATAAAATTATTTTCATCTATACAGAGTGAATCAAAGCAGTTTTTTAAAGAAATCGTCGTAAGTGGAACACCTTTATAATGCGGAGCGGTCGCAGTAATTTGTATTTTCAAGATATTTAAGTCTTACACTGGACTCATTTATAATTACGATAATCTCGGTCTTGACATTTGTAAGAAATTTTGATCACGAGTGCGGCTCGCAAACGACGGTCGAATTCGCTTTTTGCGCTGTTGCTTTACAGTTAAGGCCGCCCTGAGTTAAGGGGTTTTATTGTCGTCTGTGAGAGATTCCTGGAAGTTTTAGTTTCCTATGCTTTGTTGCGGGTAATTACGCGTCACTATTCGCCACAACATTTCTCAGAACTTTTAAAAAGTATGATTTTATTCATTTAAAAAAGATCGAATGCAAATTAATACTAGTAATTTAATAAAAATAGAAAGTCCAACGCGTTTGGAAATTTCATTTCAACCTGTTGATACTGGCACAGTAAATAATTAAAAGCTAAAAAATGCACAAGGTAATAAAGTAATAAGCACCGCACCGGACAATGAGACCAGATGGACCAATTCGGCGCACCGTTTCAAGAGCAACAAAGCCATAAAAAAGATGCAAAAGCACGTTTTATGCAATATGATAGCGCTAGCGTCATCGCCCCCTCCCTTCCTACCCCCCCGTTATTTCTAATTACGAAACAATGTTGCACAATTTGCAGACGACGGAAGCTTTGATCTCGGCTCTCGTGTAATATGTCGCAATTTAAAGTCGTTAAAGCTTTATTAAATATTGCACAAGGGAGGAAGACCGATCCGCTGCCAGGTACCAGCTTATTATGTCTGAAGTCAATCAAATTCTTTCTTATTAGGGCATGCTAAAGGCAATAACAAAAAATTCATGCAATTAAAATCTGATTCTTTTGGTTTCACGTATACACGAAGTAACGAAGTTATAACATGCCAAGCAAGATTAATAAGATGCACCCTCGCTCCTTTAATGCAGGGTTCTTCTTAACGGAAGACCGAACCTTTTTCTTTTTGATGAACCCTCGAAGCGCTACGGCAAACGAAATTAACCGTAATCTCCTCTGTACGTGAGTGCATAAACAAATCAACTCTCTGACGTGGGTTTCTCTATAAATAAAGTTGCAAGCACCTGCATAAAGATGCGTTTCTATTATCAATAAACGCGCCGAGTGCGCAAATAAGTTTCGCCTTAACTTTATCCTCTCGTCGGAGGAGGAGAAATTATCGCCGGGGAATTAGTTGATTAAAATGTCAGACGAAATCAGATCGATACTTTTAATTTCTGGCGAAACGACCGCGGTCCGCAGGTAACATTAACCTAATTTGACCGCTGCGCCGAATCGAAAGAAATGAGTGATTAATTAATTATTCGAAGTTGGTAATTGGTTTCTTGTTTGTCGATTAAAGAACTATTTTTAAAACTTTTGTCTATTTTGTTAAGTTGTCGTTGGTAACTTTTTAAAACAGTTGGGAACACTGTTTCCTTTGTAGGAGACTGGCGCCATTTTTCGAACGGTTTTTGGCGTCCATCACGAGTACGACTCGCAAACGACGGTCGAATATTTTGCGCTCCTTGTGCACTTACTTGGCAGTTAAGACCGCCCTGGGTTAAGGGGTTTTACTGTCGTTTGTGAGAGATTCCTGGAAGTTTTAGTTTCCAATGCTTTGTTGCGGGTAACATATTAACTGAGGTTAATCATTATGTTTATGAACGATCTGTTGATATCCCGCTGCATCTAGTTCAGACAAGCATTTTACACAATTTTTTAAATAACAAATGAAGTAACTATTTATACAGAATGGACGCAACTGAAGTCATGTTTGTGACATTACCTGGTTACAAATGTTGAAATGTGCAAATTAAATTCATCTCACGATAGGCTAACTCGTGGAGATGGGCTGGATCAGACGTAATCCCAATACAAGGTTTGAATTTAAATCCGAAAAGAAATAAAAATCAAATTAATTAATCAAAAATTTAAATTAACAATCTTAAAAGACTATAAGAAATCAACCAGTACACAAACTGAGAAGTCAAGTTAGAGTTCAAAATAAACTAAAGTATTTAATTACGAATCCGTTTACAAAACGCATTAAAGTGAACAACACAATTCGAAACTAATACCGCGTATCAACGCCGTTTGTCGTTTAAACACTTAATATTAACATGTGATAGAATAAAATAAATAAAATAAGGCCCGATCTTTTCATCTCCAGGCAACTCTATCTGACGGTTTATCTCCATGGCAACAATTGTGATCACAATCGTTACTATGGGAGTTAATCGCCAGATAAAGTTAATTGGAGATGAAAAAACCGGACCTAAGAAAAGTTAAAACCGAGCTTCGGTTGTACAAACGTCAAAGTGTCGTCGTCCGTCGAAGCTAGACGTAATAGGAGCACCGCGTCATTCCAAATGACAGCATGGCTTCAGCCAGACGAGATAGGAATATGACAGTTACCACTTTCGTGAACTTTAAGTGACCACTTGCGTCAACTTCAGTGACCACATTCGTTCCGAGGAGTGCAGCGTGAAGTGTTAACAAACTCCAAGATGGACGGCCAAGATCCGTTTACAACGACGCCATCAAACCTTTCAACACGATCACCGCGAAGAAGATCGCCAGGCAGTTCCCAGTTAGCGGAACCCAGGGGAACCGTCTGAAATAAATGGGGGTGGAGTGAAGAAGAACTAAATAATAATATAAAAAAAACCTAGGCAAAAAGAAAACACGGATTACAAACCGACCGCTCCAATGCGATATAAATGAATTTTTAAACAACGATTTTTTCTGTCCGATGTAATACAAATCACGTGTAATCATGAGACCTCCATAACGAGTGTTGTAACATGTCTAGTTACAAGTATCTAGATACCCTATCTAGATACTTTCAGTGTATCTGTATCTGTAACTAGTTACATTGTAGTACTTGGTATCTGTAACTGTATTTAGTTACATTTATGTATGTATCTGATCATTTAGATACACAGATACATTTTTTAAATAAAAATAATTTTTTTTTCGATATGGTTTCATTTTATAATACTAGAACGCGCGAACGTTTTTCATTTGTTGTGTGGTTGCGATTATGTCAAGTAAGGTGACCGTAGTGACTGATCGCAATAATATATTTACCAAAATTCAAGGTCAAATATTTAAAAATAACAGATTTGCAGAGTAACAAATTTTGCTATTTTTTAACGATAAATTGTCACTATCTTGAGAACTATAAACTTTAGATCAATAAAACCCTATATTATTTTGATCCAATCTGCCTAAGCTATTATAATCGTGCAATAATATATATAGTATTTAAAAAATGGCAAAACAGCGCCATTGTGCACTATTCAGGGACACCCTCTGAGCATGGAAGAAATGTTAAAAAAATGCTGCCTTATGTTTATGTGTCTGGTAACTGATATTAAACAGTACATATTCAGTCAACGTAAGTTCATAGGTAATTAAATGCAGTTACTTACCAAATTAATAGCTTGATGGCCAGATCATTTTGATGATTTAAGTATTCAGAATTGGTAAAAATTTCAAACTCCAATCTTGTAACCTCCATATCTCTAAAGAATCACGAGATAGAATTTTTTTAACATTTTTTTAAGCACCCAGTACAGAGTATTCCATTTAAAAAGATGTAAATTAGAATTGCCACACTCTTACGGAACACTCTGCACATATCTAAATAATTTTAGATTGTGCATGTAACCGATATGTATATTAATGCAATTTTAAAAATATTAATCAGTAACGCCAGAATCTTCCGATCATGCAGTTAGCCCACCCTGTATGTATAAATAATATATGTATGTATCTAAAAGGTATCTAGATACATTTATACCGTATCTGTATCTGGATCTAGTTACTTTCAAAAAGAAGTATATGTAGCTGTACCTAGTTACAAATTAGGATAAGTATCTGTATCTGAATCTAGATACTTTGAAAAATGTATCTGTTACACACTGTCCATAACCTAACGCCTCTCTCATAGCTGTATAATCGCCAGATTGTCAGCTTGTTTGTGTTTTTCAAAAGTGACTTCGTCCTTTACAATGTGCGCGACCTTTGTGTTCAATGTTATATAATACCTAATTGTTATACACATCAACTTATATGTAACCTGACTTGTGTAACAGTTTGTATAAATGGAATGGCACCAAATATATATTATTATTATTAATGCGATTCTAAAAAAAACATACCTGCCGTTTAATACGACTGAACAAGCTTGGAGAAGCCTCGAAGAAGGCCTGGGCTCGCCGCAAACGAATTAACATCCGGGTAACATACCCGTCTCCTTTTTCACTCAAACAAACACCATTTAATGGAAAATTTACACAAAGCTAGAATAAATAGTCGCAAGACTGCGGAATTTCGCATCGGGTCGACGTTCGACGCGAACGGTTCGCGGGCGGAGGAGAGGTCTATTGGCGAACGACAAGCTTTTAATATATCCCCTTTCAACATGGGACAGTCTCATTATAACGGACAGGAGTTGTCCGTGATTTTTTAGCGTTCTAAGCGTCGCTTTTAGACCAGTCCAAGTATCAAAGGCCAAACTGCGGCGTAATTACACACACGCTGACCTGCAAGCTAGAAATTATTTGCAATGAATTTTCTCACCGTAACATGTTATCGAAGCTTTTCATCATAAGTTTTAGTAATAAGCAAAATTTTTCATATCAACCCTCTATGGAACGAATATTTTCGGTTTATTTGACCTAACCAAGCATTTTTACGACCCAATGGACTCCGTTTCAAGTTTCGCACCAAGTTTGGGTTCGCCCACTTTCCCAATCTGTTACGCACCACTCGAGGATCTACGCGCCACGTTTCTTTTGTAGACTCGCTAGTAGTGAGGTTTATCAAATCAGCTTCTCCTCTCGTTATTGAGCTTCTCTTCTTCTATTTGTGTTTCTTCTTTTAGCACGTTTTGTGGGTTAGGATCACCCCCTCTCCTGTTCGAGTTCTTGGGGCGAAAGTAGCACCCCCCCCCGGACGTGTTTTGCTGTCGATGGCATCGCATCTTGATATCCTATCTACTTTGACATCGTGTTCGCAGAGGAGGCTGCCGAACCTCATAGGTCACGTTCCGAGGGCTGCACCCGTTCCGTGGTCGAACAAACTTATAGATTGGTGGAGTTCGTTTTGCGTTGTTTTCATACACGTTAATTTTGGGTACTTATCTGTGCCTCCTAATACGTAATTGCCTGACGAAGACTCCTGGTTCCTTCTGAATCCGAATTTAAATTTAATACTAACAATAAGGTAAAGTTTGCAAATTAACGGTTGTTCTCTGAAGGACAGGAATTTGTTATATACTTACGTGTGAACCATAAAGGATATCCTGGCCGGTATTATTGCGATTTATTTTTCGCGTGGTTATTCCTATTTAATTTTGAACTCGTAAACATATTTGGGTGGAGTTACTTGTCCACTTGTAACAATCTACACATGTATTTTCAGGCCTATGTGCATACACTTTTGGAGTGTAATAAAATTTTTTGTGTTTTGTTTATTTTTGATTGCGATACAGGGTGACGATAAATTGAACTTATGTTAAGTGGTTATAAACCTGTGAGAATTTCCGCTGCTTTCAACATCGTGTGTAGGCCTAGCGGCACCACTGGCTGTCTGAACAATTTTTCGCTAGGTGGTGCCCTCTTTACACCCAGGTTTAAGCTACTGACAATCTATTTGTAACCAACTTATGGTAAGCGGGTATAAACCTGTGGGAATTTCCGCTGCTTTCGACACCGTATGTAGGCCTAGCGGTACCACTGGCTGCTTGGACAACTTTACGCTAGGTGGTTCCCTCTTTACATCCAGGTTTAAGCTACCGACATCTATTTGTAGCCAACTTTTGTTAAGCGGGAACATTTCCGCTGCTTTTAATACCGTGTGTAGGCCTAGCGGTACCACTGGCTGCTTGGACAACTTTACGCTAGGTGGCGCCCTCTTTACATCCACGTTTAAAGTACCGGCAATTTATTTGTAGCCCGCCTCCTCTCCACAGAGCTGGGCATATTTCCAAGTAGAGTTTTTAACATCGACGATTTTCCTCCGTGTTCGCATCTTCATACGGGGTCAAACAGGTAAGACGAAAAAGAGGGTAGCAGTGTGGCACCTTATAATAATATAGGGTGTTACTGAACTTGAGGTATCTATTGAAAGCAAAAATGGTATCTGCAGTTGTTTCAGTTGTTTTTCTTTCGCTAACGTGTTCATTCTCGTAGATTACAATTAACGAAAACTTTTTTTATTACAGAAAATATTTTTTGGTTCTATTTTATCTGTGTTTACTTTTTTCGTATTGCATGGGCAGTATTAAGGTCATAATTTTTGTGAGTGACGTGGACCTTATTTTCACGCACAACATAACTCACTTTGCAACCCCGTGACAGTATTTTACACACTGCGGCGAACAACCGGTGAGGGGGAGAGGAAAAAAAAATAAATGTACAAGTCGCATCCGCCCCGGTATTTTTAAATAAAACTTCTCGTCCGATCCGGCGTCCTCTCGATGGCTATATATTTCTCAAACGGAATTACATTAAAACAGTCTTTATAAAACCCGCCTGATTTTCTCCTCTCCGGGGGCGAAGTTTAAGGAGGGCGCAAAAATATGCAAATCATGAAAATTGGGCCGCTCGCGTCTCTGGAAACGGAGCCGGCGCGGAATTGAATTTATAGAAATTTTGTCGAGAACTAATGTAACGGAACCGAATCGGAAATGGAAATATCTTTGATACTTGCTCGCTTTTCTTCGCAAGTACGCTGTATTTAACGAGACATTAGGCGCGCACCTTCGGTTTTACGCGAATATGAATTTTTTTACGCGCAATCCAGCACGTAGCTGAGGCGAAAATAGGGCGGCAAACTATTTATAAAGCAGGTTGATGTGGACAGACGTTTACAAATTGATCGCCTTCATAATAAACAAAACTTGAAGAGTGATGGCTTGATAAAATATAAAACAAACATCGAACCTTATTAAAAGTATCATCAAAGTGTAAAAGTAATCAATGATCTTATTGACATAAAATAGAGTGCACGTATGGAACTTGTTCTAAGAGATTAGATTGGCAAAGCTCTAATTGTTTTGGGTTATTTCCTTTCATCCTCTCTTCAAATGTATGGCGTCAAATAACATTATATAGTCGCGCTATCGCACAGCTGGATTTTGACCTTAACCTATGCAGAGAATAGCAAATTCGCAGCGATGCTGGAGCTTTATAAACTAAGGTGGTCAATCAGGACAATTAGCGTGTCAACGCAAACATTTTGACTGCAAGTTGGCTGAATTTCAATGGGGCCCCGAGCATCCTCTGTATAGCTATTTCGGCTATAATTGGGGCCTCATCAACCAACATTCAATCTCCTTTTTCTCCTCGTTCTTCCTTCTCTTTTCATCGAATGTCTCTCCATCGAGACTTATCAAAAGCACTTGATGTAATTTAATTTAATTTAATATTAATTCAAAAAGCTTCTTTTCATATGCGTGAAGTTAGGCAACATTTTTTTCTTTTCTTATTTTGGTTCTTATGTTGTACTTTCAACGTCCGTATAGGTCCTACAATCAACGACAAAACTAGAGTTTTACTTGTAGGTACAACGGGCGAACATTGAGACAATTTTGTAACATTTTCGCGCATTTTCCCAAGGTCCAATGCAAATCAACGCCAGCCAAAATTAACATCCGTGCAACGATGAATCATCTGGAATACTTTGCGCCCAACTAATTTTGCAGGCGGCGGAATTTCGATCGTAAAGTTGGCCCGTTTGTTTATTGCAAGTGGCGGAAACCGTGGGAGAACGACGCAATTTGATTAGCTAACGCGCGTGTTATTAGGTGCTCAAGGATTACTTTATCTCTCTCCTATAGACACCAGATTTTAAATACGGGGGTGCATCAAATAATAACGGCCCGTTAAGCTGAACAAGTATTTTGTAGGTCGCATACGTTGCATACAAAGGATTTCATTTTACAATAGCATACAATATTGCAGTTTGAATTGGGAGCCACAAGGAAAAAATGATGTCGTTAGTTATCACGGCCCAATTAATAGTCGATGGGCATGCTTTGCAGATACATAATGTTGACAGTATTTGGCAATAAATACATCGATCCATTTGCGTTTGTGCACGACCCACTCACTCGTTAGGGTGACAGCGTTTGTTTGATTCCACGCGTCACACAATTAGTATTGTCATCCCAGTGTACACACATTTGTCATAACAACTCTGATGTGTATTGAATAAGACGTCATCCCGACGAGCGACGTCTGCTAAACTTAGAGTCCCATACACTCTAGTGTACACCAAATTTTTTATTGCCCACGAAATTTTAGACTACTACTGCTTGTACAAGATTAAGTTCAATTTCTTAAACAATTTAAATTGTGTATCAAAAATTAAATCGAATTACGCAGTATTATATTATTAAAGTAAACCTTGGTGGAATGTCTATTTTTTACGTGGCTTTTGTAAATTTTCCACCACGGTCTTTATAAAAAAACAAATTCAGATTTAATATATTGCAAAACTATCTGAAAAAATAGAAAGTGTTCTATCTGCAGTCCTTGTTCGAAATATTCATTACAGAAATTAAACCAAATCTTGTATAAGAAATAGGGTAGTCTAAAGCGACTTAATCGCTGAGGTGAGGTGAGAGGAGATACCGTAAAGACAGAGTTGCGAAAGCGGAAGTTGCTTTAACAAGCGCGCGCGAGGAATTTCAGCGTGTCCTTTCTTTTTTTTTTTTTGGTCTGATTTCGCGTCTCGCAACGTGATATTAAGGATCAGGTTGCACCGCGTCGTTTGGAATTTTTAACTCGTAACGCCTAGCTTCTTGGATTACATATCCCCACATTCCGGACCAGTTTAAATAAAATAATAATAAGTGGCGGTGTACATTACTGGGAACTTTCAGCAATGAAATATTGCATTTGATGTTTTGTTTCATTTGAGGAAGCTCTTGAGTTCTGAATTCGTAAGTAAATAGAAGAGAAAGTATGAAATTAAATTTGTAAATTTATATAAGGCTAATGAGGGGTAGTCGACTGGGGAATAAAAAATAATGCACGTACTGTTGAGTGCTTACAGCGAATGATAATTTGCTACCTACCTGAAGGCTGCAAAGTATGGGAGGGTAAACCAAGATCGGTCCTAATTGCCGGC
This sequence comes from Dorcus hopei, assembly GCA_033060865.1. Lineage (NCBI taxonomy): Eukaryota > Metazoa > Arthropoda > Insecta > Coleoptera > Lucanidae > Dorcus > Dorcus hopei. The sequence continues at coordinate 61,843,678 of CM065425.1, forward strand.
TGACTCAATGGGATAGAGGCAAGGTCATACGAAACCTCGAAACAAAGGGGTAGTAAATAAAAAATAAATAAATAATAGTCACCAGTTATTGCATACTTGTCTTTATTTTGAAAAGAAATTCAAATCTGACCACACAAAACGCTAACACTCAAACGACAAGAATTGTCAAAACACGAAGCACGGATCTGCTTTTCGTTTACCGAATTAAAAGATTTTTGGGTATTTTTTTCTTTCCCGTAGCCGGCTTGCGTGCTTTCTAAAGTTTTCCTTCTTCGTGGCATTTCTTTAATATGTTACTAAGGATGGCCAAGGAGGTAATGAAAAATAGCAGATTATAATTGAAATCCGACACTCTGAAAGAAACAAGGACATAAGTGAAAGAAGAAGTAATTATATTGCTACCTACCTGAGGGTTGCAAGTTTTGGGAGAGCAAACCAAGATCGGTCCCAATTGCCGACTAACTCAATGGGACGGGCGAGGTCATATGTAACCCCAAAGTAAAAGGGGCAGTAAATAAAAATAAATAAAAGTCACTAGTTCTGGCACACTTGTCTTTATTTGTGCAACAGTTATGCGTGTAACAAAACTAAAACACCGCAGGATTAAATTAAATGAACGACAAACGTAAACAAAGTAAAACGTTAGGTAATGTTAAAACAAGAAGAATGGATTCGCTTTTCGTTTACAAAAATTACCAAATAAATTTGCAAACTAATTACCACATCAACGTCTTAATTAACCATTCGGTATATCGCGACACAATTATAGATTCTTACAAAGAGAATAAAATAATCTAACCTTAAGTTGTCTACGCATACGTCAAACTTTACTTCGGTCCAGAAGTAGACGTCCCAGTGTCACGGTCAAGGACTACGTCAGAATGCCGTTCAGCGTCTCCGTGTGAAGTCTCCTACCTTGCGTACCACGTCACAGAATTGGTTGCCAGAACTGTATCCGGTCGGCCGATATAAGAATTGCAGAAGCCAAAATAACTCTCTGATGCGACACCGAAGTATGCCAGCAGGATACACCCTAAATAAAATCCTAATTAAAAGAGCGAAAAACAACTACCACGCACAGGATCCGTTTGCCATAAATACCTGATTTATTAGTGGTGATCAGGCTTCGAAAAGCAATGAAAGATGCTTGTCTTTCACGTAGAGTGCTTCTTATCAAATCGCGGAATAGATCTCCGTCCATTTTCCTTTGAAGCACACCCACTTTAGGCCCAGTTGTACAATGCCAGCTTAAATTTCAAGCTAAAGCTTAAACCCATAACAACGATTATTTGAACAATTGTCGTTAAAGTTTTAGATTAAAGTTAAGCTTGTATTGTACATCTGGGCCTAAAGACAACAACGCAAAAATGGCCGGAGCCAGAAATAAAGCAAATGCACTCCAGTATGTCTGACAGAATACTGACGAAGTTCTGCGCGCAGTGAGGAATTCAAGCAGGGAAGGAGGTCCAAACTGGCCAATAGCAAAATAGTCCACAATGCTGCAAATAAATCACTACAACACGGAAACAACTCAAACCTTCATATTAAGAATTCTCAGTATTTTTCTTTAATTTAAATTGTATAGTAAATAAAGTTTATTTCCACAAGCAACGTGTCCGTCCTAAACATTTGGGCATTTCTTTATGATCCAATACATACATATGTGTTACCCTGCCCTTGCATTTTAATCAGTCGGTTTTCTTTACGTCGTTTATTAGTTTGAATAATAATAGACTTTGCTAATAACAATGAAACTGTAATGACAACCAGAATTTAAAACATTACAAATTACACATACAAATTTATTTGATCTCGCGGTATTTACATTTAACGATGACATTTATATATCGATCTCTCTTTTCGCGGAAAATAATATGAATAAATCTGCACATTTAATATCATTAATCATTTTGGATGTTTTGTATTACAGGCCAGAAAACTGTAGTGAAAATGCAAAAAAATTAATTGCGGTCTTGAATGTCAAACACGCACGGAAAATGCAACCTAATTATACAGCCTGGTCTTGGTTGTAATTATTTTTATTACAAGTCGCATGCGACTTAAATTTCACGAGAGAGTGCCGTATTAGCTCACAAGAAACATTAACAGTTTTATTTATAAGGTCCCTTCAGAAACTTCTTTCAAAGAGAATTACTGTTGAGATGTAAAGATAACAAAAGGAAATTGACATCTTTGAAAATTTATTCTAAATTCGTAATCTATTTTCTAAGCGACTGTTAATGGTTTATCTATGAGATTGACTGTCAACTTCTCATTCGTTCAGAAACCTTCGAAATCGTTAAACCTTCTTCTCCATTCGTTTAACGTTCTTGTAGAAACATTGCTTTTTGGCTTTCCTCCGTCTTATTACATCTTTGAACTTGCTTCAAATCATTCAATGCCTGCGATCGCTCTCACGGAATTTATTTTTTCTTATCATTTGTCATTATATATCTTATGTACCTATGCCTTAATTATAATTAATTATAATTAAAGAATCTTTTAATCGAGTACTTGATTAGAACAAATTTGATTAAAAAGAGTGTAAGACACAATACTTATCCCTGTAGAACACTAAACTTAATACCGCTCAAATTTCCGTTCACACTAACGAACCTATTGTAGGTATAGGTATGGAAGTTTCATGACTCTTGTGTTAAAATTATAATACTCTACTAATTTTTTACCAGAATGCTGCAATTCAACAAAAGCAAGAGAAGAGGTGTGGTAAAAAGAAATACAGAAAAGTTGTTGAAGAAAAGAGTGAAGAGAAGATACAATGACTTCAGCAAAAAAAGGAGAACAGAGACGAGAAAATGAAAAACAGTTAAAAATAGGGACAAACTTGGTTCTCAAATTCTGTTGATGATTTTGTTGGTTTATCTATCAAAAGATTTTTCGAGTCCACAAAAAAAAGGAGTTGGTTTCCATTTTTGATAGCGTTTTCGACTGACTGCTCTAGAGCACTCTCAGAGTATCTCCATCTTGTTTAAATCTTACGTAATAACAGGGGATGGAAATGCTTTCAGAGTGCTCTGGAGCAGTCAGTCGAAAACTATAAATCTTATTATAAATATTAAATCCTGGGTGTTCTTCCCTTTCCAAGTCCGTATTCTAATTCTTCTAACGATGTTTCTAGTCTTTTTCTGGAGGTATACCTGCCACGGGCTCACGACTCCCGCCTGTAATTTTAAGTCTTTCATGACTACTTTTTTGTTAATTGGCATTATTACTGTGTTCCATTTTTTCTTTCCATATCGATGTGATAGTTTGAGAAAGTATCTTCCAATAATTCTAACATTTTCGCAATGGTCCCTGTATAATGCAGCGAACTCTGTGGGAAATCGTCGACGGTGAAGAACTACTTGGAAATTATGACCAACTTAAAGGAGACGGGGTTGGCTACAAATAGACTGTCGGTGGCTTAAACCTGGATGTAAAGAGGGTGCCATCTAGCGTAAAATAGTCCAAGCTGGTGGTATCGCTAGGCCTACTCACGGTATTGAAAACAACTGAAGTTCCCACAGGTTTATACCCGTTTACAAAATGAGTTTGTCCAACGAATCAGACAAAAGCACGGTAAATAACGGTAACAAATTTTAAATTCGGGTTCGGAAATCAAAAGCCTGCGTCTGGCAATTACGTATTTGGAGGCACAGATACCTACCCAAGATTGACATGTACGAATACAACTCAAGAAAAAACTACTCGAAGATTAATCCAGGAGGGGCGCAACTCTTAGAACGTGCCCTATATGATTTGGCAGCTACAAACGAGGGGGTAGTCCTTCTTTGCAAATACGTTGTCAAAGTAGACAGGATCTGGAGAAACATCGGTACCTAACGCTAAGTCGTCTCGCCCCAAAAATTCATCCACAAAATGTGCTAACAGAAGGAACATAAACATAAGAGAAATTCGATAACGAGAAGGAAGCTTTTTTTATATAGAGGTCGGAGAATCTTCAAAAGACTACATGGTCCATCTAGCCCAGGAGCCCAGGATTCATCTGGGACGGTGTCTCACACTTACCAACTAAACCCCTATCCTCTTTCGCCACTCTGTGCAGAGGGGACCGCCTTTTGGCATTTCATCCTCTGCGCATATTGTCCTTTATCCTCTCCTCTATCTATGTCTCTTCCATCCTCTTCCTTCTTCTTCTCTCCTCTTCCCTCTTCTTCTGGTTCCTATTTCCTTTCCTCATCCTCCTTCTCTTCTCTTCCCTCCTCTTCTCTCCTCTTCTCCCCTTTTCTCCTCTCCTTTCCTCTTCCTACTCCTCCTCTGCCCTTACGTTTACTCTTTTACTCTCTGCCTCCCGACTGCCTTTCGTCTAGACACTTTCTTGCCATTACATCCCTCAGCATATTCGCTATTGCCGTTCATGACTTTCTGTCGTTTGCCATCACGCCCTGCTATGTCGTTTTTACTTACTGGTATACCCAGGTCTGTTTCTGTCCTCACACGGATCTCTTCCCACCTTGGGCATACAAATATTATATGTTTCCGTGAGTCATCTTGCTCCGGGCAGTACCAGCAGCTAGCTGTTTTTTTTCCTAATTTCTTTCAGGTACCTCCCGAACGAGCCATAATCGGTTAGCGCCTGCGTAATTAAGTCGTCCACTTCTCCCTCCGATCTGGTGCACCATCTTTCCACGTCTTTAATAAAGACCTTGGCCCAGCTGTCGTATCCGTTCCATCTCTCCTGGTCCTGCGAGGACTCGTATAGCTCTTTCCTAGCCAACCTGGTGGCCTTCGTTATATATTTTCTTTCTCTCTGCGATCTGCAGCTTTATGGGAGGGATCTCCGCTATCACCAGAACGGTCTCGACGGAGGCCCCAGACGCAATCTTTACGGCAGCCAGCCTGTTTACTCTCTCCAGCATTAGCTCGTGGTGCCTATATTTCATGGCATTATCTCATATCGGGGCGGCATACAAAATGACCGAGGAGACTACGCCTTTTCTTGGGGTTAGGTCTTCCCACATTCGGCATAAGCCTGGCCAGGGCCATGTATGATTTCTGGCCTTTGATGTCTGTTTCCCTGACGTGGATAGTCATTCTCCAGTCTCGGTCGAGATGTACTCCGAGATATTTCAAGTTTTTGCGGTTTCCACTTCCACATCTTCGACCCTCACTAGCACTACTATTCGCGTCAGGTTTCTTTTTCCTGCGAGAATGACAGCTTCCGTCTTCTGCCTCGCCAGGGTAAGCTTCATATCCTCTAGGGTGTTCTTGATCTTCTCCATCGCATACACGGCCCTTTTCTCCAGCATTGTTGTGGTCTTTGCACTAACAACCACTGCTAGGCCGTCCGCATATGCAATAATGGTAGACCCAGCCCCCAGCTCCGTTTCCAGGACGTTCCAAAGAGTAGGTCCCAGAACCGATCCCTGCGGGACTCCGCATATCAACTCCGTCCTAGTGCCGTCTGGGGCTGTGATAGCGAGAAGGAAGCTGATTTGAATAAGACATCCCACTGAACAAAGGGGTATCTACAGGAACGTGGCGTATCGATACTCGAGTAAGCCTTGTTCTATCTACAGTGCAATCCGTAAGCGCCCTACTGACTAGACTGCGTATTACACTGATGCGCATGTTGTTAACTGCTATCATTTTATATCATTTGCAGAGAAAAATGAATACATTCAAATTATTTGCTGTTATGTTAGAGAAAGAAAATAACGATGAAGAAATAATGCCAAAATCCCTTAAGTCGGGGCGGTGTAACCTACAAAGCGTCACCACAGCAGGAGTAAAATATTAGGCCGTCGTTTGCGAAACGCACTCGTGATCTGCCAAGGTGAACGATAAACGCAACCAAACTCGAAAAATGATGAGTTCCTTCCTCTAACACACAGCTATTCGGGCGCGAAAAACTTTGCGAGAAAACAGTGCTCCCAACTGTTATAAAAAGTTACTGAAAACAACTTAACAAAAGTAAACAAGCCGAAATCGTATAGACAAATAGTTTGAAAGTTTGAAGATTAAAATTGAACCGTAACAGCTTTTCCTAATTTTCGATTTGTGTTCTATTTGAATTCTATTAGTTCATCTTCCTTCTTGATGTTTTCTTTCTCTCAGTTGGTTTTCGAATTGTCTGCGCGAAAATCTGTATTCCCACAGTAGTAAAATTTGTACTCGCCCTAGAAATAATTTCATCGTCTTCAAAATGCAAGATAAAAATAAAATAAGGCCGCCAGTCCAGACGAGCAAACAGAAACAAGCGCCGACATTACAAGAAACTTCCGTAATGAATGTAAAAGCCGGCCGCTGCTTCATCAGTCGCACTTTTCCTTCAACCCCGGAAGGAATCTAATTCTGCGCGCTGAATGAAAATCAATCACATTTCTCAAGTCCATTTCTTTAAATCGGGGAAGCAAAAAGAGAAATACCTCCTCAAAGGGAAAGACACACATTTTAACTTGAACGTATGTGAAAGCAGTCGGTCATAAAGTTGCGATATACTCGCCCCGTGACCTATAACATTCTGTAACACATATTTCTTCGGCGTTTTCCCTCTTTTCCCTGCCCGAGCCTCTCGCTCGCTCTAATGTGGACCGTATTTTACCGTTTTTATGTCGGAGCATCGGCACAGGTATGACACCTGTTCGTTTCAGCGTCTCTGTCTCGCCACAATGAGCTCGTCGCTCTTTTTCTTATCCGAGGGTGAGTGATGCTTCTTTTTTTGCGACGTGAACATCCGGCCGACATGCAGTGAACAGCACTTCCTGTTACACAGGTCACTATTCTTTTACATATAAAGGGGATTAAAATTTTTAATTACAGTCCGTTTCGCCCTGATACTTTCCCGTTCTTTTTCTACGCACGTTACGTGCTTCAAAACGAAACCGAAAAGTTTTTGGAAGGAATAAACAAACGTGGTTTAAATTAAATTCGAACCTCTTATGAAACGAAGCGACCTCGAGCGGGAACTTTAACTGAAATTCCTGAAATAATGGGGTTAGCGACTCTCGCATTGTGCACGTCCAGTTATATTTGTAAGATTACGTCGATTACGCAGATATGTCGACCGCCGGACATGATGACACAGTTATCTTGCAGTTGCCGCCCGACATGTTTACGACATGTGAAGCTGTATTGTTAATAAACTCGAGCGCGCACACTGATATTGTTGTTGTTGGTGGAAGCGCGCGTTTTAGTTTGCCAAACAGCAATCGGGGGGGCTTTTGTGTCGGCGAACTGAATGGCTGCAGAGTTGCTCGAGGGAAGTTTTTAATTCACCCTTAATAACTTTCAATTACGCTCAAAATTTAACACTTGTTTTATATAATCAGCAAAATCTATACGTTAAACTCAATTAAAGATTTAAATTGTGTATCTGTCTAAATATATTGGATTTTCAAATTCAAATTTGATGTCAGTATAGTAGATTATCAAATAAATTCGTCTAGTCTGAAAGAGAAAATGAAAAAATGACGTTCTGCACCGATTCTACAATGTGTTGGGCCTCGGAAAGGGGCGCAGTCTTTGGAGCGTGTCTTAAACGGTTCGGCAGCTTCTAAAAGGGGTCCTACTCTACCAATACGATGTCGCAGTAGAAAGGCTCTAGAGATCCGATGGTATCGACAGCGAAACTTGTTCGGAAGGAACCAAACCAAAAGGGTTGAAAATTGTGTGCCTATCTATACTGGATTTTCAAATTCAGATTGATGTCAGCATAGTAGACCGTCAAATAAATTCGTCTAGAGTGAAACCAAAAATGAAAAAATAAAAGCATTTTTTTCCTCTTGTAAAAATAATGTGAAAGAATGAAAATGAAAGGGGTGTCATTCTTGGCTTTAGCCTAAACGCATCTTTAATCGTTATTTACGGCTCTGTTTCCGCGGCGACTTATGCAAATTCCGAATTTACATAAAGTTAACCGAAAAAGGTCACCTCGCCGACGTTAAGCGCGTCTAAAACCTGACGCGGATAATTACAGAAGTGCCTAAACACGCGTTTGATGACTTGGGTGAAGCTGACGTCAGCGCGATATTTTACTTCTGCTGAAATTAGTTGGGACCTCCCTATTTGAAGTTCACCCCGCCACATGTAACCGTGTGCACTTTCTCAAGACAAATACAAACCTGAATTACTTAGGTACTTACGCAAATCACACATACACATATTAGGTGTTACTCCTTGGATATATGTAAGTCTTCTTTTAAGTTAACATACCTGTGATTCTATAAATACCATGCAAAGAAGTATTAGATTTCATACCAAGTTCATTAAAAAAATCACCTTTAAATATCTGAAATGGTAGAAGTCATATGTATATACATATAGAGCCATCTTCAAGCATCAATTGATTGTCATTAAAGCCAATAGGCGATAGTTCTTTCTTTCAATAATATAAACGCTTACGATTGTTTATCCTGAAGAACCTGTCAATGCACAGTGGATTTTTAAAGTGATTAAACTTGTTTCATGACCCAAATTAGGCAACCAAATTGTTACCCTTATTTCATACGCAATTCCAGTTGTTTTAAACGTGTAATAAAACGAATTGAGATGTGCGTTAGGGTCGCATTGTGTGCAAGCGAGTAGTCGATATAAAACTTCTAGTCCTAGTATACTGTCGCACTGGTAGAACGTGGCGTTGTATTTAGTACATAATGCCGCAGCTTATGCCTTTTTTTTAATCGAAATAATTGTCATTCACCCTGTATGTTTAATCATTGAACTAAAACAGAAATTCCATAAATATTAAAGCAGATTGTTGTGTTCCGAGGAGTCAGTAATTAAAACATCGCCTGACATATTATCCACGCATATTAATTAGCCAACACTTCCTGCCCCATCCCGTATCGCATTGCACTTAATTGACGCTCCCGGTATAAATTGTAGCGCAGCGCGTTTTATGCAGAAGAGAGGCGACGGGCAATTTGCCTTAATAACTTCATAACACGTAATCATTATTTAATTACGGTAACAATTAATTTCGGGCGAACCGCGAATAAGACTCCGGCGCGCTTTTGCGAAACACCCCGTAATCTAAAGCGAATTATCCAGATGTTGACACGTTTCTCGTCGCGCGCTAATGTACAGCGTTTTCCTCTGATATTTGCTTTGATAAATTACCGGTTGCGTTGCGTTCAGCGGCGGGTTTTTGCTTCTTTTGCGCTCCTGAAAGACTTGCTTCGTTTGAGCTTTGCCCGAGCTGAAGGGGTTTCGGAGCTCACTGAGCTGCTGCTGCTCGCTGGCATGTTTAATTCGGACGATTTTTCATTTGTGTCTGCCCCCGCTGCAAGACATCGGATTAATTTGCTTCTGTAGTTGCTTCACGACGACGAGTATCTGATGTGGCTGGTTCGTCGACTCTACGTTATTTTATTTTAAAATCGATTGCCTAACAGAATTGAAACAAGTCGTATTTCGCGACCGAGCGGTTCGGTTTTTAAAACAAAATTGCTTTAGGAAGATGACAATTATCACTATGTCAGATCAAGGTTGCGCAGCTGCGAGTTAGGAATACCTGAAATATGATTTCAGTAAACAAGATCAAGGTTACACAGCTGCACTATTTACATGAAGGGATCGTTGTTGTCGTAGATGTAACTAACAATGTACTTTTAGGGTAAACTTTGTTTGCTGAGAAAGTATTATTAATTTCGTTTGCTGCTACAGCTTCAAATATTAAAACATTTTTACTGAAATAAATAAAAAGTTATCTCTGTAAAAAATGTTACGGTAATAAACGCGATCCTCTTCCTGCACTGGCGCTTCGCAGATATGACAATGAATTAAATTTATATGAAATTCCGTCATAAATATCAGAACAATAAATCCAACGGCAACACAATACGGAGCCAGCCCGCATAAATACCGAATTTAAACCATCAATTAGAAAACAACTTCGAATAACTGTCTAACTACAGTTAACCAACTGTGAGTGACGCGTTGCTGCGCCGGGTATGACTAACTACGTCAGCCACCCAATTTAACCGATCACCCCGTACGTGGCCGGAGATGATGACCCAGATACGAACTTTAAAATCGCAGATAAATAATTTACGCGCGCGCGAGATAAATTCCGCATGTGTACGTCTACCTACGAATTTATGCGGTTTACGTTTCGCGAAATAATTCTCGCATAAATCTCTGCGACTCTGCAAAACTTGATCTAACGAGTTCGGATCCGGCGAAGTTTCGCCCGGACTGGAACTGAAGTTTCCTAGTAGTTCCGGAACTAATACAATGCATAAAATAAAAGAGCGACGGGACACGTAACGTACGTACGTACATAAATACAGGGGGCAATGTGGAGCTTTGTTATGTTTTTGGGGAGTTTCAGGATCTTTATTGTTTAGTTTAATTATTTTATTTTAAATATAAAAATACTTTTTTTATTTTAAACATCGATTGCCTCTCGTTATTTATGATTATGATTCTTGCAGATCCGTTTGCCTTTCGTTATTTATGATCCTTGCAATTCCAACTGTTTTAGACTTAGAGAAACTCTCCTGTCTCAATCAAATTTCAAATAGAAAAAAGCTGACCTTTTAAATATTAACTGTGTAATTTTCGGATAGATTTAAATCGAGTTAAAAAGATTAAAAGGAGAGAGAGAGTAATGGGATCGAAGTGAAACTAACCGTATTTAAGCGTACAGATTGATCGGGGACATATTTCACCTTTTGAGCCTGCGGCGCAATTTATTCCTCTGCAATTGTGCGTGAACGGGGGAATTTATTAGGGCCATTCCCGCTCGCAACTTAAAATAACGCCGACCGCGAAAATAAACAAACACGGCGAGATTGAAAACGCCTGATTAGGGGTTGAAACTCTTCATGTGTGTAACGTCGATTGTTTCATTTCCTTTTCGGGTAGTACAATCGTTCGCAATCGGTTATGAAATGGTTGAATGCGAGTAAGGCGCATACATTTTTTTTTTTCCTAATAAAAGGCCCCTTTATGTGCGTTCGTAATTGCCTTTGCGACGCTTTTTGTTGCATATTGGCAATGCATGTTGTTGCTAACTTGAAATGAAAACTTGATTTTGTTTTATCCGCTGGCGAAATGAAACGCTCGAACATATTTATCTGATATTGTGTATTTCAGGTTATATAAGTACTGTCAGATACTCTGTAACAATTAAATACATGCGCTTTCTATGCGAGGATAATCGAAATCAATAAAGAACGGATTTAGGTGCATTTTTAGGTTGAATCATCTTTTTTAAAATTGCATCTAAATTCGTGCCTTAGTAATTAACGCAAGATTTGTCGAAAATTCGCTCTTTAAGAAAAACGCAGCGTCTCGAAGCAGTTAATAAAGAAATGCGTGTTCTGTAGGTCGAAGGTCGTTTGCGTCTCCGACACTCGTAACGAAACACCTTCTTTAGGTCGGACCCAGCAACTGCTTCCAAAATGTCGGTTAATCAACCGAGGGACAAAAGGGTATCCAAAATTAAAAGTACCAAGAGAGGTATCCCAAAACAAATATCCAAACGTAAAAATACCAAAACGAAAAAGCCTAAATTTAAGAAGACACATCATTATTAGCAACAAGGTCGCATCAAGGCGTTGGCCTAATTTTACCTGGATTTTTAGATAAACCAGGCCCTGGCAGGAGATTGGAAATCTTCCCTAATCTCGTTTAGCGATGCAGTTAATGTAAATTCCGATCACATCGAATACCAGTTTTCCTAATCTGAGTTTAACGAGTAATAAATCGTTAGAACAAGCTAAATCGGGTCCCATCAGTTTCGACCAGTCAGAAGCATTGTTATCGAAAATGCCTATAAAAGGACACGTCACGTGGCGATTTATAATTGCACGCCTAATATCCGTTAACAAGGTTGCCCCAACAAATTCTAAGTTGAGTAAAATTTACGAATATTGTCAACCTATTCGTTGCGCGGTTTTGAACTGTAACAATTAGTTGTATGCAGGATAATACAGGGCGCTGCCAAATTTCAATCTTTAATACTTGTGTAGACTTTCATCAAGAATATGATTGTTTCTTTTTTAAACTCCATCTTCTAAATAAAATAAAAAAGCACAGGATATAATACTGACCCTTGCGGTACAACAGAACTATAAAGTATAATTGAACTCTGATACTATAACACTTTATTTCTTTTTCAAGAAGGAACTCTTAAAAAATAATTAAGAACCTGGAAGATTAAGCCAGAGAAGTAGGATGAAAAATAAAGTATCAGGCGTTTCAATAAATCTTCATTCTAGGTGGCTGTGGAAACAAAAATCCTGTCTTTGATTATACTCTTCTATAGTTTCGGGGTTTAGATCCGTATTCACTAATTTAATGATGTTGAAAACAAGCACTATCTACACAATACATAATTACTTTTATTTTGACAATTGTTTCGCCAACACAGTGGCAACTTCAGAACTACTTACTTCTGAAGATTGTTCTGAACAATTATCAATAAAATAAAAGTTTTTATATTGTGCAATATAAAGTAGTTCTCAAGATGCCACTGTGTTGGCGAAACAATTGTCAAAATAAAAGTGATTATTGTTACGACTCGCAGTTCACAAATTATAATCGTTGTCTATTTTAAAAAGACTTTAATGTCTACGATCGTATAACACAATGAATGCACAAATAATATCGAGCTGCACACTTGTCTAACACTTCTATAAATTAATCGTTCTGCTAATTCGCTTGCTGCACACATCGCTTTCTAAATAAAACTGATTTAAATATCCCGCCGCCTTGGGCTTATATAGTACTTCATTCTTTGTAGAACAGCGGCGAACAAACATCGAACATTCCAGCAAATTCTACCACCATTCGGTGCGAGTCTGGAAAACACTAGAATCTTGACTGCATCATGGGTGGCGTAAATCGTAGAATCGTGTCTGCATCATTAAATTAGTCTTTGATTATACCTAAATTATACGTAATTATAAATTGACAGTCAGCGGATTAACCACCGCGTACGTTCAAATTCCATGGCCTGCCTAGAATGGAATTTTAATGAATTCCATTTTATTTGGAATGGTGAAACGAGGACCGTGATTCAAGCAGAGGAGAAAAAGTTAGCGAAGGAAGCAATGGGTTTGGAACAACTGTAATTAATCACTCAACTCGTGAAGGCGCAAAGGATAAGATGGCTGGGACACACAAAGAGATTAGAAGAGACGGGAATGTCAAAAGATGTGCCTAAAATATTAACAGATTTAAGTAGAAGAAGAGGATGACCTTGCTATGATGGGTGGATGCATGCAGGTGTTACAGGAGAAGGCAATTGGAAAGAAATTGGCCTGTTGGAAAAAAATTCTAGGAACAAAAGGAAATGGAGGAATATAGTCAAGCTATGGGCCTTCTAGGTCTGTGAATAACTTGATGAAGTTGTTCCTTGGGTTACTGTAACAATTTCTTGAACAAGATTCCAACCATGTAGGCACCATTGGTCAAGGCCCAAACATTTTCTCGTTGGATGGTGTGCCTTATGTCTTGGAAAACCCTATGCCTCAAATGATGTAAATGTTTCTAATTTTTTTGATTGTTGCCAACGTCAGGGTAATGTAGGGAGCTAGATGATTTTCTTCCTCGGCAAGTTTCATTGTTAATTGCAATTGTTAATGATGGAATCTTCGCTTCTTCAAGTTGTTTACGAGAATTTTTGGATTATTACAATCCGACCTTTCGCCAGCCAATCATTTTCTGAAGATGGTGGTAGACAATTGGCTGCCGTCTTGGACAGGCCCTTATCCCCTATCTCTGGCTTTCTCTTCCAATTCGAGTTCCTTTCCTCTTACAGATCCGCCAGCACCATCTCCCTCCATCTTTTTCGTGGCCTCCTTTTGTTTCTCTTGTCATCTGACTGTTCCCATCTTAACTATTCTGTGTATGTAGATGCCCCAAGCATTGAATCTCTGCAATCTTCGCGTTCCCGAAACATTCCACATATTTAGAACTTGGGATGAAAGTGAATAGCGACCGGTTATGATTGTAAAATTTTCTTCAGGCTACTATCATCAAGAATACTGTAACAAGGAAATTGGAATGCTACCAATTCAAAACACACAAAACCTCCGATATTATAGCAGCATGAAGCAGGAAACACAAATAATTACATCAGGCGGTTTTACCGTCACCGAACAAGCACGATTCTTCAACGATTTTCCGATATGTTACGACAGAATTACATAAAGCCTTCCTAGAAAAACCTTCTAAAAGAGGAACCGTATAAATACTGGCGAACTCATTTTGTAGAGCATTAGAGTGTCAAGCTAGTCAGAGCAAGCTCTTCCCCGTGTAGCGCAGTGTAAGCCTTATAAGTAGACTTATTATATTATCATTAATGAATGTATAGCTTCATCGAGCTGTGTCCCTTATTTCAGTTACATAAATCACTTATCACTTATATTTAATCATTAGTTCTTTTTCCATGTTCCACATCCTCGTCTTTTTCCCTCCCAATGTTCCTCTAAAATCTTTCCCACCATGTTACTCTTTCTTGAGATGCTTTGTTCGTGAGGCTACCGATTGTAACAATGCAAGAAATGGTGGTTAGAGTTCCCAGAAGCAACTTGAACAATGTAAAGACTGCGCAATTACCAATTTTGTCTCTACCATGTGGTCCAATACAATCATGTCAAAAGGCGACCTCAACAGATCTTTTCGCTTCATTTTTTTAACTTTCTCATTAACCAGAGCATCATTGGATTTGTTGGATCATTTCATTCTGGTATCTAAATCGACTCGCATGGAATAAGTAAAGTTTTGCAAAGTGATTAGCTGTTTGTATCAGCTTAGAAGCAGTTTAAACTATTTCGGAAATCATCTGTAGTGACTTCGTTCCCCTTGTAAACTCTAATTCCTAGTTGGTGATAAGTAGTAGCATTAGATATTTATATTGGTTTTCTTATGTATGCGTTTGTGATTAAATAATCACAACTTTCTTGTTGTTCCTTAGGCTCTGTTACGAATTCGGGTTTACAATTTATAATAATCAAATAGAGCTTCTTCGCCTTGAACGTTCAAGAACTCACGGCGAATCTGAAAGAATCCCCATGAAGCTACTAGAATACCACCGCATTTAATAGACAGGTCTTTTCAATCTGTTTTACTGGTTGTCTAGTTACTAGGATGTAATACTGCTTGCTTAGTTACTAGGATGTATTTGTGATTTAAATCAGTTTCCGCTGAAAACCTGTAAATGGAGCAAAACATGTCGATGAAAAAACAATAAGAATTTATTAGGAGAGTATCATTTTTTTATTCACTTCACGTCAAATTAATATTGCCCAAGTACAGAACACATTTATCTACCTACTAGGGTAATCTACTAACTACATCGTTGTTAACTATGAAATATAATTTAGTAAGCTACGTATCCATCAGGCAAGACGAATTGCTTCGTAATTACAAGTGAACGTGAGAAATTTTGTTATGTAATAATTGAATCCAAAGATTTATGATCGGGTTCACTCACTCACTCGTTCGCCGCCCCCTTTCCACCCCCATCGAGAATTTCCGTTTGGTTTATATAATACTTAAATCGAATTAGGCCGCCCGTATCGATCCCCAAATTCCGAGGGGGGGAGGGGGTAATTAGATAAAAGCCGGCGGTCGCAATTTTTCTCTTTTACGAGCGGCTAAGTTCGAACTTTTTTTTTTTTTTGAGTGGAGGGGGGATTTAAATTTGTTTGTGCGAGCGCGACGTTCCTCTTGTTTGCGCTCGAAGTGATTGTTTATTCGCGCCACACGTTTTAAATGTTCGTTTTCGGCGCCTCCGCCGTGTTTGTCGAACTAATGAAAACAGAGCTCGGCCGGGAAATCTAGTTTTTCCGGGTTTAAATGCGATTCTAAATACTAATCCGGAGTTTGCTATGAGTTTCCGGAGTATCGATGCCATTTGACGTAACCTTTTTTTTTTAATGTGTTGTTGAAGGTATTCGAGGGAAATCAACATTATTGATTTCAGCCATAATTAATGAGCGGAAAAGTTATATTTTTCAAGGAAGTCGGCAGAGGCGTAGTGGAAAAACATAAATAAATACATCAGGAGGTTTTACCGTCGCTGAACAAGCACGATTCATCTACGATTTTCCGATGAATCATATCACGACGGAATTACATAAAGCCTTCCTAGAAAAACCTTCTAAAAAGGAACCATATAAATACTGGCGAACTCATTTTGTAGAGCATTAGAGTCAGGGGAAAGCTTCCTCCCTATATAGTGTAATGTAAACCATGTAAGTCTACTTATTAATACCATTAATAAATGTATATATGTGTAGCGTTACTAGCTGCGTCCCTTATTTCAGTTACATAAATTATTTCCTAACATTTTTAAATCACTTATCACTTACATTTATATTTAAATTGACATTCTTGTTGGGGAAGAAATTGAAATTATTGAAAATAAGGTCTTAATAGTGATACATTAATTAGCAGCAAAGTCAATTAAGCTGGAAAAACCTTATAATATTATTGATTGGTGTGCAGAGGACGACGACGACGCGACGTGAGGGTTGATTATAGACTTGGACATAATGAAACGCCACTTTTTGCAGTTAATTAGGTTTTAATATTAATCAGATGCGCCGTATTTAATTTACGACATCGAAAACGCGGCGCAACCGTAAAATCCTATTATCGTAATTTCCGATGCATATTTGATAAGCAGCCGACTACTTGTGGGAATTACACTGCGTGCGACGCGTTATTTATTTACGCAGAATAATTGCCCCTATTTACCACCGTCACCGTTGTGAATTTTCCGGGGGCACGCGCGCGAAAAAATTAAATTTTGCGATCCATGTAATTAATAAATTCTGCAATAAATAACTTGGGGAAATTTTTTTCTGTTCCGTTCTGTCTTCGTCCGCTGCGAATTATCCGGAAGCGTCGCTTGATATGAAGACTTGTTAGTGTAAGAGGGTGTGAATAAAGGCGACGGATTATAGATTGCCTTATTATCGGCATTATCATAAATTCTTGAATCTTCTTCAACAATCGCACGGGGTTTTCCGGATGGTAAGACATTCGAAACGACCGGAGATAAGATTCGTGCGGGAATTATGTAATTCCCTCATATCAATGGAAAATACTTTCCATACATAGCCATTCTTTATAATATTGCTCCAAAAACGAATTATTAGCTCACCAGTCATCTCTAAACCGGCGAACAAAGTTTTGGCTTCCAATTTGAAAACCCTCCCGAAACACGTTGACGCCCAACGTGGGGCTACACTGCAATATGTTGTCGTCAACTTAAAAGAAATCAAGAGATTTAATGAGCTACTTTCATAAAATAGAGCCAAAATACAAAAAAAAAATTAATAATTTTCAGACGCAAAGTTTCTGCGCTTAGCTTTTTAATTTTTTTTTTAATTTCCTGTTTGTTTAACAATAATATTCATTTCTTTAACTTGATTAAATGTAAATTAATTTTTGTACAAGTGAAGGAGTATTTTTTTAAATACAAGTAATACTTTATAGATATGCCAAGTCTTACTTAAACAATTTAAACGTTAATGAAAAGACGCCTACAGAACTACTTTTATTTTTTGAGCAGTTGATTGGTATCTTCTGCGGTTGGCTTAGGTCGGATTTTGGTGATTAGGACTTAGAGAGAGGAATGACAAGTTTAAAATTGCCGTCATATTTCAGAAACTTGAGATCATACAGTCAGGAGACGTAAAGCCATAAACTCCTCGGCAGAAGTGACATTAAAGTGGCAGGAGGTGGTAATCGAATTCTGTACTAGCACCTATTTTGATTCTTTGGTCATCCTGAAGTTTATATTTTAATTCTACCAGGATTCGGAATAATTTCCCATATTATTAGCCAAGAAAGAAGAAAAAAGGAAACTTTTGGGAATAATTTATGCTATAATAGCAATTGGACTTCTTGGATTTATCGTGTGAGCTCATCACATATTCACCGTTGGAATAGATGTCCGATTCTCGAGCTTACTTCACCTCATCCACTATAATCATTGCTGTTCCCACAGGAATTCAAATTCTTCACGGAACTCAAATTAATTATTTATTCGGCCTCCATACTATGAGCTCTAGGATTTGTATTCATATTTACAGTTGGGGGATTGACGGATGTTGTTCTTGCAAACTCATCAATTGACATTTTTCTTCACGATACATGTTACGTAGTTATCCATTTCCATTACGTTTTATCAATGGGTGTAGTATTTGCTATCATAGCAGGTTTTGTTCACTGATTTCCTCTTTTTATCGGTTTATTGCTGAACAATAAGCTTTTAAAAATTCAGCCTCTTGTAATATTCCTAGGGGTTAATATAACCTTTTTCCTCCAACATTTCCTTGGACTTAGAGTTATACCACGCCGATACTCAGATTACCCCGATGCTTACTCAATCTCCTCAATTTTTTTTTTATCTGTGGTGATTGCCCAACGGGGCCCTAAGTCAAAGACTTGTCGAGACCTCAGGAGCGGGAGTGTATTTGAGTGTGTGTAAAGTGTTCCATGGTTTTGTTACTTCCAACCTTCTCGCGGTTTAAGGGGAAGCAGTGTCGTATTTTATCCCCAACACTGAAGGGTGCCTGAAGTCGATACCGACCACCCCCGAGAAAAAT
This sequence comes from Dorcus hopei, assembly GCA_033060865.1. Classification (NCBI taxonomy): domain Eukaryota; kingdom Metazoa; phylum Arthropoda; class Insecta; order Coleoptera; family Lucanidae; genus Dorcus; species Dorcus hopei. The sequence goes on from CM065425.1 coordinate 61,862,214, forward strand.
CCCGAGTGCGGTTCGAACCGACGACCATGCGATTGCAAGGCCGGTCCTCTTACCACTGGACCGTTCAGGCGTTTTGGATCATTAATTTCCCTAGTAAGAATTATTTTATTCCTTTTTATTCTTTGAGAAGCTTTCACAGCTATGCGAAAGAGTCTATCCCCTTTAAGAATGATATCTTCCATTGAATGACTTCAATTAATGCCACCCTCAGAACATAGATATTCTGAACTTCCCATGCTATCAAACTTCTAATATGGCAGAATAGTGCAGTGGACTTGAACCCCATAGGTATATAAAGTGAAAGATTTTTTAGAAATTGCAACGTGAAAAATGCTTCTCCTTCAAGATAGAGCTTCGCCTTTAATGGAACAATTATCATTTTTCCACGACCATACATTAATAATCCTCCTTATAATCAGTGTACTTGTTGGATATTTAATGTCAAGGCTATTTTTCAATAAATAAGTATAATTATCGATCGAAGTAATCTGAACTATCCTCCCAGCAGTAACCCTTCTTTTCATTGCCCTTCCATCTCTTCGTCTCCTTTACCTTCTCGACGAAATTAATAACCCTTTAGTTTCCATAAAATCCATTGGACATCAATGATATTGATCTTATGAATATACAGAAATAAAAAAATCTGGTTTCCGCTTTCTTGATGTAGACAACCGAGCTGTCCTTCCTCATAATTCTCAAATTCGTCTTATGCTGCTGACGTACTCCCTTCATGAACCATCCCTGCTCTAAGTGTAAAAATTGATGCAACTCCAGGGCGATTAAATCAAGTAAGATTCCTTCTTAATTGAACAGGTTTATTCTTCGGTCAATGTTTTGAAATTTGTGGTGCAAATCATAGATTTAGTGTGATTGTGACAAATTCCAAGTTCCTTTTCTCTCTCTCTCTCTGCATCCAGTGCCATGGTTTGTTGAGCAAAAATTAATTTATTTGCCAATTAGTTAATAGTAACTAACAACTGCTTTAATTGATGTACATAATGCCGTTTCTTCTCTCTATACATTCCGTTTTTTTTTTCAATAATACCGTTACTTGAATGTTAGGAAATTTCAAAAATTTCTGTTCTACATTTAGTGATAAAAGCAGTGTTCCAACAGAAACCCAAGAATTTTGACACTTACAGGTGTTATAAAAAAACAAACTATAACATTATTTTGTCTTGTATTGTTTTGTATGATATCGTTTTGAATTAATCTTCAGTTACATTTAAATTTTATATTTGTCTAAAAATGTTTTCGTTATTAATATTTTATCTAAATTATTAATGTTATATTCGTTTTTTTATTTGCTTAATTATTTCTAAATGCCGACCTGCAGCCACAATCTTTGCAAATTCCTTAATGCTGTTTTCTAATTTGTAATTATTTTTATTTATTTTAAAGAGAAGAAGGGACGTCATTTCGACAAGGGCTAGAATTGCATTCCATATAAGAAGAGCATTGAGAGCAATTCCTGGTTACTTAAAACTTACAAACAAATGAATTACGATTTGGTTCTTTTACGGTTTTGCTCCCTACCTGAAGGCTGCAAATTATGGGAGAGCAAACTAAGAACATCCAAATTGCCGCCTACCTCAATGCGACAGGCGAGGCCATACGTAATCCAGAATAAAAGGGGGCAGTAAAAAAAATAAGCCCCCAGTTATTATACACTTGTCTTTATTTGTGCAACGATTAAGCTTGTAACAGAACTAAAGAGCGATTTACACGAACAAGTTTTTCTTTAAAAGTGACGTTAAAAATATATACATACATGTAAAAAGTGAGCAAATAAAAATCAGATTAGAGTAGGCAGTGCAAAGAAAATGTATATCTGTGATTAAATAAAAAATCAATAAATTTGACAGTCCATGAATGTATTACATTAATTAATTCAGTTAATCACAGACATACATTTTCTTTGCACCGCCTGCTCTAATCTGATTTTTATTTGCTCACAGGTTACAAGTTTTTCTTGTAAACTCTCTTGCTTGTGCAAAACTGCCACCTTTAAAACGAATGTAAATATAAACAATATAAACATGATAAGAACCACCATAAGAACCAAATAAGAACATAACCTTTGAAAGGGGAAGGAACAGGACAATCTTCCACTGCCGCATTTTGTTTCACAAACAATAATGACACAAACTTCTAATTGTCGGAATCAAAGGTTATAATAAATCACACGTTGTAAAGTTAGGTTGGTACATCGTGAAATCGGTAAATTGCGCTTGCGCAAACGGTCAACTTTTACAGAAACTTGTGGGAAATAGCGTTTGTTCCAGTTTTTCTGTAAAAGTTTTCTTGTACAAGTAAACTTTTAAGCAATTAGTTGTTTCTTTCTAATACATGCAAATATTAGAGAGAGAAAACTTTTAATGTGACTTGCAAAGAAAAACTTGTTCGTGTAAATCGCCCTTAATCCACCGCAGAACTGAATTAAATGAACGATCAATTTTGGCCGTAAAAATAGAATCTCTGTCTCATTTTCGTCGTGATATCTATTTAGAGGAGAAAAGTATCTTGACGAGGCCTTGTCAATTGATTAATTCGAAAGTAAAGGGTAGATTCAACCCCTTTATTTTTCCTTTTAAACCCCCTCGCTTGCAATAACAATAATATTTCCAGTTAAAATAAAAGGGCACCTCCGATTGGTCAAGCTTCGCAGAATGACTCATTAACGAAAAAAAAAAGTCGAATTATATCCAAGCAAGGGTGAAAGGGACACCGTTGTTGTGCGAACTGGATTGGGTTCTCTTCGAGGTTATGCGTATAATCCAATAATCAATAAAAAATTAAAGATATAAGTAAAAAAAGAAAACAAAATTGATGTCAATTGACTGACGGTCCAGCAGCCCTGTGATTATAAACCCTGTAGGAAGACGGTGAAGGGGAAAAATACTTTCAAAACCGAGTCTATCCCTAAACTCACGAGCAACACTTTTGGCACCCTGTTTAAAACGCTACCAAAAGACTGCATATTCTTGGCGCCCAACGTGAGGCTAAGTAAGGACTGATTAAACCTCTTTAGTCTTTTCTCACATACATTAACACTACTTTTTGTGCTTAGGTTTTTTTAAAATTTAATTTCTTTAAAACTATCGGAGATTTAATGGAATATTTACATCTCGGCGAGATATTTGTGCAACGATTAAGTGACTCATTAAAAGAGTCGGCCTTATGCAATTATAAACAGACATGAGTAAGGGCGGACGGTCTAGGAAAACCACATGACTCATAGGCCAAGTGTTCTACATTGCAAGATTTTTCATATCGGAATTTCCGGTGTAAACCATATAAAAGGCGACTGAGTTTCACGATACGGACCATGCAGCTAGTAGTCGTATGGTCGAACACATCGCCTAGAGTCCAACGGTGTAATCAGTATTCACCGATTGTCATAGTGTGTGATGAAACTCCGAAAGATCCGTCAGTCTCTCTGTATACAGTACCAAGATTTGGGTGAGCACACATTAATTTCTTTGCGAATTAGTTCTGTTATTAGAAACTAACAACTCCTTTAATTGATTTACAAAATGCTGATTCTTCTCGTTATAAAATTATTTTGAATTTGTTCTGCATTGCATGTTTTGTATTCACTTTTGTTTTTCTTAAAATTGTCTTAATTATTTCCATTTAAGATGAATGCCGAGTCTATCCCTAAACCCACGAACAACACTTTTGGCGCCCAATTTAAAAACCTTACCAAAAGACTGCATATTATTGGCGCTCAACGTGGGGCTAAGTAAGGACTGATAACAAAAGCTCTCTAGTTTTTTCTTACGTTTTATTAACAGTTTTTTTGTGCTTAGCTTTTTTTTTATTTTTTTTTTAAACTAACTGGGATTTAATGGAATAATTAGACCTCGACGAGTTTTTGTCTGACGGATAATATTTACGGAAAGATTTTAAATTAATTATTCCGGGGCGAGAATCGTTCACCGCACGAAACAACAAAACAAACGTAAACATTCCAAAACGAAACAGCCCAAATTGAAACATATCGCACGCGCGCGAGCGCCTTCCCGTCCTTTCGGCATGATAATCTGTTTTAAAAGTTTGAATTTCGCCGCATTATATTTCGACCTTTCATGTTTGCTTAGGATGCCCGCGAGTTTTACAAGGGCACTTTAAAAATGACCGCCCTTATTTTTATTTAATTTCGACGACGATGACGCCGCCGGAATTTTTCATACACGTTTTAATGCAATTTGAATGAAGATAATAATAGGAATATACATTTTTTTATTCTATACCTACACCTGTGGTACTATCCAGTACTAATATTAATAAACGTGCGATATTGTATTAATCCACTTCCAGCGTGGAATGTTTAAGCAGGCCTTGCATTTTTCACTCGCCGGATTTTATTTAAACAATGAAATATTCAGCGCCAATTATTTTTATATTTAAATTTTCCGAGTGTGGAATCCAGTCCCTGTCTGCCTAGAATTTTATTATACGCTTTAAACAAACAGAATTTCAAATACACGCGGAAATTGAAATAATTCTGACTCGGAATATATGAAAAAGATAAAACAATTTTTTCTGTACACATTTACAATTATTTTATTAATCCATTGAAGGGGCGAACTTATTGTGTAAGTGTTTACGTGCGTTCTGTAATCGTTCTTTTTTTTCTAGGTAAGGAAGAAGGCAATTGCATATAACATTTGCAGCAGCATCCTGAGCTTTTTAAATGAACAGGTAACTTTTTCTTTCTAAGGGCAGCTTTAAAAGAATGAGTTCTGTTTTTGCTGAAACGTTAAAGATGTTCACGCTTTATATAAAATAACAAAAAAAAACACATCCATTAGTTATAAACCGTCTGATTTATCAGTGTAATCCGATTTTTTCTGGTCGCTTCGATTTTTCACCTGCTTCTTATACACATTAGTGGCATTGTGCGTGCAAGAAGAAAAAATATCGGAACTCAGCCGACCATAAATTGATTTATCCGACTGTCAGAACGTGGAAGAGATTGTTTATTTTCCGCACGCCCGAAGGAAACACCTCCTTCGGGACGATAAGGGGCCTCCTCCTCAAAAAAAAAAAAAGTAAAATAAATAAAGCGTCCCGACCGTTAATTCGGCGTGAAGTGCGCCGCGTTATATTTACCGAAAGTAATTTCCCGACGAATAATCGGAGAATATTAAGCAGTCCTTAAAACTGAGCTTATTTTCTCGTCGCGGAGGATTCCGAATTATTCACGTTAAATAAGTTATGATGAATATATTCTCCGGGAAAGCAGACGCAAAAAAGGGCGGCGGGAATTTGCATGCATTTGCATCTGAAAAAGATGGGCTCTCTCGCATTCTTTTCCTCCTCATATTTCGCGTTTTGATAATTTTTTTACCCGTCATAATTAGCACCTTTGGCCCTAATTAGTTTTCGCCGACGGGGAAATTTAATTAGTTAATTGAAGAACATGCATAAAGCATCAACGACTCACGCTTGTGCGCCGCTACGTGCATGCTGAAATTAATAGAATAGAATCTCTTACGTTCAACTCTTGTGCTTTGCATGTTGTTTAGAGTTGTGCTCAAAACGAGTACACGAGCGAGAGCTCAAAGAATGCCCAGGTTATCCCCTGTTTTAAAACAAACTAACTAACAAGTTAATTAAATTATGAAAGCTACGCAAACGCAGACTAACTTTATGTTATCAAGTAACGTATGCAAACTACTTTTTAGAAAGAATCAAGACAATGTTTTTAGTAGTGACTTTAGAATTGTTATTTTTTTTTCGTCAGAACAGGAACAGAAAAAGAAACTAAAACGTCCCTTCAGATTTTTAAAAGCGCAAGATATTTCTAGTAAAATTCTTATCACATCATCGGCAAGAAGCCACTTTGCGAGGCAAAGACATTCTCCTGCACCTAAGAATTTGTTGACGCTGGCGCGTAATTAACTTACATTTTATTACGGCCTTCGCTGCAGCAAAGCTCTGTGCATACAAGGTTTCAGATGTGCCCGGAAATTCAAGCGGCGGCGCTAGCTCCGGAGCTGCCGATATTTCGCTACCGCGTCCTTCATTTGCGTCGAGCTTCCGCCGAGCTTAAATAATAACAGTTCGTTGCGCACTCGGTATTTCGATTCTTTCAAATACCAGAAGCTTCTTAGCGGATGAACCGTATCGGTCAGTTTATTGTGTTCGAGATGGGGGATGATACTTCAATCCGGTTGGGTTTAAACCGGGCATTTCCAACAAAGTTTATACCTCAGCTTCGGTATCAGATCAGGTTTTGAGGTTTCAGAAAAGAGATGAACAGTACTTACGTAAGAAATCGGCAATTTATAAATTATTAAGTTCATTGCGTAAGTTAAATACGATAAAATGTCGCCTTGCTTTTTCGTGAGACATGACTGACCTTTGCAATAAAACTGTATCCAAGGAATACCAGCTGCATGTCGAAGTGACTCATTAAAAAAGTCGGCCTTCTGCAGCTATAAACAGACATGAGTAAGAGCGGTCGGTCTAGGAAAACCGCGTGTCCCTTTTCATAATCGTAATTTCCGGTGTAAACCATATAAAAGGCGACTGAGTTTCACGATACGGATCATGCAGCTAGTAATCGTATGGTCGAACACATTATCCAGAGTACAAAGTTGTAATCAATATTCACCGAATGTCATAATGTGTGTTGAAACTCCGAGAGATCCGTCCATCTCTCTGTATCCAGTACATTAAAAAAATATCTTAGTGTGATCGTTATAAATAACGCAAAATATACATACCTTATTATAAAACTTACTTCGAGACACACAAAAATGACATTAAAAAAACTTGGTTTGAGATCAACGAGGTACTGGGAACGAAATCCAATAAGTCACTTGATGACACGATAACAAAACACATAAAAGATCCATTACCTACTACAATAAAAAACTTTTATGAAGTCTTTAAAAACCAAATTACTAATATAACTCATCAATGCGGCTTAAAGTTAAGAACGAACAATTGGTGCAACAGATCACAGCGTCAGTCTCTGTTCATTCCTCCTGCGACAGATGAAGATATTCTGAAAATAATCAAAACCATGAACGCTGAGTAAATGCCCTGGAACTGATGGAATGAGGATGTGCGACATCATTGATAACGCATCCCTATTGGCCAACCCTATAAAAATATTAATAAATTTATCTGTATTCAACTGTTACATTCCTGAAAATGTAAAAGCTGCCATAATACGACCCATTTACAAAAAAGGATCCCATTCGGATTGTGCAAATTAGCGACCCATCTCTATCCAAAACGCCATTGATAAAATTATGGAAAGATATATCTCGGAAGCGCTTCTGCTATACTGCAAGAAATTCAAATTAATTGACGAGCAGCAGTACGGGGAAGGGTACCTCAAAACTTCTCGAAGACTTCTCCGATTTAATGAACCAAGAACTTGATATGGGTTTTCATGTTATAGCTCTCTTGGTAGATTTCTCCAAAGCATTTGACTGCATCAGCTATCCCTTATTAATTCCGACCCTGGAAAAAATAGGTGTAAGAGGTCCCTTGCTTAACTTTACTGGTTTTCAAGTTACCTGGATTACAGGACTAATGTAGTCCGCACCAGTAGCCAACTTGGAGAAAAATAAGTGACAACGCGTGGAGTCCCACGGGGTAGCATACTTGGCCCTTTGTTATACCTTATTTACGTGAATGATGTGGGTTGCTGCTTTGAAAATTGCAATTATTATTTATACGCGGATGACACAGCAATAATTTCCTGTCAGAGAGACTTAACGACTGCAACAAAACAACTTACAGAGGACTTCTATAGATTTCAACGCTGGGCACATGATAAGCAGCTTACAATAAACCACTCAAAAACCAAACTGCTTCACATCCGCTCTCCTCATTTACAGACTAACACTGAGATAAATGTAGTTTTTCATGAAACAGATTGTCTACATAAAAACAAAACTGATTGTAGTTGTTCTAATTGGATAGAAGTCGTTGAGTCCCACGTCTACCTTGGTGTGATCCTCGACCACAAATTTCTATGGAATGAACACGTAGTAAAAAACTAAGAATAATAGCATCCAGGATATACTACTTAAAGTTCTTCTTGCCAGAAAACTTCTTAAGGACAATATATCTTGCAATGGTAGAGTCGATCATCAGATATGGACTAACTTGTTGGGGATGGACTTCGCGCATGAAGAGGATAGAAGACGACCTCAAAATAGAATAATTAAGTACATCGTACCTACCAGAATTAATCCAGAACAGAGATACATACATCTACTGCTTTGTACTTCCTGCAAAAAAGTTGCTTTTCTACATGTCAATGGTATCCGAATATTTTTCCTTTAAATATAAAACACCGTTGGTTCATGGTATGGATACCCGAGGAAAAGTGATAGGTGATTGTGCGGTGCCTCTAAGTCATAATAAATATGGCGACAGATTTAAAACGGTGACAATGGGGTCTATTCTGTAAGCATTTCATATGAATTGCTATTTCATATGAATTGCAATTCACCAGTGACAATTCTATATACCGTAACAATCAATTGAAGAGAATACGGTTTTTAGGAAATCAATTGTTATGCTTGTTACATATCAATTATAACAAGCATAACAATTGCTTTCCTAAAAACCGTATTCTCTTCAATTGATTGTTACGGTATATAGAATTGTCATTGGTGAATTGCTGTGGTTGCTATGGTTACGTATCAATTCATTTCTCTTCAATTCTTGTTGGGTATCAATTGAAATGAGTTGGTGCTTACAGAATACAGGTGAATACCTAAATTGTTTAACACGATCCCCATTGGTGTGAGAAACTTAACAACTATGGGTGAAGTGAAAAAGGAACTAAAAAATGGTTGTTACACGACCAGACAGTTTGACTTACCACGATGACGACTTTTTTTGAGTGTTTTTTTACTCTTGTCAATTGCCGTTGACAAGCAATCTACTTAGCGGCGTTGTTTCAATTAATTTCTCATTTCAGTTCCTCTATTGTAAAATTAATTTTGATTTTTTTTGGAGTGTAATACATGATAGTTACCACAAGTAGCTAATTAAGAATAGGAAATATGAGTGCGAAAAAGTAACTTCAACCACAAGCCTTTAAGTTACATCATTATATTTGAAATGTCAAACCATAACAAGGAAAAAGGCGAAAGAGAGGTGTTAGATTTTTTTAAAAAATATTATTTGATAAGAACAAGTGTGTAATACTTACTATATGGATGCACTATAAAGTCGAAATTGAGTGTGGTTTTATTGCCATCATACTCATGATGGTCTCCTTTACTAACACAAAAGAAAGTTTCAAATGTTTCGAAAAATTTTGGATATTCATGGGGGGGATTATAATCTGTTCTAAATTTGTTCTTTTTCTTGGCATTACGCTTTGCGATCTTGAATCCGAGGAACAAAGGACTGTTTGCCCACGAGATAAATTAATGTACTATTATTGTGGTGGTAAATAAATATTGAAACGGACTCGGAGGGATTGTTAAGGTATCTGGTGTTGTACAAGTCAAACAACGCCTCCTAATATGAGCTTTAAGCAGCGTCAGAGCTAAACCATGGCGGAGGAAAATACGCGCGCATATGTTTGAACGTAGGTAAAGCTCGCGCAGGAACAAATATTTAGCTTCGCTCTAATTACATAAGACGCTGTTTACGGACCGGGTTTATGTAATTATCCACTACGACATAATGAAATATCTGAAATCTCCGAACGAGTTCCGCCTTGATTCAGTTTCCGATTCACCTTCGCCCCAATAATCGAATTGCGCGAATCATTGTTTCGCTAACGAAGTAGTCGCGGTGATTAAACTGCGGAAATTATCATCATCATCATCATCGACTAGACTGTGCAAGTGGAAAACGCCGTGGGAAAATTCAGCTTGCATGCCAGAAACGAAACGAAACGACAATGCCGTTTGTTATCCGACATTTGCGTTTGCCTAATAGGCTATTACTTTCCTTTCATACACTCGTTCCTGATTCGTTTTTATAATGAATTCGCCTCGTAAGTGAATTTCTTTTTAATTTACGTACAACATTTTCGAGATAAGAAGAGCGTGACATTTAAAAAAGCGGTATTAGTGTTTATCTGGAAATCTCCCTGCAATTTTATATACATGCATAAATAATTACGGACGATTATTCTGCATTTTCGAAGCCTTTAATCCAATTAGTTCCATTATTATAATTTTGTGCGAGTAATATCAGTTGTATGCGTAACGCTAATGAAACCTGTTCCCCAACAATACCGTCATTGTAGTTTAGGTTTGCCTACGCGATGGAATTGGGGGGGGGGGCTAAATGATGTTAATTGATCACGTCGTGTGGTTGCTTTGGAATTTAAAACAGAAATTCAAAAGCATTGACTGAAACCTCGATTTAATTATGAGTGTGCTGTTTGGATGGGGAAAAATCTAATTTGCAAAAAAAATAATTATTACTTATTGATTATGGCGGAGATTGATTATTGTAGTTAAATGTCTATTTACCACATCACAAAAGCTATATTAACAAATGTAATAATCCTCGATGGACAAACTGACCTACGTACCTAATTGTAAATCGTAATCAACATCCATCAACTATGTATGTGTATTATGATTAATATCCTGTCTCCCATAACAAATTATCCTGGATTCTTATCCTTATTACGTGCATAACAATAATTTTTCGAACCTTACGAACATTCATTTCGAAACTCCCCCCGGGAAATCATTACCCTGGCAGATTTCAAACGAAATCCACAAACCTGCTCTATCGCAAATTTGCTCCGGCGATAATACCGTGTTCCGGACAAATTTTAATAAAAATGCTAAGCAAGGCCTAAAGTGTAACAATCCACGGCGCACACATGGGGTTCCCCGAGCCGAGATGCAATATATGCGGACTCGACCTTAAATTCGCTTTCAAAGTGAATTAATAAAAGGCGCGGTATCAGCATCGCGCGCCGTTTAATCTAATAACAGTTGTCACATCACTTTCACATGTGCTTTTGCGCGACGAGAATTTATTATGCGCGCGTCTTTTTTTTTGCAAATTTTCGCAGACGCAAATATTTTGCGAACCACGCGCAAACACTTAATTTTTTTCTCTGACAGCGATTGTGCTCGGTATTGTGGAGGAACGAACATCATATTTTATTCATGCAAGGTCACCTTTACAAGAACGAGCAAATTTACTACGAAAATGAAGTGAAAAATTAAAACGGAAGTGAATAAAAAAGATATAAAAAATTCATATGGATTTTGAGTTACCTTACAGAGGAGCTGTTCACAAACAAGAACATATGGTCAAGCCTTCACAGAGTTCAGATACGATGCATTATGTAACGAGTGAGCAAAATAAAATTGAATTAGAGGAAAAGTCAATCAGTATTTACAGTTGAACAGAAATCCTCATGGTGGAGTGCTATTGGGTTGCACTAAAAGTCCTCAAAATGCAGAAGTACTAAAAAAGTTCAAACACCTGAAGCTATTCCGTATCAGACTTTTGGGGAGCCCATTCTGATGTCCCGTTTCAATTCAAACAAAGGCTAAACATCAGTAAAACTCTTATGAGAAAATGGTAATGTTGGCCTATTAATTTGGGATGTATTTGGAACATCCCCGAGGAACTTGCTCGATGGGATGGATCGGGGTCATACGTAACTCCCATAACAAAGGGCTGAATTTTACAAAAATAAAAGTCACCGGAATTACACACTTTTGTCTTTATTTGTGTCAAAATTTTAAAATTGTAATGACACTAGATCAACGCAATTCTTAAATGAACGAGCGATAAATCGCAACAGGTTAAGTGAAATTAAATACGAACTACGGATCCGTTTTTCGCTCACAAACTAAAATAAATACCAAATCTGGGTTAAACTAATCTCCGCGATGACAACATTGCTTAAACTAAATAGACGCAAACATGTTATTAAAATTAAATAAAAGAATCCGACCTTCAGTCGTCCAAAATTCGTGTGCACCAGCTGCACTAACGTCGTTCGAGTATCAAACGTCCGGGAGGTAGCGTCCGGCGTTGGAGAACCAACTCCCTCTTCGGACGATTATGCCAAGCAACGGGGTATCTGCCTCTATATAATTCGTATGTCCGGAGATGAATGACCACGAATGTTCCAGAATTTTTTACCACGGCCCAAAGATAAAACAGCCTGGTGGCCCCAAGTCAAAGCTCCTGTAAAAGCCTAAATGAAGGAATGAAAAACAGCTTTACAGCCTAAACTGCGCACTTAATTGCTTGTAATAAATCCTACCTGATATGCAGAAATCAGGCTTCGAAAACCCTTTTGTTGCTTAGAACGCAGTTATCACAAAACTCGGCATAATATCCTCCGTTTAAACTACATTTTAAACAAAAGAGTTTGGTGAATTTTCAAAATGGCTAAAGAGCCCCAAAACACAACGCGTACGGTAAGCCAGGAGCAACAATACTGAGCGGAACTGGCGCGGTCGTTCACGAGTGGGGGTTGACGGAATGAACACTGCAAGCGGGGTTGTTAAGAGATGAGGGCTGAATTAGAGCGAAATAGAGCATCTCCGTGTGGTGGAAGTTATTGCATTTGTCTAATTGTACAATATTTTGTAATCTTGTGAAACGAAGAAAACTAGTAACAATTTCTGCTTCAACACAAATACAGGCTGACCCGAAAAAGCAGAAATAATTATAACGAAACATTCCAGTCACAACACCTAAGTTGTTCAGGAAAGAAAAATACAAACGCATCTTCAATATTGTTTCATAATTCTAATTACCGCATACCAAATCGTTGCTAACAATTGTCTCATTCTGTTTTTCTCCTTATTTTTCCTTAGTTTTTCTATATCAATAAAACTTCGGGAGTGGCCATAATTCAATCCTACATACACGTGATGGGTAGAGTCCACTACTTTCTCTATAACTTACAATTTTATTTCTTTTGGTTCTTAGTCACCTCCGTCGTTGCTACTTCCACTTTTACCTCTTTTGGTCCTTGGAGTCGCTTCCGTCGTTGCTAATTCCGCTTTCACCTGTTTTGGTATTTCTCTATTTCCGAAGAAAGTTGTTGTTCTTAGAGGATTTAGGTTTCCTCCAACAGTTTCTACTCTTTGAGATTTTTCCTACTCCCCCTTTCATTGCTTCTGATGGTTGGTTGTTCTTAGAAACTTGAAGTTCACTTTCCACTTTATTCTTGTTTGTATGCGTTTGAGATCTCCAAGTAGAGATAAACCTTGAAGAAAGGACAGAAAAATTCTTGTTTTTATCTGACGAGCGAAAATACATCGAGCTCTATGAAAGTTTTAGTAAAGACAAAACGCAGAATAAATAAGTGTTAAGGATGTTATTTAACTATGTTTTGATAAGTCACAGTTCAATTAATGGCAGCTATCATCAACCAGATGAATTAGTTTACAGACGGATCTTTACGTTAGATGTATGTAAATGGGCTGAGAGGGCGAACTTTTATTTGCATTTCACCCCCTGAATCCGCTGCTTGGTGCAAGTAGATTAAAATAAGACCTGTCAGTGACGTACCTATTGTTTATGGTAAGAGTAAATCGCTTGTGAACAGCCGAAAATTTTTAAACTCTAAATTATTAAATTAAAACAAAATAGCCTTTAGTCGTCGTATTCACCCAAGAATTTCAAACTTTCATTTTTTTAACGTAAACATCCTGAGGTGATAATTTGGTCCATTGCATGATGTTTATTAACTAATATTCTCAATTACGGTCTTTACTGTTGTTCTTTTATTTTGAGCGTACGTCTACATTTAATTCACTTTCTACAGCTTTTGAGTCCCAAGTACTACGTCCTCCGACAATGAAGGATAATATTTAAATAAATGAGGGTAAAATTCTCTTTGATAATTGCACAAGGATCCTATGTTCCTTTATTTATTTAATAATTTACTTAATAAATTCTTCATTTATACCAAAAACCACATGTGCAAATATTAATGAAAGCAGAAGACGGATGCTCCGCGTTATTTTCGACGTTCGCCCAAAACGCCATGGCTTATTTAATTACTCCATCGCGACGGGCGTCTTTGTTTTACGTTTTCCGCCTTTCGTTGATGCACTTAATTGAGTTAGCGCCTTTCTGCAACATCCTCCGAGTTTACTGTTCGCTCGCTCGTGTGTGGCACTGCATGCGATTTTTTTGTTATTTCTTTATGGCGTTTTCCTGACGCGTGCCGTTTTATTGCGCCCATAAAAGTTCATCCGCGATCGCTTTATGGCGTCACCGAGCGTGTGTAACTCGCAAGAAAATTCCATGTGGAAGTTGAGATTCTCGAGAGATAATTTTAAAAAAATGTTCTGTTACTTTTTTTTTTAAATCCATATTGTAAATTAATAAAGAAGAAATTGTAGCTATACTCTTAATCACCAGTCCTTTTCTTTATCTCTGATATCTTTACTCTTTGTGGATCATGGCCTTTTCAATAAGCTTAAACCTTCCCCAATTATCCAAACAATCCTTCCGTTTTATCAAGAAAAGTCTTTGGTCTTCTTCATCTTATCTTTTTCTGCCTGGTATCAAAGGTGCTGCTCCTCTTGACCTTCAACATGTCCAGTCACCTCAGGTCTTCGGTCTTCTTTAATTTTTTCTTCTGGTATCATATTGTATTTATTTTTAGTGTGTGGTTGCTTTTTCTTAGCCCGACACGTTGGTTGCCCAATTGCTGTATTATTTGTTAGATGTGTGGTTGTAGTAGGTTCCCAGTATAATTATTTATTTGTAATTTATTTTAGGTTTCAGGGCGATGGATTCTTCTCTCGTTTAGTCTTCCCTCTTTATTTATTTATTTATTTCTAATTTGTGTGTATGTGCTTGTGTGTCAGTAGTTCACATCAGCTGGTTTAAAAGAATTGATTATGATCCTTGCAAATCATCGTCAATACATTCATTTGCTGAAACGTATTCTTGTATGTGTATAGCTATATTTAAATTCAATTTCGTACATTGACATTGGTAACACACGAAGGCATACGTCAAACTTTCGTGCTACGAATTCGTACTGACACGAAATTAAATGTAAATGTATCGGTAGTTCACGTTAACTGGTTTAAATGAATCATCGTCAATACATTGCAATACACGTGTGTGTGTGTGGCCTCGAATGTGTTCTGAATCTTCCCAGAAGGCTGTTTTTGTTGCGTGGAGTACAGGAATCTGTTCTCCAAGACATTTTTGAAGTGATTTTGTTATTAGTGCTCGGCGTATTTGTAGAAGATGGATTTTCTCGTTGCTGTATCTCGTCTGCTCTTTATGATTGTTCTTTTGGTAATATCACAGCTTTGTTTCCTCCTGACCTTCTTTAACATGGCCTGGTCAGCACAGGAGGAAAATCTTCTTTAACTTTCTTCTTCTGCTATCATAATCTTCTTTGTTGCATTTTGCTTTTGGCCTTCTGATTTAATTTTAATTGGTCGGAATGTCTTATTATTGACGAAGCTCGAAGCTCTTCTGGTAAGCCTTATTGTTGATAAAAATCGAAGCTCTTTCACAGAGATTTTTCTCAGAACATTTGTGTCGTGAATCTTTAGCCTTGACTTTTCTATTTTTGATAGGAACCAAACCTGGATGATCAGCAGAAGTAACCCAATCAGATTGACCCAGATCAAATTGGTTGGGATACCTTATCACTGATTAAGTTCGGGGGTTTTCTATAGACCATCCTTCTATAGATAATTTTTAGAATCTTTGGACCAAGATACTTTAGCCATGACTCGCGTCGATTTTTCGCAGGAATCAGGTCTGAGTGATCAACTGAAACGTGTTGATCAATAGGACCAAAAGTTCTGGGCTATATCTAAATGATTTCAAATACCAGAACGAATGTTATTTTTAATTCGCCTAATAAATTATGGCAAAAAGTAATAAAATTGCCGTCAAACCCATCGATCCCCGGCGTGCACATATTTATGTGCACTCCAGTTGCAAAATGTGAAACTGCACGGAGGAGGAAGTCGAATTGAATATTTTAACGGTATGCGCGCGTTGTAAATAATTTTTACGTCCGGCATGTAGGTTATGGCTGTAAAAATTACATTTCGTTAGCGCAACTCGCGCATTAATTCTTTTTATTCGCGGCGCGTTTATTTCGAAACTCGCTCGGCCGTGGGAAATTCCTGCTTCCGGAAAACCCTCTCGTCGATGATTAATTTATTTAAATGCGCTTGCGGGAAATTGGTTCTTCAAGTTTTGTATTTTCCGAGAACGTTAACGAATTCTCATCAGAACGCTCATTTTTACAAACTCATTTCGGAAGCTGTATGTGGTTGTTTGTCAGTAGTTCACGTTAGCTGGTTTAAAAGAATACGATCCTTGCAAATCATCGTCAATATATTCATTTGCTGAAATGTACCCTTGTATGTGTAGAGCTACATTTACATTCAATTTCGTACATTGACTGACAGTCTGTCAAGGCATACGTCAAACTTTCGTGCTACGAATTCGTACTGGCACCAAATTAAATGTGGCTTATCAGTAGTTCACGTTAGCTGGTTTAAATGAATTGATTATGATCCTTGCATCCTTGCAAATCATCTCAATACATTAATTTGCTGAAAAGGACCCTTGCGTATGTAATTAGCTTGTAATTAGTCAGTCAAAAAATGATTTAAGCTGAGAATTTTAGATAGAAGAAGGAAGAAATTTTGAAAATTCAATTGAAGGATACTTTTTTTTTTGGTGATGATAATGAAGAAGATGTCAAGATAAACAAAAGGGCTCGTTTTATAAAGTTTTCAGGTCTTTTTAATCAAATGTACTATCGCTATGGTAAAATTGATCAAAAAGTGGCAGGAAAACATCCGACTAAGGCAGAGTGATTAATTGAGTGGTCCGCAAACAATCAATTGCAACTCTAAACACCGATTTCATTCACTGGAAGCCGCAAACAGCTCGTCCGGGGGCTTTTCAATAAATTTCGCCTGCAAGACTGCAGCACATCTTTCAGCGGGCGAACAATGAATTCCGAAGCTGCACAGCGATTCCAATATCCAACTGTAACGGCCCCCGACCGACGTTAAGCACGTGCCACATGTAAGCAAAACAGTAAATCAAGCCGCAGACTTATAAAAGAGATTCTTCAGGCCGTGCATATCAGCGAATGTGGGACGCCTTGAGTAATTCGCGCACTCTCTGAATGCCCGACGCAAATAGATTTTGGCAAGGGACTTGTTCCGTATTTTGCTCCAGAGGCACCCACATGTTCGTCTAGATCACGGAAAAGTTGGACTCCTGCTCGTCCAAAATAATTTACAATGTGTTATCAGTCGAGGAATATCTTAATCGAATTTCCTATCCAACGACCATCTAAAATTACCCCGTAATTTTTGTTATATTTAACAAATACAACGTCCGCATACAATCAAGATGAACATCAGCCATTAATATCCATATACGTGGGTACCTTACTTACAAGAAGTTTTATTTGTTCTATGTGTTCTTTATTTATTTAAAGATCCAATGTTGACAGGAATTTTACCAACATAAATTAGATGTATTATTTAGGTATACATATAATGTTGAAAATTATAAGATATTGAAAGGATGTCATTGGCAAACGTTACGTGAATACATAAAACGCGAGCGTAAACTTTAAATTTTGGACATCGGCGCCGCGCCGGCCCTGGAGTTTACGGTCGCGTTTTTTCTTCCATTAATTAAGAGAAGAGATTTTTATAGTATTTCTAGTTAGTTTATAAATAAATTGGTGCTGGGCTTATAAAATAAACGGACGTAGACGCTGCGCTGTGAAAAATAATATTAATCAAGGCTTGCCGAAAATTGACTCATCGCTTTTAAAAGTCCGTGTTCTCTTTCTTAAATTAACCGTCAGCTGAAATGGACTCGATTGCACTTCCCTACGTCATCGTTGTGTACACAGAGGCAATCTTTTTATAGAATCCGAATCCATTACTCTTATTTATGATTGCGTAGGAAATTGAAAAATAAAATTTATTTAAAAAAATATCGAGGGTGAAGCTGTTGAATTCAAGCAAACTAAAATTAACTCTATTTAAATTATTTTCTGAACAGTTGACGATCGTCTCACACCTGAAAAAAATCAGACACTTCTTCTTTCATCTTCTATTATTATCGTAGCTGTTCATTCATTTTTTAGCCAACACTTGCTGGTTCTTGCGCTTCTCATTTTTTATTTCCTTTCTTCTCATTGCTGTTCATTCCTAGCTGTCTCTTCCTAGGTCTTCTTTTTCTTTTTCTCCTCTGATTGCTATTCAATTGTGGTTACTTCTTGCTACCATAAAACTCTACTGTCTACTCTACTCTCTTACTTACTTAGATCGGTGACAAGTCTGCGCTGCATTTTTCATCAGTTTTCTCCTCGATTAGCAACAGTGAAGGATGGGGTGGGTAAACAGATGTTTATATAGGCGCTGATCTCAGCGAAATAGCCTCGTCAGTGTTCCCAATCACAGGAGATTTTAATTTAAACTCACTTGTACGCTGAAGGTAGTGACACAAGTACACAAATAGCTACAATAAACAAATACATTCACATAATTACAAACAGGTTATAACAGTGCGACGGATTGTCGCTAAAACCACTCAAAAATGTAGTACCCGAGAGTACAATTTACTTACTCGATGCTTTAGATCAAATCCGACATATTTCTACAACAGCAATTTACTTCAACTAATTAAGGCGCAAGATCTGTCGAAAATTCGCTCTTTAAAATGCAGCGTCACGAAGCAGTTAATAAAGATATTGATTAAACTCACGTAATCAAAAATATGTCCTGTGGGTGAAGGTCGTTTGCGCCTTTCGGAGTACGAAGAGGTCATGCAACCTTCGGCCGGACACGTACGTCATTTTCGGCAATATGCAACCACGGGACGAGTATGATGAGTTCCGAAAGCACAGCTTCCAAAATATCGGTTAGTAACCGTGTATTAAAATAACCTGTGATTCAAAAAAGACTTTCAGCGAAGTGTATCATGATAAATAAAAACAGGCAAAACACAAGAAAGACATTGCAGAACATCAGAGGATGGGGGATGAGACACTTTTACAAACAATTTCTTTCACGATTTAATCTTGAAGTGGCTTTTAAATTTCATAGAGACCGTCTAATAATAGAAGAAAAAAATCCGCGTAATACCGTGACGTAAAATCGTGTAAATTCAGGTGCTGACCTACATTAGCTACGTTCGCCAATGTTGTTCCAACATCGTTAGCACAACCTTACCCAGAGAGCCAGCGCGCAAATTGCTTATATTCGAGATTAGCCTTCGGAATACCAAATTATTTATAGGTACAGTTTGTTTGCAGTTGCGATGATTCATAATTAACGCGGACAGCTGTTAGGGAAATGAGAAGAGAATTAAGCGACAATTATCGCCTGTATGTGTGAGCATATGAATTTGGTAGTAGTAAATAAATTAAAGGAAGAGGGGAGGGGGGGCTTCGGCGTTGTTTACCGCCGATCCGCGCGCTTTAATTGTCCTGTATTTTTTCGGGTGTGTTCGATTCGTGTGCGATTGATTCGCGCGGAAAAATTGTGAAAACATGTCTGACGCTCGTCTGCCGAAGAGATAAATTTAGAATCGGGAATTGTATGTTTATAGTCACAACGCTGAAAAAATTCCTTTGATATTCGAATATTTTTTGACGTAGAGGTCATTTAATAATAATTTTTTTCTATTACTATAAATGCTGTGATATCTAGCTCTAGTTTACTTAACAATAAAAGTGTTCAAATTCGCGCTCACGTCTGCTTTTAGTGAGAAACCTTGACGCCTTCTGGAATGTAGCGAGCGGGTCATCCCAATCTGTTTTACTGGTGGCTTATTCATCAGGATGATAAAATTTAGACTCACGTTTTTATTGCTATTATTTTTTTATTCACTTGAATAGGATAACTATAAATCTGTCTGGCAAACTCTTTTAAAACTTTGAAGACCGATAATTGCATTCCGTCCCTTAGATATTTGAAACTTTTTCCTTCAACTTTCCAATGAAAGTTTCTCTCTTCACCTGGTTTTTGACGCGCGTATTTTTTCACGTGCGATGAAAAAGTAATTGCCAGTTACGAACTACCCCCCTTCCCCCTCGTCCGCCGAATATTTCGAATTCGTCTCCTCCCAGACGTAAAATTATTTACATCTCCGAATTTATAACTCGCTTTTTTCGCCGTCGTCGTCGACGATGTACATATTTCGATTAAATTTATTTATCGAGTTGCTTTTTATTTTTTTTTGGTCCGATTCGAAATTAGCGCGCGGTGGAATTTTTATCGCCCCTCAAACGTAATACATCATCACCTGTTAGGGCGGACCAAGAGGAGGGCTTACGCGGGATCGAATTTCCATCAGGGAGCCTTTGCACTTTGGGGGATCCGCGGTGACGTTCTCCGAGAAATAAATCGTCACGGTTTAGATACGGGGGCGGAAATATCGTCTAATAATGTGTAATAAATTATTTTCCGATTGTGTGTGGATTTTTTTTTCTTCGAAACCAAAAGCCCGAAGGGCGAGAGCTCAACTTTGTTGTTCCCAACAACGTTTAATAAAAAATGTATTTATGTATGTAGGTGAAATAAATAATACACGTCGATCGCTACTCAATAAAATACGTACCTGGGTATTTAGTTTAAAAGGACAAATACCCGTTATCATTCGGAAACAATCGAGAAAAAACGCGGTAATTTATTGAAACTAGCCCTCATTTATGTTCAATCTGTTTATATATTCTGCTCCAAATGACAACGTCGAAGGTTTCGATAAATTGTTTCGCTTGTGTAAATACCCGGGTATTTATTTTGTCTACACATCGATAAAGTCATTACGCCGCTACCTGGGAATTGGAATACAAGCAGATGAGGGGGCGCACAGGGTTTCACCCCTAGTGAATGGGGTTACCTAGTTAGGCGTAATATTGTACGCGTGTGCACGCATTCAGGAAGTACCTACAAACAACTGATTGTCTCTGTATCTGCGGTTTACTAATTACTCTGCGTGCGCTTAATGCAATACATTCAGGTTATCCCAATTATATTTATATATACATAATAAATTCTTGAAGAGTACATAACGTTCGTAAAAGTCATACGCATGTATTAACCCTTGACATAATATCAAAAATAAAGGGATCCAGATATGGAACCCTGAGGTACCCCGTTAATGAAATACCAAATGGAAGCTCCTGTTTTCATTATCATTACGCTTTCATTAATTTAATTGAATAAACGGATAAAATACTTAAAAAAAATGTATATGAAATAGAAGCAACTTTTCACTATATGTATTTCTATTAAAATTTAATTCAATAAAGGGGTAGCAATTATTTTCGATTGTGTTTGAAAAGCAAAATTAATTAACAATAACGCCTGAGAAATTAGGTTTTGATTAAGCCAAAGTATTTGAGCTTTACTCGAACAAATCGAATGCACCCACCCCCCATATCGCGAAGTGGTAAACAATATTAGTAAATTAGCGGTTAATGTATGCAAATAGGTGTATCTTACGGGACGGGAGGGGGGGCGTTATTGCAATTTCGCACGTACCTATTGTTCCTACTAATTTCCGAGCGGAGCCGTTATCGATTTCGTGTTTCGAATCATTATCATATCGTGAATTAATGGCGTTCGAAATTATCTTCAATCAGAGGGTAAGTTGGAGGCGATAAATTGCGCCGCCTTCGCATGAGGAATGCATCGCAGAGGTGCACACACTAGTTATTTCCGGAACTAATTTGTTGCTAAATTTGAATCGAAGGAATTTAATACAATTGCAGCAGATTACCTAATGGTATGTAAAGCCCGGATCTTTAGGCAATAAGGGGCCCAAGCGATAAACTTTAATCAAAATGCTGACACTCTTTACGATAAAGATACGTTAAAGTAAATAAGCCACGCGATAAAGAACCAGAGCGGGTGAGAACCTCACTCCCGCAAGGTAGCGGACCCGGTCCAAAAGACCTCGAAATTCCATGAGGTTAGGCAACTTAAGTCACTCCTGTGACTTAAATGAGCGGGACTAAAAGGAGGGACTCGCACAGATGCCGCCACCTCACAGTCACAAATTACAAAAGGGGCTCGGTTATTGAAAATGTAAACAATACGGTCAGCCATTAACTGCCTATTTGCCTGCTTAATTCAGTCTTTTTAAGTGCCTTATAATTCGGGCTTTAATGATATATTGAGTTGTTTTAAATGATTTGGCCAAGTTAAACATTTTCCCCCTGCAGTTTTATTTATTTTCTTCTTTTGAGTTTTTTGTTCGGCGTTCGTTTTACTTTTGAATTTTAATCAAGTCGAAACAAGATTTACAAGACATCAAAGCCCTCAGCGTGTATCGGGCGTAATGAAAATGCTAATTTCGAAGCTCGGCTGCACGCGCCTCGGCTTAATTAATTATTTTCAAATCCTGTAGAATTCGCGCTGATTTATTCGTCCGCTGCGGTTGAAAAGACAACTCATGGTGCTCGTAAATCTCAATAAATCTAACAGATCCAGAAACCGACGCAGCAATGATAAATAAACCGGAGCTCGCTCCTTATTATATAGTTATTATTATTAGAAATTTTACGTCGCGCCCCCATGGGGACGATATCATTTTGCGATGAGTTTTCTTTTGGGCGAAAGCTGCAGGAAGAGGATTTGAACGATGCGAGTACATTGGGAGGATTTTTGTTGTTTGGAGAAGGCTTTGGCGCTGCATTCTCAAAGTGCATTGTTGCCTTTGTACACTGCGCTCTAACTTTGTATTCGTACGTCGCAAAGTAGGACGATTTCCCTATTTTATTCATACATATATTAAATTCATAAGTCTGCATCTAATGTCAAATCTTCGACGAAGTCCTAAGAACGTTCAGAGTAAAGATTCTAGGAGACCAGAAGATTTTTATTCAAAATTTGATGCTTTATGTACAATATGTCGAATCCTAGGTTTCTTAAAATGAGTATGCGAAAGTAAAGGAAAAGGGAACTCCCACGTTATGGATTTGGCTTTCAATTTACCTGGAAAATAAAAAATCCCGGATTAATTTCTGCCCGGTTTTTTATTTTCGCGATCGTATGAAGCAGTATCGAAAACACTCGCTGTTGTGTGATGGGAGCTTTTACTAGCAAATTTGTGCGTACTTAAAACACAAAAGCGTATTGTGGTGACGGTTCACGTCAGCACTTTTTCACACGTGAAAATGCAAAGCGAATGTGGGTGACGCGCATTGAAAATTAAAAATAAATTTAGAAGATTAGAGGCCCGAAATGAAATCAATGAACGAACACAAAAGAATTGATAGAGAGCCGAGGATTAAAACACTATAGAAAGCGAAGTATGATCACGACTGATCAGTTAAGGATGCGAACGTTCTATAACTGAAACTATAAATGAAACTCTTTTGAAGCTCAACCGAGCTTTTGGAAAGTTTTATTTCCTTTTTCAAGGTTTCTACAAGCATTTTTTTTTAATTTTAAAAATTACAAAATTACTTACTCCTTAATGAGTAATAGAAGAAGTTAATTCACTAGTTAGAAGAAAAGGAGACATCTAAATTGACAATATTAAATAAATTTACATTTTTAGCAAATTATTTTTATTGACAGCTTATTCTATATTATGAAAACTGAATGACAGCAAAAAATATTTGAGCTTTTTTTATACGGTGATATTGTATAGTAAATTGCTTTTGATTTCGAGTATTGTATAAGTAAAAGAAAAAATTTTTTGTGCTTCAGCTGCATTTCCCAATAAAAGAATTCCATAACTTGTTCTGGCGTAGAAATTTGAGTAATACGCGAGTCTGGCGGCTTCATAAATAGAGCAGTATTTCATTCTTCTTATAGTAAAAATGACAGTTGCCAGTTGTTTCTGCAATTCCATCATGTGAAATTCCCACCTAGTTAAATTGTCGAAATTTATCCCGAGAAATTTTCTATGGTCTTACTCCTCTTGATTTTGGGAACATAAGAGAAGTGTTTGTGTTTTTTTTTCATTTAGCTTTAGTGAATTGGCGTTAAACCATTTTTCGGCCTCAGCAACAGCTTCGTTTGATTTATGTGTCACCTCACTTTTGCTATTTGAGACGGATAGTATGGTCGTATCATCAGCAAATAAGGAAATCTTTTCCGCTCTTATATTTTGTGGTAGATGTTTATATATATATTAGGAATAATAACGGACCTAATATAAAGCCCTGTGGTACTCCTTTGGTATTTGGTAACATATCTGAGAATTTTTCGTCCCAGAAAACAGTTTGAAGTCTACCCTGTAGATAGCTTTCTTGGTTCAATTATAGAATTTTCGGAACTATAGAAATATAGGACTGTAACTAAAAGAAATATAGAAATATATATGTTTTGTTATGTGGCAGTTGGTGACATTGGTTGACGCCTAAAATAATTTCAAACAAATGTCAATTCTAGGTTATGTTTACAATTTTAGATGCCAACAAATACAGATAATGTCAAGCAAATGTCAATTTATAGGTTATTTTTATAATTTGAAGTGTCTAAATATATGGTCGCCAACCTAATAAAATAAAATTTCGGTTGCTTTAAAGAGCAACTTTATGAAACCCAAGTGAGTTTCATAATATAGTCATTACAGCACCAAAATAGAAAAATACGAATCCATAATTTATTGGTCTTTGTGTATTTGCTAATCACTGACAGTGTTAATCCTATACTGTCAGCCATCGATTAGTTTAAAAACAAATAAAAGAGATTACTGCTGTTTTTATTCCGAAATAAAACAATTTTCTTTATAACAGAAAATAAAAAAATAAAATAAAATAGAATAGACTGTAACATCAAAAATACAATAATAGTACGTAATGTAATATACAGGACGTTTAAAAAAGGCAAGTTTGCGGAATTCTTGGGAACCACAGACTCGCAGTTTAGTTTTTGTTTCATGATTCTTGGGATAAAAAAGTCCCCACTTTTCTATTTCAAATCTTATTGCAACATTATAAGCAATAAATAAAATCCGTAAGAATTGTATTTTTTTTTCTTTGAGATAGCTTTCAATCAGTACTAAACGAACGCATTAAGAAGTGTCAAAGAAGTAAGGTTAACTGGGCTCACGTAAAAAATGTCACCTCAGTTGTCTTCACGTCGTGTGAAAGGTGGCACCGTTGGTTACTTTCAAATTTCAAATAAAGTCCCTAGATAGATAAAGTATAGTAAAATAAGCTCGCGAAACATTGAAAAGGCAATTTTAAACGTCCCTACATGTTCTGTCTGATTGACGGATTAAAAAAATTATCTTATAATAATTAAAAATGTCAACTTACAGCATAAAAAATTATAAAAATCGATCCGAGAAGCGAGTTTGATTATTTAGAATCCCTCAAGGTGTAAGAAACGAAGCTCGGCGTCAAAATTTGGCGCGTTTATTCACCATTTTGAGTCAAATTTAGATTTACATTGGCTTAATGAATAGCGGTACTTTATGTATTTAGTGACTTAACTTTCAAATAAAGTCCCCAGATCGTTAAAAAATACCGTATAACGAAATGTTCAAAATCTCTCACTTGTCTTGTTTGCAAATCGCTTGGAATTTCGTTCGTTTTTTGTTTCGTTACACAAAACACTTTTTGTCCATTTCAAGAAGATGAAAATTCTCAAATGAAAGCACTTGAATATGTCGCTTTATTTTAATTAAGCACACTGGGGGCGCCACTTGAAGCAGTCTCCTCGACTACTCGATCATCTATTGTTTCACGGGCATCCATTTTTTTTTTGGGAGATTTTTTTCTTATACTTTTGTTCGATATTTTTAAATTGCGTTTATAGTCGTCCAAGTTTTCTATCAGTTTTATGATCTTGCTATAAAAAACAGCTTCAAAGAGACCGGCACTGCGGTCGCCTCTCTTTCGCTTTTTTTGGCAAGGCCATAAAACCGCTACCAAACTGGAACTACTATAATTTCTTTGATTGTTTTCTTTTCGCTCAAATTTTACCGTCTTTTGTTTTTTTTCTTTTCTGGAAGTTGTTGCTTCTACTGAATTTTACTTTATTTTGTTGAGAGTTGGTTTCGATTGATCCTGTTGTTCTTCGGATCAAGTGTTTCTGCTCAAAATAGATGGTCTTTTGTTTACCAAGCATCAAGCATCTATTTTTACTTGACGATTTTTTTTCTCTTTTATCTCTGTCGATGTTCGATATTTTTGCTTTTATTTTCGAAAGAGATGTCCCATTTTTGAGATTGTATTTCATTTGTTTGACCATCTTCTTTTCCTTAAAAAACTGACACACAATTTTAGGTTAAAAATCAGCCGCAAGATGTCACGATCTCACATTTTGTTTAGTTTTGCTCTAAATCGATCGTTTCATTTTTTTTATTTACAATGAGTCATATTCTTGCTTTTATTTTTGAAAAAGATGTCCGATTTTTGAAATTGTATTTAATTTGTTTGATCGTCTTCTTTTCCTTAAAAACTGACACATTTTCTCACAGAGTTTTAGGTCAAAAATCGGCCGCAAGATGTCGCGACCTAAACTGTTTAAAACTGTCTTTGCCTTTTGCCTCTATTGAAATTTTCCTTTGTTTATTGTTGAAATTCTCCATGCTGTTTATAATAATAATAATAATGTTTATTCACCGTAAAACAGATATATAAACATTTTATAAATCTAGAACGGTATCGTCAAAGAGTAGAAGAAAAGAAGAATAACATTTGTTATTGTGTGATGAAATTATAATTGAGAAATTCCTCTATGTTATAGAAGCACTGTTCTAAAAGCTAAAAAGCTTTTGATGGTTTTCTTGAATCTGTTGGCGGACATAATTCTCCAGGTTGGTGGAAGTATGTTAAAGAGTTGGAGATGAAAATGTTGTACTTGTGTCTTGGGATGGTAACATCTTGATTATTTCGGAGTGAATATTGAATATCGTCTCTTCTGAGAGTAAGTGTGGGGCTTGATTTCTTAGCTGTTAGTAATTGGAGCAGAATGTACTTGCTCGGAAGAGTTAAAATATTAATTTTTTTAAAGTAAGGTTTACAATGACAATCGTTTCTGACACCTGCAATGATACCGACAGCCTTTTTTTTTGTAAAGTAAAAATAGCTTTTGCATGGGCTGATTTACCCCAGAGTTGGAGTTCATATGTCATTCTACTGTGGATGCTGTGATAGCGGTTTCCGTATATATGTCCTGCTTAATGCGTCTCATGGTATAAATGGCTTGAGACAATTTTGATGCTAACTGTTGTGTGTGTCCATGCCATGTCATTCTTGTATCAAGACTCAGACCAAGAAAACGAGCGTTGCCTTGATCTTTCATCGCCTTTTTTCTATCTGATGTAAAGCCAATTTTAACGGTTTTGTTTGCGTTTAAAGCTAATTTGTTGGATAGGAACCAGTTATTTGCTTGGTTGTAGACAAGATCTTCTTTTTGTTTGAGAGATTCTTTTTTCTTATCACTAACTAATAATGTTGTGTCGTCAGCGTAAAGTACTGTATGCTCTGAGAAAATTGCTGGCATATCGTTGATGAAAATGGTAAAGAAAAGCGGCCCGAGGAGTGATCCCTGGGGCACGCCGCTTTTGTTTATACCTGTTAATGATTTTTCCCCTTGAAAGTCCACAAATTGTTGTCTATTGGATAGATAGGAAGTAAATAGATTAAGTACCGTGCCTCTAACTCCGTAGTGGTCCATTTTGGCAAGAAAGATATCGTGTGCCATGCTATCGAAGGTCTTGGTTAAGTCGCATAGAATAGTTTTACATGTCTCGTGATTTGCAAGGGCTTCGCAAATAAAGTTGCTGATCGAAATAGCAGCATCAATGGTATTCCTGCCAGATCGGAAACCGTATTGATTGTCGCAGATAAATTCATGGCGGTTTAGAAAATTTAGTAGGCTTTCATTAAGTACAGCTTCAAAGACTTTGGAGAATATGGGCAATATTGATATGGGCCGGTAGTTGTCAGGTGAGGAAGGA
The DNA here is from genome assembly GCA_033060865.1 of Dorcus hopei. Taxonomy (NCBI): domain Eukaryota; kingdom Metazoa; phylum Arthropoda; class Insecta; order Coleoptera; family Lucanidae; genus Dorcus; species Dorcus hopei. The sequence goes on from CM065425.1 coordinate 61,890,105, forward strand.
TTCCCTTTTTTGAATATGGGCAGCACTCTCGCAGTCTTCATTTTCTCGAGAAATATACCTTGTACCAAACAGGCATTCAAGATGTCAACCAGTGGTTCTAATATATATTCTTTTATTCTTTTCATCATCCTAACGTTCAGGCCGTATGCATCTGAGATTGAAGATGGGTTTAGTCTGTAGATTCTGTTATAAATATTTAAGAAAGATATTATTTTCTATAATTTAAAAAATTCTTTTATTGCAGACTAGTTTCACCTAAATAGGCATCATCAGTGCTTCATACAGATATTTTATAAAACTGAGATCCTAAATTATGTGTAAATTAAATGTATGTATTTTTTGTAAAAAAAATATTATTATTTTTTACTATTCATCGTTTGGATTCAATACTGCTTCAACTGACTTTGTTCTTTTTCTCTTTTCTTCACCTTAAAACACTGACACACAATTTCTCACACAGTTTTAGGTCAAAAATCGGCCGCAAGATGTCGCAAACCGTTTAAACTGACTGTTTTTTTTTTCAATTTGTTTGTGTGTGCCTGTTGCTTCTATTGAGTTTTTCCTTTGTTTCAGTTGATTTCGTTGCATTTTATGTCAATTATGTATTTTCACGAATAAAGTCCGATTTTCTTTTGTTTTTTCTCGTTCTTTTGCGCTTTCATTGTTTTCAAAAGCGGGGTTTTCACTTGTTTCAATCGTTTGCACTGAATTCTGTTTCAATTGAATTTGTTTCTTCCCTCTTTCGTCTTGAAAGTTGTTTTTTTTTGAATGTTTTGTTCGCTTTAACTCAAAAACGATCGTCTTTTGTTTCTCAAAAATTTTCAAGGATTTTGTTTCGACTGACTTCGTTTCTTTTTCTCATTCGTCTCGAGAGTCGAACTTTTTTTTACATTGTTTCGAGTGATTCGACTCAAAATCGATCGTCTTTTGTTTTCAGTGATGACATCTGCTTTACTTAGTAACTTTTCAGATTGAATTTTATTTTCTCTTTGCTCAAAACTGAACGTTTCTCGTTTGGATCGATTTTCTTTTTAATAGATCCCACTTATGTTGAGTTTCTTGTTTGTTTTATTAATTTGATTCGGTCGTTTTTCGTGCGTTGTCTTATCAACGCATTTACACCGTTGGCCATGAGGACCGCATCGTTTAAAAGCGAGCAGGTAATGCGATATATGTTTGTGTAATCCAATATCTTCACCAAGGTATCAGTTCGTCCTAGACATAAGGGCACATACATCCTCAATGTAAGGACATTAAAATGGATTTATTTACCTCCCCTAGTTAAAGGGTAAAACAGCAAATTTATGATTTTCTATTTCCCAAAATAAGTTACATAAGTTACACAACAAGAAGTTCTATTAATTGAGTGATCTATGAACATGAAGTTGGAGTGTCCTTATACTGCGTGTCCAAGTAATTAAGAGACGGTTTTATTTTAGTTGGAATTGGTTCAATCCCCTTTCATGCTTCATTCAGTACTATAGTTTAATCCATTACAATTCTAACTCAATAATTTTAATAGAGAGTTTAACAATAACAGCCGTGCACGAATCACAAATAAATACGCGCGCGCGCAACTGCAACAGGAATTATTAATTCCCGGTGCGCTTTGACCCGAGCTTTTTATTCCCGTTTTTTTGCGACGCGCAAAACGCATTTAATTATTATCAAAAGAGGATTAAAGAGAGAGACAGGCTGAAATTTAAAGGTTCTCTGCGCATCGCCCAAAATAATGCGCGCCGGATTACGTCAATCAGTACATTAAAATGTGAACGAGGGATTATAATATGAATTATTGTTAACGTGGAATTAGGCAATATTAATAATTCGTTGTGTGTGAATTTCAGTGCGCAGATTAAACGCGGAATTTCAAGCACGGTTCGAATATTTCGAGGCTGGATGTTTTTAAATGATGGACTCTCTTTATTAAAATCATAGAGGGTTGGTTAATTGAGGCATGAATGTGTGTTTCTATTTCGAACGTTTCTGAGTGTTTGTTCGCATAGAAAATACTTGAAATACTTGTATTTATAGTTTGGAATCTTTTGTTTGTGATGATTAAAGCCCGAATGTTTAGGCAAATGCCTAAAATTTTATTTAATACCTCAGTGTCTATTTTTATCCTATTTTAAGTATTTGCCTAAAAAAACTTTAAGCCAAAATACTGACTCTCCTTATGATTAGTTGCCATTAAGATACGTTAAAGTAAATAACCCACGCGGTAAAGACCCTAAGCGCGTGGGAAACCCACCCACGGAGTCAGTCCAGAAACACTTCGCAATCCCTATTTTTTCGACATTAACTGCCTAATTCAGACTTTTTAAGTTCGTAAAAATTCGGGCTTTAGTAATGGTCGCTGACAAGAATGGGTTAACAAATTAATGTAGGCTTCTTTTAATATTACGTTTGTGTCTCTGCTTTCATGATGAAACAAGCCAAGCAATTATTGTAAAATGTTGAGACAGAGATGGTAATTTTTAGTGAACTTTTTTTTACTTCCGTCTTGTTTTAAAACATGGAAACCGGAAAGGTAATCTTATCCATCTACAGGGCGCACTGCGATGTAGGAGTTCCGTAATTAAATTTCAACGCAAAATAAGAGCACACTTTCTTCGTAGCGAAATCTAATTATATCGTTGTGTATTCTCGCTTAATTTATCGCCGCTGCGAAAAAGTTTCGGAGCAGCGGCGGCGGCGGCGGCAAAAACAGGGCTCTTAAACACGAACACCCATGAAAACAATGCAAATGAAAAGCGAGTTTTTGCGGCGCTCTCCCGCGAAGGTTCAACTCAAGACTTAATAATTAGTTTATTTTAAAAGGAGTCTCGGTTGGGCGCTCATTTGGAACTCCGCCGGAGTACGAAAGTCCTTCTTCTCACGCACGCCAATCTACTACTACACATGTCCTTTGTGCGCCCGAGACGGTCGTATTTTATGGGTAGTTGTGAGAACCGATTGTTTAATTCAATCGCATTAATGAGGAGGGCACTCGTGGATTATAAAATAAAAAAAAACTTTTTTTTTGTGCGAGGAACAAAGTTATAATGTATACGAGTGGTAGCTGCGCGTATACGTACCAACGGGGCTGAGAAGTTTTCATTGGAGACATTTAAATGTAAATCCGAAGTTGTGGCGCTTGAAGTTTTATAAAGTTTGCTATTTTAAATAACACGTCAAGTAAAGTCAATACATTCAATTTATAAAATGAGTTCCTAATTTGAAACTTTACTTACGTACTTCTTCCATCACTGCACTGCACTGCACTTCGAGTGCGTTATTACTTGAGAAACTTACAATTCAATTAAAATGCATTCACTTCTACATATTTATTTTTACTAGTTAGGGTTTCTGCATCTACCTACTCATTTGATTCTTCAGAAGGCAGCGAGCCTCGAAGTTCTTCTGCAAAATAGAACGAATCGTCGGTAATAGGAAATAGATTTCCCAATTATTACCCACATACATGATTTGATTAATTGATTACCAACTAAAAAAAAAAAACTCGAACGTATTTTCGGGGGCTCTATCAACACAAAATGCCATTTAAAATCTATAAATTTTAAATCTCGCGCACGTTAACGTCAACATTGAACGCAAATTCATTCCAGTTGTCACCGCCGTAATTGCGTTAAAAACGCAAACACTTTCGGGTGCATTCGGCGCTTCATTAAACCGGGGTGCCGGGGGCGGGGGCCCCGAAATCGAATTACGCGCGCGAAACGATTTCTCATTACTTATTAAACAAAACCTGTAAACAATATATTTCGTTATTGGCGGGCGATGGTGGCGGCGGCGGCGGCGGTGCCCTGGTATCGGCTTCATGAATTTTCATTTAATTAAATTACAAATGCCGCGGGCCCGCGGTTTTGCACAACGCGAATAAAAATTACGCCCGGTAATAAAATTACGCCCTGTAATAACCGGCGGGATTTATTATTATTAAATTCGTTTGGAATTACCTGATTACATGCGCGTACAGCTTTGTGGGACACCTTGAAAAGAAAGCGCAGTTCAAAAACTTAAAGTAGATGATTGTACGGGGGATAATCAGAAAAAATAGACTTTAGTCCTTAGAACATTTAAATACTGTGACCTACCTGGTTACAGATGTTGAAATGTGCAAATTAAGTTCATCACACGACCGGCTAACTCGTGGAGTTGGGCTTAATCATTCGTAACTCCAATATAAAGGTTTGAATTTACACGAAATGAAATAAAAATCACCAGTTTTTATTGATGTCTTAAAAGGGGTAAACTAAATTCCACACAAAAATTTGTTAAATAAATGAAAACAAAATGGAATCAAAGCGCAGTCAGTTAATCTGACTAATCAAGTGACATAAAACGTCAAAGCGAAAAACAGTTGGATCCCAAGTGACATAAAACGTCAAAGCGAAAAACAGTTGGATCCGCTTGTTCGTTACAAAATTATTAACTTAACTAGCAAAAAAATAAATAAACAACAACAGTAACTTTGACTTCGCATGTCAACCTAGTCGGCACTAGAATGCGTTCAAAATATTAAACAAAGAAGAAATAATAAGGTAAGGTCCGATCTTTAACATCCAGATTTGAATGCACGTAAGCTGATTCCGGGGTCGTCAAGACCTTAGAGACAGGAATAGCGAGATACGTGTCCGGTGTAACCACTTTCGTGAGACTACTTTAAGTGACCGCTTGCGTCAACTTCAGTGACCACTTTCGTTATGATGTGCGGCGTGATGAAGCGTTGTATTACCAAACACCAAGACGGACGGCGAAGGTCGGTTTACAACGACGCCATCAAATTTTTCCAGCAAGGACACCACGAATAAGATCACCAGGCAGCTGCCAGTTAGAGGAACTCCGGTGGAACGTTCGGAATAAACGGGAGGGGGGAAGAAGAACCAAATACAAAGAAAGCGGAAAACACGGATTACGAGCCGATCGACGCTCAACGTGACTCTAAAAACATACCTGCCGCAAATTCGACCGACAAGCTTGGAAAGGCCTAGGATTCGACGAAAACAATTAAAAACCGGACATTATACACGTTTACTCTTTCACTCCAAAACAAACACCGTTTAATAAAAATTTACACAGAAGCGAGAATGATTCTCAATGCGGTCTGTTTGCAAAACGAGCGGAATCTCAATCGAGTCGGCGTGCGACGTGAGCGGTTCACGGATGGGGGAGAGGTCCATTGGTCAATAACAAGCCTTTAATATATCCCACTTTCAACATGGAATAGTTTCATTATAAAAGATAAGGGGTCGTCCGGTGTTGTTCGCCGTCCTAAGCGTCGTTTGTGGAACAGTCTAAGTTCCAAAGGTCAGACTACGACGCAATTACACTTTCGCCAAGATACAGGGTGACCGGGTGCAACGAATTTTCTCATCGTAACAATACAAGTATCACCGCCCTTTGCATATGTCGTAGCCGCTTGCCGTAAATTAGCACTTCGTGTAAAGTCTAGACACTTCACGAAATGCAGACAGATAGCGTAATGCCCACCTTTAAACGACTTTTTACAGCAACTGTCTAAAATATTTAGCCCCTTCATGAACTGCTACCAGCCATTAGGTTTATGCTGTAACGCCGAACAATTACGCTATCGGTCTAATAATTTTAGGTGCTTCATGAAGTGACTACAGTTGTATATGCGGATAGCGTAATTGAAAAGTGAGTGGATCGTGCACGAACTTGTAGAAACGTATTTCTCCTGGCTCTCTCTGCTTTTCCTCGTTGGTAGTGTGTAATAGTATATTACATAACGAGAGTTGTAAATAGCATATTACGCACGGTGTAAGAGTCGCGCATGAGCCGCGCAGCGGCGAATGCAAGTAATTCCACAACTCGAGGTTTGTACTATACTTTATCTACGACCACAAAAATTACCTTATTATTCAAGTTTAAAATAATCAGCAATGGCAATTTCGACGACTGTCAATCTAATGTGATGCGGCTACGTAGATCTAACTACAAGCGTGCGTAAAGTAGGTGCAAATCGGTGCAAATGCCCTCGCTGTGTGTTTTTCTTACTTTACGCACGACGTTTGTAAACACCCGCTTACTTAATTTATGTGTTGTACGTAATTCGTCATTTACAGTAGTGGTCGTAGATAAAGTAAATTTATTTGCTAATTTAATCTTCTTTTATTATTTTCCATTACTTATTTTGTGAAAGATATTTAACAAAATGTCTGGAATTGATCAAGAACATGCTTATACGCAGAAAACTGATTTTTATGAGAAACTTGATCGATATTACTTGCAAAAACCGAATAAAAAGCCTCATGTAAAAGAAACATGGCAAACATTGTGGAGGAAATTAAGATTGCTAAAAATAAATAGTAAGTACACTTTGATTTTAATGAAAAAATATGGAGTCGCCTCCTAAACATTTTACAAAATATTAATTGTAATGTTCAAAATGTATTTTGACCAATGATATTCTTAAGTTTCTGCACTTCCTTCGGAAACGCCGAGTACGTAATAATTTGTGCAATACAAGTTTTCCATGTGTTAATAAATAAATAAATACATAATCTATTTACATTTTTATTCTTCATTAACATGTCTTATTCAGTGTTCAGTTTAATTATCTCTCGGTATAATATGAATAAATAGGAGTACTATTTTCTCCAGTACAATGCCAATCTGCAGCTTTTTCAGCAGTGGCGTAAACAGCTTTAGTCACTTCATGAAGCGTCTAAAATTATTAGACCGGTAGCGTAATTGTTTGGCGTTACAGCATAAACCTAATGGCTGGTAGCAGTTCATGAAGAGGCTAAATATTTTAGACAGTTGCTGTAAAAAATCGTTTAAAGGTGGGCATTACGCTATCTGTCTGCATTTCGTGAAGTGTCTAGACTTTACACGAAGTGCTAATTTACGGCAAGCGGCTACGACACATATACGTAAATGAATTATTTGTGGAACTTCACAAGCCAATTGCCAGCAACTTTGGAAAATTTAAAGAAAAACTAAGTCTGTGTTAGTCGCGAGGAAGGACAAATATTTTTTTCGGCAGATTTCCTTAGTTCAGTGCCAGATACACCGTTCAACCTCATTTTCTACCATGAAGAGCATGTACAGTCGCGAGCATTAAATTTTGGTCATCACTGTCAATCAAAACGTGAGTTTTTATCATCGAACTCCTGAACTTCATTGATTGCCGTGGTTGGCCAATTGAGCACAGTTCATAGCTTCCGGATAAGTAGCTCTCTATGTCGTCAATTTTTTTCTTAGCGATTAGTATCTCTCCCATAAGTCATTGACCAATACGATATTTCAAATAAATGTACAATTCTTTTTCAAACTGTTGGTTTATAGTGGCTTGGATTGATGGTGTCTCTTCATTAAGCGATGAGTCCTCACCGAAGCAAGATAAAAATTCAATTCCGGCAAATATGCGTCTTATGCGGTTTCTCAAATAACTAAAAAGTATACGGTCTCGATCGTGTAAATTGAGATCCCCGAAATGGCAATCTGCCCTTATTGACGCTGGCAGCAAGGGTCACAAAATTCTCAGTGGGTCTCGATTTACACTGTAACGGACCGCCGTCTTTTGCTTCTTCGGTTAACTCGGTTTCCTGCCGGTCGGGTCCGGGTCTGCTCGTCGGAGTCCGGGTTCATCACGTGGTTCCACAACGGAAATTTATTTCAAATATTCAAATATTTACAGCCACAAATTAGTTTAATAAATCTCATTCTAAACGGCGCGGCGTTGCTCTTGCGCAGCGAACTAAATGCTTGTTTCGGAGGGTGTATAAGTTGCTTGTAAGTTACTTGTTTTGAATCGGAATTGTGCAAGGCACTTGCACGAGTGTGAGAAAGAACAAGTCGCTTGTTCGGGTCTGGATTTGTACAAGTCGCTTGTACGAGTTTGAAAAGAACAAGTCGCTTGTTCGGGTCTGGATGTGTACAAGTCGCTTGTACGAGTTTGGAAAGAACAAGTCGCTTGTTCGGGTCTGGATGTGTATAAGTCGCTTGTACGAGTTTGGAAAGAACAAGTCGCTTGTTCGGGTCTGGATTTGTAAAAGTCGCTTGTACGATGTTGGAAAGAACAAGTCGCTTGTTCGGGTCTGGATTTGTACAAGTCACTTGTACGAGAGCGGAAAGAATTGGGAACGGTACTAGTGGAGTTTGCCGTACTGCAACACTAACTTAGTACTTATAACCGTAAGTACGCGCACAGCTCTGATTAATACCATGATGGTTTTAAACTTTTGAGCGGTAGTGTACCTACATGAATCACACAGTTTTTTTTTCTAATTTGAGAATTTTGTATTCCTCAGTTTATCTCTTTTCAGTTTAGTATGGTACTGTTTATGGCCCTTGCTTAGATATAATAAAATTAATCAGAAAATTAAAAGAAACGCAAATTTTTTATTTCCGTTGTGTTTAAGTTGTATGAGGCGGATAGATCATGTCCTTTTTAAACTTCGACATGTTAAATGTTACTTCACCTTCGTTACCCATGTCCTTAATTTATTGTTGATTGCTAGATTTGTGCTTCGCAGGAAACATTTACACAGGGTCATACACGTAACTTGTAACATTGGGGAATAAAATTAAAACATTATTGGGTGTTCAAGTCATGAAAATAACAGAAATGATTGAAGTAACGAGTAAATTTGTCATCTCGAAAAATTCACAACACTTTTTTATATGAGAATGAGACTTCTGTCACTTGTCATTTTTAAAAAGAAATATCGGGGTTACTTTGTTACTTCATCCCTGTGCAGCGGTGATTGTACGTTCTTTGTCACATACTGCTTTTGTGATTAGGAATTTTATTTTTTAATGTTTTTTTTTTGACAGCGTTTTGGCCTAAATTTCTATTTGATTTCTTGTTGTTTTTTGTCCTACATGTGTGTGTGTGTTTTTTTTAAATTTCTTATGAGACTTGATGTGCGTAGAACACCACTGATGAATTCCGTCAAGTAAACAAAGGCATTCATTATCTGTTATTATTTTTAAGACACGCTTTTACGTATGGATACATTTCAAATTTCTATTGGCTTTTGTATAATTCTTTTTCTGTTATTATTCTTCTTGTCCTTTCCCTATATCGTTTTAGTATCGCCTTAGTTTATCGAATTCTTTTAGCCAATCACAAATCCACCATTCTCTATACGTAAATGACCCTATTCGTTAAACCGTCTCTGACACTTGTGTTTTTCTTACTTTTGTGCTTCTTCATTGTTCGCATTTCACTTGAAGAGCATTTATTCGCTTAGAAAGTTCAATTCTTTTACCACGGGGGTAAGTTTGTATTTTCGTTGCAATGGGGGATAATTTTACGTATGTGTCAGATTGTTAGAGGATTAAGGAGCAACTACTTTTGTACACAAATTATTTTTTTATTTCTGTTATTTATTTCTACGATGGTGATTCACTAGGTAGTGCCGGGTTATATTGAAAAACCACCATCCATTGAGCAAAGTTTAAATTTTAGACGGTGACAAAAATTACTTGCGTTGTTGTAGGTCATTTAACAACCCCATCTGTTAAAACATGCCGAAAGCTCATTTTTTCATTTGTTTTTACGAGGGTGCTTCACTCCCCACGATGCACTTTTTTTCTTTAAATAATATGTTGACCGTATGGAAGGCAAATAATTCTTCATTCAAATTCAAATTAACAGTGTATTTTCATATATCACGAGGTGACGCGAGGCCTTTGCAAGCGCGAAGCCGTGGGCGGTTCCCCGGTTCTCCCGGTCCTAAGGCCGCCACTGCGGTTTTGTTTAAAGTGAATTGCAAACGGAGGATATTACTTCGAGATTTGATTAAGTCCATGTCGAGCAACAAGAAGCTTGCTTCTAGGCCTTTCGAAGCCTGATTTCTGCAGACAATCAGGTAGGACTTATACCGAGTGATTTTATGATTTAAAAAATGTTCAAATGTCCGTTTACAAATGTTGACAAATATGAAAATAGTCAAGAGAAAAGGCTATATGGTCAAGTCAAACACAGTCACAGTATGTGTATAGTAACTATGTAATTACGAAGAGAAAAAATAATAGAATTCTATTTTGATTCTATAATTTTGAAAATTATTCAGTGGCGCAAAATCCTCAGCTTTACGCATAATTTCAGCAATTATTAATAATCCAGGCGGTTTAGTTAAATAATTTAGGACGTCATTTTGCGTCAGTCCGTTTCAGCTGCGCATAAATTTTCAGGTATACGCAAAGATTTATAACCGGCCATTCGCATCGATTGCGATAGGTGCGCCGAAATGCATTCTGCGGGGGGGCGGGGGCGTTCCGGAATAATTTAATTCGCAGGACTTCATTTCGCGAGTAATTAAACGTGATTAGTTTGAAACCCTGCGTAATTTTGAATAATCTCCGTGTTTTGAACAGAGTTATGACACGCGCGCGTCATCTGCTGACAGTGCATGGAAATCAATCCGCACGATAATCGAACAGACAACCAAATTAAAACAAATTCAATTTGATATGCGTATTATAACTACGAGTAGGTATTTAGATAGATACTGTCAGAATCAAACAATAGCATAATTTTGTACGTACCTAGATGAAATTCTTTAATGATTCAATCAATAGATGTCGCACCTTAAAATCTGTTTTTTTTTTAAATTATTGATAATGGGAGTTTGCATGAGTCAGAAATAAAATGTGGCAGAAGCTATTTTGAAAGAACGAGCGGCTGCTTTATTGCTTGACAATAAAAAAATTATGGCAAACTAAAAATGTTAAAGCAAAATAAAAGTGTCCTCAATACTCTCTCGGTTATGAAATCTATAAATATAAATGTGCCCGTTTGAAAGAAGCTGACAGCTGCTTTAAGTATTTAAAGATTACTTCCTGCGTTCTAATCAATTTTTCACGGCTATTAATGTTTGGCTTGCGCTTGATTTTCCAATTTAGATACAACAGACGTTACTTTTGTCTGCCACTATACATCTAAACCCCCCATTACCGTTAAACTGCATTAATTTTTAATCGCCTCCAAGAACTTAAAGCGGACGATTAAAACCGTCGTTACTTCCACTTCCAAAGTACCTGTCGGCACGGAAGGAAACGCCTCGCATTAAGTTCCTTCTGTTTACAGTTTTATTGAACGCCATGAATAATGCAATCGAACTTATTTATTCACGCAGTAGTCGCCCGAAGCAGCAGCGCGTCAATAAATGCGAGCGCAAGCAAAACTAAAAACTTAAACTCGATATATATATGTGTGTGTGTGTGCATCTTCGAGAGTTCGAGAACTTCAATATATTGAATATTCCCCGGCTATTGCAGATAGAGGAAAATGTTTGCTCTTTGTATCAACAGAACGCAATATCGAAACGGAAGAATATAAAAATTTTTAATTAAAATTCCTGGGGAACTTCGAGTTCACGGGAAGCTCGTAATCTGATTACTAAAAAGCTGCACAGGAAGTGTATGCGAGTACTTTTATAATGAACGACTTAAATTGTCTTTTATTATCTTTAAGGACCGAAAATATTTTCAAAATTTTAAAAAGAGCAGAAAGTTATTCTGCTGGGGCTTTATTGTTTTACGATGTTTTTATAAAAACTGCAGTCACACGTGTACCTCACAAACAAGCTGAGACGATGAGGGGAAAGAAATCAGTTGGTCCAATCACTTATACAGGGTGTGATCGAGTAAGTAAATTCTTTATGTCAAAATTAAAAAAAAACTGATCTACCACAACAGTTTTTTTCATTTTTGACATAAAGAATTTACTAACTCGATCACACCCTGTATAAGTGATTGGACCAACTGATTTCTTTTCCCCCCAGCAAATGTAATGCAGGGCAAAAGATACCATGAACAAAGTTGAACATGAAATTCATAAATTTTGATTTTCTCTTTTACGAGGCCGTTTTCCAATTCGGGTTTAATGATTTGAGGCAGTTCCACATCAAGGCGTCACGCGCACATATACGCCGGGGCGTTTATGTTCCCGGCCGTAAAATTATATTCAACAATAAGCGGTGCATACATTATCCCGCTGTTGTACGTCCCGTGTTTTACAACCGAAAACGTTATGCCCGTATATTGCCACTAAAACGCCAACTATAATTTTATATTAGCGTTACCGTTAATAAACTCCGTCTGAAAGCGCGATTTGCATATTCGTTATTGCGCAGTTTTATTTCGGGTTTACGTGGAGAGCTTTGGGATGAAGTGCAATCTCGTTAAATTTAATTAATTTAGTTCGGAATGCGTTTAGGGGGGAGGAAATTAGAAATACTGGAAAGCCGTTTAGAAATACGATTCAAAACCAAGGAGCTAACTTAGTCCCTTGAGGTACATACTTTGATAAATCCACTGTTACAAGCATAGGTGCTTGAGGTATCATTTATGGTTATACTCATCACGCCTTCTGTTTCTGTTATATTTTTGAAGTCTTATTTCCAAATTCCTTTCTCAGTAAATTGAGGGAATTGATAGGTTCCTCTTTATTTTGCAGTGGACATCAATGATTCTTAAATTAATAAATGTGGTGAAACCGGCGAGCTTTCGCCAAGTAAAGCTCACAATAGCGTTTATCTCTGGAAAGGAAGGTACAGCTCCTGCGGTGACTGTAAATTGTGCTTTAGCGGAGTATCTTAACAACTTTATTAAGGCTCTAATCGTAAAGCAGATTTTAGTTCGCATGCAAAAAGTTTAGGTATCATAGTTTATGTAGTAGTTAAATGAAAAGTTCGGGAGCTTTACGTGCGGCGGGCTTCTGTATTAAATTTTAACGGGCGCGAGTTTAATATTCACTTAAACAACAGGCCCTGTTAACCATCGAAAGCTCCTCCTGCAGGAGCTCTCCGATTCGACGATGCGATAAAAACACATCACCCGGAGGCTGCGAAGCACCGGCAGTTTCGTTTCCGAAATTCCGCTATTAAAACATTAATTTCGGGCCTTAATTACCGCTAATTATTTAAAATTTCGCCGGCCCGCTCGGATGGGATGGAAATCAAACGTAAACATCGAGTTCTTAATGAAAACAGGGAAGCAAAAGAATCATTTCCAATTTGAAGCTTCACGACGGACATTTTCATTTCATATTTATTATTAACGAAATGGAACTTGGTTTTTTTTTGCTCTGAAATTTATTTGAATAGAGAAGAAGAAAAATAGAACGCGCGAATAAATTTCCCTGAAAAGCAACACGCAAACAAAAATCGCAAAAACATCAAATATATAAAATTTGGAAATTAATTAAATTATTTGAATAGCAGGCGATCAGATTAATATATAAACCCCGGTTTGGACACATTTGAAACGCGGGTTTTATTTATGCGTTATTCAGTCCGCGTACGACGGGATTTAGTCATCATTTATTAAAAATATAAATATTATAAAATGTGTTTGAGTTTGTTAACAAACGGGGGCCGCCAAATTTTGCAATTCATTACGCCGAAAATTTAATTTCGTTTCGCCCCGGCATTTAATCTAGTTCGGGTCCGAACGCGAACGTTTATTAATAATATCGGCGACAGAGAAACGTCACGAATAAATTTATATATACAAATAATAATTGTTTTAAATGAAAATTTTTGCGTACGCGGGGTTTCGAAAATTTGTAAATTTCGTTAGGAACAGAAATCGAATGAAGCGTTTGCTTTATCTTTGGCTTCGGCCATTTTGTACTGTTTCCTTTAGTGTGTGTGTACCTGTGAGGGACGGACATTTATTCCGAGATTTGATAAGAAGCACTCTACGTGAAAGATAAGGCATTCTTTTATGCTTTTCGAAGCGTGACTTCTGCACATCGATCAGGTATTTATGGCAAGCGAAGTTTGTGCGCAGTTTAGGTCGTAACGTGTGTTTTTCTTTTGCTGTCATCTGTGGTTATATTTGGGGCCAATTTTGTCGCACTGGTAAGGTTCGCCTTGGTCATTCGGATTTGCTTTCGCCAATTTGTAGTTGATTACTCGCGACACAAGAGGGAGACACCACACTGAGACGTGTAATGACGTCGCTCCTAACCCTTGGTATCCACTGGAAGCCAATGCAGCCAATGTGAAGTTTGATTAGATAAGACAAGGTTGGATCTTTTGATTTCTTTTGTACCTAAGAACTTGCAAATCTTTACGATAATTTTATCGTGGCCCAACCAAACACCGTTTATGCGTGTATGTAGAATTTTTAGTTTTTATGATTGTTACTCATGTAAACGAGTAGCGGGCCTCGTACTTCGTAATTATCGTTAGTAATCTAACGTTTTTTTGCGTTGTTAACTTAAATTGTTGAAAATTTATATCGTACCTTCTTTGTAAATTTCGTTAGGAACAGAAATCGAATGAAGCCCGAAGATGAGGAGGAAGGAAAAGTCGGCCCAATTGAAATCCGCCTTTTGCTTGAGGCTTTGAGGGTGACGCCCTTTTTAATGCAATACGCGACGAACACGAAATTTGCTGAAAATTGGCGAAGGAAATTAAGTGTTAGATTACTACCGTTGGAACGTGATTGGTGGAACCTCGCGGTCCCCGATTGGCACCCGCCAAAATTAAGTTAGACGTTCCTCGTTTATGTATAAGCAACACATCTTTACAGAATTGGATGCACGAATCGAGCAGTTTCCGCTTCCCTGTATAAGTACGTTCAATTTTTGTTACCTCACAGAAACCGAAGAGTAGTTATTCCGACTTTTAACGTTCGTTCTCGACTTCCCAATTCCATTCACCCAAGAAGCAACCCGTTAAATAATAAATAACCCGACAAATACCGGCCGCCTTCAATAGGGCGGCATTCATTCGGAAACCGGCGCGTTTCATCCCCCCAAATCCGCGCCGGAACTCCCTGCGACAACACGCGAGGCAGCATCGGCTTAATTACGCTTTCTTTCGTTTCGCATCTCCTCGGCTTTAAAGCCAAGGTTTATCGTTAATAAAGATCTGGTAATCGGCTGGCGCGAGGGCCCTCCCCCCTTATTGAGTTTGAATACAATATCCGGTGACAAACACTGAAATTTTTCCTAATTGGGTTTTGGTTTTGAATTTCCTGTGGGAGATGCAGGGCCCTATGGCGTTGCGTAATCTAAATTGGATACGCGTTCTTGAGATGGTTGGTGGGTGTTAAGGTACAGTCTTGTTCAGTTTTAAAAATTTTCCCCGTCAGTTCTAATCTCATTTGGACTTTAAACTCATGTCTTTTATGCACGGGCTTAATTGGAACGTGCTCTTGCTCTTCTAGGTTCATGTGCATGATAAAAATGGGTAAGAGGAAAGCTGCTATAGTGAGAGGCGTAATTCTCGATTATCAATCATGAAGGATCCTTTGGACTTACTACAATTATTACTTTCCACGACAGATTAAATGTCTTCAAAAGAGTCAAGACTTCTTACGAATGACGAATCCCATAAATTTAGCTAAAAATTAAAATAAAAAAACCTGGAGGAACACAGTCGAAAAATCGGGGAACTTTTAAATTTCGCGCCTGAAAGTAGTTCGAGAGCATTTAAATAGATGGCGCGCGCGTAATTACTATGGAAAAAATACCTAGGTGACGACACTTCTAATTTCTAATTCCTAGTTGAAATGCTTTATTAAATTTAGTGATGAAAAGATGAGCTAATGCTTTCGTTTAATTATTATCCAATGATTTATACGTTCTAAACGTGTTAATGAAGTCATAAAAGCGCTAAATTATTTTTAAGGTTTAAATTACGCGCCGAGGAAAAAGTTGACAGGATTGCAAATAGATAGCGCGTCATATTAATCGTAAAGGTGGAGCCACTGTAATTCTTATATAATTTTTTTTTAATAACAAAAATTAAAATATAAAGACACTTACTAATATAAAAGTTTAAAGTTATTTTAAAGATTTTTAAATCAAGCTTTCAAGAAACAGTTGCCGGGGAACGAAGATAGATTGCGCACCAAATTAACAAGAAAATTATTGTAAAGATGGCACTACTGAATTTTTTACATAATTTTCATTTTATTATAATAATAATTAAAACAGAAAAAACACTCGCTGACATAAAAGTTGAAGTTATTTCAGACATTTAAATTATACCCCCGAAAAATTGTTGACAGAAATGAAGATAGATGTCGAACCAAAATTATTATAAAGGTGGCGCCACTGAAATTTCTTTATATTTTTTAATATAATAATAATTAAAATAGACAAACACTCGCTGACATATTGCTACGTTATGGTTGTTGTTAAATTCATTTTTATTTTTCTTTCATAATGTCGCGTTAAAAAAGAGGAAATAAAATTTCGAATTAAGAATTAAGAATTATGTGAATTAAAATTACGAGAAGTGTCTTTAATTTAATTTTTATTTAACCAATGTTATTTTAAACATAATTATTCTACATTACTCACTTATCTTTTAACTTATAACCTTATTTGATCTAGACCTCTTTTACTTTAATTTAACTTTACATTACTTTACTCGGGGTGAGGGCCTGTCCCGGCGGCCAGCCCTGCGCTCGAAGAGTCCACTCGCTTGGCTTTTCCCACGCCCTTCTAATTTACTAATCACTATCCGACACTTAATTAATTACTATGTACTTCTTACTTCTACTCTTGACTACTACTTCATGACCACTCTTTGATTAATTAATAATCATCTAATTAATAATACTGCTACTACTTAATATCTGACTAATTAATAAATAATACCTGCGGGTCGATCTTTTATACACTTCCTAAATCTACGTCACAATTGGTTCCTTCGCTCGTGTGGCTGGGGTTCGGTCCAAAGTACAAAGTTCTAAAAGGTGTCAGCATCAATTGATCCTTGCGAAATTTGTTTTCTTAAAACGTTCTAATTGCCTCGATCTTAATTGGCACATGTAAACAACATACTCACATTCCGCATAGCTTGCATTTATGCGTAGTGAAATGCGAGCGTGTGTAACTCGGCTTTGTCCTACTAACTTCAATGGGTGCTGATTCCGCATAATTTTGAAATACACATAATTGCAATAATTACGAAACGAATTTAAATTTACTTATTTTCCCAGATAATGACATCGTGACAATAACGTACATATTTTTTTTTGTAATCATGAAACTTAAGCTTAAGGGCGTAAACCTTTTTCTTTGTGTTAAAATCTATAAACGCTTTTGGGTTCTTTGTACGCTCGTAGATTTTTCTCATGCTCATTAATGAATTAAAATAACTCGGGTTAACTCAAAATTCTTTATTAACAATTTCTTTTTATGCAACAATAGTGACTGTCGGTATTTTTTAAAAGAATTTAACATAAACTAAGTTCTGTAATGGTCATTTGTCTAAATACGTAATCAGTTCAAAAGACTAAATTATTTATTGTTATTATTAAAAGCAAATTTAAAAATTTATAAACGATTTGATTAATAGTCTGTTCAATCTTACGGTTTTATATACATCAACTACTGTTTTATTACACTTCACTTTGCATTGTTTAAATAAATCGCTTCACATAACATTTCGTGTTACCTCTGAACATTCAAACCGAGTATTTCAAGTAATTGTCCCCAAACTTAAACTCTGGTCTTATTTATAGTCTCGTTAAAAAAACTCTCATATACATCATACCGGTGGTGAAATGAAAACAACTTTTTGTGAGAATGCGAAGTAAAATTTCTGTATAAAAAATAAGTTCCTTATAATCTGTCCCTAATATTCGCGCTTAGTTTCAAATGAATCCCCATGTAATTCTGATTGCAGTTATGAAACAAATGTAACCGTACATACAGTGAGCCTCTAAAGTATGGAATAAAATTCGTAATTTCGTTATTTTTAACATTTCGAAAAAACACTCGGACAGGTAAATTTTGTTTTTAAAAAGCACACATTTTCAAGTGAAAATCAATTTTTGACAGTCATTTGTTTTCGAGTAATGACGTCAGCGACATCTTTTTTAAATAGCAACCCCCAATTTTTTTTCTTGATTCTGATAGCTCATTGAATTCTCTATCCAACCACATAAAAAATTTATTATGTTTTATGGGCAAAATTTTGAGAAAAAAATTATTGAAAATGAATGAATCATCTACTACCTACAAATGAAGTAGGCGTGACATTTTCAACAAAACCAAAATGATACCTAGCTTGTCATTCTTGTCATTTAAACAAAGTCTTTTCAAGTCGAGTAATCAAGGTTCGTCATTTAACCGAAAATTATTATTATTTCATTTCATTTTCAATAATTTTTTTCTCAAAATGTTTCCCATAAAACATATTAATTTTTTGATGTGGTTGGATAGAGAATTTAATGAGCTATCAGAATCAAGACAAAAAATTAGGGGTTGCTATTTAAAAAAAATGTTGATGACGTCATTACTCGAAAACAAATGACAGTCAAAAATTGATTTTCACTTGAAAATGTGTGCTTTTTAAAAACAAAATTTACCTGTCCGAGCGTTTTTTCGAAATGTCAAAAATAAAGAAATTACGAATTTTATTCCATACTTTAGAGGCTCACTGTATAATAAAATCGGTTATATTGGACTAGCTCCTGATCTGAGAAGTCCGCCTTGGGAAATGCCTTCAAAGAACTGCAAATCCTCCAGGATGTTGTAACATCCGAACTGCTTTTAGACTGGTGTGTTTGTCAGTCTAATGATGGCGATTGCATCTTTTGATTGTTGCCCTCAGTTTGCTTTTCTTAACAAAAATTTGTGTTTCAGTGTTAGCAATATTTGAGTCGAAATACCTTGGGATCATAATTTTTTTTGATATACAAAATCTCATCTCATCCAACCATGGTACTAGATACGGAGTCGGACAGATTTTTGGAGAGCAACCACACATTATGACATTCTGTAAATGTTGATTACGCCCTCGGACTTGTGGAGTTGCGCTCCACAAAACGGGCACTAACTGTCTCCTCTGTCGTTCTATGCCATGGCGTTTTATATGGTTTTACAAAGATCATTTCTATTACGTAATATTCTACGTGTGCCAGTTGCTCTATAATTCTTCGTGAATTTCCGAAACCGTCTGCTCATACGCTTGCGTAACGCCTGCATTTTTCGATAAGTTATATATGCAACTGCAATTCTTCGAATTTGCAAAGCTCAGTCATGACTCATATCGGCAAAGCTTTTGATAAAGCAAGACGTTTGATTACATCATTTTTTAGTTGGGCGAATTTTCCGCGCTCGCGTAGGCGACATCGTATCGAGTTTAACTTAAGTAATGAGCTTAATGATTGTGAAATGGATTCTTACAATACGTTTCGTGGTTTCTTGCTTTTCTGGGTTCATTTGTTTGAGCAAAACGGGTTGCTATAGTGAGAGACACAGTTCCTGACAATCAATAATGAAAGATCCTTTGGGCTTGACTTCTACCAACAACGAGGTGATTTCCTCCACCAATTTAAAATCATAAACGACCCTGGCTCAAGGGTGTTCTCGATTTTTATTCAACATCACCAACTTCGTCCCAAAAAATTAGCCCCAAAAGATTTCTTCAAATTGATAGAAGTAATGTAATCATAATTACTATTAGCAAGACTTTTCCAGTGAATTTTCTTCTTTCTCTCTCTTCTTTTCGAATGAAAGGGGGGCAACCAAAAATCGTACAAATTTTTGAGGCGGTACTATTCAATTGATTTACGCTTAAGAGAGATGGGAAGCCTACAAGCAACAGTATATTTCACAGGCAAGCACAAATCTCTATAATCCTAATTACTTATCTCACAATCTTCTTATCAAAAAACATACAGCAGACAAAAAAAAATTAATTTTCCAGCCGAGACTTAAAACAGCGTCACTCACTACAACTCACAACATCAACAACAAGAGCCCAGCAGTGGCGGACTCTCTCTCGTTCCTCGGCCCCATTATATTTATGACTTTATCTCGGAGAGCCAACTCCGACATTTGTTACAGGAAATTAATTCCAGCAGTTCAGTATCGTCGGAACTAATTGCATTGTCAGAAAAATTTTTCACGGATATGAAACTTCCTCTCCTCTGATGCGCTTAGATAAATACGCGGCGGGAAAGAACGTTGGAAAAAAACTGGGCGCTTCGCAATTTCGGAATTCCTTCGGCCCCGAAGGGATCGTTCCGTTTCTTTGCATCCAGTCAATAAGCAAAACGGCGCGTTTCATTACGTTCATGCGAAAAGAATTTGGCAACGGGAACGGAAATTAATTTTAGAGGGACGGCATTGAAATACTCGACTTATTACATTTTTTTAAATATGTATAACAATTCAATATGTTTGTTAAAGAACTCATGGTGGTGCCTCATTATTAATAATTGTCGGTTATACAAATGAGGTATCTCCGAATGATGATAGAAAGGGATAAATTGGAAACAACAACCTATAAGGAAAAGCAACAATAAAACATAAAAAATTTCAAAGTAAGAAGCTAAGGATTTGGATTTGGATATATCAGAAAATGAATCCAAAAAGCCGTGAATCAAATCTTTCTGATGGTGTTTTGTCATAAGTTATGACTCATAACATAAAGAAATGATGTAAGAAAACATCCGGGACGGTTGGTAACTCTACGTAAGACTGTAGGTTTCTAAAAATAAATTAAAGTACGTACATATTTCACTTGGATTTAAAACAAATTCGTCGACATTAAATAAGAAATCACTTTTATTACAGATATTCATAATTTCCGCAGCAGCTTCGAAGAGATTCCCGGCGTTTCTTTTTTTGTTGTTTTTTTTTCCTATGCACCTATCCTCGGAGTGCATGATGCACATCGTAAATCAGTTGTTCGTCCTGACGTTGCAAAGCGCTACGAAATAGTTCGCCATTAATACATCCTC
This sequence comes from Dorcus hopei, assembly GCA_033060865.1. NCBI lineage: Eukaryota > Metazoa > Arthropoda > Insecta > Coleoptera > Lucanidae > Dorcus > Dorcus hopei. The sequence goes on from CM065425.1 coordinate 61,910,805, forward strand.
GTGCACCCTTGACGGAAATTGAATCTTGCGCCGAGAACTCGTCGTCTACATGTGCAGCAATATTTGAAGCTTGTCTTTGAAGCCCCGGCGTAATCTAATAACGCGCGAGAGACGGGGGCGCGCACATTTTAAACCGATTACCGACGGCGTTATTACTTTAAATTACTCCTCGATGCCAGATATTAAGCTTAATCAATGCGCGCGATTAAAAGTTCCGAGCTTTAGTTTGCGTTTCGTCGCCTCCGCCACTTCACTCTTCTTTCTTCACCCCTCCCCCCCGTGATACGATGACTTCCAACTGTCATTTGGTGAGGATCACGTGGACCATGAAAGTCCACTTTGAGGAGCATTTCGAGGACGAACGATGGGGTTTTAGATAACATGTGTTTTTTTAAAAATGCCATAAAGGTTGGCCATGAAAATTAAAACTCATGTCGTAGCTTGGCATCTAACACATGCCAAATCCGAAAATTTAGAGTAAATGAATGGAGCTAAGACATGAATTTTCTTTTCCACAGCCACCCCTTATGGCATTTTTAAAAAAACACATAGTAGTAAATAGAGGGGTTAGGATCAATTAAAAGAGACACCAGAAGGACTTCATAAATCGTAATTAATTCTTTCTCACAACCCTTTCGGGTACCGGACTATGCATTTCTCTATGCAATTAAGAGTGAACTTTCTTTTTTCTTGTAGTTGGTCGGGTGGGTGGTGGTTTCAGAAACGACTCGACTAAATAAATTAGAAAATCCCAGGATCCCGCCCTAATAAAACACGGCAGGGGGATTAGTAGCCCAGCGAGTCTAATGCGTCTTGTTAAGAGTGAATTCTTCGGAAACTAACGAGCGTGATCATTTCTCTTTGACCTGGCACGCGCCTAAATAAACAGCATAACCGCGCTAACTACTAGTCCTTAGAATAAATATTGCAACTAAAAACACGACGTGTTTACGCTGGGCGCGATGGAATTTATTTTCGCCGGGGCCCGGGGAATTACATGCAAATTCAGCGCTGCGGTGAAATTATGCGGGACAAGTCGATGATGACCCCCGAATCCTTCTTTTTTATTGCGCGGTCATCGATTAGCTGTTTGAGGCAGGCTGATGATGTCTTTTATGTTTCGATGAGGCAGATCGATGGCTGCAAAAGCTCAAGGTCGCAGAGTTATTCGCGAATAAATGAATACATTATTTTGATTTTTATGAACGTCTACGCAAGTTAAATTAAATTATTTTCTCTTTCTCTCACTCTTTTTACCAAAATTTAATCAAAATTATTAAAGAACCTACATTGCAACTCCCTTGTTTTAGGGTTTCTCATTTGTGTCCAGTTGCAGTTTCAGCAATTTCTCCACTGGTGTTTACCGCATTTGTGTCCAGTTGCAGTCTCTGCAATTTTTCTCAAGGTTTTGCAGCTGCAATTCTTAGAAGGTCCACGATGAGAGTAACATACAATACGAGTTAGTCGCAAAGTATTGCGCAATGTGACATGTTTAATTTTACCTCGAACAATAAACGGGTCCCTTTGTTTACGTTGAGTCAGGTTCACAGACTCCCACGTTTGAGTTTTATGATTGCGATTTATTTCGCAAGTTCTTTCTAATTTTGAGATAATACATTTTTGTATAGAATTCCGGTTTATTACAATATTAATTGGTGGAGGCGCTGGATTCGATATCGTTATGATTATTAACAATCGGTTAGGTTGTGACATCGCGTGGACAATTCGTGACCTAAAATTACGTGACATATGACAAATAACAACCGAACTGCTTTTGGTAAAAGAGAATATTCGGCCATTGAAGAAAAAAATCGTCCTGCGAAAGCAAAAGAAAAAACTGGACGATTTTCCTCCGAGGCGAGCGTCAGGCAATGACTAACGCAAACTTTCCATTAGCAGGAGATTAAAACGGCGCAGATTACTTTCTGCAAATCACTTGTGTGTCGGAGTTCTCCGGCGAGTAAGCAAAAACCGGCGGAACAATTAAACTGAAATTAAAGGAAACAATGTGTCCGACTTCGTCGGACGGCGAGAAGAGTTTCTGCAAACTTAAAATCCGTTTAAGTAGGTAAATAGGGTTTCCCCAGTGAATTCCTCGAGGATTAAGGACAAGTGATCCTCGGTATTCAGCGCTTTGATCTTCACGTTCGCAAAAAAGAAAAATGGTAGGGAAAAGTCCCTGCTTTCCCTAATCTATAAGTCATCACCATCAGTCACAGTCCCCGCGCCCAAAACTCGATATCCCTCGTCATAAATGAATTACCCCCGACACTCTAAATCTATCAGATGTAAACACGAACGCGCACTCGAATTATACTTTGTAATACAGCAATTCACGTCGACACAAATTTCAGTAATGGCTTTGTAACGCTGTATTAACGTTTAATATATGAGCGCCGGCGGTGGTGGTAATTCGACGTCCTAATGCCTTCATTTATTTCATAATGCGCGAAAGTTGGCCGGCGCGATAAATAATTCCAAATAATGCCCGTTCATTAAATCGGCCGTTCCCATTCCGAGGCGTGATCTCTCTCGCCTGATGGTGAGGAATGTCCGGAATTTGGGACGAATTTCCACGAATTAAAAAAGTAAACTTGACTACGTGACGATGAATGAACAACAACCCCTCCCCCCCCAACCAAAAGGCTGCCTTAGATTTCAATTAAATTTTGCTACTACGAAAACTGATTAACAGTAATTAGGGATGAGCAATTAAGAGAAGTCCTAGGAGTTGACCCTTACATTTGACCTCACTCACACATGTAGGAGAACTACCCTCGTGTTGCTTGTCGAAATTCGTAAATTCCTATGCGAGGAATTGGGAACAACATTTTACCTATTGGCGGCGTGATTTAAACATCTGCTGGGGTCTTGCCCTCTCTTCACTTGCTACCTACCCGAAGGACAGCAATCTGTGCGAGTAACTTCAATGATCTCCGGCATCGCCGGCTAAACTCCTGGAGGAGGGAGGGTTCAACAAAACCCCAAAAGCAAAGGGGGGATAAGTTAAATAAAATAAAAGCCACCACCTGAGCACACTTGTTTTTATTTGAAATGCTCAAAAATGTAAGAAAATAAGTAAGTATCGAGTACGACTCAGAAGGGGTCTCAAAGCGTTGAGCAAGAAATAAATAAATTTGTAATCACTCTATGATTAATTAAAACTTGACCGAGAAACAGATCTGCTTTTCGTTTACAGAAAAAAAACTTAAAATTAATATCTGAAATAACTTGTTTAGAATTGAGTTAACGTAACACAGCGTTTAGACAATAAGCGCAAACGAATAAATAAATAAAATGTTTCCGACGTTATAACCAAAATCCACATTTAGACCATCAATTCTCATTAGTGGGGTGGAAGAATCCGAGTGAGCGCCCTCCAGCGGAGGACAGTGCTGTCAATGACGTAAAACGGCGTTAAATATTACGTCACGAACTCTCCGGTTGCGGCGTCACGTCAGAGGTCAAGTCCAACTTTTACCGGGCGAGGGGTGGACCGTGATGCCTAGACTTTTAGCAGCTACGACCCCGATTACGGGTTTTTCTTCCACACAAAAAGGACGTAGTTAATTGTCAGAAAGGGGGTATGACTACCACTTGAAGCCTAAGTAGTAAAGGAAAGATACGCGTTACAGACTAAAAATACGCACAAAGTTGTCGATAAGACCTACATGTTCTTTTGTCCCAGGAACAGGCTTTGAGAAGCTTATAAAGAACTTGAATTTACTTGGCGCACACTTAAATCTCGGAGTAAATTCCGTTTCAGGCTTCAATCAAAAGCACAAAAATCATGAACACACACAAACAATAGATGCGCACGCCGAGCAATCTTTCACAACAATGAGAGCGTCGCGGAGAGAACGCATTCTGCCCAACTACGCTGGGACGTGGGGTCGTTACGAGATGACCTGAGTTTTAACCGGGCGAAAGAGTGAAATGGGCTGATACCGTAGGGCTTAGGCAGCGGCGCGGCGTATAGTTTTCTGATGCAATATAATGAAATGTGACGATCGGCACGTAGGCCCGAACTAACCTTTGTTTCCTGCACAAATACAGGGCGACTGGCAAATAATGTAAATAATTTAAATGAATTTTTCAAGCGTAACAATTGATTTGTGATCATCGCATATTTTGATACTACTGCCCCAGATAGGTTTTAGGAAATCATCCTCATGCTGTCTTCTTGAAATTCGTGAATTCGTATGCGAGGTGCGATTCATTGGGAATATGAATTAAACATCGTCTGGGACTCTGCTCTTTCTTCACTGAGATGACCTTTACGGACCTGATGGTTTGGGGTTGTCCATCCGAGCTATCAGAGACGATTACCAGTTTTGATCAACTTTCATGTTCTTCACCAAACTCAATGTAGCACGAGATGAGACATCAGTCAGGACTGAGCTTTAAAGTAAAACTGCATTTTGCATTACCAAACAGTCGCCGAAATGACTCATCGAGAAAGCCGGCACAAGTAAGAGTGGACGCCTAGGAAAATCACGATGACTCATAGGCAAGTGGCCCACGTAATCGGACTTTCCGGTTCAAAACGATATAAAAGGGAATGGAGTTTTACGATAAGCATCACATAGCCAGTAGTCGCATCGTCGTGTACATCACTCCCAGAGTTAGAAACCGAATGTTTTAGTATGTGAACACTTTCTTTTATCATTTTTAACCAACCGTCCATCACAGGAGGTAATTAAGTTTGAATTGGTTTGGACGTTTCTGGTGAATGCTCGATTTCAAAGTTGCCTTCTTAATAATTAAGTGACGTCAGATTTGTTTGAATCCGTACTAGCTCTCTATTTTCTTGCCCTTATTATTTTTTTGAACTGGACTAAACCGAAGTTCCATGACCAGATCGTCTGAAGCTTTTCTTTTCTTTGCTCTCGTACCTTCTTGACAGACTCAATGCAGTATGAGATGAGACATCAATCATCTGTTGCGTTGAACAGGAAACAGCTTGTACCATCCAATTACAAGCTCGTTTCATTCGTCCACGAGGTATCTATCAGCACAAACCCGCGTTCGTAAAATAATAAAAGTAGAAGTCTATAGTATAACCATAAATCATCCCTCGGCAAAGTAAAAACAAATACCTATACACCATCCCGTCGCGAGCAACTATACTTTATCATAAAGTTAAATGTAGCAGAAACAGTCGGGGGTGTTACGAGCGTCGGTGTTTCCCCGGCTAAAGACTAGGAGAGATAAGAGAACGTAAACTCGACATTCCTTTCATTGTCGCGGGGTATTTGCCAGCGCGAGGTGCAGCGCAATGAAAGTTAAATATGTCGAGATAGCTTGTACTACCAGACACCATATGACCTACATAAGACGTGTTACGATCCTTCAAAGGCGGCGGGGACAGGATGTGAAAAGTGCCTGCGACGTCGTGCGACGGGGTAATCCCGTGTTTCATATGCAAAACGCCGGCTCGTCGATACGGGAAATACTGCTCCGCACAAAAGGTTTATGAATTTTATGAAATGGCGGTCACATTCTTCTTTTTCATTCAATTTCGGGAATGTCACGACGTAAAAGCATAAAAGCTGGTTTACGGGGGGCATGTATAAAAATGTTGTAGCAGATTGTTGACTTGATACAGGACAGATTTTCTTGTGTATACAACATTTTATAAAGAATATACAAGTGTATGTAAATACAGTGTGTAATCGAATAAGTATCACATACTATTAATACACAGCAAGAAAAGCGAAATTAAGACATACGTAGGGGGCAAAGGTTGTCAAAAGTTGTCAAAATTTGACGCATATTATAATAACGTCAAATTCAATTTGTCTAATTTAAAATGATAGCCAACTTACTAGCTTAAAATCACGGACTACTGCCATAACAAATAGGTAAGGAATGGATAATATGTAGGACTTGAAATGAGTTTCCATACTTCAAGAAGTAAGAAAACACTTGAACGACAGCATACTGCTTGAAAAATATTTAATTTTGCCAAAAAAATTGATTTGCAATATGATACGTTAACAGAGACATCTGTTGGTGGATAACAAAACTCTCTTCGTCACACCATGGCCAGCTACATTAACATTCACTGACGTGTATGTATGGCCGTTTCAATTCGATTTTTAAAAAATTTTGACGGTACTCCACTCAGCGCCTCTTGTGAGTTTTTAAGTAATTGCAGTTGTCATTACGTTACTATCAGTAGTTTTGTAGTATCTTTAATAGGGAGCGCTGAGGGGAGTACTCCACGGCATGCTTTCTCGGAACCGAATTTTAGGCGAATTGAAACGGCCATACATACACGTCAGGAGTGGAGTTAATGGAGCTGGCCATGGTCACACTTAAGTAGGACTTGAAATGAGCCTTCGTGCTTTTCACATTTGCCAAAAAATTTAATTTGCAATCAGACGTTATCAGCGACATCTGTTGACGGGCAACAAACCTATCTTCGTCGTATTTAATTAGGCCTTGAAACGAGCCTTCAAGAAGCAAGAAAACATTTGAAAGTGGTGGATCGCTTTAAAATTTTTCAGTTCTGCCAAAAAGACTGATTTTCAACGGCGATATCTGTTGCCGGACAACAAAAACCTCCTTCGACGCTTTTAAGTAGGACTTCAAGTGAGCCTGCTTGCATCAAGAAGTAAGGAAACAAATGAACGTCGGTGAATCCCTTGAACATTTTTCAGTTCTGCCAACAAAAAGCTGATTTTCAACAGCGACATCTCTTGCCGCACAACAAAACTATCTTCGACGCTTTTAAGTAGGACTTGAAGTGAGCCTACGTGCAACAAGAAGGACGAAAACGCTTGAATGCCAATAGATCGCTTGAACATTTTTCAGTTCTGCAAAATAAACTGATTTTCAACAGCGACATCTCTTGGCGGACAACGAAAACTTTCTTCGACTCTTTTAAGTAGGACTCGAAGTGAGCCTGCGTGCAACAAGAATGACGAAAATGTTTGAATGCCAGTAGATCGCTTTTCAGTTCTGCAAAAAAAAAATAATAATTTGCAATGAGATGCTAACAGGCGACATCTGTTGGCGAACCTCAAAACCCTCTTCCTCTCATTTTTTAAATAGAGCTTGAAATGAAGCCGTTTGCTTCAGTAAATAGAATCCAATTTAATGTCTGTAGATCGTTTGCAAAATGTACAGTACTGCCAAAGAAACTTGATTTGCATTCAGCGACATCTGTTGACGGTCACATTTATATAGGCCTTGAATGAGCTTGCGTGCTTCAAGAAATAAGAATACACTCGAAAGCCGCTAGATCGTTTGCAAAGTTCTCAGTTCTGCCAAGAAAATTATTGGCAAGCGACATCTGTTGCCAGACTATTTTCGACGCTTTTAAGAAGGGACTTGAATGAGCCCGCGTGCTTCAAGAAACAAGAATACATTCGAATGTCAGTAGATCGCTAGATCGTTTACAAAATTTTCAGTACTGTCAGAAATTTTGATTTGAAATCAGATGTTAGCGGCGACATCTGTTGGCGGACAACAGAACTGTCTCCGGCGCATTTAAGTAGGGCTTGAAATGAGCATGCGTGCTTCAATAAATAAGAGCACACTTGAGCGTCAGTAGATCATTTACAAAATTTTCAATACTGCCAAGAAACATTGATTTACTACGAGCGACATCTGTTGACAGACAAGAAAAATTCTTCGTCGTATTTAAGTAGGGCTTGAAATGAGCCTGCGTGCTTCAAGAAGTAAGAAAACACTCGGATGCCAGAAGATCGCTTAAAAAATTTCCAGTTCTGCCAAAAAGTTTAATTTAGAATGAGGTGCTAACAGCGACATCTACTGGCGGACAGTAGAACTGTCTTCTTTATTATTATTATTTTATTCATATAATAAGTATAAGCTTTATTTCGTCTGCTACATCAATTGCTCCAGTAGTTTGTTTATTATCTTCAGCATATTACAAAATTTTCTATTATATCGTAAAGGCCGGACGGGGTTGCAGAGAAGTGATCAAAAGGGGGTCCAGGAAATAGAAGTTCAAAGAAATTTCGGACGTCACTCAAAATTTTACTCAAGCAACAAGAATTTCCTTTCCCTTTCTCTCACTCTTTTTACCAAAATTTAGGCAAAACTATAAAGAACGTAATTGCAATTCCTTTGTATCAGCATGTCACAGGTGTTTATCTCATTTGTGTCCAGTTGCAGTCTCAGCAATTTTTTCACAGGTGTTTATCGCATTTGTGTCCAGTTGAAGTCTCAGCAATTTTTCGCAAGGCTTCGCAGCTGACAGTTCTTAAAAGGAACGCGATAAGAGTAACATGCAATTCGAGTTAGTTGCAAATTATTGCGCAATGAGACATGTTTTGCTTTACCTCGAACTATAAATCGGTCTCTTTGTTTACGTTGAGTCAAATTCACAGACTCATACGTTTGAATTTTATGAATGTAATTTATTTCGCAAATTCTTTTCTAATTTTGAAGTAACAGAATTCCAGTTTCTTACAATATTAATTGATGAAGGCGCTGGGTTCGATTTCGTTATGATTATTAACAACCGGTTAGGTCGTGACATCGTGTGGACATTTTGTGATCTAAAATTGTGTGACAAATGATTAATGGCAACTGAACTGCTTTTGGGTAAACAATGAAATTTTTTTTTGAGAATTACTGGTCCATACGAGTATAATATCAATGGACGTTCTCATTTTCGTTTGCAACCCCAACGCCCACGTAAGCCGTTGACCATACGCTTTAAATATCAACTCCCTATCTCTCTCTCGCCGCTGTAATAAATTTGAAATATTGCGGCCTCACTTTCGGAGAGATCAAACTCTTTGAACTTGCAAAGCTGACCATTCGCTTACTCGGCCGCGAAGCGAACGGCCCTTCCTCGCTTATACATTATTTACCCAGAAGGTCCGCTGTTGACACACTGCAGTCTCTGTTTGCACACCGAAGTAAAGTGCCATGTGTAACTACCTTGAGCTCATACATGTTTTATATCCGCTGAATGGCGGACGCTCGAACGTGAAGAACGCATTTAGAAGGAATGTTATTTTACTGCGTCGGAAACGGCGCGAGGTGTAACTCGAGTGCATGCAAATGTTTAACCATCGCGAGTCAACAGCTTTAAAGGGAAGACGAAGATTCTGGAGGTTTTATCGATTTGACTGAGAAATTTTGAATAATATTGTTACGGCGCGGCGGTCTCGTAACTGGGTTACAGTGGTATGTATAGCGAAAGTCTGATGCTACAGCAATACAAGTTTATTATTAAATAAACTTGGACTGGCGTTGAAGACCCAATGCAATACATGAGGATCACTATGGCCAGTGTTTGCAATAACGTACAGTGCGCCTCTGACCGATAACCCTGAAAGATGTCATTCTTCCGTTCATTAATTATGAAGTCATCGAAATCTTGAAAAAATTCTAAGAGTGAAAATTTTTCGTATGACTTATAAAGACCTTGAAATTTCATTAGTCTAAAATAATAGTAAGGGGTGTCCTGAAATTAAGAAACCTCTCCTTCTGTGTCGCGCAGTTTGAGGCGCGGCGACGTGGAAAGGGAGTACGTTAGGGGATGAACACATGTCAGCGTTATCTTGGCGTAATTTGGGTTAGGATGGCATTCCGGGCGACTTAAAGAGGAGCAACTGTCGTTATCACTTTTAAACGCAAAATGCTAATGCGGGCGTATAATAACCTCGGCGCAAGGAAACGTAAGATGGTGGAAGTCAGATAACTCGTGAGAATATGGCGATGTGCTTATGAGGAATCTGAAGCGATGGGGCGGGGGTAATTTAATGGAAACATAATTCACTCGTTTCGCCGTTTGCGCCGGAGATAATGTGAGGCCATTAAAATTGGCTTGATACGAGCTTTTCCAGGATCGAGTCTGTAAAAAGTTATTTCTTGCTTAGCACTGATGTTTCAGTTTATTTAATCAGAAAAATAATTAATTCAAAAGTTGATCTTACCCTTAAAGTTGAAACCAATTTAGATAAGTCGTTACAGTTAAAGTTTGAAAGAGTTGGATTGAGGAGGATCTCAAAAATGAAAGGAAAAAATGAAGGCGATGTACCTAATTCCGTACAAGTCACTTTTTCCCAGGTTGTTGGAGAGGAGGGTTTGACTACATCTTCATTTACTGCAGCTACGATCGACTTACTGGATATTTTCACTCCTTTGATGTTCGCCTTACGATTTGGGGAAACGCAAAAACCTAATTTAGAAAAGCTGGTACAGATCTAAGTGTGTACGACACATGACAATTGTTTTTTCCACTGAGAAGTCACATGTAATAAGGTGGGATTGAACTGAGCGTTAATTCCCTTGTCAACAGTCTTAATCAGTTCTACTATTTAAAAAAAAATTTAGTCAAAATTAATGGTGGGTTTATACAGTAACTAACACTAACAACTAACGTTTAGTAATTAATAATTAAACAGTTAAAAGTGAGGTTTAATATATGCTTAAGCAGAAGGGGTTTATACAGCTTCACTAATAACTAAGCATTAGTATAAACAGGTAACATTGCTTAAGTTGTTAGTTGTTAGTTTTAATGCTTAACTGTTAACTCTTAGTTAGCTGTATAAACCCACCTTTAATACATGTTCCATAAAGAGCTGGTAAGTACGACAAAGTGTTCTATCATTTTTGACCATTACGTACTTGCTAACGAACACCTTGACCTTTAAATGCAGCAAGGCTCCGATCAAAGGATCATGGTCATTGATCTGAAGCAAATCCTGAGCCCTTTATGTTTTTGCAGGAAGTTTATGAGTTTTAGTCATTTGGATGCCGCCCTTTGAAAATTGAAGTTGGATTTACTGTTCTTAGCTTTCTTGCTGACAGATTTTTGTCTTCTTTGTCTTTGTCTTCTTTTTTTATTTTATTCTGTTTTCTTGCCTTCCTTTTCTCCTTTGTACTGACAAGTTTTGGCTACTGCCTTAAACACTTTGACCTGCTATTACATTAAATTCTGAATTCTGATCAAAGACTCATAGTCTTATGGATCCTTTACCAATTGTTTTTTCATTACCATCACCATCCCCAGTTGTCTTACTACCTGTCTTTGATTTGGCCCAGTTTAATGAAGGTTTTTCCTTGGAATGAAGTTACTGCATCTTTAAACTCTGCAGGTAGGCTTGTTATTTAATCTTTTGTTTTTTTAATCTTTCTAGTCCTTCTTTTCTTTTTTGCTTCTCCTTCTTCTTCTTTACTGGCATCAGATTCTTCTAAACTCTGCAGGTAGGCTTTTAATATTTCTTTGTTTAGTCTCTTGTCATCTTCTTTTCTCACTTGTTGTTTTTCTTTTGAGTTTTGTTACAGTTTAATTTCATCGCAACGCATGTGTAGCAAGCTTGCAACGCCGCTTGTATGTGTACTTTGTCTGGTCGTCTGACAACACTGTAACTTTCGCCGGAAACGTTTCCTTTAAAATTCTGTCTCCGTATTGGTTCTTTTATTCGAATATCTTTACGTCATAATTTTCCCATTGGTCACGCCATTTTATCCCGTTAGAGTTGCCGGAAGTGTTCCATGCTTTCCTCGAACTCGCCACTTTTGTGTCTGCCGTCTTGTGAAATACACGTATCGTGACGCTCTCGTGAATTGTTGCTAAAATAGTGCAAAATTCAAGCTAATTACAGTTTGACTGGAAGATCCAATTATTTCACAGGGCTTTGTAAAACGCGAGTCGCGTTTTAATCCAACGACCTCGTTAATTGAAGGTATCTTCTGATATTTCGTTAATGGCGTCGCAGTAATTAATGGCCGTTCTTCTTGTCCTTTTAGGATCGCTTTTTTTGTTATTTCTTTTGGGGCCTTAACTACCCTTTCTGGTATGGCGTAAACGTTTTGCCGACTGTTTGTTGGTTTGCCTCTTGTTTGGAAGAATTTACTGAAGAACTTCGCATTAGTCCTGTGTATCGCAAAATGCGAGTCCATGAGGCGACGTTTGCGCTGAAGAGTGCCGTCACCTACCCGAACTAATCTGAACCAGACAACAGCTGGACGTCAGATAACGTGACGTATACCTTTGTTTATATTTCTCGGACATTGTTACCGGCCCGTTACGGTGCCTATACTTAAGTAAAATTAAAATTTTAAATAACCGGTTAATCGACATTGCTATTAAGGCACCTTCTGTGCAATCAGATCTGATTAACCGCGTACTGTGTGAATCAATTATTTCACAGTGCATTTAAAGTTGACGAGTTGAAGCAACTGTAGTTATTTCGCTTTTAGTGCACTAATATATTTGTTATATACTGTGTGTGTTTTGTTTATGTCTAACCCTACGCTGAACGCATCTAGTGAGACAAATCTCCTGAAGGTTAGTTTTTACCTGGAGCGAACACGACGAGACCTTGGGAACGGTTTCGAAGTGGATCCTTCAACTGGGGTTAATTCCCTGGCGCCCTGGTTTATTGTATTTAGTACCCCTCTCTTCTTCACCGAGCTAGTTTTGGGAAAAGTTGTGCGCAAGCAACGCTTACTTGTCACCTGGTATTTTCAAATTATTCAGGAGTATTAGAGTTTACAATTTTTGGGGTAACAGTTTGCTTTCTTATTTCTCTTTTGTCTTTTGAACTGACAAATCGTGAGTGTCAAGAACACATGATATGCTGTTACGATGAGTTCAGATCAAAGAGTCTTGGTCTTGATGTGACCTTTACCAGTTGCTTTTTCATTACTACCAACGGCAACGTCCCCAATTTTCTTGGTCGCTGTCTTTGATTTGCTCCAGTTTTCGTCAATTCAGCTTTTTTTCTTTGAATGAAATTAGTGCGTCTTAATTGCTTTTTTTGACCATTCGTTTTCAAAGTCGCCTTCTTGTTGTTCACTGGCGTCAGATTCATCTGAACCCTACAGAGTATTTATTTGCTTGGTTTCTTGTCTTCTTCTAATGTTTATTTTCTCCTTTCTTTCTCCTTCTTTTGAGTCGCATTCTTGTTCCTCTTTTGTCTATTAAAGACTAGTGGTTTACGGTTATTTTTTCATTATCACCACCATCTTCTTAGTTGCTGCCTTTGATTTGCTCCTAGCCTTCACCAAAGTTCGGAACCCTTTTTTTCTTTGAATGAAATTTAATCGGTCGCCATGTGATGGTTCACAGGCATCAGATTCATTCGAACTCTGTAGGCAGGCTTTCTATATCTCTCTGCGTGGTCCCTCGTCTTCTTCTTCTTCCTAGTCTGTCTTCCTTCTCTTTCTCTTGAGTGTGTTTTCTTGTTTCTCTATTATCTTTTGATAAGACGTGTTGTGCAACTTATCATGAACATCTTGACCTATTATTGCAGCCAGTTCTGGTAAAAGATCTGGGTTTTTGCCTTTGCCATTTCCATCACCACCACAATCATCGGCTTTCTTAATTCCTTTCTCTGAATTGCCTCAGTTTTTATCTAAATCAGTTTCGGGGTCCTTCTTTTCTCGATACAATGTCGCCTACGCGACTGCAGAAAACTTCACCCATGCTTTTTCAAAGGCTTTGCCGTCATGAGTCAGGACTGAACTTTAAAATAAAACTGAGTACGGAGAATTTCAGCTGCATATTGCATTACCAAATAGTCCCCGAAGTGACTCATCAAAAAAGCCGGCACAAGTAAGAGTGGACGGCTAGGAAAATCACGATGACTCATAGGGCAAGTGGCCCGCGTAATTGGAATTTCCGATCTAAAACGATATAAAAGGGAACTGAGTTTTACGATAGACGTCACAGAGCCATTAGTCGTGTGGTCGTATAGGCGTTTGATTTTAAGATCGCAGCGCTGCCGTGGATAAATCTGAACCTCTGTAAGCTACACGGAATTTTTGTAATGAACGTGTTTAAGTGCGTACTAATACAAATACACAAGTTGATTTAATGTGAATGTCACATTTAACACAATCCTGATACATCATATACTCAGGATCGACGCCAAAACACGACTTGTTGTGTAGCTTACAAGGGTTTGTTTAGTTGACACCAGGTGGCGAACGCTTAGCTGCAAACTCCAATACATCACTCCCAGAGTCCGAAAGCGAAATTAACATTAACCGAATGTCTTAGTGTGTGAACAAACTCCAATTCATCCTCTTTCTTTTATAATTTTTAACCACCCGTCCCTCACAGGAGGTAGTTAAGTTTGAATTGGTTTGGATGTTTCTGGTGAATGCTCGATTTCAAAGTCACCTTCCTATTGGTTCAGTGACGTCAGATTTATTTGAATCCGTACTACCTTTCTATTTTCTTGCTTAAATTTTTTTTTGAAAATCCGTCCGTCTCTCTGTATCTAGTACCATGGTTTGGGTGAGAAAACATTAATTTAATTGCCAATTTGTTATGTTATTAAGAACTAACAACTGCTTTACATTTACATTTACTTGCCTTTATTTATTTATTCTTTTAATTGAATTAAACTGAAGTTTCATCACCAGATCGTCTATTTTGTTAGTGCAAGAAGCTTTTCTTTCGTTTGCTGTCGTACCTTCTTGACAGAAGTCCCCACCTTGTGAGGATTCTCTTTTGAGAAGTTCGCCAAGATTATAGAGTGAGGTGGTAATTAAACACGATCTTCACGCACAAATTACCGAGTACGAACAATCTTAAAACTACTTCATCTTTTTGCGATAGTGGAAGTGAGCTGCAGCGCCAGCTCAAAACTTACTTAATATTAGATATTACAACGGCGGTAATAAACTTTAATTAACTCGCAAAGAAAATGAAATTTCGTTAAAGCAATAAAAGCGAATTTGATTAGAAACTAAACTAATTTGGGTCACGTGATAAGCAGCTTAGCGGTTGCACATTGATTTAGAGAGAGTTAATAATATGTAACTTGGGAAGTAGCGAGCGCGAACTTACGTAAGCTTTACTTGTAGAGGGCGCGCGCGCTTGTAAATTATTAAAACGTTTTGTACTTCTAATATTGCAGCACTTAGATAGATTAAATGTCCCTCTTATTTGCTTACGTTATCATTTGCATAAGTAAAAGCAAAACGTACTCGTCGTAATTTCCGCATCCCCGAACGCATTGTAAATAAAGGACATCCCGGAAAGTAGTGCGTCCGTAATGCTTTTAGGTAATATTATGAACACACCGGGGGCACCAGTCGCTTGAACGGGTGACTCCTATGAATGTAACATGAGAGTACGAGCCTGACCCGTACGCGTATTGAGAGGAAGAAGCCCGGAAGGGGGGCCGAAGTGAAAGGACCTCCGCGAGTCCTAGCATTAATAAATTAAAGAATAAAAACGTCGAGTTATACGCATTTATTTATGTTTCGGCTTGAATTATGTGGTCCGTAAATAACGCGAAAATGGACAGTGAGAATTGGGGGTACGTTTTATTTTTTTCGTCGCTTCAGAAATGCGTATCAACTCATGCATACTTAACGCATTTAATAAAAAATGTCGATAAATTTGCACGAAACGTCAAGGAAGTGTTGCAAACTAAATAAAGAATAGAATTATTTCGTTTGGCATCAGTTAGATCAGGGGTTCTCAACTTTATGAGATTGTTACGGTCAGAAAATTCGTTGCGAATAAGTTCTAGCTTTCGAGTCACTCTGTATCTTGGCGAAAGTGTAATTGCATCGCACTTTGACCTTTGGGACTTGGATTGTTCCATAAACGACGCTTAGGACGGTAAACAACTCCGGACAACACTTTTCTTTTGTAATGAGACTGTTCTATGTTGAAAGTGGGGTATATTAAAGGCTTATCATTGGTCAATGGACCTCTCCCCCGCGAACCGTTCACGTTGCGCGCCTACCCGAGTGAGATTCCGCCAGTCTTATGACTGCTCGCTTTGCAAACAGACCGCATTGAGAGTTATTCTCAGTTGATGCAAATGGTTACTTAAAGCGGTATCACCGGACACGTATCCTGTGTACATTCACAGCTGGATGTTGAAGGTCGGAACTTGCTTCGTTATATTTCTTCTTTGTTTAATATTTTGAACGCATTATAATACTGTCTAGGTTGACATGCGAAGTTAAAGTTACGGTTATAGCACGATTATGAACACTACATCCGGTATCAGTATTAAATAAAAAGGTAGCAAGTTTATACAAAACAGGTGGCAGTTTCTGACAGCACGATAACAGTGCCATTTGTACTACGCTGATCGACTTCTTACGTCACGATGATGTTATTTTACAATTCTGAGACCCTCATGTCAGGACACTGATTTTAACAACAACAATTTTGTCAAATTACTTCTATATTATGAAGTTAATTAATTTTAACTTCAAACGTGCCACGGTAGAGAGGCTTTTTGTTCCTATTATCTAATTAACTGCGACGTATGGAGCTCACTAACTTCTACGTCCACGCAGAGGAAAAGTTTCGCTTAGAATTTTCTACCCCTTTATCCCCCCGGTTATGATCAGCAGCACAAACAAGTACGACGGCGCTAATTGAAATTAACGTTTTTTTTGCCCTTTGGCGGAACAACCGCCGCCGAAGTTTTATATTTCGACGTAGGTTTATAACTTCGTAAAAGTTACGAAGGGCTATAAAGCTTTTGATCTGTAGGTGCTCGGTTACATCAATAAATGTTGTAGGTGGATCAAAATGTTGCTGATATTTTGTAACATCATAACAGTTGTCTATAAGTAACAAAATACTCTTTGATTTACTCGCACGAATAAATTTAGCATTAACAGTAATTTTATTGGAAAATTTTATTACAAATTTCCTCGGTAAATTTTCGTTATTTTAAGGAATTGTTTTCTTCCTCTGTATACATAAAATATAACTGCTTCGTTGATTGGTTAGGTTCTTTCATCGTCATAGAAATCCGTCACTGTCAGAGGTAAGCTTCCAAAAATTTCTTGCAATTTCGCCTGCTTCAGTAATACGCCGGGTTGATATCTGCAATGCATCTGGGAACATTCGTCTCGCTTAAATTTCGCGCTGCGTTGCCAGTTTTTGTCGTTTTGCAGCTGAAAAATGGCGCTCTAAGTTGAATTTTATTGAACACGTTTTCACATTTCTGGCGAGTCACCGCAGACAAAAGTTATTCGTCTTCGAAGTTCTAGTAATATGGACGTTTTTAAAATGCATGCGCTTTAGTCAATTACTCATAAAAAAAAATAATCAAAAATACAGTGTCCCCAGATGGACTGAGAAAGAGGAAAAACTTTTTTATTTTCATCTTTAGAGAAAGATGTTATTCTTTATAAAAGTTTTTGCTTGATCGAAGACCACTAATTTTCTACACAAAATCCAGATATTGCTTTTCTTAAGTAAAATAAAGGAGAAAATTCTAAAAATTTAAAGCGTTTGGTAGCTTTAATAAAATCAAGGTATCGTTTGTCGCAAATGTCAGTTAGTTACTAAACAGAGTAATAGAACTGTCGTAAATTTAATAATAATTGCTGAAACGATATTAACCCATCAACAAAGAATTTGTCTGCAATGTTATGGGACTGGAGAAGCGTCTTACATTTACGCAATACAGAAACTTAACGCAATCTTATACAAAAGCTTGAAAGAACAGGTAGTGTGTATGAAATTTAGAAAGAGAAAGAGAAATTTCTATCTTTTATTATACATAAGAAAAACAATATCTGGATTTTGTTTAAAAAATTAATGGTTTTAGAACAAGCAAAAACTTTTATAAAGATTAACATTTTTCTCTAAAGTTGAAAATAAAAAAAGCTTTTCCTCTTTTTCAGTCCATCTGGGGACACACTGTATACAGTGTATAACCGAATAAGTTTCACTTACTGTAACCAATATTAATAAACAAGATGAAAAGTGAAGTTACGACACACATGGGGGAGGGGGGACGTCAGTAATAACTCCGGAAAAATCTACGTTTACTTTCAACAAAAAGCTTCCGCTGCCGATTTTTTTGTAAGTGACGCTAGCGGAGAAACACTTGAACTAATAATTTCGCAGGCCAGATAAGGCATATTGTCTTGTGAAATCTAATAGGTTGTGGTCCTAAACATTGTCTCTTATCTAAAATCAATGCCAACTGTCAGTTTTGTGGCGACGTCCATTATAAAATGATTAGCCATGTTGCCAGCCATAAAAATGGAGTATTTTTTTATCGATAATTACTTGTGAAAATAAAATTTTGCTTTAATGCTTACATTGTTGCTGACGTCGTACAACGTGGCATTTTTTTTCTTAAGTTATAAAATTCTTGGAAATATTGTTTATCCTTTTTTTGATGATAGTTTTTGTCTGATGAAAATTTGTTGCACAATTTTGTCAGAATTCTCATAACTTTCAAATTTATAATTCATAATTTCGTGGAAAAGAAACCATGCTGTCAACTTAGTGCTTTTTGTCCGTACGTAAGTCTGGTGACTTTCCGTTGAAATTTTAGGCAATTTTTAGTCAATCTAAACATGTCGAACAGAAATTTGGTGACTAAATTGGTTAGGAAGTGACGAACTGATTTTAATTAATTCAGTTAATTTTGTCGTTTAGTTGGCTTTAGTTATTTGTCATAAAACGATTAGCGAGTTAATCTTTATCAACAATTTGTCGTGAAAATTAAAATTTTAAATTTTGAAGGCAAATACTCTTTTGTTAGAAATGGTTTTCATGCGTCACACTTACATTGTTACTGACGTTACACTTACATGGTTACTGACGTCAAACTTATATTGTTGCTGACGTCACACTTACATGGTTACACTTACATAGTTGCTGACGACGTACATTGTTGCTAACGACACACAACGTTGCATTATTTAAAAAGATATACAGGGTGTTCAGAAATTCGGGGACCCGGAGGTCGTAGCTCTGTTCCTTGCAT
This sequence comes from Dorcus hopei, assembly GCA_033060865.1. Lineage (NCBI taxonomy): Eukaryota > Metazoa > Arthropoda > Insecta > Coleoptera > Lucanidae > Dorcus > Dorcus hopei. Next base: position 61,929,515 of record CM065425.1, read on the forward strand.
AATTTTAAGAAGAAAATCTTAATACAAAAATATATTTTATCTTACTTTTATTTTATTGACTTTATTAGTTTTAATTCGTAGAAGACATGTTAAAACAGCTTAAAATGAGGACAAACTGCAAGGATAACAAAAGCTTCTACATAATTATAATTTGAACAAATTTTGGTCGGTTAAATGCACTTAAAACGCATTTTTTATTCCTCATACCTTCAACTTTGATGACCTCGCGTATAAACTGGAGGGCTCGTACAAAGTTTTTGTATTAAGATTTTCTTCTTAAAATTATGCAAGGAACAGCGCTACGACCACCGAGTCCCCTAATTTCTGAACAGGGTGTACATAAAAGTGGAGCTCTTTCTTACATCGTTTGAAACGGTTTTTATGCGTCACACTAACATTGTTACTGACATCACACTTATGTTGTTGCTGACGTCACACTTATATGTTGCTGACGTCTCACTTACAAAGTTGCTGATGTCACAGAACGTTGGAGTTTTTAAAGTATGAAAATGGATTTCTTTTTATCAAGAACTTTTCGTGAAAATTAAAATTTTAAATTTTAAAGCCGAATATTACTGCGTTTGAAAGGGATCTTCATGAGTCACACTTATACTGTTGCTGACGTGACATTTACATGGTTGCTGTGTCACACACGTTACATTTTTTTTAAATACATGTAAAAATTGGATTTTTAAATATGAAAATGGAGTTCCTTTTATCAAGAATCTTTCCTGAAAATTAAAATTTACAATATTTAAAGTCAACGCCATTTGGTAGCTGAAATAGTTGTTAGAGACGGGTGGTTAAGTGATAACAGAAAGGGGATGAATCATCCTTTATTCTCAACTTTATCAATTTTACAAGGCCTCGTCGAAACATTGTGCTCCTCTAGATATCACAACGAAAGTGAGAGAAAGTTTTATTGCCACTCAAATTAATCAACAATTTCCACTTCTTCTCTCACTCTTTTACCAAAATTTGAAACAAACCACAAGGGACCCAAGTAGCAATTTTTTGTTTGTTCGCATCTGGTTTGAGATTTAGCCAGAGATTGCTCTCCATGTCTCCTTTATATGGAATAAGATTTTAGCCCTTGCCCGCCATCACATATAAATTTCGGAATTGCCGAATTTTGCACTTTCATTCTTTGAAAATGAAATTTAATTAAAAATAAAATAAAATCTATATAAATAGGTATAGATATTCAGAATAAGTAAAAACAATTACAAATCGATTTAGTTGCTTTTAAAAATGATTACATACAGATAACAATTTAGTTAAATTGTTATTAGAGATCACAATTTAGGCAAATGTAAAATTTAAATGTAATTACCGATTACTTCAGAACGATATCGTACAAAGTGATATGATATGAGACAATGCAAAACAAATTCAAAATGATTTTATAACGAGAAAAACAGTATTTCATAAATCAAAATAAAGCAGTTGTTAGTTTTTTTTAATAACATAACTAATTGGCAAACAAACTAATGGTTTTTCACCCAAACCATGGTACTAGATACAGAGAAACGGACGGCTATTCGGACTGTTCACTCACTATGCTAATTACACCTTCGAACTCGGGGAGGTGTCCATGACCAAACGGCTTCTAGCTGTCTGATATCTCTCGTGGAAAGCAGTCTCCTTTTATATGATTTTATAACGGAAATTCCGATTTCGTAACACTTTACATGTGGGGCCAGTTTCTGAAACCGTCTGCGACTGCTTGCATGCAGCTGAATTTCTGCGAACGCAGCCCCATTTCAAAGGTCAGACCTGACTCATATTGGTGAAGCTTTTGACAAAGCAAGCGTTTGTTTACATAATTTTTTGGTGAACATATTTCCTGCGGCCGCGTAGGCGACGTTGCGACGATGCTGGATTCTTACATAGTTTTAATTTTTTTATCATAATTTCGTGACACAAAAATTTCTTATTGTGATCAAATTAAAAAAAAAATGAACCAATCTGTTCTGCATGTAGTTTTAACGTTTTGTTTCTTTCTTCACACGATTATCATTTAATCTTGAAAAGTCTGTCTACTAAACGTCAATTTTGAAGAGCGTTAAAGTTGCCTTTCTTTTGCTATAAGGATTACGCATGATTTTTTAAAGCTTTTCGTGTATGTATACAGTGATTAATCGAATAAGTTTCATTTACTGTAGCCAATATTTTTTTCTTTCTGATTTTTTTCTTTTGTGTGTGTGTATCTCGTTGGGTGTTAAATAATTCTCATTAATATTCTTGTGATCACAAATCCTACAGGAACGCAATCTTCTTTATCAATAGGAATATTTATTTGGTTTCGTTTGCAAATGTCAAATTGACTTTTGTGATTGACGTGTCTCATTTTTCATGCTTTGTTCTCGAACTTTGAGTGTTTCTTTGTATGCAGTTGTTGCTTTTGTCACATAATTATATAAAGAACTTACATTAACTACTATAACACAACTTAACCTACAAATCAAAATTTTAATATTTACAACTATTTTTTGTTACTTTAAACTTATTTATATTGTGTTTTCTCACGCATTTAACACTTTTGGGTTCTTTTCGACGAAAGTGAAACTTAATCGATTGCACCCCGTATATCGCTCAGTGTACGCAGACTTTTATCTTTCTCTGTCTATCATTTGATTTTGAAAAGTCTGTCTGCGAAACGTCGATTTTAAAGTGCGTCAAAAATCGGTTTCTTTCTTAACAGTTCCTTCGCAACAAGGATCACGCATCCTTGTTTTAGAATTTTTCGCAGCTTTACATGCATATATCACCCGGAATTGTTTGCGAAACTGAAATACGCGTGAAACTTAACGGACAGAGAAATTTATGGCCCGACGAAGGGAAGAGCAGTTTCTCAGCTTGCATTCGTTTTAGAGGAGGGGGGGGGGGCGACAGTAAACATGTAGCAAACCAAGTAAACAAAATCTGCATTTAATACGTGAAATATGACGACGTGAAAATTTATATTGCGCGAGAAAAGAATCTTCCTTAGTTTTTAGAAATATTGTCATTTTTTTCTGTACAGTTAACTATGGGATTATGGAATTAGCGTAATTGTGAAACGGCGGCCATAGAATTAAATTCTACGTAATTTAGTGCGGAATAAATGACCTAAATGTAGTTTCAGGCATCCACTCTAAATGATAGATCACCTGAAAACGAGAAGAATTATTACCAGTTGTCCATCATGACGCTGATTACTACTTTAATCAGCGTTAGCTCCATATCTAGGGTAATATCATTCGATGAAGCACAGTAGTTATAATCGAATTCTATCAATTCTATCAAGTGGGCAAAGAAATAATGAATTAAAGCAGGGGTTGCTAGATAGCATCGCAATAAAAATAAATGCTAAGAAATAAATAACTTATTGAAGTTAACAGTTGTCATTAGAGCTATAAAGGGCTCACAATATAATTTTTTTAAACTCTTAAGTACAATATGACTATATCTAAAATACAGTTGAATGGAAATCTTCCATTATGCTACCGAAACGTGTAACGTTAAAATCTACTCTTGTATTTGTGTAAGTGTTCTGGCAGCGTGACAATTTAAACAATTGCGTCATAACAAACGTGATAACTTTCCGAAAACTGTTTATTACGACGTCGAAAATAGAACTTTCCGCGCGCACGAAATTTCCTAATCTAAAATTAACAATCCATAACGAACGCGGACACGCGCATTACAAAAATCCTCTTTGTTCCTCTCCCAATTCGTCCACCCGTCGATATTCCGTTACTTCTTCTTTTTTTTCCCTTTTTGGTCCGGGCGCGAAATTAAATTAAAAGTTTTTAAGGGCGTTTAGAAAGGGCGCGATTAAAATTTCATCGCCGCGCGAAAGTAAAAAATAAGTCCGACTTTTTTTTGGCGATTTTCTCGCTAATTGGATTTCGTCGATACAAAGATGGATATTTGAAATAATGAGATACTCGGCGGGGGCTTAATTAATTCGAAGTACTTAGATTTTTTCATGCAATCAAGAGTCTAAGTAAGTTCCAATATGATCGACCTAAGTAGTTTAGATAAGTTTGATGTTGAATTGGAAGGGTGAGGGGGCGTAATAAGTTTAGCACAATGGTCTATTATGGAACCGGCAAACCCTTATAGTACCCTGCTAAATTGACCTCCGCGATTATTAAAGCTTCAGCAAGTTTCGAAGACTAATAGAACAATTCATCGTGAATACTAATGTCGACGGTTTCAATTCCGAAGAGAATTTATTTAGTTTGACTTACAATAATATGCCCAAAACTCATTTCCCTCAGTACCTTTTTCTGTGTTCTCGTCAGCAGTTAAATTCATTAACGGTAACGTAAACATTGATATGGAATGGATGAATGGGCCTTCAAAATAAAATACTTTGCAACGGAAAGAAAATAAGGAATGGAATGGATAGATAGAATCACTGGGTCACTTGGAGTGAATGAAAGTAATGAAAAAATGTTTAAGTCAGAAACGCATAAGGATTTAAGAGAACGAAGAAGAAGAAGAAGAATTGAACATTACTTATTTATTTATCCTGTCGTCTACCTTTCAACGTTGAGGATTGGGTTGAGTTTGTATTGTAACAAGGAATTGGAATGCTGCCAGTGCGAGATTATAGCTGCACGAAGCAGTCCACCACTGCTTCTAGAAATAACATATATTTTTTTCTTTCACCCACTTTGAATTAATCCCCATCTGGGCAGAAAAGATTGAAAAGTTAGGATTGAAAGTATTCACGACAAGTGCGAAATAATTCCAATAGAAAACGATGGCAAAAAAGCAAAAGTAAAAAGTATTTGGGCAGCCTAACAACAAAAACTGCATAGAGCAGTTCAGAACAAAGGAATGAAAGCAAACGCCCTCTTTTATGCGCTGATTAAAACCATGTTAAAAAAGAAAACAAATGTAATTGATAAAAACATCGTAATAAAAGTCTTCTGGGTAATACAAGAAAAGCATAAAAAGAATATAGCAACATAGAGATAAAATCTAATTGGGATCATGAGCGAAATGAAGAAACTAGAAAAGAGGCGAACCAAGAGAACCCCCTCACCAAAATAGAGGAAAAACAACTTAACTCGCTTGGCCACATAAGAAGAAGAAAGCCGATATATAACACAATATAAAAAAGAGTTGTTAATGTCAGAGAACGACAAAAAAAAGAAAAAAAATTCAGGGATCAGAAAGTATGGAGGAAATGTGCCAAAGCCAATAAAAACGACACGCAATTGACACCTTTAGACACCTTTCAGTGCAGAGGGATCGAGGATTCGGATCGCCGCAGAAGTAAATCCATGGAAGAGGTCGGGAGGAAGGATCGAGGATTAAAGCGTGAAGGAAACTGACCAAAAGCCAGTCGGAACGACTTACAATCGACATTTTTTAAGATAAACAGGTTTAAAGAATAAGAAGAGACTTCGAGGATTTGGATTTTCACAAAGGTGCATCTATGGAAGAAATAAGAAAATAGATCGGGTATCATCAAGAGTCGAGAAAATGGAATAAATACGCTTTATGATAAACAGATTCACAGAAGTTCCAAGGATTGAGGATTCGGATCGTTGCAGAAATAAATCCATGGAAGAGGTCGAAAGAAAGGATCGGCGATTAGAAAGCATGGAGGAAATGGACCGAGAATCTTTAAGGTAAACAGGTTCAACTTAGAGACTTCGAGGATTCGAGTTTTCATAGAGATACATCTATGGAAGAGATGAGAAAATAGATCGAGGGATAATAATATTAGTAATAAAAATTTGAAATAAGTTTGAGAAAATCTACAAAGCCAAAATCAAGTACAACTCATGCTCATGATCAGAAAGAAAATGGAATAGACACCCAACACGCTTTAGAGTAAACAGATTTAGAGAAGAGGTTAAAAGTATCGAGGATTCGGGTCGTTGCAGAAGTAAATCCATGGAAGAGATCGGTAGGAAGGATCAAGGATTAGAAAACGTGGAGGATTAATAACAGTATGATATACATTCGACATCTTTAAGATGAACAGGTTCAGAGAAGAAGAGGAACTTACCGACTTCCAGGATTTGGGTTTTCACAGAGATTCATCTATGGAAGAGAAAGAAAATCGATTGGGGATCAGAAAACGCGGAGTAAATCGAATATAAACACCCAAAATGCTTTAGGGTAGATAGATTTAGGGAAGAAGAAGTTACAACTATCGAGGATTCGTGTCGTCGCAAAAATAAATCCATGTAGGAAGGATCGAGGATCAAAAAACGTGAAGGAAATTGGATCATCACACAATCGACATCCTTTAAGGTATCCTGGTTTAAAGAAGAAGAAGAACTTACAAACATAGAGATTTCGTGTTTTCGCAGAGGTAAATCTATGGAAAGGATGAGAAAATTGATCGGGGATTAGAAAGGATTAGAAATGGAATGAAGACACCCAACAGGTTTTATGGCAAACAAGTTTAGAGAAGAAGAAGTTACAAGGATTAGATTAGGTCAATTAGAGTGATATACAACCGATAGAATTCAAGAAGAAGAAGTTATAAGGATTGGGGGTTCAGCTTCTCCCAAAGGTAAACCTATTGAATAGATCATAGTCGACCAGAGATCAAAACCCTAGAGGAAGCATTTTGTTACAAATCGGTTTTGATTGCAGTAGATTCTTCCTCGAGCATCCTCTGAACAGCGTTTCGGCCCTATTTGGAGGCTCTCAGGAAGTCGCAATTTAAACTTTTTCTAGAGGAAATGAGTCAAAAGCCAGTCAGCATGATACACATCCGAGATGCTTTAGGATGGTGGCGGCTGCGACCGACTTAGATGTAAATTTTTCCTTCGGCATTCGTCTTACAAACTGGGGAAACGCAGAAAACCCAGTTCGAAGGAACCGGTATGAATCCGAAACATAATCCGATACATAAGTACTCTATCTCTCACATAGAGCCCATATGCACAGAAAGGCGGTTTTACCGTCACTGAACAAGCACGATTCATCTACTATCTTCCGATGAATCATATGTCACGACAGAATTACCGAAACCCTTCCTAGAGAAACCTTCTAAAAGAGGAACCATATAAATACTGACGAACTCATTTTGTAGAGCATTAGAGTGTCATTCTAGTCTGAGGAAAGTTTCCTCCCCAGGTAGTGTAGTGTAAATCATGTAAGTGTACTTATTATTATCTTTAATAAATGTATTTTTTACAGTACATTTATTAAGTTACTCTTATTTTAAGTTACATAAATTATTTCATAACATTTTAAGACCTTCCATTTCTTTCTGTGCAGTCCACTTTAACAGTTTTGCTATGCCACCCACGCTTTCTATTCACCGGTGTCCTCACCACATCCGATGATCTTTTAAGGGAGCCCCTTCTTTTGTTTTACATTTTGACTTCTGTACATACCCGCTATGTGCCTCTTCCCCCCAACTTAAGTGTCGCTTTCTGTTGTGTCTTCATGCTTTCCTGGTTTTTTCAAACCTAATACTCTTCTCGAAACTTTTATTTCACATGCCCTCATTTGTCTTTCTAACTTTCTCCTTGTTTATAAATGTTTTTAATAAGGTCATTGATCCCCAGCACTTTATTTTCTCTTCTTGCTGCATTTTATCATTTTCTTTGTGTAGATCTTCGTGCCATATTTTATTTCTCCATAAGGATATATTTTTCTTGTAACCTTTTCTTAGTCGGTGCAAATAGTATGGGGTCATTAGCGTACATTATCTCCTTGACTATTACCCCTTTCATCCTTGCCTTTGTTGCTCTTTTGTTAATTATTGTAATAAACAAAAGTGGGGTTTAAAATACTACCCTGCTTCACTCCCTTTTTTTTGGTACGAATTCCTTTGTGTTGTAATGTTGTATCTTTATTATATTACTGTTGTATCTTTATTACATTACTGTTTGTTTGTATAGGCATATCCTGGTGCTCTTTGTTTTCCGAACACCTTCCGAATTTATTTTGGGTTTACCGTATTAAAAGCTCTTTGGGTATTTTTTCTTTCCCATTGCCAGCTTGCGTGCTTTATAAAGTTTTCCTTCCTCGTGGCCATGGAGGTAATGGAATGTAATCGAAATCCGATACTCTGAAAGGGACGTAAGTGAAAGAAGAAGTAATTACATTGCTACCTACCTGAGGGCTGCAAATTTTGGGAGGGCAGTTTGCCCTCCCAAAATTTCCCAATTGCCGGCTAACTCAATGGGACGGGCGAGGTCCCTTTTCTTATATTTTTTTTTGTTGTCCTTTTTTTCCCTTTGGTTTATTAAATTTTTTCGATTTCCTTCGGTTTATCTTTTCGACCGCATTTCTTTAACTCTCTGCATTTTTAATCAATGTTTTCTTTTTCTTGGCTAGGTGAACACTTTGTAAGAGAGAGGGCACTAATGGCATTCAAAAACGAAAGGGACGTTTGAAAAATCGATTAAATATAAAAAGATACTTATGATAGTAACGTTGCTCTTGGTTAAGGTTATTTCATATGCATAAGATATTGGAAATGTTGGAACGTAATAAAACTCGAACAGAATTTAAAGCCCCCTGTTTAATGGAATGTTAAGTCGACTGTATCCCTGGCTAACGTCGTCGAGTAAAAACACTCGATTCAGCGTAAAACTTCCCCACTTAGCTCCTCGAAATTTCATGCAAGTAAGTAGTTGATAAAACGATTTCTCGCCGTCTGTCTTCCTCGCAAGAAATTTTTATCGCAATTGTAAAGCACGAAGCGATTCCGGCCCATAAATAATTTCCCATTGCCCCTAATTCAAGTTATAGGTTTCCCTCAACGTATCCTCGTCCTAAACGAAACGCCAGTTGTGCAAATTTTATCGCCCCCCCCTCCATGCCATCGTGTTCGTTTCATCTACATGTCTCTTTTGCTTTTAGTTAATGAAATACATTTTGACTTTTTATTTTCTGTATAGTTTTGTGGTATGTTCGAAGGAGTGAGGGGGTATTTAAGGGGGGGGGGCAATCAATAACCTATGCACCCGCTTTTCCAAACTAATGTAATTTGCACGCAAATTATCTTGTAAGGGAGAGTTCGAGACGTGCTCGGATATCTGATGAGTTGTGTGATCACATATTTGACATGATGATAATTTTCTGAACCCTCAGCAGTTCCATCGAATGCATCAGATTGTGAAATTATATTAAAAATAGTTCCTCTCGTATTTTTAATAGTCAACAATACTTCTGCGACGTTGTCATCATTTACTCACATTCGTATTGTTACGGTTTTTTCTTTTGAATAAGGGGCGTAGCCAGATTAAATAATACATTTATTAAAATGAAATTATAATTCATACTACACTAGGTTACAAAAGAACGGAACTTCCTTCTGGGAAAAAGAACACTTGAATGTTTCACAATCGTCAAATATTTATAGGTTTGAGTTCGGAATGTGCGGATGTTCTTTTCGGCATCCGACTTTCTTGCAAGGTTAATTTCAGCACCATGATGGCGATGTCGTCTTTGAAGATGCAAGTCGCTTTATAATATTTGTTTATATCAACTCTAGGCGGATGTGATATCCGAGGCCGCTTGCTGACAACGTTCTACCACGCATTTGTTTGTGTGTTCTTTAGTAAATGAGGCAGATTCACATGTATGGAAATACTATGTTACGTTTCAAAATTTTGAACGAAATTAGTTGGCAACATTTGGGAATTTCGGCCAATTTAAAGTCCATTGTGGCAACCCTGACTTCCCAAGCACTGTGGCGCAAGCTCGAAATTATTGATCGCCGGAGTCGATCCGTTCATCGGCTCCTTATATTGGGCACGTGGGAAAATCAACGATTGCTATTGGTTGGCGCTGACTTCATCTGCGATTGCCCCGCGTCAACTCGTTTCGCTTTGTTGCACGGCGTTACTTCTAGCATAATTGTGCTGGTGCGTATATTGCGTGTGTAAATTATGGGAAACTTCAGGAAAGCTTAAATCGACATAGTCGGAACTTCACAAGACGCATCACCAACCCTTTTTCTTAAAATAAAATCGAACTTAATACTTCATCCATAATTTTATTTAAGTTTATAAACTGGAGGGGGCGGGCGTAATCTTTGTTAATTGCGGCCACAATTTAAGGAGCTTACTTTTATCAGCATCGGCGTTTAATTCCCCTTCCTCATAAATTATGTATCGCGCCCCGGAAAGACTTTGTGTGTTAATTAAACCCGGCCGGACTGGTGGAAACATTTTTTATGGGGGCGCGCGCGATATATAAGACGCTATCTATGTAGAGCGATGCTATGGACTATGGTGGAGGAAGGGGGGGTGGGTTGTGATACGGAGACACGTTTTACATGATCAACGCAGCAGGCATCGTAAAGTAGCTTAACATCCACTGGCGTAAGACGGATAAAGGATTCTTCTCCTTTTGCTTATCTTTGTAATACCTTCAAAGGAATTTAAAATTGCATATTACGTCTAGTGTCAATAAAAATGATAAAATTGAGTTCGGTTTATAGTCGAGGGATATACCTTGGAAAATCCTCTGCCTGCAGCCGAATCCTTTTAATGGTGCATTTAAAGCGAGATTTTCAGGAGATAACTGAATCTCATGCCGGCGCATTTATTCAAATTATTTAAGAGAAATCTTAATCTTCGGCGGTTTTGGCGTAATCCGCCCCCGCGTGTGATATATGACCCAAATGATATCGTGTTGTACAAGCACCGTGGGATACATAATCTTTATTAATAAGCAGGGCGAACATATTTCACGGGGTAATACCAAAGCACGTTCCTAAATATCTATTATAGAGATAGATACACGGTCGCAACTTCTCTCCGAGTGTTCACGAAGCCCCATCAATTATTTACGTCGAGCCCATCTTTATCCTCGCGGCCCTTATGACCCCGTGACTCGGGGAGATATGTACAACGTCGAATGTTATTATTAAAGTTGTTCGGCAGGGCCTCTTTCTCCCCCCCCCCCCAAAAAAAAAGGAAAAAAGTTTTCATAAAACACGACCGAGTTTCCCTGCGATAAATATATATATTTTATCGCCGGCGAAGATAAAATATTGAAAGAAGCGACTAGCGCGATGTTACGATGATCGATTGCGGTTTATGGATATTTTATTTACAACGTGCAGTGCAAGAAAAAACCTAAAATTTATTGCCTCATCCGATACGTTATGGCCTCTACATACGAGTTGACATGTTCGTAGACATGCTTCCAGAATCATATTTGTTTTTTATCAAATTCTTTACATAACACTGTAACAAGGAAATTATAACATCGCCAACAAGCGATCTCGGATATCACATCTGCCTAGAGTTAATATAAACAAATGTTATAAAGCGGCTTGCATCTTCAAAGACGGCATCGCCATCATGGTGCTGAGCTTAACCTTGCAAATTGCATCAAATCATTCAGAGTCTCTTTCAATATAACGTATTTAGTTGATTTATTTGGTTACTACAAGCAAGTCTACCTACATACCTGTGCGTTTGTACATCCATCTTTTTACGTATCCATTATAGGGTGGGTTTTATTTCACGATAACAAATATGACGTCCCCGGTCCTGTCCTCTCTTGCATTAAGAGAATCACGTTATTATGACGTTATATCTTTTCCTTTCAGCGTCGATGAAAGCGAGTCGGACAATAAAAACAACAATGTGTACAATTGTATATAATTGTAAGGGGCCACCAGATAAAATTATATTGCGATTTTCGTCCGCGCGCTTTTACTACTGCGACGGCGGTTATAAAAATATATCGTAAATTGGAACTTGTATTGATGGGCGGGCGTATCCGGCTGTTTTATTAAGAAGAGTGAGAAGACAGAAGGAAGATAAACTGGGCGGCGCGCTTACGAACGAAAATTTGCATTGTAGATTCTTTTAAATCTTTCGCTTTATATTCGTCTTATTCGGGGAAATATGAGAACAACTCGAGAGTCGACTTTGCATGTAGTTATCGGGAATGTAAAAAATGGGCGGTCGATTTTACATACTTTTACATGAAATAAAATAATGAAAATGAGAGTTTTTCGATTTTACTTTCAAACTAACCAAATGAATGTTTCGCCTCTTTACACTCTTAATAAATAATAGATGCTTTGCATTTACTTTAAAAGGAGGGGCAAAGACAGTTAATCTGCAACAATCTGTGTATATTTATTACGTGAAAGTTGGGGATTTTTATTACTTACTTACTTATTTAATCTTAACGCCCTTTTATGCTTTCGGGTATTCCATTCACTTCGTCTCGTTTTCTGTCACTTTACGTCCCGCCTCTCAACTGCTGTTCTAACTTTTTCTGTTCAGGTCCTTCTCGATCTTCCTTCTTCTTTTTCGATAAATTAAACAATACATTTATTATCTTACTTACATGTTTCACGATACACTATGACACAACAAGAGGAACTTTCCTCTCTTACTTACATGTTTCATAATACACCATGACACAACAAGAGGAAATTCCCTCTCTTACTTACATGTTTCACAATACACTATGATACAACAAGAGGAACTTCCCTCTCTTACTTACATGTTTCACAATACACTATGATAAAATAAGAGGAGCTTCCCTCCCTCTGACTAGACTAACACTCTAGACTATTCTAAATACTCGAATGCTCTGTCAATCACTTTTTCCAGTATATAAAGGTTCGCCTTTTAGAAAGTCTGGCGTAGGAGTTTATGCAATCCTGCCTTGACATATGAGCCATCGGAAAATCATACTAAAGTGTGCCGGAGGAGATTATGCAATTTTTTCTTGACATAAGAGTCATCGGAAAATCGTACTAAAGGATGAATCATGCTTTTCCAATGCCTCATACTGGTGATTCCGTCTTATGTAACTGTTCATGTTAATTATCCTTCCTGTTTCATGCAGCTGTGATATCTTGCGTTGGTGTCTAATTTCCTTACTACTAAGGTTACTGTACTGAGAAGGTAGCGCCAACTTTCTGTCTCTTTTAATTTGTGGTTAATGAAATTCATTTATAAACTCCCTAGCAACAGTAACTTGTTATGTATGTATCCTTTTTCTTCTTAGCGTTTCATCGCGTCCTTTTTAATTTGGGGGACGAAAGCCGCGGAAATGAATGGCGGTACCTTCTAAATACAATAACCTTACTTGCTACTGTATAACTTTATTCCATATACCCTTTTCAGTTGTTCTTTCTTCTCCCATCCTCATTACGTGTCTGAACTATTTTAGTTGTCCTTCTTCTGTTATATTGTTGTGATATTACCAAAATGAGGGTTTAAAGTCTAATTTTCACTAACTATCACTAAGTAAATTGGCGCCCAACGTGGGGCAACTAAAAATTACAAAAAAATCACCTTCTGTTACTATATAAATTGGCGCCCATTCTCCAAGTATCTACTTTGCAGAAGACTTTCTTTGTTTGGGAGATTTCTTAACATCTATAAATCAGTGAGCAATTTAATACATTGTCATAACTTCTGGTATTAAAGGATTCCCAAGTATAATTTATTAAACGATGAGTGTTTATTTTATTTTTTTAATTTAAAAGAAAAAGTAATGACGTTCGCGTACCACGCGAAAACAATAAAGCCCTAGCCTAGCCTCGGGCAGCGTAATAAAACGAAAACGATTGTACAAACAAACAACGAAATATGATTCGCTCGGCGGAGAGAAGAAAATTATAAACAGTCTAAATAAATAAAAGAAGTCGATTGTCTCGGGGGAGAGGCGTTTAACTGCACCACCGTCTCGGAAGAAAATATATTTTGTGTTTGCCGTGCGATAGAGAACGAACCTATCTATACACAGAGACAGAAAAAAAATTTATTCCCGTTACATTACACACGCGTGCCACGAATGTTGTAAATTGGTTTTTTGCGGTCGCCTTAAATTAAACGGGCGAAACTCTTCTTCTTATTCTTCTTCTCTTCTGGCGTCTTGTGCAAATAATTGTTTTACTTTAATTGCGCTTATAAATATTTATGGCGACTTGTTTATTGTTTTGTGCCGTTTTAAGTTGTTCTGAAGTGGATTAAAACGCCGCGAAACAATTCGCCAACTCCTCCTCATCCTTCTCCTCCTCCTTCTCAGCTCCTGTCTGTGCAGAAGTTCCGACTTTACTTTTTCGTGTTTACGGAGGAGCTGCATTTTAATTGAAGGAATGCCGGGAAAAACGACGTTTTCAATTCGCGAAGTTGGTGTTGCGTTTAATTAAAAGATTTTCTCTTAAAACGAATTTTTCAAATAAAACTTGTAGCCCGTTTTCAATAATAGTTACTTGCAAATGAGTGATACTTTGTACGCGAAAGTTTAACTTAAAACCTTTCCATAATCGGTCACTTAATCGCGTTAATTGGTAAAAGATTGATTAGATGTTAAAATCATCGTTGCGGTAAACTGCGCGCCCTTTTACGGACTTTTTTGTTTTGTTTGTTTGTATCTAGGACCATGGTTTGGGTGAGAAAACATTAATTTAATTGCCATTGTTCTGTTATTAGAAAGTAACAACTGTTTCGTTTGATTTACAGAATTCACTTTCTTTCCGTTATAATATTATTTTGAATTTGTTTTGTGTTGTCTCGTATGTCATTCTGAAGTAATCTGTAATTATTAAAATTTCAAGTAAGGCGGCAGTCACTCAGCAGTCCTCAACAGTTTCTCTTTTTTTTATTTCGTTCTGTTTTAACTTGCGTAAGGTCTAAGCTAAATGAGCATTTTATTTGTCAGTATGTCACTGTTGCGTTTTGTTTCATCAAAAGAAGTTAGGCGTTCTCTCTTTGCAAAAAAACCCTGATCTAGTTTAGGCCTTCGGTATTTCTTACGTGTTCAAGCTTGCCAAAAATTAACAAAAAAATCAAACAATTGTCACTTTATAAATAACTTGTCGCCGCTGTGTTTTTTCTGTTGCGTTTCGTTTCGCCCAAAGGAGGTAGGCGTTCTCTCTCTGCCAAAAAAAACCGCCTGTATTGTAGGTTATGAACTCAATAAATTAAGAGGTGTTCTCCTTATTGCGGTCAACGAAGTCAAACCTCTTAAAAAAATCACAGTTCAAATAGGCCACATTGTTTAGAAATATCTGTGTCACGTTGGTTCTTTTTTCTTTTTGATTCTGTTCGAATTTGCTTTTTTTTGTCCCCCTTTTCCAAGGGGGGACCACTTTGAATCAGACTTTGAACTTCTCAGACGCCTTCACAACTTGGAATCTTGAACGTCATCATTTCTGATCTTTACTCACTCGGCCTAACTGGCTTTGCCTTTTCCAAGGAAACCACCTGAGCTTTTTGTTGGGCATATCCGTTTGAAGAGTTGCTGTCCATTACTTCTGGTCGAGCCTGGTTATGATTTCTGGACTCTGGACATGTCAGACGCCTTCACAACTTAGAATTTTGAACCTCAGCATTTCTGGTCTTTACTTACTCGGCCTAACTGGCTTTACTTTTTCTAAGGAAACCACCTGAGCCTTTTCTTAGGCATACCCGTTTGAAGAGGTATTGTCCATTACTTCTGGTTGAGCCTGGTCATCATTTCTGGACTCTGGACATCTCAGAAGTCTTCACAACTTAGAATCTTGAACAACATAATCTCTGGTCTTACTCACTCGGCCTAACTGCTTTTCGACAGACTTTGAACTTGTCAGACGCCTCCACAACTTGGAATCTTGAACGTTATCATTTCTGGTCTTTACTCACTCGGCTTAACTGGCTTTGCCAAAGAAACCACCTAAGCCTTTTTTTTTTGGGCATACTCGTTTGAAGAGGTGCAGTACATAACTTCTGGTCGAGCCTGGTCATCATTTGTGGACCCTAGACTTCTCAGATGCCTTCACAACTTGAAATCTTGAACAACATAATTTCTGGTCTTTACTCACTCGGCCTAACTAGCTTGGCCTTTTCCAGGGAAACCCCCTGAGCCTTTTTTTGGGCATATCCGTTTGAAGAGGTGCTGTCCATTACTTCTGGTCGAGCCTGGTCAGCATCTCTGGACTCTGGACTTCTCAGACGTTTTCACAACTTGGAATCTTGAACGTCCTCATTTGTGGTCTTTACTCACTCGGCCTAACTGGCTTTGCCTTTTCCAGGGAGAACCCCTGATCTTTTTTTTTTTTGGCATACTCGTTTGAAGAGGTGCTGTCCATTATTTCTAGTCGAGCCTGGCCATCATTTCTGGACTCTGGACATCTGCCACGTATG